>OZ038383.1:139095017-139695017 GCA_964036045.1 Eutreptiella sp. 'Long Island Sound 2002' | reverse complement strand
ATGAGGGGCTTTTTGCCCGTGAAAAGTGTCCCTATCGCTGTATATGAGGAGCTTTTTGGCAGTGCAAAGTGTCCCCATCGCCATATATGAGGGGGTTTTTTTGGCAGTGCAAAGTGTCCCCATCGCCGTATATGAGGGGCTTTTTGGCAGTGCAAAGTGTCCCCATCGCCATATATGAGGGGCTTTTTGGCAGTGCAAAGTGTCCCCATCGCCATATATGAGGCGATTTTTGCCAGTTCAAATTATCCCCATCGCCATACATGAGGGGCTTTTTGCCAGTGCAAAGTGTCCCCATCTCCATATATGAGGGGCTTTTTGCCAGTGCAAAGTGTCCCCATCGCCATACATGAGGGGCTTTTTGGCAGTGCAAAGTGTCCCCATCTCCATATATGAGGGGCTTTTTGCCAGTGCAAAGTGTCCCCATCCCCATATATGAGGGGCTTTTTGGCAGTGCAAAGTGTACCCATCGCCATATATGAGGGGCTTTTTGGCAGTGCAAAGTGTCCCCATCGCCATATATGAGGCAATTTTTGGCAGTGCAAAGTGTCCCCATCGCCGTACATGAGGGGCTTTTTGGCAGTGCAAAGTGTCCCCATCACAGTATATGAGGTGTTTTTTGGCAATGCAAAGTGTCCCCAGCGCCATATATGAGGAGCATTTTGGCAGTGCAAAGTGTCCCCATCGCCATATATGAGGGGATTTTGGGCATTGCAAAGTGTCCCCATCGCCATATATGAGGGGCTTTTTGGCAGTGCAAAGTGTCCCCATCGCCGTATATGAGGGGCTTTTTGGCAATGCAAAGTGTCCCCATCGCCATATATGACCGGCTTTTTGGCAGTGCAAAGTGTCCCCATCGCCATATATGAGGGGCTTTTTTGGCAGTGCAAAGTGTCCCCATCCCCATATATGAGGTGCTTTTTGGCAATGCAAAGTGTCCCCATCGCCGTATATGAGGGGGTTTTTGGCAGTGCAAAGTGTCCCCATTGCCATATATGAGGTGCTTTTTGGCAATGCAAAGTGTCCCCATCGCCGTATATGAGGGGGTTTTTGGCAGTGCAAAGTGTCCTCATCGCCATATATGAGGAGCTTTTTGGCAGTGCAAAGTGTCCCCATCCCCATATATGAGGTGCTTTCTGGCAATGCAAAGTGTCCCCATCGCCGTATATGAGGGGCTTTTTGGCAGTGCAAAGTGTCCCCATCGCCATATATGAGGAGCTTTTTGGCAATGCAAAGTGTCCCCATCGCAATATATGAGGGGTTTTTTGGCAATGCAAAGTGTCCCCATCGCCGTATATGAGGGGGTTTTTGGCAGTGCAAAGTGTCCCCATCGCCATACATGAGGGGCTTTTTGGCAGTGCAAAGTGTCCCCATCGCCGTATATGAGGGGCTTTTTGCCAGTGCAAAGTGTCCCCATCGCCGTATATGAGGGGCTTTTTGGCAATGCAAAGTGTCCCCATCGCCATATATGAGGGGCTTTTTACCAGTGCAAAGTGTCCCCATCGCCGTACATGAGGGGCTTTTTGGCAGTGCAAAGTGTCCCCATCGCCGTATATGAGGTGTTTTTTGGCAGTGCAAAGTGTCCCCATCGCCATGTATGAGGAGCTTTTTGGCAGTGCAAAGTGTCCCCATCGCCATATATGAGGGGCTTTTTGCCAGTGCAAAGTGTCCCCATCGCCATATATGACCGGCTTTTTGGCAGTGCAAAGTGTCCCCATCGCCATATATGAGGGGGTTTGTGGCAATGCAAAGTGTCCCCATCGCCAGATATGACGCGCTTTTTGGCAATGCAAAGTGTCCCCATCGCCGTATATGAGGGGCTTTTTGGCAGTGCAAAGTGTCCCCATCGCCGTATATGAGGGGGTTTTTGGCAATGCAAAGTGTCCCCATCGCCATATATGAGGAGCTTTTTGGCAGTGCAAAGTGTCCCCATCGCCATATATGAGGTGCTTTTTGGCAATGCAAAGTGTCCCCATCGCCGTATATGAGGGGGTTTTTGGCAGTGCAAAGTGTCCCCATTGCCATATATGAGGGGGTTTTTGGCAATGCAAAGTGTCCCCATCGCCGTATATGAGGAGCTTTTTGGCAGTGCAAAGTGTCCCCATCGCCATATATGAGGTGCTTTTTGGCAATGCAAAGTGTCCCCATCGCCGTATATGAGGGGGTTTTTGGCAGTGCAAAGTGTCCCCATCGCCGTATATGAGGGGGTTTTTGGCAATGCAAAGTGTCCTCATCGCCGTATATGAGGGGGTTTTTGGCAGTGCAAAGTGTCCCCATCGCCATATATGAGGAGCTTTTTGGCAGTGCAAATTGTCCCCATCGCCATATATGAGGTGCTTTTTGGCAATGCAAAGCGTCCCCATCACCGTATAACAGGGGCTTTTTGGCAGTGCAAAGTGTCCTCATCGCCATATATGAGGAGCTCTTTGGCAGTGCAAAGTGTCCCCATCCCCATATATGAGGTGCTTTTTGGCAATGCAAAGTGTCCCCATCGCCGTATATGAGGGGACTTTTGGCAGTGCAAAGTGTCCCCATTGCCATATATGAGAGGGTTTTTGGCAATGCAAAGTGTCCCCATCGCCGTATATGAGGGGGTTTTTGGCAGTGCAACGTGTCCTCATCGCCATATATGAGGAGCTTTTTGGCAGTGCAAAGTGTCCCCATCGCCATATATGAGGGGCTTTTTGGCAATGCAAAGTGTCCCCATCGCCGTATATGAGGGGGTTTTTGGCGGTGCAAAGTGTCCCCATCGCCATATATGAGGAGCTTTTTGGCACTGCAAAGTGTCCCCATCCCCATATATGAGGTGCTTTCTGGCAATGCAAAGTGTCCCCATCGCCGTATATGAGGGGCTTTTTGGCAGTGCAAAGTGTCCCCATCGCAATATATGAGGGGTTTTTTGGCAATGCAAAGTGTCCCCATCGCCGTATATGAGGGGGTTTTTGGCAGTGCAAAGTGTCCCCATCGCCATACATTAGGGGGGTTTTTGGCAATGCAAAGTGTCTCCATCGCCATATATGAGGGGCTTTTTGCCAGTGCAAAGTGTCCCCATCGCCATATATGAGGGGCTTTTTGGCAATGCAAAGTGTCCCCATCGCCATATATGAGGGGCTTTTTACCAGTGCAAAGTGTCCCCATTGGCGTACATGAGGGGCTTTTCGGCAGTGCAAAGTGTCCCCATCGCCGTATATGAGGTGTTTTATGGCAGTGCAAAGTGTCCCCATCGCCATATATGAGGAGTCTTTTGGCAGTGCAAAGTGTCCCCATCGCCATATATGAGGGGCTTTTTGCCAGTGCAAAGTGTCCCCATCGCCATATATGACCGGCTTTTTGGCAGTGCAAAGTGTCCCCATCGCCATATATGAGGGGGTTTGTGGCAATGCAAAGTGTCCCCATCGCCAGATATGAGGCGCTTTTTGGCAATGCAAAGTGTCCCCATCGCCGTATATGAGGGGCTTTTTGGCAGTGCAAAGTGTCCCCATCGCCGTATATGAGGGGGTTTTTGGCAATGCAAAGTGTCCCCATCGCCATATATGAGGAGCTTTTTGGCAGTGCAAAGTGTCCCCATCGCCATATATGAGGTGCTTTTTGGCAATGCAAAGTGTCCCCATCGCCGTATATGAGGGGGTTTTTGGCAGTGCAAAGTGTCCCCATTGCCATATATGAGGGGCTTTTTGGCAATGCAAAGTGTCCCCATCGCCGTATATGAGGAGCTTTTTGGCAGTGCAAAGTGTCCCCATCGCCATATATGAGGTGCTTTTTGGCAATGCAAAGTGTCCCCATCGCCGTATATGAGGGGGTTTTTGGCAGTGCAAAGTGTCCCCATCGCCGTATATGAGGGGGTTTTTGGCAATGCAAAGTGTCCTCATCGCCGTATATGAGGGGGTTTTTGGCAGTGCAAAGTGTCCCCATCGCCATATATGAGGAGCTTTTTGGCAGTGCAAATTGTCCCCATCGCCATATATGAGGTGCTTTTTGGCAATGCAAAGCGTCCCCATCACCGTATAACAGGGGCTTTTTGGCAGTGCAAAGTGTCCTCATCGCCATATATGAGGAGCTTTTTGGCAGTGCAAAGTGTCCCCATCCCCATATATGAGGTGCTTTTTGGCAATGCAAAGTGTCCCCATCGCCGTATATGAGGGGACTTTTGGCAGTGCAAAGTGTCCCCATTGCCATATATGAGAGGGTTTTTGGCAATGCAAAGTGTCCCCATCGCCGTATATGAGGGGGTTTTTGGCAGTGCAAAGTGTCCTCATCGCCATATATGAGGAGCTTTTTGGCAGTGCAAAGTGTCCCCATCGCCATATATGAGGGGCTTTTTGGCAATGCAAAGTGTCCCCATCGCCGTATATGAGGGGGTTTTTGGCGGTGCAAAGTGTCCCCATCGCCATATATGAGGAGCTTTTTGGCACTGCAAAGTGTCCCCATCCCCATATATGAGGTGCTTTCTGGCAATGCAAAGTGTCCCCATCGCCGTATATGAGGGGCTTTTTGGCAGTGCAAAGTGTCCCCATCGCAATATATGAGGGGTTTTTTGGCAATGCAAAGTGTCCCCATCGCCGTATATGAGGGGGTTTTTGGCAGTGCAAAGTGTCCCCATCGCCATACATTAGGGGGGTTTTTGGCAATGCAAAGTGTCTCCATCGCCATATATGAGGGGCTTTTTGCCAGTGCAAAGTGTCCCCATCGCCATATATGAGGGGCTTTTTGGCAATGCAAAGTGTCCCCATCGCCATATATGAGGGGCTTTTTACCAGTGCAAAGTGTCCCCATTGGCGTACATGAGGGGCTTTTCGGCAGTGCAAAGTGTCCCCATCGCCGTATATGAGGTGTTTTATGGCAGTGCAAAGTGTCCCCATCGCCATATATGAGGAGTCTTTTGGCAGTGCAAAGTGTCCCCATCGCCATATATGAGGGGCTTTTTGCCAGTGCAAAGTGTCCCCATCGCCATATATGACCGGCTTTTTGGCAGTGCAAAGTGTCCCCATCGCCATATATGAGCGGGTTTGTGGCAATGCAAAGTGTCCCCATCGCCAGATATGAGGCGCTTTTTGGCAATGCAAAGTGTCCCCATCGCCGTATATGAGGGGCTTTTTGGCAGTGCAAAGTGTCCCCATCGCCGTATATGAGGGGGTTTTTGGCAGTGCAAAGTGTCCCCATCGCCATATATGAGGAGCTTTTTGGCAGTGCAAAGTGTCCCCATCGCCATATATGAGGTGCTTTTTGGCACTGCAAAGTGTCCCCATCGCCGTATATGAGGGGGTTTTTGGCAGTGCAAAGTGTCCCCATCGCAATATATGAGGGGGTTTTTGGCAATGCAAAGTGTCCTCATCGCCGTATATGAGGGGGTTTTTGGCAGTGCAAAGTGTCCCCATTGCCATATATGAGGGGGTTTTTGGCAATGCAAAGTGTCCCCATCGCCGTATATGAGGAGCTTTTTGGCAGTGCAAAGTGTCCCCATCGCCATATATGAGGTGCTTTTTGGCAATCCAAAGTGTCCCCATCGCCATATATGAGGGGGTTTTTGGCAGTGCAAAGTGTCCCCATCGCAATATATGAGGGGGTTTTTGGCAATGCAAAGTGTCCTCATCGCCGTATATGAGGGGGTTTTTGGCAGTGCAAAGTGTCCCCATCGCCATATATGAGGAGCTTTTTGGCAGTGCAAAGTGTCCCCATCGCCATATATGAGGTGCTTTTTGGCAATGCAAAGCGTCCCCATCACCGTATATCAGGGGCTTTTTGGCAGTGCAAAGTGTCCCCATCGCCATATATGAGGAGCTTTTTGGCAGTGCAAAGTGTCCCCATCGCCATATATGAGGTGCTTTTTGGCAATGCAAAGTGTCCCCATCGCCATATATGAGGGGACTTTTGGCAGTGCAAAGTGTCCCCATCGCCATATATGAGGGGTTTTTTGGCAATGCAAAGTGTCCCCATCGCCGTATATGAGGGGTTTTTGGCAATGCAAAGTGTCCCCATCTCCATATATGAGGAGCTTTTTGGCAGTGCAAAGTGTCCCCATCGCCATGTATGAGGTGCTTTTTGGCAATGCAAAGTCTCCCCATCGCCGTATATCAGGGGGTTTTTGGCAGTGCAAAGTGCATCGCCATATATGAGGAGCTTTTTGGCAGTGCAAAGTGTCCCCATCGCCATATATGAGGGGCTTTTTGCCAGTGCAAAGTGTCCCCATCACCATATATGAGGGGCTTTTTGCCAGTGCAAAGTGTCCCCATCGCCGTATATGAGGGGGTTTTTGGCAATGCAAAGTGTCCTCATCGCCGTATATGAGGGGGTTTTTGGCAGTGCAAAGTGTCCCCATCGCCGTATATGAGGGGCCTTTTGGCAGTGCAAAGTGTCCCCATCGCCATATATGAGGCGATTTTCGCCACTGCAAAGTGTATTCATCGCCATACATGAGGGGCTTTTTGGCAGTGCAAAGTGTCCCCATTGCCATATATGAGGTGCTTTTTGGCAATGCAAAGTGTCCCCATCGCCGTATATGAGGGGGTTTTTGGCAGTGCAAAGTGTCCCCATCGCCATATATGAGGGGCTTTTTGGCAGTGCAAAGTGTCCCCATCGCCATATATGAGGTGCTTTTTGGCAATGCAAAGTGTCCCCATCGCCGTATATCAGGGGGTTTTTGGCAGTGCAAAGTGTCCCCATCGCCATATATGAGGAGCTTTTTGCCAGTGCAAAGTGTCCCCATCGCCATACATGAGGGGCTTTTTGGCAGTGCAAAGTGTCCCCATCGCCATATATGAGGGGCTTTTTGGCAATGCAAAGTGTCCCCATCGCCATATATGAGGGGCTTTTTGCCAGTGCAAAATGTCCCCATCGCCATATATGAGGCGCTTTTTGCCAGTGCAAAGTGTCCCCATCGCCATGTATGAGGGGGTTTTTGGCAGTGCAAAGTGTCCCCATCGCCGTATCACAGGGGCTTTTTGGCATAGCAAAGTGTCCCCATCGCCATATATGAGGCGATTTTCGCCAGTGCAAAGTGTCCCCATCGCCATACATGAGGGGCTTTTTGGCAGTGCAAAGTGTCCCCATCGCCATATATGAGTGGCTTTTTGGCAGTGCAAAGTGTCCCCATCGCCATACATGAGGTGCTTTTGGCCAGTGCAAAGTGTCCCCATCGCCATACATGAGGGGCTTTTTGGCAGTGCAAAGTGTCCCCATCGCCATACATGAGGGGCTTTTTGGCATTGCAAAGTGTCCCCATCGCCATACATTAGGGGCTTTTTGGCAATGCAAAGTGTCCCCATCGCCATATATGAGGGGCTTTTTGGCAATGCAAAGTGTCCCCATCGCCATATATGAGGGGGTTTTTGGCAGTGCAAAGTGTCCCCATCGCCATATATGAGGGGCTTTATGGCAGTGCAAAGTGTCCCCATCGCCGTATATAAGGGGCTTTTTGGTAGTGCAAAGTGTCCCCATCGCCATATATGAGGGGGTTTTTGGCAGTGCAAAGTGTCCCCATCGCCGTATATGAGGGGCTTTTTGGCAGTGCAAAGTGTCCCCATCGCCATATATGAGGGGCTTTTTGCCAGTGCAAAGTGTCCCCATCTCCATATATGAGGAGCTTTTTGGCAGTGCAAAGTGTCCCCATCGCCATATATGAGGGGGTTTTTGGCAATGCAAAGTGTCCCCATCTCCATATATGAGGAGCTTTTTGGCAGTGCAAAGTGTCCCCATCGCCATGTATGAGGTGCTTTTTGGCAATGCAAAGTCTCCCCATCGCCGTATATCAGGGGGTTTTTGGCAGTGCAAAGTGCATCGCCATATATGAGGAGCTTTTTGGCAGTGCAAAGTGTCCCCATCGCCATATATGAGGGGCTTTTTGCCAATGCAAAGTGTCCCCATCACCATATATGAGGGGCTTTTTGCCAGTGCAAAGTGTCCCCATCGCCGTATATGAGGGGGTTTTTGGCAGTGCAAAGTGTCCCCATCGCCATACATGAGGGGCTTTTTGCCAGTGCAAAGTGTCCCCATCGCCGTATATGAGGGGCCTTTTGGCAGTGCAAAGTGTCCCCATCGCCATATATGAGGCGATTTTTGCCAGTGCAAAGTGTATTCATCGCCATACATGAGGGGCTTTTTGGCAGTGCAAAGTGTCCCCATCGCCGTATATCGGGGGGTTTTTGGCAGTGCAAAGTGTCCCCATCGCCATATATGAGGAGCTTTTTGCCAGTGCAAAGTGTCCCCATCGCCATACATGAGGGGCTTTTTGGCAGTGCAAAGTGTCCCCATCGCCATATATGAGGGGCTTTTTGCCAGTGCAAAATGTCCCCATCGCCATATATGAGGGGCTTTTTGGCAGTGCAAAGTGTCCCCATCGCCATGTATGAGGGGGTTTTTGGCAGTGCAAAGTGTCCCCATCGCCGTATCACAGGGGCTTTTTGGCATAGCAAAGTGTCCCCATCGCCATATATGAGGCGATTTTCGCCAGTGCAAAGTGTATTCATCGCCATACATCAGGGGCTTTTTGGCAGTGCAAAGTGTCCCCATCGCCATATATGAGTGGCTTTTTGGCAGTGCAAAGTGTCCCCATCGCCATACATGAGGTGCTTTTTGCCAGTGCAAGGTGTCCCCATCGCCATACATGAGGGGCTTTTTGCCCGTGCAAAGTGTCCCCATCGCCGTATATGAGGGGCCTTTTGGCAGTGCAAAGTGTCCCCATCGCCATATATGAGGCGATTTTTGCCAGTGCAAAGTGTATTCATCGCCATACATGAGGTGCTTTTTGGCAATGCAAAGTGTCCCCATCGCCGTATATCAGGGGGTTTTTGGCAGTGCAAAGTGTCCCCATCGCCATATATGAGGAGCTTTTTGCCAGTGCAAAGTGTCCCCATCGCCATACATGAGGGGCTTTTTGGCAGTGCAAAGTGTCCCCATCGCCATATATGAGGGGCTTTTTGCCAGTGCAAAATGTCCCCATCGCCATATATGAGGCGCTTTTTAGCAGTGCAAAGTGTCCCCATCGCCATGTATGAGGGGGTTTTTGGCAGTGCAAAGTGTCCCCATCGCCGTATCACAGGGGCTTTTTGGCATAGCAAAGTGTCCCCACCGCCATATATGAGGCGATTTTCGCCAGTGCAAAGTGTATTCATCGCCATACATCAGGGGCTTTTTGGCAGTGCAAAGTGTCCCCATCGCCATATATGAGTGGCTTTTTGGCAATGCAAAGTGTCCCCATCGCCATACATGAGGTGCTTTTTGCCAGTGCAAAGTGTCCCCATCGCCATACATGAGGGGCTTTTTGGCAGTGCAAAGTGTCCCCATCGCCATATATGAGGGGCTTTTTGGCATTGCAAAGTGTCCCCATCGCCATACATTAGGGGCTTTTTGGCAATGCAAAGTGTCCCCATCGCCATATATGAGGGGCTTTTTGGCAATGCAAAGTGTCCCCATCGCCATATATGAGGGGCTTTTTGGCAGTGCAAAGTGTCCCCATCGCCATATATGAGGGGCTTTTTGGCAGTGCAAAGTGTCCCCATCGCCGTATATGAGGGGCTTTTTGGCAGTGCAAAGTGTCCCCATCGCCATATATGAGGGGCTTTTTGCCAGTGCAAAGTGTCCCCATCGCCGTATATGAGGGGCTTTTTGGCAATGCAAAGTGTCCCCATCGCCATATATGAGGGGCTTTTTGCCAGTGCAAAGTGTCCCCATCGCCATATATGAGGGGCTTTTTGGCAGTGCAAAGTGTCCTCATCGCCGTATATGAGGGGCTTTTTGGCAGTGCAAAGTGTCCCCATCGCCATATACGTCGGCAACGTCGGCAACTACTTGACCCAAGTTTTCCCCGTTTCCCACAAGGTACCGGATTTTTTCAGGCGGTAAAAACAGTTGAATTCCATTGATGACATGCATTCCACAAGGGGCAGACTTTTATGGGAAATTCAAATATGTGTGCAAAACATGAAAAACAATTTTGACCCCTATCCTCCCCCGTCCAGCCCTCCAAACATGGCTGCGGGGACCAGACCCCCTTTAGAGTAATTTTTTTTCAAAAATCTCAAATCCCCCCCCCTTCAAGGACCCCCCACCCACCCACCCAACCCTCCAGGGCCAAAAAGATTGAGGGGGGTGTTGGTGTCAAAACTGAGTCTGAGTGCCCCATGTGCATTTCATTGGATTTTGTGTGAAAAGGGGTATGGAAAGGGTGTTTGGTCAAGGTTGATGGGCTCAGCCCATGCAGTGTAAACACACCAGCTTTGCCACAATGTTTCTCCTCTCCGCTTCTTCAGTCCTTCTGCTCCTTTGTAGGTGAGGTGCGACCATGATCCTAGGAACTCACCCGATGTCAAGAACATTCATTTCTGTCCTTTTTGGAGTTGTTGGTCTGAAAGATTGTCACCTTGCAGTCATAATCCCCAATTCGCCTATTTTGTGACAAACTACACCGATGGCATGCCCATCTACTCCGTTGGTGGACCTTTTTCTAATGTATTATAAGATCTACGACACCGGTGAAGCCCAACAAGAATATAATGCATGAATATTTCTCTTGAGGGGTGGTTGGTGGTTTTCGATGGGATTTACTGCAGTGCTCACACAATGCGCATGCAATGCTCAAACATTGCCAAGGTCACGGGGCTGCCCCACCTACCACAATGGATGCAAACCCAAGTGTTGCTGCTGCCAAGTCCAGTGAAAGCTTGGGCGCCGGAGGGCACCACTGTTGTTGTGGAGGAGTCCACTGCAGCCATTGATGCCCAGCCGGCAAGGGATGAACTACTTGGGCCATTCGTCTTTCTAGATCGTGGTGATGGTGGGAATGCAGTTAATCTTAGCGCTTGTTTGGGCCATTTGGGAAGACATGATCAAAAATCAGTGTGATTACATTGATAAAAGGGGACTCAGGGGGCGCCTTAAGCGCAGTGCGCGCGCAATGCGCGCGCAGTGCAACTATTTGGGCGTCTGGCTGTACTAGAGACCCATGCTTTGAGATCATAGGGGTATCATTGTTACCCTGTTGCGTAGGTTTTGATGCTTTCCACATTGGGGATATAGCATTTTTGGATTTTCACCCAATTTCACCCATTTCCACCCTTTTTCACACTTTATTTGTATTTGCAAGGGCTATTTGGACCAAGACTTTGTGCAGGATACTACCCATCTCTTTGAATTGTGCTATGCGTGTGATCCCAAGCCAAGTCGCATTCGAATTCGCCATCCAATTCTCGTCCGGCCGGTCGCATCAACTTACGAGGGTTGATGTGGCTGGTGAAGCGAAAGACCCGCCAGAGGGTGAGTAGTTCAACTCCGAATAACCTCATAGCGGAAATTGCCTCCGCGGCGCTGTCGCCACAACGGTCGTCGTATTATGTCGATAAAGGTTTCGACGCACATACGAAAGGAGGTACCCCCGGCCGCCTCCCCCTCTACATTAGAGGGTGTTGAGGGTGGCAACCAATACGCTGTTCATGGCTTTTCCATATGTGCATGATATGTGTTATGTGAAGGGAAGGTAGTTTGCAACTTTCTTGAGCTGGGGCAGTTTGGGCCACCTAATTCTAAGGGCGTTTCCAAGGGGCGTGCCCAGGGGCTCTTCGGGGGAAACATAGTCTAAAAGTAGCACGCAGTGCGCGTGCAGTGCACGCGCAGTGCAAGGATTCCCCCTCAAGGCTAGAAAGAAAGATGCAAGTGGCCAAAGAGTGTCAGAGGCTCATCTTGCGTCCCATTCATTCCTTAGGGTTGGAAAGTATTCCACAGCTTCTGATGCCCCTGCTTGCCAGTGGCCATGGTCTAAGCACCACCCGCCTTTGTTACCGTCGTTTTTTGGTCAGTGTGCAAGGTGGGGGGCATCAGAAAAGCAACATCGTGGGCGCAGAACATACGGTTACCCTCAAATAGGGGACTTTGAAAAGCAAGGATGAGAAAGATGGTGATGACACCAAGCAACAAAGGTGATAATGTTCTGAATTGGGTCCAGAGAATGTGCTGCTTGCCCCACACAAACCATCAGAGGCCCTGCCATTACCACCATAAGCACATGTATATAAGCCTGATCCAACTTAAGGTATCTCCAACATGTCTCCAATTAGGTCATGAACAAAGCGCCATATGTGCTTTTTTGAAGTAAATGGCCACTAATGGCCACTGGGGTGGCTTTGCTTAAACAAGGCCCTGCTTATGCATGGACATGAACGGGGAAGGGGGGGGGGGGGCATGTTGCGTGCGGCAACATTTGCCATGGCACCCAATCAACATCAAAGCCAACCAAAATGGTTTGCACTCCAAGGCACAATCCCCTGATGGGCAGAAGCAAGTAGCACATGCATACTCCCGCCCCCTTGGCCCTTGTTTTTCCACGCGCAAGTGGCTCTTGCATTCTGGACCACAAAAATGGCGGTCCCAGGTTAGGTCGTGCGGCGCTGTGTGCCCCTGAGCGAGTATCCGACTCTGCCTGCCAAAGGGCAGGCTTTCAGAATACAAGCCCAGCAGTCTGTATTTGGGCATTTGCAGAGATTTGCAGAGATTTATGAGGTTGATGGTGGCGGCCTGAACTGCCACCAGTGCCAGATCTGCGAAGTTCACAGCCTTGAGGAATACCTCAGAAACCAAAGCAATGGTCTCACCCTCTGCCCACCATTCTCAAGGCACGCGCTGTGTGTTCCTGACGCCGATGCACCTGCAATAAAGTGTGTTTTGCATGGAGGATCTCTTCGGTTTCCATTTGCTGCTGCAGCCTTCTCCTTTGCAACACCACATGATGGTGTACAGTATGCGACCCTCCCACTGGGCGCTACACAGGCTGACTGGCCACGGCCAAGCTACCTCTGAACAAACCTGAAGGGGTGCAGCGTCGGAGCCTCTAGCTCTGTCGGCTCAGGAGGCGCCCGCCACGCGACCCATCAGGGGAGCACGGGCGGGAAGTGAGCGCCCACAAGCCCAAGGCCTTTGCTCCTTAGCACGCTTTCTTTCCGTCGCTATCCTTTTGCGTGTGACCGTATCTAGCCATGCCATTGGTTCCCTTTCCAGGGCCGTATTTCATGATGCAATGAGGCCAACAATGCGCCATGCTGGCAGCTGCACGTTCCACGAATGCGCGTTGCCGACCGGGGGATTGCCGCCGCGGGTGCATCGTGCTGCTGCTGTTTGTCGTTGGCCTGAGTGCCGCACCGGAGCCTGCCCCACCGACCCCAGCCGCCACCGTCTTCCCCGCACAAGAGAACACAACTTTGGCCTTGAACACGTCTGAAATCCTCTTCGATCCCGCGGCCGGCGAGCGCCTGGCGCGGTGCGCCCCCGAAGTGCAGCACCCGTTCTTCTGGGAGACGCTGCACGAGGACCCCATCTTCCAGTTCCTGCACCGGCACCAGCACCCCCCCGACTGCGCGTCCCGCAAGTTCCTCTCGTGGCCGGCGGACCCGTGGCTCCGGGGCCTGACCCAGAGCGTGGCGTCCCTGCGCCACTCGCTCCTCTGCGCCGTGGCCCACGGCCGCGTCTTCGATGTGCTGGACAACAGCTTCAACTTGTACGCGCACCCGCGCTACTGCCCGTCCAAGTCCTTCGCGTGCTACGCGGAGCCCCTGTCGGGCTGCGCGGCGCACATGCTGGGCATTCTGGACCGGGCGGTGGCGTGCAACGCGAGCGCGGACCCGAGGGCAGGGGCCAACACGAGCCTCGAGGCCCTCGGGGATGTGGTCTTCGTGCGGCAACAGACGCCCGCCTGCCCGGAGGAGGTGCTGGCCCCCTTGGCCTCGCAGCTCAACACCACCGTCGCCGGGCTGCACCAGGTCGCGCAGCAGTACCTGCTCCGGCCCACGCCGGACGTGCGGTCGGCCCTGCGGGCCTTCGGGCGGCGGCTCAACATCACCGGGCCGTACGTCAGCGTCCACATCCGCACCGGGAAGCTGTTCGCCGGCCACAACGAGCGGACCGACCTCCACGAGTTCATGGTCGGGTACCCGCTGCACCGCTACGCCAAGATGGTGCACCAGGTGGGGCTGGCCCTGGGCGTGCGGGCGTTCTTCGTCTCCATCGACGACTGGCCGGCCACGGAAGGGTTCGCGTCGCTGCTGCACCACCTCTTCTCGGGCAAGCCCCTGCAGCTGGCGAAGAAGTACCGGGGGAAGGTCCCGCACAGGGGGCACGACCCCATCCCCATCACCGTGCACTGGCTGCCCCTGTCGGCCTTCCCTTTGCAGACCATCGTCCAGCGGCACGCGCGGATCGAGGATGGCATTCACGAGTACTACAATCAGAGCGTCGACGAGACCGTATCCATGTTGGTGAACATTCACTTCCTCAGCCACGGCCGGTTCTACTTGTCGACCGGCGCGTCGCAAGTCGACGTGTGCACGCGACAGCTCATGGGCACCGGGCCGCGCGCGTCGGCGTGCACGTGGGAGGTGATCGCGCACAAAGTGTGCCACCAGATCGGGCTGTGCCTCAGCAACTGGAGGCTGGCGGGCATGTGGCCGCGCGACTGAGCCGAGCGGGACCCCCCGCCGGCCCATGTCACGGGGGGTTTGCTGCCGCAATTCATTGTCCATTGGGGGCCCCCATGCCCAGCCCCAGAGGGCCCATGCCACCGCAAAGGGGAGCAGACCCACCAAGACTTCGTCGTATTTGACCAACTTCAGGCGCATCCAGCGCTCATCATCTCGTACGCACTGCAGTGCTGTCGCGGGATGTCAGTGTGTCAAGAGCACACTAGATATTCCTTCCAACGCCGAAGAGGGTTCGACTGTTCCACCGGACGACTGGGCCACCCAAGGAAGGGGGCCCCGATGGGTGTCGCTGTGGGACGCATGGCAAAGCCGATGCCGCGTTCGCGTTCGCGTTCGCGCCCGTTCATCTACCCACAGACCGAAACACGCCCATGGCACCACTGATGAGTTGTGCTGTGCCCCAGCGCCCTTCTGCGCTTGTGCGCTTGAGGCCTGTTTTCTCAACACGTTGCCGCCGTTGCCGTACGGGGGGGTCCAACCCCCCCCTTCTTGAGCCCCTCCAAGGAATCGCTTGAAAGCGGGGGGGGGGGTTACCCCCACCCCAAGACCGCGGCCCTGACTCTATCCCAAAGGCATTCCCATACCCCCACACCAGCCCCAATCGTATTTTCAACCGCCAGTAACCGCCGACAACCGCTTTCACAGTCCAATTTAACCGCTCTGTAGCTGCTCTGAAATTGCCCCCATAGCCCCCCTCCCCTTCAAGCAAATCCCTGCCCCTCCCTCGGAGGTGGCTGTGCCAAGCAGGGTAAGTCTACCAAAGGGTACACCTACACCTCCGCTTCGCTCACCTTAATCAGGCTGTACCCCCGAGGGGTCTCTCTCAGCCGGTAAGCGGCGGGAAGCTCTGTACGGCCACGCCGGTAATGTCTGGTGCCTTGGACCTCATCAAGGACGCTCAGCGGCTCCGTCACCCGCAGCACTCCCTCGATCCCGTGCTGTGCGCATGCAGGCAACACGCCGACGAGCCGACAAGCAGTCGGTCCTCGCTCGACAGTGCGTTTTCGACAGTGCCCACCAATTTGCATCGTTCCTCCTTCCCACTCCTCTTTGAAGGTACGTGCCTTTGAGCGGGTGCAATCCCGTCGCCCTTGGGAGGCGGCTGTGTCAAATGGGGTAGGCCCACCAAAGGCCCCGGCTACACCTTCGCTTAGCTCACCTCGATGAGGCTGCACCCCCCTCCCTCTTACCCGAGCAGTCGGTTCCGCCGAACGCAAAGCGGAGGAGGACGGGACCGCCCTTGCCCGCGACGTCTGTGCGCAAGGCGGCGCGGCGCTTGGCGGTGCTGCCCCGTGTCGCCGAGGAGGTGGGCGAGCCACGTCCCCCCGGACCATTCCGACCGGGACTCGGACGACTGCCCTGGCGAAGGTATGGTCGCGCACGTCGGAACGCTGTCGGGGCGACAACATGACTGGCGGCCCCGCCTCCCTCCCGAGGGAGGGGGCGCAATCTTCCTTCAGCGCCAGCGGCACCGGTTTTCGGTCCGCCTCATCTGTTCCGTGTGTGCACGGCCCCTCTGCGTATGGGGCAAGTCAAGGCGAGGGTTGCAAGACAAATCACCCCCCCTCTGCTACCGTTTTAACAAGCGTTGAAAGCTCTTCTATGAGGATGCACGGGCTGTGAGGAGGGAGTGCCCTTTGTGGATGCACCCAACGGCAGCCTCCATCTGAGGCCATGCCTTTGAGTGGTACACTCGGTGACGCAGCAGCAGTATTACTGCATTAGGCGCCCAGTAGGCTCTCAGTAGGCGCCCTCTAGGCGCCCGGGAGCCCGGGGGGGTGGGTGGCGGAGGGGGGCTGTGTGGTCTCGAGAAATCGGTTGAGGGCCCAAACAACTCCCAGCCGCACCTCAAAGATTCAATGCTCAACTGTCGCACGGGTTCCTTGGGATTGCACTGTTGAATGTCGCCTTCCATTGCCCCGGCGGACTCGTGACTTTCGCAGGCTTGAGGGTTATGTTTCGTGGGCCAGTGGATTCATTGCATCAAATAGCCCCCCTGCGTAGAGTAACAGAGGCTACTGTGCGACTGCTGCGTGGTCAACTAGACAAACCTAACCTCTGGCGAGAGCTTTCACTGATTCGGTGCAGCAGCAGAACTGCTCAAACCCCTGACAAAACCCCAGAACACCGTTGCGCAAGTGTCCTGGCTGCGATTGTGTCCGGTGCTTTTCTCTGCAGTTTTTTGTCAACATCACGAAAGATCAAGAATATCATGCCGCTTTCTAAGCCTTGACGAAATTCCTTCTGTGCCCCCCATAAAATACACCGTGACCCGAGCCACAGGAGTCGCTGCAGCACAGATTTGATGGTCCGGCTCAGAGCAATGGCCCTAGAAATCCGGGGAGTTGCCACGTCCATCGGTCAGCAGGCTGGCATGTGGAGAACTGTCACTTACCCCCAATTCGATATCAACCCAAGTTCCGAATGGAGGGAGACAAAACGGGGGCACCCAACGTTCACAGCCTGCCCGGTGGGCAGTAGTGGATGGGCACAAGGATGCGCCCCTCTGAGGCGAAACCCAAGGACAAATTCAAGTTTCAGGACGCACCTGGGCAAGCCTAATTCGTACGGCTCAGAGGAGGACGAATAAGCAGACAGCGTCCACTGTGCCTCCTGCTCTCCTATTTGGAACCTGCTGCCCCCTTGGCTTTGAGACTCAAGCCACACAGGTCAGGGAATGGGGGGTCTAATCTGCACTTTTGTGTGGGTCGTTGCAATTGGAGCTTTGAAACACCACAGCGGAGGTCAGATGGCTTGAAGGGCCAGTGCAGTTTGGATGTCACATACAGTAGGGTGCAGTGTTGGCTGTTAAAGTCTGTGGTGCAGGGGATGACGCAGGGGCATGGGGTCAGGATGAGCGAAACCTGTATTCCCAATAATCCATGACACAGAAGAGTGTCTTTGGAGCGATGTTTGTTCAAAGGTCGTGACTCAGTGCCTCAAGAGCTATGCCATTGTGTGTTGACAGATGCACAACACATCATTTCAAAATGTGGGGGTTGCATGAACAGTTGACTCGCCAACATGGGCATTGGGCAAGAGCAACATGCTTTGATCTCTAGCTACATTGGACTTCAGCGCTGTCCGTAGTGCAAAAGAAGAATTGTGTAGATGTACATCTGACCCATAAATGCGCACAGCGACATGGAGAAGGCAACCAGGCACGAAACACAGCAAAGTTTCAAATCATCCAGCAATACATCCTGTTTGGGTCTGTGGATGGTAAACAGAAGACGAATAAACCCAGTCGGCACTGACAGAACAACAGTTTGGCCAATAGCTGCCAGTGATTAGCGGTTATGAGCAGGGCAATGGACACAGATGTTGAAATAATTGTGTCTGCATGCCTGTAGCATGCTACAGGGAAGGATAGATGCAGTTACTCCAGCAGTGGAGGGTAATTTGCAGGTAGCTGGATCCGAACCCGGGATGCATGTTCCTGAAACCAAGGTGCCTAACAAACGAGCCACCTGTTCCAGTGGTGGGGTAGCCCCTCCGGGTTTGAACAACCCTTCTCAGGATCTTCTGCGCGTATCACTCATTAGGGTAGGCTGAGAATTCGAGCCAGTGGCAATGTGCCGTCGATTTTATGCTTTTGACCACTGAACTGCAGGTGTTTCTTTTTTTGGTGGTTAAATGCTGGCAGTCAGTGGTTGGGAACTGCCAGTCCAAACAGTTGTTTTTTTGGCAACGTCCGCAAGCGTGAAGAGGAGGTTGGCCACTTTGAGTGGGAGTATTACCTCCCGTCCCCTTGCGCAAGCACTGCCTTGTCTTAGCACCGGGACCCAGTCTGAACATCTTTTTTCTGGTTTTTTCTGACGACGGTTTTCATGGTTAGAAACTTAGCAGAACGTGATTGTGTGCCAATTGAGGGAAACAGGGGCTATGTCATGTTTGTGATGAGTACTCCTACTCATAACAACATTATGCTTGGTACTGCAACCCACTGCTGTTTCAGCCATGACTAATATCGTGACTCCTGGCTTGGTTGTCATGCACATCCGGTCCACCGGTGAGGAGGCGCCTGCCACTATTATCGGTCGTTCTACTTGTGGGGAGGATTTCATTCATTTGAAATACGTGAGGAATGGGCATGAGATTGAGCATCATGCCCCTTTTGACCGTGTCCTCTTCCCAATCCGCAGCCCATCCCCATCGCCATCACAGCTTGTTACAACAATTGTGCTTAGGGTGAGGTATGTGCAGGTTTTCGGCGACATACATTCTTTTGGTACTGCGCGGCGCGCGCAAGCGCTGCCTTGTCCAAGCACCGGGACCCAGTCTGACCGTCGTTTTGCTGACTTTCAGCGTGCTTGCGCAAGAGGGGGGGGGTACCAATCTTTTGTGGGTGGAGATTGGATTATGATGATGGGGAACCATGTGACAACTAGTGCATTCATGATGCAACAATCACGTACAGCCAACTACATACGGCTAGCTCATTCATGTTGGGCAAGCCTGATTGTTGGGTTGACTGCAATGCTCAAACAGGCATTAGTATGGGCCTTAAAGATGTGCAACCAGATATCTATCAAGAGATCATGCAAGGGTGGAGAACCGTATTGCACATTCGGAGACAGCAGAACATTAAACCTGTTTGCGTTGCTTATTTTTCTTTGCTACACAAAGGTGTTTTTGGAGGGTTTCCTTTTCGGTGGGTTTTGCCAATTATGCACGCAGTGCCCATGCAGTGCTCACGCCTCACAAGATGAGTATCAATTGCACTGGGATCCTGGTCTTCAAGGGAACTCGACACTGACAGTTCGGGACGCACTGGCTCATTTGAATGTGCTTCTCCCCCCCCCCCCCCCGCACCCAACCTCCATTGAAGCCTGCTGATCCGGCATTCCTTTGGGCTTCTCCGAGGCTTTATGGCTCACCGGGTTTTCTGTGTATCCCCCACGTTGTGCTGTTTTAGGTGTGGCCGCCCAGTGAGCCTGCTGCTCGGTTGCCTGCCTCTAGAAGCCCCTGCTTCTGCAAAGGCACAGTGCCGGCCGTGACGCATGCGAGACTTCGGCGTCACGGATGCGTTTGAGGCAGTGCACGGCCGTTTTGTCCCCCAGGTATGACCGGGCTGCACGGCATTGCAGTGCTGGTGGTGCTGTGGTGCTTGGCCTTGCTGATGTACCACACGGCCACTGGTCCGGCAATTGCACTGATCTCAGTGGCACCAGCGTCAGCCCCGTGTCCCGGAGACCATTCCTCAAATGGCTCCGGACCGTCGGCACCCGCCCCCGAAGGTCGCGGTGCAGGACCGGGGGATCCCGTTTGCCCCCTCGCATTCGACTTCGCCCACGTGCGGCTGTGGGCCGCGCACTCGGTCGTGTACTGTCGCGCCGCCCCGAACGCGACGGCGCCGAACGCGTCGGCCCTGCGCTGCCACTTCAACGCCCACGCCCACAACGGGCAAGCGGACGCCTTCTGCCGGGGGACGCGGCTCGTGCTGCTGCCGGCGGAGCGCGCGCTGGAGGCCGCGTGCGCCCCGGTGCCGGACGCCGCGGTCCCCGTGCCCCTCGACGAGTTTCCGGTGTTCATGTACGACACCGGCCTCGGGGCCATCGTCGACGACCTCCGCATGGGGCGGGCCCGGGCCTGCGCCACTTCCATCGCCGGGCGCACGTACCTGCCCCTCCGCGAGCCCGGGGCGAACCTCTTTCACTCGTTCGCGACGCTGTT
Organism: Eutreptiella sp. 'Long Island Sound 2002'; assembly: GCA_964036045.1. NCBI lineage: Eukaryota > Euglenozoa > Euglenophyceae > Eutreptiales > Eutreptiaceae > Eutreptiella > Eutreptiella sp. 'Long Island Sound 2002'. The sequence continues at coordinate 139,674,888 of OZ038383.1, read as the reverse complement.
CGCGTTCTTCATCACATGGACGGCGTTGGGCAGTCGCCGCGACTGCACCATCGTGATGCTGGATGACCACGAGGAAGGGCCCTACTGGGCCCTCTGGAGCGCCTTCTGCGCGCGCGGCGTGCGCCGCCTCGCGGGGCTGCGCGCAGAGGCGGTCTGTCTGGAGGAAGCCGTGCTGCCACTTGCCGGGGCCAGTGCCCCCTTTTGGGCTGCCGACCGGGGCCCCATTGATTGCCCCGCGTCGGGGCTCGTGGAGGCCTTTGGGCGCTTTGTTCGCGATTTCCATTCGGCGGCCGCACGTGCGCCCACCGCGAGTACTGACACTGGGCTCCTTCGACGGTTCTCGAGGATCCCGCGCCTGACGTTCGTCGTGCGGCGCGGGCGGCGCGAGCTGGTCAATGGTACGGGATGGCTGGAGGACTGGGCGGCCCAGCGCTCGGTGTCGCTGCGGGCGGTCGAGCCTCATCTGTGGCCCTTTCGTGAGCAGGTCTGCGCCGGGGCTTTCCTTTGGGAATGAGATGATTTCTGTTTTACTGGGGACAGCCTGAGGCCTGGGATGGCGGGTTTGCGGATAACCGACGGCGTTTGGAGCGCAATCGACCGGTTCTCAAGTACCCCCCCCCCCCCGTGTCTAACGGCGCCTTTGCTGGACTCTTGAACAGATTGGTGCCGCGGCTTCGCCGCGTTGATGCGCGTTGTGAGGGCGTAGGTCTGTCGGTGGGGGCCTATCGCTGAACTTTCCACTGTTCTACGTCCAACGAACGCCTTGTCCAAGGAACCCCTTTGTTCGGACCGTGTTTTTTGGTCCCGGATTTAATTCGGTACCGAGCAAAGTTGGACTTTATCGTTCGGTGGACACGGGGGGGGGGGGGCTGGCAGTAACCGACGGCAGTTCCTGCTCCGCCGGTGCTGTTGAGGCCCAGGGGTACGGGACTCCGCCAGTTTTTTTTCTCTTTTTGGCACGAAAGGACAGTGCTGGTCTGCGCACGGGGGGCGGGTATGTACACCCCCCCCCCCCCCCCACCACCACCACACCCGCCCCCAGAGCCCCAAACCGATGCCAATGGGGAGCAGTGGGTCTATGCCCCCGCCCTCCTGACCCGCCAGCCCACGCTGCGGGTATCGGGGTCCAGAGCTGAACCGAGACCCCTTGGCTGTGCATGAGCACTGCAGTTTTGCATTCGCGTTGATTCATCTCAGCCTTCAGTCTTGACACCGCTGTCTTTTCCAGCCAACGGTCATTGTCCCTCATGCACACTGGGAAGCCTGCGGGCGTGGCAGTCTCCCACTCTATAACCTGGTTTCAGACTCAGCTACTCCTCACTACGTGTCAGATCCGCTACCACAGCCGTTTGTAGCATCATCGTCGCACTGGACACCTCTGATCCTTGATTCCGAGACATTGTCTCGAGTACCATATGATGAACAGGGTACGCCAGCTCACTTTGGCCTGGACCCACAGAAAAAAAGCACGAGCACTGCAGTTTTGCAGGAGCCAGTGCCCCATCGGGTCGTCACCTGTTGCACTTTGGGAACGCCTTAGCACGCACTGCGCACGCTCGTTCGAAGGTTTTGTACCACCGCAAGTGGCGGTGCCCCTGGTCAGGCCCTGCTCTGCTCCGGGTATAAACTAGTGGCATGGGGTCATGGGCATGTGGAGGCCTCCGCAGCAAATGATGACGATGATGAGGTGTGTCTTGGTGCCTTTTTTGGTGCCCGCGGGCGGCGGTGGTGTTCACGGGTATACAATGTGGGCTTCGGCAACAAATGTGCACGCAGTGGCCGCGCAGTGCGTGCAGCACTTTCCTGTGTAAAAATGCGGTGTGTGTGTGTGTGGAATGTTGTGGCGCCCGGGGTGTCCCATCAGGGGCAGACCAACCGTGAGTTGGAAAAGGACATATGGTGGACGGCCCGGACAGCGCGTGGAGGAACAGGGCACCTGGGCCACGCAGAAACACAGCGAGGCAGGCTATGGACGGCCTGTGGACAGAGGTGTGTGGACAGCAAAAACAGTCAAACGACCCCGGCAACAACCAGCACATCCTCAATACGCCAACTATTGGGCGCCGCTGACACGCAAACGGCACACCATGCCACATTCAGCACAGTCCCAACACGCCAACTACTGGGCTCCGCGAACGCGGAAACGACACCAGCAAGAGCACCGGCCGCAGCGGCCGACAGAAAGTAGCGACCCGACGCAACATGCGAAGGGAAGAACGGGTGACCGTCCAGGGCCCCGTAAAGGAGCAACAACCAGACGGAATGTCACACAGGGGGGGGGGGGGGGGGGCTGGCGGGTTTGCCAGAAAGTGTGCTTCCGGGTGTACCCACTGTGGTTTGACTTTTCAGGAGGACATCCCTTACTCTGCATGGCCACAGCCACTGGGGAGAAGTGTTTTTGGCAGGCGGGACAGTTGTCCGTCTGCTCACAGGTGCTGTATCTGCCCCTGGACGTCCCTCCCACGCCGGCGCCGGGAATGCTTCGCATTCAGTCCTTCCCTTGACAGCGAAGTTTGGAAGGTGTACCACAGGGCCCGGGGGGGGGGGGGGGGTTGGGGGGATACATTTGGAGGGGCGTCATATTTTGCGGGGTGCAAGAGTCTGGCAATCGCGTCACGGAGGGGTGCGAGCGGACCCCTGCGTCGGCTTCGAAGTGAGTTGAGACGAGGAAGGGATGGGCAAGGCGAGCGCTGGCCGAGACTTGAGATGCGGCTCGTGATATCATGTGAGCCGTCTGCATGAACAGCACCATGGACATCCCGGTGGGCCAGTTACAGCCCAACGGGATGTGCTGGTTGAGCTCTGCTCTCCAAATGTGCTTCTCCCCCTCCCCCTTGTTTTCCGTGTGTGTTTCGCCCAAACTCCGGCACGCAGGCAGGGCATGCGCGTTGAACACTGCTCTGCATGTTGTTACGGGTACTCCCGCGCATGTTGAATCGATGAACCCCTTCCCCCCAAGGGGTAGCCGCAGGCAGTCCTGCGGCCTCTGACCCACGACCAGTCCAGGAAACATTCGATAGTGCAGACCACGAACTCAAGGCGTTCGGTACTGGAGCAGTGTGGCTGAGTGAGGTATCCAACGTACGTTTGCGCGCCAGGTACGCCGGGCAAAGTTTTCCCCTATTTCCCCCCAGTTGTCCCCCTTTTCTCCCATTTTTTGTCCCCGCGTTGGGGACCCCCAAGAAGGCAGGGGTGATGTAGCCATTCCGCCCACACGTGGGGCCCCCAGACGGCAGGGGTTACGTAGCCGGGGCTGGAGGAGGGAGTGCCGTTTGGCGGTATTGGGATAGATGGCCGGAACATTGATTTGGATGCCGGGCGCGCGCCAGGCAAACGTACCCTCGATGGTTCATCTCGGGCAATGCAGCGGTGTGTGTGCCCCCACCCCCGTACACCCCCCGTAGGGGCTCCTGATGCAATGCGTCAACCTTCTCTCTGCGGTCTGCAGGTGGCTATTGCACAAGGCACGGACGTCCTGGTGGCGGTGCACGGGGCCGCGTTGACCCACTTGCTGTGGCTTCCGAAGCACGCGGTGGTGCTGGAGATCATGCCGCCAGGCCTCGAAAAGGTGCGCTGGCCCTACCATTGCCGGCGTGTTGGCGTTGAGGGTTTCTCAGAGGCCCCAAACACGGGCCTTCCGAATCCTGTCACAGCCCCCCCACTCCCTCCATCTGCTACCAAATTTTCCGTGAATGCGCCGTGGCTTTACTGTTGGATTGCCCGGAAGAACTAAACAGGGGGGTCTTATGGCAAACGCCTTTTTTTTCCCGCTTATCTGCGTCAAGCGGTTTTCTTCGGTTCACCACTGAGTGATCAAGTGTGCCGTCTACAAAGCTATGGATGTTTTTGTGCCCCGCGAAACAGCGCACACTCATTCTCCTGACACAACTGCTGCGGTATTTGGCCGTTGGTCCCCATGGCTTATGGTACCCTGTGGGCCATGGCCATGGGATCTGAGGGACCCAGGGCCGAAGTGCGTGCACTGGAGTGGGCAATGATAAGATAAGTGTGAACGGAGACAATGTTAAGCGACCTAATCCTTTTTCTCTTTGGCACTCGGCGGCCATGGGAGAGCGCGGATCAGCTGTGCCAGGGGTGCTGGTGGAGCTCCACAATGTAGGGGTTCTCAAGGAGAGCACCGAAGCAGAATTGATCGCAAGCACGTCTTAAATCCTTGTTTGCTTGTAGATTTGCAGCAATTGTTCAAGCTGCCTACAGGTATTATCGTGCCTACGCAGCTGCTACCCACCTTTATCATTCCTGCCCCAAGCACACTTTCGCTCGCCCGTCTGGGGATGCCCATTCCCATTTACCTCTGCTCAACTGTAGCTATGCTACTCATTCTGCAGGTGACGTACCGAAACCTGGCAAAGCTTGCAGGCGTGGCATACCTCTGTGTACGGGCTGAAGGCCTTCTGATGCGGGACTGGACTGAACTTCCGGTCAAGGTTGACCGTGAGGCCTTCGTTAGGGCCCTCGATGCTGCTGTTTGTTTGGCGCGTGAATCAACGGCTCGTCAGTAGAGACTGGGGGCTGGATTTCGTGGTAAAGCAGAGGTCTGCACCGACACATCGCATTGTTATTTGTGGGTGGGTGAGATTCCTGTATCGGGCCACTGCTTCTGGTACACCACCCCACACCACGCCATACCGCCATGTGGGGCGTGTTCTATCACCTGCTGACGCCAACTGGACGGGGGCGGTCACACAGTTCTGCGGGATGGGTTCCGACCACCCGCTGCAGTTCCGGAGCACCCCCGTCCATGTGGACCTCGACCGGCACGTTCGAGGTGGCCGCCCGCATGCACACGCAAACAACTGGTACCTGGCAATGCACTGTTGCGGCACATCGCAACAGCACGAGACATGCCACGCTTCCGTGGTGCTGTGCACCGCTAGCGACCTCGCTGCTCGCGTCTCCGCCTCATGTCCACTGTCGCGCCCCCACTGTGCCCACTCCTGCCTACGGCAGGGTTGTGGCTGCACAGCTCCCCACAGTCCGCACACAGACCCGGTTGGCCCGCCACAGTGCTCACGTGTGTTTGCAAGTGCGCACCGTGGTTGCCACTGCTGTTGCACGTGCACACATGCGACGTGCGCGTGATGGACCAAAGCCCGGCACGCCATCTTGCAAATGCGCAGTGCGCCTTGGGCTTTGCGGACGGGGGCAAATGTCCCCATGGCCCCCGTATTGGGTCATGGAGGTGTGTGTGCCGGAGAGCCGGGCCTCAGCGGGTGGGGCAGAGGCAGTGACGCTGCTGCTGGACTCCGGCCGGGAGTGCATTGAGAACTTATCGAGTAGACACGCAAAAACTAGCGCTACCGCACAGCACAACAGCTCGACAGACACGCTGTGGCAGGGGGCTGTCCGACGTGTTGGTGCTGAGGTGCAGGACCGGTATGGATAGGGGCGGGCGGTGTGATGGGTCCCTGGGTAGAGCACAAGTTGACACTGGGCCCGTGTTGAGGCAATGTTAGTGTGCAAGGTACATGCTGGGCATCTTTTTTTTGCTGAAATGCTGCCGACCAACACCATACTAAGCAACCACTATGATTCCTCCCTGCTCTGGGCACCCCAAGAAGGGAGGGGTTATGTAGCCATTTTTGATTGCTCTGGTTCAACCTTCTGGTGCTATTGGGGGTGCCTTAAGCGCACTGCACGCGCGCGCAGTGCGCGCGCCCTGCAACGATTTGGGCGTCTGGCCGTAGTAGTAGAAACCCATACTTTGTGGTACTTTGGGCATCATTGTTGTTTGGTAGTAGGTTTTGATGCATTGGGGATCTGGCATTTTTGGATGTTCACCCTATTTCACCCATTTCTACTTTTTTGCACACATTTTTTGCCCATTTCCACGACATCTACTCTTTTTCTCGGTTGATTGATATGGTGATACACTTTGAGGGTGCCTGCTACAGGACATCATACTTCCCTCCTCATTTCTCAGGCCCACTTCCTCCATGGATCTCAGTATTGGAAATAGAGTGTTCTACACCCGCTCCAATGGCCTGCGACCTCCTGCCATGGTGGTTGGGACGGCTGAAGACGGACTCCTCCACTTGGAATACTACCAAGATGGGTTGAGAGTGGTGAATCGGCAATGCAAGATGGAGTCCATCTCCTTTGCCATCCCAAGTTCAGACTTGCCACCTGACTGCCCTCCATCTCCGCCGCCCAACACACAGTCAAGTTCCCGAGAGAGAGAGAGAGAGAGAGAGAGAGATGTTGTTGAGAAGGCATGGGGTATGTGGTTTCAGTTTCAGGTCGTTCCCCCTCATGTTTAGAAGACTGTTGATGCAAGCAACTCAGCAGCTATGCAAGATGGGATGAGGTTGACGTTTGTGCACTGTGCTGCAGGAGCACACCACCACACTGGTGAGTGTAATGAAAAGTATTGTGCTCGGTGTATTTACCACAGACTTGTGGGACAAAACAGTTTATCAAGCACAATACATGCCACATGTTTTGGCAAGTAGAATTCACGGTTTTAGTCTTATGTTGTGTGCTCTGCGGGAAAGGGTTTGGGGCTGATTGTTGTCCATTTGGGGGGCTTCTCTTGGGGAAGTTGGGGATATTTGGTACAAAAGTAGTGCGAAGGGCGCACACCAGGCAAACACTGCATCCTAAGATTCGCTGCTCTGGCAATGGTTTTCTTGAATGGCCTGAGTTGTCATGTCGTGATTGCCATGCCGAGAATCCTGACTGGAAGTTTCACTGTCTGTAAAAAATTTCACATTGTTCCTACATTATTGGGAAGAGCAGTGACTCTAGTTCAAAAGTGCACCTCAGGATAGGATATAATTTTTGACCCTATGAGTTGGGTGGGTGTGCGGGGGAGGCTCTATTGGGCCATTCGCCCTGTCCTCAGCACTGGGCGCTTGCGCCTGAACAGGACACCGCTACTGCTGTGTCTTTCTTGATGAAACCGAAGAAAAATTACTCCTCGTGTTTTTGGGACGACATTCGCAAAAAAAAGACTGGAAAATAGCATCAATTTTTAGGTTGCCTGGGCAAAGACAATGGCAAGAAAAAGTCCACTAAGCTGTGCGAAATTGAATTATCAAGGGGTGCTGATGAACACAGTGCACAGTTCTGCACTGCTGGAAGTTCCGGGTCCCCATTTTCAAGATCTTCGGACACAGCATGAAATTGCTGGAGCACATTGGGTTCTGAATGCAGTGTTGTATGTCTGCAATGGGGCTTGGGCACGCACATTGGGACAGTGTGAACCCCCGACAACCAAACCCTCCTACGAGCGGCATGACTGTACATAGATTGCACTTTGATATTGTGAGTCTTCACACCTGCCCCACCCCGCTCCGCCTTGGCTTGGTGAGGCGAGGTGAGCGAGTGCACACGCCTGTGTGGAGAAAGGTGCCAAGCGGGTGCAGGCCGCCACAAAACGGCACACCACACACCCGCCCCACCCCGCCCTGCCCCGCCCCTCCTGAGGAGCTGAGGAGGTGCTTCATGGTTTAGGATACCCTGCAATTGATAATAGCAGTTGCGATGAACTTGAACACTTTTGGATGTGACTATTGTACTTAGTTCTGCTGTTTTTGTGAAGCGCCACACAACTACTGGCACTGCTGGATGGCTGAGCTGTGGTGTGACACCGTTTGCCACAAGTGTTCCCCTTGATGGTTTTGCCCCACCGGGCCTCGCTGGTGGGCGAGGCGGGCAAGGCGGGCGGGCGGGGCGGGGCGGGCGGGCAGGCGGGCGGGGCGGGTGGGCGGAGCGGGGCGGGCGGGCGGGGCAGGCGGGCAGGCCGGGCCGTGCGGGGCGGGCGGGCAGGGCGGGCGGGCGCGGCGGGCGGGCGTCGGGTGGGTGGGGCGGGCAGGCGGGGCAGGCGGGTGTGTGGGGCAGGCGGGCGGGGCGGGCGGGGGCCGGGCTAGGCGGGCGTGCGCGGCGGGCGGTAGGGCGGGCGGGCGGGGCAGGCGGGTGGCCGGGACGGGCAGGCCGGGCACGCGGGCGGAGGGGGGCGGGATGGGGCGGGCGGGCGGGGCGGGCAGGCAGGGCGTGACGGGGCAAGGCGGGGCAAGTAGGGAGGGTTGGCGGGGCGGGCAGGCGGGGCGGTCGGGCGTGGCAGAGCGGGCGGGGCGGGCAGGGCGGGCGGGCGGGGCGGGCGGGCGGGCGGGCGGGGCACAAGGGGCGGGCGGAGCGGGCGGGCGGAGCGGGCGGGGCGGAGCGGGCGGGGCGGGGCGGGGCAGGGCGGGCGGGGCGGGCGGGCATGGCACGCAACCGGGGCGGGGCGGGCGGGTGGGGCAGGTGCAGGGGGCAGGCGGAGCGGGCGGGCGGGGCGGGTGGGTGGGGCGAGGCGGGCGGGGCGGGCGGGGCGGGGTGGGGTAGGCGGGCAGGCGGAGCGGGGCAGGCAGGCGGGGCGGGCGGGCAGGGTAGGCGGGTGCGGCGGGCGTGTGGGGCGGGCGGGGGCCGGGCTAGGCGGGCGTGCGCGGCGGGCGGTCGCGGCGGGCGGGCGGGGCAGGCGGGCGGGCGGGGCGGGCAGGCCGGGCACGCGGGCGGAGGGGGGTGGGGTGGGCCGGGCAGGCGGGGCGGGTGGGTGGGGCGGGGCGGGCGGGCGGGGCGGGCAGGCGGGCGGGGCGCGCACGCAGGGCGCGGCGAGCGGGCAAGATGGGCGGGCCGGCGGGCGGGGCGCGCAAACGGGGCGAGCGGGCGGGCGGGCGGGGCGGGCGGGTGTGGCGGGCCGGGGCGGGGCGGGGCGGGGCGGGCGGGGCGAGCGGGCGAGGCGGGCAGGCGGGACGGGCGGGGCGGGGCGGGCGGGTGGGGCGGTTCAGCGGGCCGGGCCATGCAGGGCGGGCGGGCAGGCGGGTGGGCCAGTTGGGCGGGCGGGACCAAGGGGGCCGGGCGGGCGGGGAGGCTGAGCGGGGCCGGCGGGCGGGGCGGGCAGGGTGGGCAGGCGGGACGGGCGGGGCGGAGCGGGCGGCTGGGCCGGTTGGGCGGGCGGCTGGGCCGGTTGGGCGGGCCGGGCCATGGGGGCCCGGCGGCTGAGCGGGGCGGCTGGGCGCGGCGGCCGGGTGCGGCGAGGGGGCGGGTTGGCCGGGGCGGCCGGGCGGGCGGGGCGGGCGGGCGTGGCAGGCGGGGCGGGGCGGGCGGCCGGGGCGGCAGTTCGTTCCATCATTCGCCAGTTGTCGTATCCACGCCCGCGCCACCGTGTCAAGAACACTCTCAGCACCTGCGACAGGGGTGGCCTTCTTCACGTGTGGGACCAGTAAGTCTAGTCCCGTCTTCGTACGCCTGGGCACTTGGTACGGATCAGCCAGGATATACTCTTCCTGTCGACCCTGAGCCGCTGCATGGAGGATCCAGTGCGTATTCAATGTGTGTTGGATGTGGTTGAACTCCGCACCGCCAAGTTCTGTGTATCGGGCGGCCTGCTCCTTGGCACTCCAAGGCAGTACCTAGGCGTCAACAGGGTATATGAATACCCAATGTGCCAGGGCTTGTGTGACGTTGTTAAGCAGCTGGACAGCCTCGTCCGAGAGCAAATACCCATTACACACCCGATGAAGAGGATTCTGTGTGATTGCTCCGTCTTGATGGACTCCGGGATCACTCCCGGAATGGGAGTGCACATTCCTTGCGGCAGAGCCATGGCGTTCAGGGTCACCGTGGTACGTGGTAGGGTGTGAACCACGTCATCATGCCTTCTGGTTGAGCTAGTACCCAGTGCCGCGCATCTCCTCCTAAAGGGGTGAATGCGGCACACTGGATTCCTGTTTGTTCCACACTCTCCATCACTCGGGACATGATGTCCCATTCCGAACCCACCGGTAGTAACGTAACCACTTTCTGCTTTGCTTGAGCTGTCAGGAACCTGATAAGCCTCATGGATTCAGCTTGGTCCCCTTTTGCCTGTATGTGCGTGTACGGACAAATGTCGGCTTTTTTGCAGTTGCCTTGCTACCAAAGTCGGCACACTTGTTTGGTCTCGTCCACTCCGATCTCTCTCTTTGCTCGGGCATCACTGATGGCTTCCTCGCTTCCCGTTATTTGGAGGGTCGCATACATTGTACGAGGGCCACCGACACAACTGTGATACTCGTGGACGCCACGGGCTGACGCCGCCCCTCCCGGCGGGACACGCTTGCCCTCTCCCCCTTGGCCATGCATTTTCACCTGTAGTGCCCCTTGAATATTGACGATCACGACGGTCTTCCCCATCTCTAGGCGGGTTCTTTTTGCAAATAAACGCCGTAGATCCTCGTTGAATCCTAAACGCCAGGTTCGATATGTCCTGTGGATTCCATTCGTGATGGTTATCAATGGTTTCGCTGCTGTTGACGATGTAGAGCCACGTGTGGGCCTTGAGTGGCCGCTGCGAGTACACGACGGTGACCTCATAGCGTTCAGTGTGCAGCTGGGGTTAGACATGCTACTTGATAGCCACAGCCAGTTGGTGTGAGGGTGTGTGGCGGCGTATGTGTGGGCGTGCACGACGAACTTGCTGTCAGTGGGTATGAGCACGTCTCATTGGCACTTCCTGTGCCTGTGGTTGCCGGTGATATGCGGCATGTTGGGGTTGATGTGCGGCTTACGATCGCAGTGGTGGCCATGAACGGTGTTGCTGTTGTTGCCGCTGTTGGACTGGATGTGGGGCTGAGGGTGGAGCTCAGACTAGTTGACAGCGACAAGACAGCCGTCAGTGTGGGGCTGGGCCGGTCGTGCTAAGCGATCATACAGTACTCGTCAGTGTGAAAGTGGTTGGTGGCGGCGTCCATGTGGGTAGAAGGGTGCCAGTTGATGATGGTGATGCAATGCGTGTTGGTGTTGGGGTGGGGTCAAGGCTGGGGCTGGGGCTGGGCGTACACAACAGTGACCAGTGTGGTGCTGGGGCTGAGCATGTTGGTGGATGATGCAGTAACCACAGGCGTGGGAGTGCTTGATGGGGTATCCGTGGGCGTGCAGGCTATCGTGCAGGACGCGCTTGCTGTGAGTGTATATGAAGACCCAGCGCTGGGACTTCTCGTGCCTGAGGCTGTTGGTGATACAGTAGGGCTGGGGCTCGGGGTCGTGGCCATGGATGGTGTTGTTGTTGCTGAAGATGCGTGGCTGTGCGTGGAGCTTGAGCTGGTGCTGGGGCTCGGAGCACACGACACTGCAAGATGAGGCTCGGATAAGGGCAATGCGGCAAACCAAGCCGACTTGGGCCATAACCCGGTTCGCGAAGCCAGGGGGGGTAAATTGTCACGCGTGGCAAACAAAAGCTCTGCTGGTGGTCCTCAAATCGGAGGAGAAGAAGTCGGGCTTTAAATGGGACGAATGGTGGATGAGGGCGCAGCAGTGGGCGGAGCAACCAGATACGTGTGTCCTCACCACATTGTCGCACTCCGAGGTGGCTGTGCAGCCACTGGCGTCCTCATACAGCACTGTGCACACTCTTAGAGTGGCCTCCGGGGTATCCCTTCACATTCACACGAATGTGACGAAAGAGGAGGGATGCCTGGACATCATTCACAACAGCAACATCCAGGTGCAGATTGTTGCGGTGAAGGCGGTGCCGGAATGCAAAGTCAACGGCACTCTATGGCTGTGGAAGAAGAAGGCAGAAGGATCGTGGACTATACATCATCATGAACGGGAACCCAACGTACAGCGACTGGGAGGGTTGCCGGTGCAACGCGTGACCAATAGCAAATGGATGCTTCTGGATGCGCATGCAGTAAGCATGCAGGGGCAAGAGCTACAACGTCCATCGACCGCGTGGTCCACGACGTGGTACTTTTTGGGGTAGTGGTGGTAGCAGCACCAGACCATGGGTGGAAATGGAGTGCAAGCCCGTGCACCATAATCCATCACAACAACCAGGCAGTCACAATGATGGTGACTCCAAGATCCCGAACGGACTACGCCGTTTTGCTCACCAGTCATTGGGCGCCGAGGATAGAAGGATGCCCGAGATTCACAGTATGCAACCCAGCAGCAATATATAGGCACCTGTGAGTGACGGGCGGGCGGGCAGGGAAGGAAGGGGAGTTCGCGTGAAAGGACAACGTCAAGTACATCAAGTGTGAGACGCGGGAAATACATCTGGGGAAAATGATATATACTCCGCCCTTTCAACACGGGAAGACGAGACTACCGGTAGAAGCAGAAGGCTTGTCCCATACAGTATTGAGCACGCTGAAGGAAGTGGCAACAGCCTGCAGAAATGACGCCCAACCGCCCCGCCTGCCCGCCCCGCCTGCCCCGCCCCGCCCGCTCATCCCGCCCCGCCCGCTCACCCCGCCCCGCCTGCTGCGGCCGCCCTGCCCGCCCGCCCTGCCCGCTTACCCCACCCGCCCACCCCGCCTACCCGCCCCGCCTGCCTGCCCCGCCCGCCGCGCCCACCTTCCCAGCCCACCCGCCCCGCTGCGCCCACCTCGCCCGCCCGCCCGCCTGGCCGCGTATGAGTAGTGCATATGCCCTCACATACCTGTGGGGGCACCCCTGAGGTGGGAGGTACCAGTACCAGTGACCTCAGTCATAGGGACAGGCCCCATGACATGATGCTGGATTATTCAACATGGGCCCCATTTTAGGGCGGAGCATAGAAAGCAATGCGTGCCAAAAGCATTAAACACTATGGGTTACTTCCGCGGCTCATCATGTTTGTGTGTTTCAGCTTCTATGTCTTTCTTGGCCTGTTGAAGTGCTCCGCTTTTGAATATTCTCTCCATTGAGACAGTGGGCATTCGTCTAAGGAAAACACTTTTTCAACACCCCAAAAATGACTCAATGGCCGATGGTGTGTTAGATATGAATTCATAGCAGAAAATAGAGCATCATTTGTTAACAAGCAGACACGCTTACCCTTACGGAAATAGATGTTATTGCGTTGTTTGAATTGCTACCGCCAGTTTCCTTTCAAATGCTTCCCTGTGTCAATACCCATGTTGGCAGCCATGGATGCCACCTCGTTCCAAAGAACATTTGGGTGCGGCTTCAAATTCTTCTCAAACTGCTCGTCCAACCAAGCAAAAATTGCAGCCTTCGGTTGCTGAAATAAGGCCTTCCTACCAGCACCACCCAAACGACAACGTTAAAGCGCCCCACTCTGAGCACGCCGCACACACTCAGCACGTATCTCGCCCTCCTTCGCTGCCCACTCATTCAAAAAGGATTTGCTGAGTTCCCAATGTGGCAACATCTTGGTACGAACGTAATGCTTGTTGCCATTTACTTTTTTCAAGTGCGACAGGGCGTACAATTTGTGTCCAAACTCCCACTGTCGGCGACCGGAGTGCTATTTCAGTGGCGGTGTATGCCATTTCCCCCCAAGAATTTTCGCTTTTTTGGCTAGCGGAGGGTGGTGTTGCGAAGGCCCTATGGAAGCTTGTGCTGCAGCTGCAACCTCAGCAAGACGGTCCGGTAATTGTTGATCTAACAGGGTCACTGGTTCATGTTCCGAATCTGCTCCCTCACTTGGATTGGGCTGCACCTTTGCATCTGGGGGGCTGGGTTCAACACGAGACACCTCCACATCAGATGATAGATCACTTGGCGCAGACTCAGATTCATCAGCAACATCCTCTGTTGGAGCAACATGCAACAGGACATCCAATGGTGCAGCCATATTTTTGCATGACCAAGGAAAAAGAATCATACAGTACAACACAGACGCAAGCCAGATGTACACAAATCCCAGGCACCGTGGCCTTGAAGTACTCTATGGTGCCTCCGGAAGCTCGGCTGGACCGGAGGCCTGTACAGGAGGCAGAAAAAGATCCCTTGGGCACCTTCTCTGGCTGTGCTGGGAATGATTAGGTGTGCCCTTCACCCTCCACACAAGTGGCATGTGCATGACAAATAGAACGACCCTCCCCCCCAAAAAAATACACCGACCCCTGGAAAAGTCCGCACCGTGTTGCCCGGATTTAACGACAAAGGTGTTCTATACAGGGCGGGGGGGTTAATATCTCATCACAGTGATAGTGTGCAATAACACGGGCAAAATATCCGCTGCCGCCGGCGCCAGCACCACCACCGCCACCACCACTTGCCTTCTGGCCTTCCGTAGCAGCACCCACAAACAACCTCGGTTGGACATCGCAACCAACAACCAAAACAAAGGACAGATATATGCCCAAGCAATAAACTTGCACTTGGTACGAGTCCACCAAACATGATGTGCATTGATATGCCATAAAGAGGTCCAACCACTGCGTCAATTGTTGCGATGTGTTTTGGTCCGACGCATGCAAAAAGCAGCACCAGTCTAAGGAGCACAAGCAAGAACAATGGCAGTGAACCAACGGAGGCCCACGTCACCTCCAAATTGCACCACATCATGATGTATGCGGGAAGGCAAAATAGTACGATGACATGACCGAAGAACACAGTTGCTCGAAGATGGTTTTCAAGGACGAACGCTTTGAACCTTGCAAAATAGCGACGCAGCCACAAAGAAAACAACGCGAACGAAATCAAATGGTAAATTAGTATATCGCAGGTGCTAGCATCGCCTGCAGCGCACGCAGCGAGAGAAAGACCGGCGACATCGGCAGTGGCATCAATTTCAACCACAAGACACCCCCTACCCTAGGGGGTGCCCACCGCCTGCGGCTGCTTAAGAAAATTTCCATACAGGTCTACGGATGGCATGACCCATACACTCACTCCCCCACTCCCTCCAGCCTTCCCGGCCTCCTTCCCTCCGTCCCTCCAAGTGTGCAATGCATTAACCCATTGAAGGAAAGACATATCACAATTGTCTCTTGCACTAAATAGTAGCATTGGCAATGGCTTGTTGCCTGCCTCATTGTCAACACAAGTGGTTGGACGCAGGGAGCCTTGGCCTTTTGCCAATTGGCACGATGAACACGCACCTTGTTAGCTTCCTTTGGATCTGTCGCTTGCCCCTTTTGTTTGGCCGCCTTTCGTAGGGCATTGCGCGTGCGCTCATTCCTATCTTTTCGAACATTCAAGATGCCTTGCAACGCCGGCGACCTTGAGACCGCCTAGTGGTCATTGTATCCCTCTTCCTCGGGTGCTAGACGATGGCTAGGAAAAGAACGCAAGACATAGGCAACCACCGGTGGCACATCAAATTGACTACCACTAGAGGATACCCATTTTTGCGCCAGGCTTTTACATGAAGGGCACGAAATACTTTTTGGGCCTCACTCGCACGACAACAGACATCAACAATGGAAATAGGAAACGATTTGCCATGGCAGCAAAATTTGGTCCTTTAGACCCCATCGTCGCTTTTTTTCATAGTCATGACATCATCTACCTATGCCATTGTTACTTTCGGGTACAAACCTGTTTTTTTTCGGCCAAAATAAAAATGTCGTGAAAACTACTTTCATGGCAAAGAGCACAAGAAAATATGTGCGTAGAGTGGTCACAAGCCATAGTACAATTGCGTGGAGCCCTCAAAAGGGGGTTTTTGGCCCAAAAAGGGCATCTCAAGCGCTTGCGACCGCTTGTGACTGCCTACGACCTCTTGCGACGGTGGGCACCCCCCTAGCATAGACACCAGAGGGATGGTATACATGTATACACTGTTCTGCACTGCAGGCAAGTACACAAGTATGCCACCACTACCCACCAACCTATGATGATTTTAAAGTGCCCTACTCGTGCGGATTGGCTTTTATGTTTGGCAGAAATAGCAGAATCCCACCTACAAATCACCCAATAGAGGCACCAACCACCCCTTTACTGGGTTGGGAAGGGTTAGAGTTTAGCACCGCTTGCCTGTTGCAATTGCGCTTTACAGTGGAAAAAAATAATAATGTTGGAAAATATAATGGTGGTCACCGCCGCGGATTTGCAACCAACTATGTCACTGTCGGGTTAGGATTGCTGGTGCGGGCCTCTGGCAATCTCATTTATATGTTTACACCAGCCTCTCTGTAGGGTGTAGGGCCTCAAATGCCAAATGCAAAATGGTTGTGTCGCAGCCCCTGCACCGCTCACCATTTTGCCTATGCTCACGCTTTCACTTGTGGTACAGTGCGACCCATATTTCTGTACCTACACCTGCCAAGCCTCAAACAGTCCCTCGGTGTACTCATGCATTATCACATCTCCTCTAGTTCAACACGGGTCACTCGATCTATGCAGCTATGCAAAATATGTATTTAGAGTCCGTCCCCGGGCAGATTGCTGCAAAGTCCGTCCGTTAAGCCCCAAGGCCCAGGCACATGGGATGCTTTTTGGCTCAAATTTCTGATGTTTTAGCACAATGCCTGACCCCCAAGCGTGCATGCAAAAAGTGATCGAAAAGGCCGTGTGAAGGGTCGACACATGTTGAGACTGTACATTGCCAGGACCACAGGTCCGCCCAGTTTCTTGGTGCACCCGTACTGCACATAAATGGACCTTCTACTTTCCGGGGTTGTCCCAAGTACACTCAATGATACCTTGAGCATCACGAAAACAAGAAAAAAAGAAAACTGCCCCGTTTCATAGTGCTATTCTTAGCAAGGTGCATAACTTAGTTTGATATCACAATAGGCCATATCCCTGCACAATGTTCCAAATCAAGCTATAACACTCTTCTTGAGATGTTTGGGGCTGAAGGCCGCCACACCCTCTGCCAGGGCAGCCTTGCCACCCGGCCATGCCATTTGCCCAAGCCTGAGGCCCTCTTGGCTAAATCCTACAGGTGAAATCCGTGATACCATGGTCTCCCATTACTGCCACAGTGCCACAGCATAGAGAATGCTTTCATGCTCAAGTTTCGGGTGTTTTACCACAAAGAGTGATCCTAAGAGTGCATGAGCAAAATGGTCGAAAAGATGGCAATATGCTGGAGAAAATGATTTAATACCCTAGTTTGCTATCACAATAGGCCATATCTCTATACAGCCATTCCAAATCAAACCAAGGGCAGGAGCAGCGGTTCGTTCGCGGCACGCTGTCCACATGGAGATCATAGACACTTTCAGCAGTGGCCTCTGCACGGCTTTGGAACACGGAACACATGGTTATCTGCAGGTGGTAGGATTTTGGGAATGTTGGACCTAGCAGTTTGTGCATGAGTGAATGACAGCCTTGGTGCACACACAAACACATACACCGGCAAATTCTTCAACAAGTGAAAGCGACGTGGGGCAAAAGCATCACAAAGCAGCTACTGCCAAGGCATTTGGTGCTGCATGCTGAGCAGGGGTCTGGCACAAATGTTGTGTCATTGCCCGGCATGCGCCTGATGTTGCTGCAGCCATGCAAAATTGCAGAGGGCCTCGCTTTTGAGCAGGTACCGAATTGTGTTGGCATTGGAGCAGGCTTTGGGGCTTGGGGACTGGGGACCGGTGGGCCTTTGTGTTGTTCAGTTCATAGCAGTCCATCGTCCTGGATAACGCCTTGAAGCTAAAGGGGTTGTTGTGCTGCTGATGAAGAAATCCTGATGGCAAAAACACATGCACCAAAGCTTAACAATGGCTGCAAATTTTGCGTCAGGAATGGCGTATTGCCTGAATGTATTGGCGCGGGGAAGTCAAGTCTGGCATCTCTGGGTGAGGCACTCTGTGCCGTTCCTTTCGTTGAGGACATAGTGAGCACCCATGGATTCTCACGGTACGGTGCGTGGGGCGCACTTGGCTAAGAGGAGGGCCTTCAGTAATGACTGCTACAACACCAAGCTCTGGCCAAAACATCTGCTCAAATGGGTGCGGATCAGAGCGGGGTTCCGGCTCAGAAAGGCCTGGGGTACTGCGGCAACGCCACCAGCATCCGGACACGAGGCAGAATTCCATGAGCAACACCTGAACACAACAGTGGCATGAGATCAGGCCCTGACGGTCGGTGATTGGCCGGCAGCGGGTGACCGTTTACTGAGGGCACTCGCAATGCATTGATGTCCGCCGGTGGGGGTCTGCTGCTTTTTCATTCGCCCATTAGGCCGCCAGCTTGTCAGCAACAGCAGCTGCCTATTCACGTCACTGCAGTTTGAGATACTTTGACGCGCACCCCCCCTCGGTTTGGACAGGCCGCGATCTGTGCAAAGGGGGGCCGGAGCGGGCAGGGGGCGGGGGGGGGGGGGGGTCCATGGTGGTGCTCCTGTGAGCAGGCTGACCCTGCGGTAATCACCGCTGTTCCGTTTGTTCATTGCTGATGTTTCCAGCCCAGGCCATTGTTTGCTGTTATCGCCTTAAGTCTTTTGTCTCTTCTCCCCTTACCAATTGCAGATAACATCCAATGCTGCCCACTTTCTCCCGTAGTTCGGTCACTTTACACTCTATTGCGACAGACCTTTTTGCGAACGGCACTTAGAGCATTTACGGCGCTTGCTCTTGCGATCTGCATGTGCTTTGTGTTGTGCTGACTTTGTCTCAAACAATAACACACACTTAACAGCTCACACCTCACCATACGGGGGCGGGGCTTACCTGCACCGGTTTTGCTGGTTTTCATACGGTTTCCATTCAACATGTGCACATCGACCCCGACAATGTACCCCCGAGGAACGCAAATAATGCAATCGCCTGCGTGGAAACGTGCTGCGGGCAGTCATCCCCCGTCACCACAGCCTGCACCATGTTGTTTGCCTCCATTCGTGCCTGTCATTCCCAGATCATGAATGCCGGGGGCATGACGGCCCCGCAATGGTGCCATAGCTAGAGAATGCTCGGCATCAATGAAGAGAAGAGGCCGCAAAGGATCAGAGGAGGACCCCTCGAAAGGGGGGGCTGCGTCGCTGAATCAGCGGAAGACGATGCTGGACAAGATCGGTCTTAACAATTTGGCATATGGTGTGGCCCTCCGCCCTGCACAGGGGGCTCGTTCAGTGTGCGGCTTTTCAGATGGCAGAAGGGGCACAGCGCAAGGGGGGTCGCCGTGGACGCGGTGCGTGAATTGAGGTGCGGCGGACCCAGGCAACCCGCAGTTGCACGAGTTTTGGGCAGCGCACCCCATTTTCAAGCCTTTTTCGACAACGTTTGGAACTGCTGGGGCCGGGCCGCTGGTGTGTCCCACCGGCAGAGTTTTGCTTAAGAACTCAGCATCTCCTGGGGGGGGGGGGGTCCTGACCCCCCCACCACCACCCCCCCTCGGACCCCCCAACCCCCACCCCACCCCCTTTCAGTGATTGGGCAAATTTTTCTCCAGGCCTTCGGCCAATCAAAATTTTTTTTCTGGCGCCTTCGGCGCAAGTCAGTTCAGGCCAAAAAATTTGTTCGGCGCCTCTAACAACTCAGGGTCTCCTTGGGGGGGGGGGGGGCTCCCCCACAGCCCCCCCCCCCCTTGGACCCCCCCCTCTGGAAACTCTGCCCACTGGCCGTGTTGTATGTTTCTCACGCCTGAGAGCACAATGTGTGGCCACATGACTCCTGTTCGCTTTGGACACCCGGACACGGCGGGGGTCATGCAGCCATGGTACTCCCCTCTGCTCTGGCGGGGATTCTGGTGGGACTCTTCGTGCATCGGGGGAAATGGGATTTTCCTGGCGGACTGGTCCAAAAGGCGGACACATCAGGTGCCAGTCCGGAGACGGTTTGGCGCAGGTGAGACGCGGGCAGGAGGACCGAGGGCTGAGTCAGGGACGCGTGGCAGTACGGGGGGTCTCCTGTGCTGGACGCCACAGTGGGGGCCAAAAGCTGCCCCTCCCCCCAGCCCCCCCCCCCCCCAACCTCCGGGGGGGGTTGTGCAGTGAGGGGCAGCAGCCAGTGAATGCCCCCGGCTGCACACTGTTGGTGATTGTGTGCAGGCTGGGCCGCAGGTGCACCCCCTCCATTGCACCCTCGACTTCGAAGTACAAAACAGCAGAGGCTGCTGGGCCACTGCGGATGCAAACTCGAGACTGGTGACTGCTTGTGATTTCTCTGCTGACCCATCTTTGTTTCCCGCCTTTGGTGCAAGTGCCTACATCAGTGGTGAGCAGCCCGCCCGCAGGGAAGTATTAGAATGGCCGTACACCATAGGAGGAGGGGTGGACCACCCTCACCCCTTCTCCTTCCCTTGTAATGTGCCATTGAAAGCGGAAAATTTGTGGAGCTGAAAAAGCCCACGTCAGTGTCATACTGCACTTCTCTGCCTCTTGCATTGTATTGCATACCCACCATTTAGAGGTATGCGGGTGTGCTTCGCAGAAAAAAAATTTCCCCTTTTTCAGAAAAATATTTTTTTCCCTTTTCGGGTTGGACACCCTATGAGGAGGGGGGTCCCAGCCAAAGACTCCTCCCCCCTTCCCTGCCCGCCCCCCCCCCTGCCCCTCCAAACACGCACTCACACCCAAACCAGTGTGTACTCCCTGAAGTACCAACCGGCATACTTACTTACCCGTTCTGGCAAAGCCCCCCCACACAGCCCCCCACCCCCACCCCAGCAGGACACGTACCTGAAATACATCCATGGCTCAGCGGGCCCAAAGGCGCGGCATGGGACGGGTCGGCAACTGCTACCTCAGGGACAAGGGTGTGGCTGTTGGAGCTGTTGCAAGGGACCTGCCCTCTCCACCGCGTCCGCAGGGTGTCACGCACACCAGTACGGGCTGCAGCCCGGCCACATCTTTCATTGCCATTTTGCCAACTGGAAGTTGAATGAGGAGCCAAGCAGAGCCCGTGATGCGGCGGCGGCGGACGGCAGAAAAGGTCGCCCTCTGCCCTTGCTCTCGTCTGTGCCCCCTCCCTCAGCCAGCCCTTGTGCAGCAGCAGCGGCCGCGGCCATGGGGGCAATGAGTCGATGGAGTGTGCACGCTATTCGGGACTGTGGATACCCGGTGCCGGTGCTGTCACGGCGCAGGGCTCTGCACCGGCGCCGCTGCGGCCTGGCCTAACATGGAGCAAGATCGGCTCGGTTGGCTGGTGCGGTGACGTCCGCGGATGCGAATGAGACGTGAAGCGGTGTGGGGCTGGGGTCCAGATGTGGTGCTGTGCAGCGCCTCGCAGTTACATCCGCATGCTGGATTCCAGAACCGTCAACCACCACCCCACCACCACCACCACCACCACCACCGAACTAATGCCTCCAGGCATGCAGCAATTCGCAGTGATCTTGCCGAGTGCGGCCAGCACACGGTGGCGGCTTTTGTTTCAATTTTGTGGAATCCGTGGCATGATGTCAAGCAGCTGCCACAGGTAGTCGGTGACACAGGTATCCCCTTGAGGCAGGTTCAACCGCTTTTTCAGTGAGGCTCCGAACAAACACGACAATGGTGTCTCTTGTGCGTGTGCCGGTGCCGTTCCTTCTGCTGTCACCAACACACCTGTGACAGCACACATGTTGCCACACAGGGGAGGGAGCCTGATGTGACGCTTAAGCCCGGTGAAGGAATGACAATGGCTGTTGCCTCTGGTCAGCCGAATTCGGCTCGTGGACCCAGTTGTAAGAGACAAGCACTCTGTTTCCTGTGTTGCCTGTCTGCTACGCTGAAAGGCGCCTATGACGTGTCACTGAAGATATTTTCTTTGATTTTTGCTTGCACTGTCTTTCTTGTGCCTCACAGTGCAGCGCCCCAGCCCCCACCCCAACACACACACGCGCGCGCGCACACGGCAGCGTAGGCCGGAGACACACAAGCGGCGGCGAAAGACGTGGGTGTGCGAGGCACACGGACACCCAGCGTGCAGAGTGTGCGCGCTGGCACACAGGGGAGTGCGGTACTGCTGTGCCAGAGGGCACCAGGGGCACCCGCGGGTGCCTGCGATGTGCCCCCCTGCCGCGGGGCGGGCCCCCACCCCACTGCGCCGCCTGGGGGCGCGCAGGGCCAGCCAGAGGACACCAGGACGGGGGGAGGGGGGACAACCCCCAGCCCCCAAGAGACGCGTAACGCACACGCCAGTGAGGGAGGGGGAGCACACACCAGGGGCGCCCGGCGCCCAGAGCCAGCCCCACCCCCGGCGCACGGGGACGAAGCGGCGGAGGGGAGAGACACCCCCCCAGGACGGCCCGCCGGGCAAACGAGCACGCCGGCCGGAGCGGCATGGGCGTGCAGGCACTGAGGTCTCATAACCCCCAGCCGCCAGAGGCTCTGGCCTAGGCGAGGGTGACGACACTCAAGGGGGGCCAGTGCAGTCATGATGATTTCTCATCGGACATCCTTTTTGGCACAGGCCCCCTCCGCTGGGCGCCCACCCCTGGATCCATGCAGGCCTTCCTCTTTAATATGGCATCCCCCCCAACACACACACACACACACCATCATCCTGCAGGGACCGCCTCGCCCCGATGACGCGGCAGCACAACGCAGCTGCACCCCTAACCCCTTCCGAAGGTCCTCTTCGGGGGGCTGCCTCTTCAGGAGCGCCAAAGGGACAGGGTGCAGGGCCAGGGAGGGAGGGGGCCACACACTGACCCCCCCCCCCCCCTTCGGGGAGGCATGCATGCGCAAGCGCGTTTCGGTTTGACTCAGGGGGGCCAGGTGACCGGGCCCTGACGAGAGCGGCAGAAACACTGCACCGCCAAAGTATTGACCGCCTACGGCACCTCCACAAACCGCACCCAAGTGCATTGCATTGGAAGTACCAATTGGCACACTCACCGGACCGCCATGATTCACCTACCGCCCCCTCGCCACCCAAAGCTTCAGGGACCCCATATCCTCCACACAAGCACAGAACCACCACGAACCACCTGGCCTGTGGCGCACTTCACCGCACCACAAGCCAATTCTTTGGAACTGCAGTGCAACACCTAAAAACAGAGGCCGCCCTTTGCAAAGTGCGAAACAAGCTGCCAGCTGTCCGCCGCTGCACATCCAGCTTCCATGCTTCCTTCTGGGCCGGTCACAGGCATATCCTTGGACACTGCCATTAGCTCCGTCTTTATGCGTGCCCTAGCCTCCTACGTCTCATCCACCTTCGATTTTCTGCCCCGCACCCACCCGACCTACCCGTGCACGGTCCCTATCATGCCCGCCAACAGCAACGGGCGAGTAATGGACAGCAGTTGATAGCCGCCTAATGGCAGCCAGCGGATAAGTGCTGGCGGTATTTTTTTCGCTGATGGTGGTTCCCATAGCTTCTGGAGCTGGACACATGAATCTCCAGGATGTCATATTTCTTTGCGTAAGGAAGAGTCCTGTGCAGTAGCTCCAAACGAGGAATCAGCAATGGCAATTACAATCAAATGAGTCGACTGTGGGCCCATCGTTCTGATGCAGAGTTTGCGCACCGGTGCAATTTTCTTGCTAGCTTCTCTGCGTGACATCCCAGGTTGCCCACTCGGCGCCAACAGAGGTGGCTAGCCCCTGATGGGAACCCGCGAGCACAACCCGAAAGCCTCACCTCAAGACACAACCGCATGTCCACAGACCTACAGCTGCACGAGTTCTACGTGAAGTCGGAGGCGTACAAAGAAACCAGAGCAACGATGGAGAAGATCGCGAAAAAGGACATCACAAATGTGCCGTGCGTCTGCAAGGACCCAAAAGAGCATTCGAGTGTGTGTCCCTATGGTCGGCCCCTGTCTCAACGCGATCCTCCCACAATACCCAGCCACAAGTTTCGCCTTCCCACAAGACAACGCCCTGAGAGGTATGCGCATGAAAAGATGCAGAAAGGGTCTGAGGACCAGCCGAGGGACGGCATGGGCCCCGAAAGGCAAGGGTCCAGGCGGGTCCTGTTGGGGTTCCTGAGTTGAAAGTGTGGCTGTGTTGGTGTAGATACGTGGAATGGCAGTGCGGTGTGGTGTTGGAGGACACAGGTGGCGGGGAGGGAGGAGAGGGGAGGGGGGGGTTAGGGGGGCAGACTGGGCATGCCCAGATGCAGAGATGCTCAGTTCTCAGATGCCACGGCCACGGTGGCGCAGTGCGGTGCAAGGGGGGGTGGGGGGTCAGGGTGGCGTTGTACTCAGAAACGGGGGGGTTAGGATTTGCAAACGCTACCGCTACGACAGACGCCACTTTTGTTTTTTTACCCGCAAAAATAGGACAGCACCAATCACAGTTACCATTTTGTTGGACCTGTGGTTATGCTTTCCTCGGTATTTGAACTTTGATTTGAACCCCCTCATCCGAGGGAGCGGTGTAGTCAATCCACATCCAGAGCGTGTTCCGGAACAGAAAGGCCCTTGCATCGTGCATCACGCGTCATGCATGACACGTCATGCATGACATGTTGATATGTCTGTATTCTCATTGTGGCCGACCAGGGTTTGCCGTGCAGCGCCCAGTGCCATCCTGCCATCCTCTGGAGTCTTGGGCATTGTGTGGCTCTCATAGTGTACGAGTGCAGGAACGTATGCACGACTGTCTGTTTAAGGCGGCAGCGCAATTTTGCAGTGCTCCTCCTGGTAAAGCTAGCGCCCCCTCGCTCCGTGAATTGTCGGTGGACTTGCCTGTGTTGGCCGAGTCCAGCCAAGCCCATGCCTGTTCGTGTCCTGTGTGACTGCAGGTATTTCAAGCGCTTCAATGAAGCCAAGTCCTCAGAGGTTGCCCAGGCCTGGAGCACTGCCAGCGCCAAGGCACACACATCTCCGGTATGCTCGAGTGCTGGCCCAGTGCCTGAGGGTTATCCAAAGGAAGGCCGACGGCCAGAAATCTTGTCAGTCGTGGGCAAGTGTGTTGCCATGCAAGTGAACCCCTAAAACAGCAGCACAGCGAACCGGGGGCTTGTCACGACTGTCTGCGGGCCGGGGGGAGGGGGGGATGGTAGCATGGTGCTGGAGCAGTGCGGTGCGGGGGGTGCCAGGGGCGGTGCGGGGGATGTCAGCACCTGCGTCAGGGCGAGGTTGTACTCAGGAGGGGGGGGGGGCGCCCTCTCGGTGCCAGTGTTTGTAGCCCCCCCCCCCCCCATGGGGGGACCCTCACTTTGACAAAAAAGCATCGGAAACACTAGGCGCTGAAGAAAGTTTTTCTTTTGGTTAAATTGGAACTGCTGCAGTTATAGTGCTACCATTGTGTAGTGCAATGCCCCCCCCCCCAAGGGGAGGGGGTTGTCATTTCATGGCCGTTCCCCCCCCCAACCATGGGGGGGGATCGGCCTGACATTTAGTGGGGGGGGATAACAAGGGGGGCGGGGGGTACCAGTGTTTTGTTTCGTATACTTTTTGATGCAAACATCGGTGGTTGCTCTGATGTTGCTGTCCATCGACCCATGGGATGCCCCCCCCCCTTGTCCCCTCAACAACTGGAGGAGTGCCGTCAACAAGTGTGGGCGTGAGGGGTCTGAGGGACTGAATCGGGGCGCTGCCGCCGGGGGGCTCAAGCTGCAGTGCGTCGGGACGGACTGCAAGTTGCCCGTTCGTGCGCAGGTGGCCCTACAATTCGCGATCTACGGGTCTTTTTTCGATGCTTCCACGCCGACGACCGATGCCGATGAAGCAGAGGGCCCTGTGCAAGTCGATGATCTGCCACCGGACATACACATTACGCCCGCAGAGCTGACCTTCTCGGCGACAGATGTATGGACACCCGCTGCCCCCCTCGGTGGGCCTCGGTGGTAAGCGCCAAATCCTGCTGGCCAAAGGCTCGATTTGCGGCAGTCAACAAAAGTGTGGGGGTCACTGGAGGTAGGGAAACTGAGTTCGCAGTCTCTGAATGCCAAAGTGTATCTGTGTCATGATCTTCAGCTCAATGTGGTCTATTTTTCATGTGCTGGACGGACCAGATATTGGGCTGAGGCGAGGCGAGGGGTTTTCGAGCGTGCAAACGGCCAACCGGCCTCAGCCTGACGTGATGCATCGCGCCATGGAGGTCAGTGGACATCATGCGTAGGGATCTCTGTTTTGTCGTCTGTTTGCCTGGGATAAGCCGACAAGGAACACGGGAAGCAGAACATTGTGGTTTGTCTGATGCCGCCCTTTGTCCAGTGCTCGATCCGTCCCGTTGACACTGTCGCATAGCACGATGGCCGCCCCCCACTTTCGTTCGGTGTGCTGCAGGTGAGTGACAGGGACGCGGTTGTTGTGGATGATCTGCCAAGCGCAACTGGCGTCGTTGATGTGGTCTGATGCGTGTCCTGTGCTGTGCTGTGCTGTGCTGTGCTGTGCTGTGCTGTCCTGTGCTGTGCTGTGCTGTCCTGTGCTGTGCTGTGCCAGTGTGCTGTGCTGTGCTGTGCTGTGCTGTCCTGTGCTGTCCTGTGCTGTGCTGTCTTGTGCTGTGCTGTGCTGTGCTGTGCTGTGCTGTGCTGTGCTGTGCTGTGCTGTACTCTGTGCTGTACTCTGTGCTGTGCTGTGCCGTGCTGGGCTGTGCTGTGCTGGGATGTACTGCGTGTATTTCGCCCCTTTTTGGGTATTTTTTGCCGTGTTACCGAATTGGGCACAAAGTGTTGAAAATGGGTATTCTGGAACCAAAAAAAGGGTCACACTCGGTCAAAACGACGGTTTCCCGGCAGTGGTGCTGGAGAGAAGGCGGAGGGCTTGTTGGATGCTCTTGTGCACCCCCTTTTCAAGTTCACGGCGGCCTTTTTTTTTTGCGATGTTTTTGCTGTGGTTTGTGCCACAAGCAAGAAAAAGACACAGAGCAAAACAGACACAAAATGGCCATCTGCAGATTGCCTCAGAGTTGGGTAACGCAGCACCCAAGTAGCCCAGTACTGTTCCCAGACGAACTGCAATAGTCAACCCGATGTTATGTTGTCCTCTCCAGAAGCTTCCCGCCAACAAATCCCCCTACTCTTTGCCACTGCGACCCAAGCTCCGACTTGTCTCGCTTTTCAATGATGCATTTCCCGAAAGAACAACCTCGTTGGGTTCCACAGGTTCTTCGATAAAAGCACCGAGGCAAAGAGCCAATCTCCGCTTTTGGAATGTGGAGATGGGAAAATCGAATCATCTACTTTTTTTGCACTTGACGGCGCCTGCATCTGCCAAGCTAAACATCTGTTTTAGTCCAGGGTCACCTTTGAGCAAAGGCACTTTTGACGCAGTTTCACAGCGCTTTGCTTCATTTTTTTTCGTTGACCAAAATGGGTCAACACCGGCAGAAAAAAACCACGAAAAAGACAGACTAATAGCACTTGCTTTGGTCCCTACTACGCCCAAGGTCAACCTCATTACTAATGTACTGAAAAAGATGCACGAGAACGGTAGGAAGGTTCTCTAGAACAGTGTCCAACTCATGGAACATGGCTTCCACCCATCGCACACCAGTGCCACGTGAGAAACAAAACTTACCATCTTTGCGCCACAACCTGCGCATTCTTTTTGAACTCGTTCGGTAGAAACAAGCTAGGAAGGACACAAGGTCATCCAATGCATCGTACCAGACTTTGACGATTGCCCCCTTTTGCCCACCCACCTGTGCTCCACAATATATTCATTGTCTGGCAGGTTATTAGGTTTCTAGGTCTGTCATCATTGGCTTACAGTAACACATGGGACAGTGGGTGAAACAGAGCCATGCTGTCAGGGCTGCCAGGGCATGTTGGACTCCTGCTCGGAGATGCGTAGGGGCCTCTTTGGGTGGTGCACGGGCATCCACATTTTCGAGGTTAAAACCTCCCCGGCGACCTCCAGCCCATGATCTACTGCAAGACATGCAAGTGTTGGCCCCCCACCCACGCTGTATTTCATGTGGTGTACATGGCTCCTTTGCGAAACTGTGATAGCTCACGTTGTCCATCCAAAACGAGAGGTGTATGGACCGACTACCCAATGAGCCGTGAGAGCGCCGTATGTGTGGATGCAAACCATCAGCCAGCAGCAGGGCAGAACTCTCATTTACTTGCGAACGCTTTTCCTGCGGCGTGCTTGCGGCACACAGCCTGAGTAATGGTTCCAGAACAAGAAAAGAAATTTGTGCGAAAATGGCAGGGGTCCTAAAGTATGCCCCTGCCGTCCTTTCGTGTACAAATCGGTGGAGCATCCCCTGTAGGCCTCTCCTCCTCACCAATGGTGCACATGGTGCCTGGAAAAGGGCCTTCGGCCTGCGCATAAAGCACTCACCCTGCAGACGGTGACAGTGGGCACCAGCTTTGATGCGGTTTGCACCGCACCTGCCAGCCCTTCCGCTCTTTGTCTTTCAATGCCGACCCCCAATCCTTTGACCAGGTCCCACCGCTCAACACCCGCGCAAGCCCCCCCCCCCTCCCCCTCAACGCTTGTGCGCTGCCGCAGTCTAATTTGGTGGTGCTCTGCACGCACTACACTACACTTTTAGAGCCCCGGCGAAGTGCAAGCGGCTCTGGTCCGGGCGGTGGCAGCGGTTGCCGCCAGCTCTCTGTCGGCGGCCGCGCTGGTGGACCCGTCCTTGAGGCACGACTCCGCGGTGGAGGTCGAGCTGCAGGAGTCGTCAGAAGCCGCACAACGCGCCGCTGCGCTGTCTTCGGCGGGGGACTCGCCGGAGCGCCGGAGCCGGAGCCCCACGGCCCGGCGGCCCCTGGGCACGTGCTACGGCTCTGTCCTGGAGTGCCCGTACCCGGCGCGCAGCGTGGCCTTCGGGCTGAGGGCCCCGACGGCGACCGCGCGCAAGTTCTCGCCCACGCGGCGCAGGTGTGGGACCGGCGCCGCGCGCCGCACGCGCTCCGTCGTGTTGCGGGCCTGCGCACCCGCGACCGAACGTCGGTGTCGGGGGCCGGCGGACGTGCTTTGCCGGCGATCGGAGGCACCCCCTTTGCCCGCGTGGGTTTTGATGTGCGTCCCCTCCGCGTCTTGCCCTCTGCTGCTTGGCATTTGGCAGCGGGAGGATTGGCTTGTGCCGCGGGAGGGGGGGGGGGTCTGGAGAAGGGGCTCTCGTGTCAGGCCAGTCCAAAGAGGCGCATCTACACACGAGTGATGCCTCACCACTGGGGGCCCATGATGCGCCATTCAAAATGATCAGCGCATCGTTGGCAGGGCTCCTGTTAACAACTCAGCACCAATTTGGGGGGGGGGGGGGGCACCAAGAGCACCGGCCGCAGCGGCCGACAGAAAGTAGCGACCCGACGCAACATGCGAAGGGAAGAACGGGTGACTGTCCAGGGCCCCGTAAAGGAGCAACAACCAGACGGAATGTCACACAGGGGGGACCCCCCCCCCCTGGACCTGGAACCTCCCCCCCTCAAAGTGATTGGGCCGAATTTTTCTCCAGGCCTTCGGCCAATCAAAATTTTCTTCAGAGCCTCCAAAAAGTCAGCACCTCTGGGGGGGGGGGGGAGGGGGGGCTGGACCCACCCACCCACCCATCCCCCCTAGACCCCCCCCCCCCAGAAGGAGCCCTGATCGTGCGGATCATTTTGAGCCACATGTGCTGGGGCACCCCCCCCCCCACCTCCCCCGTCGGCCCGTCCGGGGTCCCCGTCACGGGAGCCCTGAAAGGGAGTGGGGGGATGGGGGGTCTAGAAAAGGGACTCGAATGACCCCCCGTCCGCACATGCCAAGTGCCCCCATCCCTACCCCACACCCTCCGGCACCGCTTTTGGCACAACCGCGACGTTGATGTTCGTCCGCGCCGCACCAGTTTTGCGAGTCAGTGCTGAGTGCCAGCCGCCATACATGAAGGCAAACGGCGCCTCCTGCCACCGCCCAAGCCCGGGGGATGCGGGCGGTACTCGTGGGTGCGTTGGAGGAGTGCAGTAGTCCATGGCCGGACAAGAATGTTCAAAAAATACCAGTTCCTCCGACCAATTCCCCCAGTTTTGCCCTGGAAAGTGTGCACTGTTTACAAAGTGCCTCTATGCAGCCCCCCACTTCTTTGCTCCCGGAACACTGCACCCGGAGTTCTCCCTCTTCCATTCAGAGCAGACGAAGGATCTTCTCCCCAAATCCCCCCCCCCTCTTTCTGCCTCCAGATCTGCCTCAGCACAAACCCCCAGGGCCAGGCCCCAGCATCAACAGCAGGGGTCACAATCTTGGCCACATGGGCTGCGTGTATGCGTTCCCAAGGCTCAGTCCAATTTCTTGGCACAGGCGCGAGGCAGTGGGGACAGGCAGTCGACAGATCGCCCGCCGTGCGCCGGTGCAACAACGCCCCCCTCTCGCACGACGCGGCGGAGCTGCCGGACGGGGGAGGGCCCCGGGGCCCGTGCGCGATCCACTGCTCGTGTTCCGGCCCTTCCGAAGGGGCGGTGGGGCGGCCCGGGGGTTGCGGGACGCCCTTCGCTCTGCGTTGAGTGTAGGCCCCGTGCTGCCCCCTGCCCCAGCGCCGCGCATCGCTCGGGGGCGTGTGCGGGTGGGACGCAGCAACTCTGGGGGGGCGCCCGCGCACCAGACATGCCCCCAGGCCCCTTCGAGGCAGCGCCGTCCGTCCTCCTCCGCGATTCGTTTCCCCACCACCGGGACCCGAAACATGGGCCATCCTCCGGGTCACGGGACACAGCAGGGGGCTCTGAGGGGCCCAAGATGACGAAATGACGATTACGAAACTCCTTTGTCCCTCTGGTGGTGAGGCGTAGATTTGCTGCCAAGGCCACCGAATTTTTTTGGGGGCCAAAAGTGGTCATCTCGAAAAAAAATTTTGTTCTTTCAAAAAATGTCGTGAGGCCCATCAAATTGATCAGCGGAATGTGCTGAGCACGAAGATGTATGTGGTGGGGGCCAAAGGTCACTTTGTTTTTCTCAGGGGTCAAAAGTGGTGAAAGTTGGCCATAATTGGCCGGCCGAATTTCATCATCGGGGGGGGGGGGTCTGGGGGGCAGGGGACCCCCCCCCCCACTATATCCATCTCTGGTCGGTGCTACTGGTTACTGCGTAGTAAGACCGGTATCCAGTGCGTGGTCGTTTGCGTGACTTGTTGGTTGATCCAGGTAGACTGTGGGGTAGGGGAGGGAACACGTGCTTTTATGGGGTGGCAGGCGCAGTTTATAGTGGGGGGGGGGGGGGACCCAGGAGTGGTGGGCCAGGAAAGGGAAGGAACCCCCGACAACACCGGGGTGGGCAGAACCAAGGATGACGGCGCAGCCACCATGCAGCGTAAATCACCCAGGACACCACGCAGGCACACACGCCACCCGCATCAACCATAACGGAGCGCACGCCACCCGCGACCATCAAGGAGCGCACCATGCGCACGCGCGACCCACGGTGGTGGAGCGCAGAGGGTGGACGGCCAGTGCAACGCGTGGAGGAGTGGGGCACCTGGGCCTCACGCACGCGGAAACGCGGCGAGGCAGGTGGTGGACGACCGCAGGGCGGAGGTGCGTGGGCAGCGAAAACCGTCAGACGACCCCGGCAACAACCAGCACAACCTCGGTGCGCCAACTACTGGGCACCGCTAACGCACAAACGACACCCGCCACAACCAGTACAGCCCCGGCACACCAACAAATGGGCTCTGCGGACGCGGAAACAGCCCAGCAGGAGCACAGGCCGCAGCGGCCGACAAAACCCAGCAACCCGACGCAACATGCGAAGGGAAGAACGGGTGACTGTCCAGGGCCCCGTAAAGACCAGCAACCCGATGGAATGTCACACGGGGGGGGGGGGGGACCACCCACCCCCCACTATATCCCTCCCTGCAGCAACCGCTTTTGCCACGGCGCTTGAGAGCCCGTTTCGTCTCCTTCCTCTTGAAGCACCGGCCCGGTCACCGGCGTTGAATGTGTTTGGCAATTTGCTTCAGTTCAGTTGTGCCCCCGCAGTTCATTTCCGCTTTGTCGTCAGGGATCAGCCCCGCGCGGCGGGCAGGAGCTGTGCGAGATCCGCGCCGCACTCCGCGCCGACGTGCTCTTTGCAATCCGGAACGGAGAGCTGCGACGCGGCTTCGGCGCCGCACGCCCTACAGCACAGCACCACGAAGGTCCTGTGCCTCCGTAACGTAGCAGTGCAACGGTCTCAGAGGTCCAGTCGAGTCAGTTTGTCTGCCTCAGCGCAGGTCCCGCGGGACTGACAATGCCACCCCCCCCCCCTCCAGATCTCCGGATCGGCCAAATTCAGCGATTGGGGGTGTGCCGGGAGTGGGGTGTGGGTGCAAACTGCCCGGGGCTGGGTACTGCAGCCCCCCTGGGGTGGGAAGGGCCGACATCACTGCTGACACGATCCTAACAGACCCTCAAAATAGGGGGGCAGTCCCCTACTTGCCACCCACAGTCCAACCGTTGGCCCTGCCTAGTGGGTGTACTGGCACAACTATTGGTGTATGCCGGTGCATGCCCCCCCAATGAACAAACCCCGTCCACACTTGACAACCCGCAGCGGGTGCCATTCTGCAGGAGTTCCAGTGGAACCCCACCTCTCATTTCAGTACCGAACACGGTTCTGAAATGCAGATGGACGAACCCCCATCCAAACACTTGTCGAAACGTTTGGGGTCTTAACGTATTCTCTGGCGCTGCAGAGCAAAGCCACTGAATCGCAGGAGAGCACCGCTTTCATTTCTCCGGAAGACCCCCTTTTAGTCGCAGAGGCCTGGAAGAGGTCTTTACAACCGTCGGTGCACGTTTGCTGGACAAAGTGCGCACACCCTCACGGGCTAAAAACAACGCAGCCAAATACCCGCAGGTGAGGTACAGGGAAGAGCCGCAAGAATTGATACGGCCCGCCAAGATCTCCTCCCCGATGCACAGGAGACAGAAACCGAGACCGGTGGCTCACCAGGCATGCAAAGCGATGGCAGCATGCCTCAAGCTGAACCACCCCGTAGTGCAGTCACTCGTACGCACTTGTACCAGAGTGCAGAGGAAGCTCTTAGAGAAAAGGACAAACGGAAATGAATACAAAAGCCAACCCCAAAGAAGGCGAAACCCGGTCCGTACGCATGGAACACCATTGTTCACACGTACAAAGCAACCGGAAGCACCCGTGGTTCCCTGCCCAAAAAGCTGCAGGAAATGTTGTACAGTCTTGCCTCTGTAGGGGATGCATCGCAGTCACACCAAACTCTTTTCATGATGAATCTCATTCTCCTCTTTCTCAGACTCACATGACTTGCTCATCGTCTCCTGATACCCTTTTTGTAGTTCCTCGCTGCGCCCTTGGATTCTATGAGAAATTCGTTTGTATGCTGACCTCGCATGAGATGCCACACATTAAACCCGTTGTGAAGGGGGTGCTCCACGACCTGTCCTGCAATGCCACACGGGACAACTGTGACAATTTGGTCCAGCCATTGTGTGACGTCACATGAGATGCCACGCAGATCCGCTTTCAATGAATCTTTCACACACACAAACACACACACACACACACACACACACACACACACACACACACACACACACACACACACACATGTCGAGTGGTACTGGGGTGCCGTGTCCGTCCATTGCAATGATTTCTGAGGCTCAACCAGGTCTGCATTGGAGACTAAAAATACAATCAATTCGGATTCTGGAGTGCGTTGCCTCATTTGTGTTTGATTTCTGCACCTGTTTGATGGTCATTTCTTCACATTCTTCTCAATCAAATCTAGCTTCCCCACCCCCCAGGTCGAGGCTATACCAAGGCCTTGTGCCAAACCCCCCCAAGGTCACTGCTGTAACCCACCGCTTTAATACCCACCCTTTTTTCCCAACCAACACCACAAGGAGCACAATTCAAGAAGCGGTCATTGAAATTCAATCACTGACCCATTCTAACTAAATTGCAGGTGCTTAGAATGATAGATCGGTCAAATTAGCGGCGCTTGAAGACATCGAACACGGCAGGACTGGTGCTACTACTGTGATTGCTGCTGGTGCAGTTGCTGCTGCTTCTGCCACTAACGAAGCTCTTACTGTTATTTGCGATTGAATAACCCCCCCTTCCAGAAGCTTGTCGGGATAAAATGCTGATAACTGTGAGTTAATAAATTGGTGTGGGGATGGGGGTCGGGATGAAGGAAAGGAGAGAGGCGAGATTAAGGAGGCGCGGGCGATGGGCCTGAACGAGGCTGCTTTGCTGAGTTCTGCTTTGATGATGTCAAGCGTTCGTTGAACCGCGAGGCCAGGCCCCTTTGGATCTGGAGGTCCTTCAAAGTGGGGAATGCCTGGCGAAAGCTGAACGGTGCAGTCTGATGTTAACTGGCGGAAGTAAAAGGGGACTCTCTGCGACGCCCTGGCGGGGGGGGGGGGTTATCAACAGGTGACCGCAGGACAGCGGCACGTGCGGTTTGGCCCCCCAAAAGGGGTGTGCCGCGGTCGGCAAGGCCCCACCGGCGTGCGGACGCCCAGCGCATCCCCTGCGTACCGCGGGGCTCGGACGGACCGGGAAGTGCATGTGCGTATTCTCGCGTTTTCCTGCGCACATTCTCCCACTTTCAGCGGACGGCATCGCCCCCAGCCCCAGGCGATGCAGAAGACGACATGTGTAAGCCTTCAATTTTGATTTTCTGTTGTCGACATGGGGGCTGCCTGTTCAGGTACCCCACCCCAGCACCCCCCCCTCCTACCCCCACCTCCGGGGCCTCCGGCCACCACAACCCGCCCCCCCCCCCTCCCCGTGCACAGCCATGCCTCTGCTGGACTCCTGTGGGTGTGGCCCAATCCCCTGCACTCCCTCAGCGCACCTCTTCCGTTGCACGCACGCGTACCCCTCGTGTGAGAGCACGGCGGGGGAGTGAGCCAAGTGCAGAGGCTGGGGAGGGGGCGGGAGCGCGTGCGTCATACATCTGGTCCGACTGTGTCCCACGGGGGAGTGCAGGGGGCAGGCTGCATGGGTCTCCCGGCGCAGCATTTGGGGGAAGCAGCGCCAAAAGGCGCCAGGAGTCTCCTCCGGAAGCCCAGGCCCAGCGTGCCCCTGTCGGTTTGTTGTGCCGGGCTGCGGCGCGCCCTGAATGCGCTCTTTCGTGTGCGCGATGCCCTTCTTCCCCCGAACGGTCCGTTTTGTGTGCCTGGCGCCCATGACCCGGGCTCTGCATTGCGTCCGCGCGCTGCAGAGTCGTTTGCACGGACGGAGACGACGCAAGCCAAAGAAGTCCGAGAGCAAACTGAAGACCGAATCGACGTCCGATTCGCCCTCTGAAAAAGAATTGGTCATGAAGAAGCTGAAGGAAGGCCCTTTGCACGTCAACGCGCAGGCGGCGCTGAGACGAGGTCGCCGGCGCATCGATCACTGTGTGCGTGGTAGCGGTGACTGCGCGAGTGTCTGTGTGTGTTGTCTCTGTGTTTGTGTTTGTGTGTGTCATGTGTGTGTCTGTGTGTGTGTTGTGTGCGGGGGGCGCGGGGGGCGGGGGGGCTGGGCCAGAGTCCATCCGCAAACCCGTCACCATGCCTCAGGCGCCGTGGGGATGTCGAGCGGTAGCGATGATTGGCCGTATCTCCTCCTTGTCGTCGTATGTGTCTGTGCGTGTGTGTGCGTGCAACTTCAACAGACCGAACGACGTCTAGGGCTGCCCTGCAGCTCCTGAGGAGTTTTCTCCAACCGCTTTTCTTGTGCTTTCGTGCGCGCGTGTGTGTGTTGGTACGTGCGCACATGTGTGTTCCTCCTTCTCTTCGTGTGCTGTAGATTCTGTGTGTATTACATGCATGTGCCTCGGATTAAAGGATATACATGAACACTGGTCGAGTACCTCTCTCGCTCCTGTGTTGCTGGTACAAAGGCGTGGACGGACACAGGGACTGGGCACAACGATGGCCAGGTGTCCAGTGACGCTCAGGCATCTCGCAAGATTGTGCTGCCCCTCTCCCTGCGACTCAGAGAGGCGCTGCATGGTCTGTTCTTACTCCACGTGCCTTGTGGCCCCGCGAGTTGTCCTTTCTCCAAGTGCCTCGCCCTGTTGCCTGCAGGGCGCTGGTGTTAGGTGATTTTTTGCATTGCGTGTGTGTTTGTGTGTGTGTGTGTGTGTGTGTGCGGGCGGGCATGCTGCTTGCGTGCGTGCGTGCGTGCGTGCGTGGGTGTGGGTGTGGGTGTGGGTGTGGGTGTGGGTGTGGGTGTGGGTGTGGGTGTGGGTGTGGGTGTGGATGTGGGTGTGGGTGTGGGTGTGGGTGTGGGTGTGGGTGTGGGTGTGGGTGTGGGTGTGGGTGTGGGTGTGGGTGTGGGTGTGGGTGTGGGTGTGGGTGTGGGTGCGTGCGTGCGTGCGTGCGTGGGTGTGGGTGTGGGTGTGGGTGTGGGTGTGGATGTGGGTGTGGGTGTGGGTGTGGGTGTGGGTGTGGGTGTGGGTGTGGGTGTGGGTGTGGGTGTGGGTGTGGGTGTGGGTGTGGGTGTGGGTGTGGGTGTGGGTGTGGGTGTGGGTGTGGGTGTGGGTGTGGGTGTGGGTGTGGGTGCGTGCGTGCGTGCGTGCGTGGGTGTGGGTGTGGGTGTGGGTGTGGGTGTGGATGTGGGTGTGGGTGTGGGTGTGGGTGTGGGTGTGGGTGTGGGTGTGGGTGTGGGTGTGGGTGTGGGTGTGGGTGTGGGTGTGGGTGCGTGTGTGCGTGCGTACGTGCGTACGTGCGGGGGTGGGCAGGTGGGTGGGTCGGTGCGTGCGTGCATGCGTGCGTGCTGACTCATGCATGTCTACCCGCCCCTGTTTTTTCTGCAGGCCTAAGGCCAGGCACTACCAGCCAACGGCTTTGGGCTTCATCTACGATGGGATTGGTATACAAGGCCTACCTCTTTTCCGATGCATACACGCAGCACGTGCTTCCGGGTAACAACAAAGGGGACTCCTCACAGGCATGAAAGCTGCAACGCCACATTCAATTGAATTGTTCCCCTCTCCACAGTCCGTGAGCGAAAAATGAGTGATGTGTGCCTGCTCGTCACTCCAACCCGGAAGATAGCCGGCACACTTCCGTTTCACTCACCTTCAGAAAGGCACCTAGCCTTGACATCATGACACGATCAATGATTACAGGGGGGGGGGGGGGAATTTCGCCAGGGGAGAATTTCGCGGGGGAAATTTCGCCGTTAAGAAAGGTGGCGAAATTTTCCCCTGGCGAAATTTTGGCGTAACAGTTCCGTCCTTCACCACAGCTGCAGGCATTGTGTTTCCTGGGCCGGGCCAGGCGCGATTACGAACGCGCCTGTGCCTGTTGATGCCTTGAAAAAGAACCCTGCACCTTCTGCACCAGTTGCTGGATCGTCTGCATCGGATTTCATATCATTTTTCGAAAATTGAGAGACATTCTGCGAGACACATGCTTGCTTGGGGCTTTGGGGATTTCAAGGGTGGCGAAATTATCCCCTGCGAAATTGTCCCCGGGCGAAATCCCCCCCCCCCTGTATTGCTTTTGTTCTGTTTTGATTCCTCACTGGCCTGACGAGGTATTCCTGGTGCTAACAATAGATCCACTGTGCCCGGGTCGTGCCGCCCTCTGGCGATATCAGTGGTTTTGCTTGTTGGTTCCTGCACAAGTGTGTGTGTGTGCAGAAATGTGTTATACGCACCGGCGTGCGCGGCTGGTTGAAGGAAAACGCGCACTGGGAGGGTACCAAAGGGCCATTCTGCACTGCACATTCACGATACATTGCGGGGTGTGTGTGTGTGTGTGTGTGCGTGCGTGCGTGCGTGCGTGCGTGCGTGCGTGTGCGTGCGTGAGCGTGCGCATGTGCAGGCGTGTGTGCGCATGCATGTGTGTTTATGTGTGTGTGTTTATGTGTGTGTGTGTGTGTGTGTGTGTGTGTGTGTGTGTGTGCGCGCGTGCGCGTGCGCGTGCGTGTGTGTTTGTTTGTGTGTTTGTTTGTGTGTTTCTGTGTTTGCGTGTTTGCATGCTTGTGGGCGTGTGTGTCTGTGTGCATGCGTGCGCGCGCGCGCGCGTGTATGTGTGTGTGCATGCCACACGACATCAACGGCGCAGTTAAAGCTGTGTACAGCATCTCCTACCGGCTCCCGGGAACCAGGGCACAGGCCGTCTTCTTGTCCTGGGGCTGGCAGGGATTCAAGCGGAATTGATGGTTCTGCCCGGAGCCTGTAGTTAATGGAATACCTCAGCTTGGTACAACCCCCGGAGTGGTGCAGGGTGTGCGGAGGGGTGCCTGGGCAGGAATTGGGTTAGCTATACATGGACTGCCACCTGTGGCTTTGTCCTGCAGGCCTCTGCACCAGCAGAGCTGGCAGTGGTGCTGAATATGGGCTGGCTCCCTATTTCGTGTACTGCAGAAAGGCGCCTAGCGCAGCCAGACAATGACGATGCTTTTGTTCTGACTGTGCCTCTGTGCCTGACGAGAATCTGCCCATTTGTTACGTATATCATGTGCGTGCTGTTGTATGTCAGTACTGCGGTGCTAGTTTGTGACGTGTGTTTTGTACATTTGGGTTGTGTTTCACGGTTGGTGGGTGGGTGTGAAGATCTTACGGTCTCATGTGCATGATCAACTCCATCCCATGGGGGAAATTTAGACCTTATTTTCTGGTGCTTCGCAGTTATCACTCAGGCCTGACGTGTTTCATGGTCGTGGACGTGTTTCATGGTCTCCCTCGTCTTTGAGAACAGAATTTGAAACACGCGTTTTGTGCCGTTTTTGTGCGTGCCCTCATACTGTTCTGAGATCCAATATCCGCGTTGTTCCCGAGTATTGACTCGGGTGGCGTGTGCATCCCCTTTTAAAGCACAGCAACACAGGGCACAACGTGCAAGGTAACAAACAAAGGTGGCCAGAAGCAGGAGCAAGGCAGGAAAAGGGCCGAGCCCTCATACTGCGGTGCTGCGGTGCTGCCGCGCTACGGTGCCGCGGCGGTACTGCGGGCATTCAGTATCCTACAGTCTTTGTGTGCTCCCCCGACGCCGGATGGTGAACACCGACCCGACTGCAGCTCTCGCCAAAAGTACCCAACTCTTGTTTTCTGCCTCCGCGACCTTTTCGCACTGTCAGGGAAGGAAGTCCTTGAGTACGCTGCAAAGACCTGTCCTGAAACCCCTGCGAAGGTGTGTGACCTGCGTGCGTTGATCGTGGCGACGTCGGAATATTTTTGTGCGTGGACCCCTGGGCAACTGCAGAAATGGGGGGGCGCCCCGTCCGAATGCTGCCTGCAGCTGTCACGGGTCGTCGAATTTCGGAGGGTCCGGTGTGACGCTGGGGTGTCTCAGGGCCGGTGCAGTGGCTCTGTGCTCTGGACATGTTAAATACTGGGTGCCCGTAAACCGCCTCGCAAATGCTGGACATTAAAAACCACAACAACACGTCACAATTGTCTATGAAAAAGGAACTGATTTATGCTTTTTCTTCTTCTGTTGTTGTTGTTGTTGTTGTTGTTGTTGTTGTTGTTGTTGTTGTTGTTGTTGTTGTTGTTGTTGTTGTTGTTGTTGTTGTTGTTGTTGTTGTTTTGTTCTCCTGAATTAATTTTATGGCAGAAATATGAGTCCATCACACCGTTCCATATCGAACTCAATGGAATATACCAGTAGAGTAAGGTTGAAGTTGAAGTTGAAGTTGAACTAATGGCAGGGCGACACCAACCGAACGCCTACATTTCCGAACAAATTTGCTACCCCCTCCCACATCACGATCGTAGGATGACACCCGCCCATCCCAGCACTTCAGTCTGGGACCGAAGGGCACGGGAAATGCGGCGTGGTGCGACATTCCGCGTGCTCCTTCCCGTGTGCGCGGTCCGCACGATGCGACGCGTACTTGGCGACCCCCCCCCCCGTGTCTACAGCCGTGGACGAGCTGGGGCCTGGTCCCAAGTAATGGACGGGGGACCGACCCTGGGCCGCCAGTGTCCAGTGCCATCGCTTGAAGGGGCTATGAGCGGTGGTCGCCGCGACACTGCGGGGCTGTGAAGGCGGCGGATGCCAATGAACCCCCGGTCCTCTCTGGGGAAGCCGCGATGTCGAGGGGCCTCTGCCCCTCCCCCAAAGCACCCGATCGAGTCCGGGGTCTGCGGCGTTCTGGGGCCCATGCGTCGGTGGTGGGGTCTGCGCGGGAACTGTGCGTCAGGTGCCATTCCTGAGGGTCCGGTCAGCAGACCGTCTGCTGCTGCCCCATCCTCTTTGCGCCATCCGCCAGAACGACATGGGGCCGGGGCGGTCTGGTGACAGCGACAAACTTCAAGTGAGTGTCGACTGAGTGATGTGAAACCTGGCTGTGCAGGACCCGGGTGCCTTCTCCGTGTCGGGGCTGTGCATAGCAACAACAACAACAACAGCAGCAGCAGCAACAACGACAACAACAACAACAGCAGCAGCAGCAGCAGCAGCAGCAACAACAACAACAACAACAACAACAACAACAACAACAACAACAACAACAGCGACAACAACAACAACAACAACAACAACAACAACAACAACAACAACAGCAACAACAACAACAACAACAACAACAACAACAACAACAACAACAACAACAGCAGCAGCAGCAGCAGCAGCAGCAGCAGCAGCAGCAGCAGCAGCAACAACAGCGCAATAACAACCACAACATAAGAAACACAAATCAGTTTTTTTTCACAGACAATTGTGACGTGTTGTAATGGTTTTTAACGTCCAGCCTTTGCGAGGCAGTTTAGTGGCACCCATTATTTAGCACGTCCAGAGCGCAGAGCATTTGTTGAGTCAAGCGTATGTCAACGATTTTTTACATTTTGCGTTAAGGACAGCTCTGCATCCGGCATCCTGGCGCTGCCGCAGGATCAAGAAGAAGAGGAGCGGAGGACGAAGTTGCTTGGTGACTGGTTGGACCAGCAGACCGCGGCGAAGGGGCGCCTCCAGGCGCTGGAGATTTTGGCGGTGGGCTTGTCGACGGCGGGTCGCCGGCAAGTTCCAGATTTCGACAAGAGAATGGACGTCGCCATGAAGTTCTATCGAGAGGGTATGTCCGTCACCGAATGGAGGCGTGCGTCGATGGGCAGACCGCAGCGCTCTCTTGGCTGGGGGGGGGGGGGGTGGCATCGTCGTATACACGGGAATCGTGTGGACATGGGACCCGCTGCGCACGACAAATGGGTTCGGTGTGCTGCGCTGCGCTGCAGTGATGCCCCCCCCCAACATGTATTAAAACGGCTGACAACCGTAGGACAATCGGAGGAGGGGGGGTGACCCCCTCCACCCCTCTTTCTTTCTACGTGCATGACCAGGGGGGGGGGGTTTCTGAGAAATCCGATACCGTGGGGGGTTTTGAAAAACCCCCCCCTTTTTTAAAAATGGTCCGAGGGGGGGTTTTAAGGGTGTTTTTCGACGCACACACATCATTTGTGCGATTTGTTTTCTGGTGTTGTTCTTTTGGACTGCACATCCAGAGTTTTGTCCTTGCTCCCAATTCAGCCACTTTTGATTTTGTCCCCTTAGCTAGGGACCCCCCACAATGCAAGGGTGACGTTGCATTTCCGCTTTTTTTTTGGACATTTCTGATTTTGCCCCCCGCTCTGAAGCGGCGGGGATCCCCGAGGCGGCAGGGGTGAGGTAGCC
This sequence comes from Eutreptiella sp. 'Long Island Sound 2002', assembly GCA_964036045.1. Taxonomy (NCBI): domain Eukaryota; phylum Euglenozoa; class Euglenophyceae; order Eutreptiales; family Eutreptiaceae; genus Eutreptiella; species Eutreptiella sp. 'Long Island Sound 2002'. The sequence continues at coordinate 139,633,909 of OZ038383.1, read as the reverse complement.
AATTTGCCCACTTGTGGGCCACTTCTGATTTTGCCCCCCGCTTTGAAGCGGCGGGGATCCCCGATACGGCAGGGGTGAGGTAGCCAATTTGCCCACTTGTGGGCCACTTCTGTTTTTGCCCCCCGCTCTGAAGCGGCGGGGATCCCCGAGGCGGCAAGGGTGAGGTAGCCAATTTGCCCACTTGTGGGCCACTTCTGATTTTGCCCCCCTCTCTGAAGCGGCGGGGATCCCCGATACGGCAGGGGTGAGGTAGCCAATTTGCCCACTTGTGGGCCACTTCTGATTTTGCCCCGGTGCTTTATGGATTTTGCATGGAGCATGCAGGTGTTCCTGAAATTCAAAGTGAAAGTGATTTGCTTGCCCTTCGGCAACGGCTAGAGGCTGGTACCATTCACCGGGCGTCGGTCTGTGCCGTGTGGCTCATTGTCCCCATGCATCGTGAGGTACATAGCGGAATACCCTTCTTAATGTATGCCTCGTGTAACAAGTTCACACGGCATGACATGCAAGATATGCTCCACCACATATACACGACGTGGGCCCAACCCAGAGAGCTATGTGAACGTGGGTACTTGTTGTCACCCGGGACCGACGGTGACCCGCGACGGGCTGCTGCGCACCGTGGTAGCATGCAACTGTCACAAACACTGGACATCCCAGGTGTTGATTGTAATGTTGCCTGCTGGGGGGGAATGTTTTTTGATCCCCCACATCTCTTCAAGAACAGCCGGTCACATGGATTGAACCATGGTTTTCAACTTGAGTCAGGAATGCGAGTTACTGTGGCAACAGTTCGACCCTTGGCTCATGTGTTTCAATGTCCGATCTCGGACCGTGCATACGATCCGAAGGACAAGCAAAACGTTCCCCTTGCAATTGCATTTTTACAATTGTTCAAAAGCATTGGTGATGCCGCTTGCAGCCTTGGCGGGCGCGATTTGACACCGACGTTGCGTGCGGCCATCCCTGATGTGCGGTTGACCGGGCAACTGTTTGATCTATTGTTGTCAGGGTATTTTAACCCAAAGCTCAGTTTGTATTGTGCTATGGAAGACTTGTCCACGGGCCATCAATTGATGTTGTACGCCTTCAATGAATACCAAAAGGATTTCATACCTACAAGCTTGTATTTGCGGTGGCAAGTCACTTTTCAGACCCTCTTCATCACCGTAAAGGTCATGCAGGTCCGTGACCCAACGGTATCCTTGTACATATGCCAATTGGGGTCTCAACCAGCCGAGAACTTGTTTTCCATCACCCGCACCCTGAACCACAACCGCAATTTTGATGTACTGCAGCTGCGGGACCGCCTGCAGGCTGTTTTGGACATTCAAGACATTTTTTTGGCACATCCTGATTGGCGCAAGCGGCATCAGCGCTACGCCACTGATCGATTGACTCCACTTGAGTACACTGCGGATTGTAGTGTGCAAAGTGTTGATCTCAAAAAGGTTTGGGAAAGGGGTACAGCACGTGCCACAGCCATCCTTGAGCAACACCCACAGATTGGCTCATCTGCGCACAATGTCTTGGAATCTCTTTACCAAGGCGGTGCAACCCTTTTGAAACCATGTGGTGCACCCCTTGTCTTGGACAAAGAAGACGAATTTTTGGGGACCGCCCCGGACACCAAAGGAATGGAGGATAGCGATCCTACCGATGCTTGTTCCCTGGAATCCTGGCTGCGTTGTCATGGTTCTGACCGAAATCGAGCCTATGTCACATGCGCCCATGGACACACCGTGCATATTGCACAACTTGTCAATGAGTATTTCAACGGCAACGTTGAACATGCGTCAACCGATCGGCTGCGGCGCACGGCACAAACCGCCTGGTTTGGTCAAACCCCCACGAATGTAAACAATGTTGCATTGTCTGACAATTGCAATTTTGATGAGGACGCGGTCACAGTGGGTGCTATCTTTCTTGCACTTGTGACCTTCATATGGGGCTCGCACCGGACGTGTTCCGTGGGCACATTTAGTTTTTCATGGTGCACCGTTGACGGTGCACGGGTTTATGGTACCACAAAGGAGGCGCTTGCGACGGGACATGCCATCCCCGTAACGGGTCAATTTTTGCCTTTTGTCGCCATGACCAGTGATCCAACCTTGTTGCGGTGGACGGGGCGGTTTGGTCCGGAATGTGAGTTTCGGAATGGGCATGTGGTTTTTTTGGATGCCCAAATGGATGCCGATGGTCGTTGGCTGATTCCAGTGGGCACCCTGTCTGCCTTTGTGAAAACTGCACAGGTACCCAATTGTCCTCAGTTGCGTGCAGAGCCGTACGCTGGTGTGGCACATACTAGCGTGCGGCCCGCGGAAGCAACAGAATTTTGTTTGTTTTGTAGAGTGGCCGTTGCTTTGGCAAGGATGCGTCATCATGTGGCAGTGCACTTGCAGAAAGGAGAGGTGGTAACGGACCCAAGGATGCATGGTGAGGCCGAACCTTGTGGTTTTTGTGGACGCATAACAGGCACGTGTACCACAAGTATTGTGGGCAAGAAAATCAGTAGCACATGCCCGTGTGTGGGCCCATTGAAGCTCGCAATGGCCACGCGCAAAAAAGAAAACATGCCCCGTGAATGTCCTATTCCCGGGTGCAGTGCCACCCCGTGGGTTTTGAACATCAAAACTCACTTGGCTCGGTGCCATCCAACCGTGCCACCCAACACCGTTGATTTGACGGAATGGGTTGTAGTTGGGCAGGACGATGAGAAAAAAAGGGGGCGAGCCAAAAAAAACCCCATGGTGATGAAGCCCAAGATCACTTTGGAAGTGGCAAAGGCGGTGGACAACGAGAGTGCGTCCTTCTCTGAAGCCTCTCTTGGACGCTCCGATTGGGACTGGAAACCGGAGAAGGATGCAAGCTCTGTGGAATCTAGGTCTTCCGCAGATAACGATTCGTCTAGCGGTAACGAGAGTGCCGCAACTTCCGAGGATGGCAATAGCTCCTCTTCTTCCTCATCTTCTTCCTCTTCCACCTCTTCTTCCGGGGTGGAAGTTGTCCCGCAAAAGAAAGCCGTTCTTGGCAAGGGCACAAAGCGGCCCATCAGCGCTACCAAGCAAAATGCGAAGAAGCGTTGCACGGTGAAGACGTCAGGGCGGAAGAAGTAGGCGGAGCTACATGCACACACACACACACACACACACACACACACACACACACGTCACAAACGGATACCTCCCCCACCCCCTACACCTCCTCGCTCTCCCTCTCCTTCCCTTGTAGTTGCATGCACACTAGGACTGGAAGCCCCACACAATGGCGCGGGGAGGGAGGCCTGGCCAGCCATAGCCTTAAGGGCCTCCCGAGTTGCGTCGGCCGACCAGTACAGTCACACACACACACCCCTTCTTTTAGGCCCTCCCCTTGACGCATTTCCCACCCCATGGTGTATTTCTAACCCCATGATACATTCCGAACCCCATGACGGACCTTGATGCGGGTCAACCCCCATGCTGCAATTCTAACCCCATGGTGTACTTCGAACCCCATGACCGCCTCGGAGACCCACAGTCCCGAGGTTTCTAGTACCCACGGCCGGAAATACCCAAGCCGATGAAACCCTACCATAGACGTTGGTAGGGGCGGTGCGAATTGTCGGATCACACCTGGGCCGCATACCCAACTGTTCGGAGGTGCCCGACACTATGTTCTTCATTGGGGGGGGGGGGGTTTGGGGGGCTGGGGGGCCGTTTCCGCGGACAATACCCCCGCGCAGCGAAAAACCCCCTTAAAACCCCCCCCCAAAACCCCCCCCTTTTTTAAATTTGGCTCTGGGGGGGGTTTTAAGCATGATATCCGATTTCCGAGAATCCCGGCCCCCCTGTGCATGACCGGGGTCACTATCAGGAATCGTCCGGAATCCTCTTGAAATTAGCAGCCAGCACCGGGAGCCCTCCAAGGTTGACAACCACAGGGTGAAGGGGGGGGGGGTCGGGCCGCCCCCCCCTCTCCTTTTGTGCTTTTGAGTGGGTGAATCTAGTAGCTCTTGGTTGGAGGCTATGACGAACAAGGTAAGTCGACCAAATGTCGCACCTGCACCTTCGCTTGGCTCATCTCAATTAGGTCTCGCCCCCCCCCCCCCCTCCCCTCCCTCCACCAAAGCCCCCCACCCCGTCTCTGCTGGTACGTGTTTTCATGCGCCGGTCGAGGACCCAGGGGGACTGTGTCGAGACAATTTGTCGGACCCTCATCCTCAGCTCGCGTACCAGTGTGGGGCCGGCATGGGTCCTTAGAGGAGCCCCCGCGCCCGTCAAGCGCTCCTGCCTCTCATCCAGACTCGAGGTAGTGTGCTGTGGGAGGTTGGGCTTGCGGGTGCCGGCGTCTGGCGGATGTGCAGCGCAACTTTTTTTCGCTCCTTGTGTTTTTGTTTGTGCGCCGCACCGTCATTGAACCCCCCGGTGAACTGTGGTAGTGTGCCGCAGGGGGCCCTCTGCCCCCCATCCCCCTTTGGTGCGGCAGTGTACTACAGGAGGTTTGCTGCCCACTGTCCCCGCCAGTGCGGTAGTGTGGGGAAACCCACTGCCCCCTGTAGTGTACTGAAGCGGCAGTGTACTGAAAGAGGCCTGCTGTATGAAGGATCAACCCATATTATGATTGTACGTTGCTAGGGCCCGAGGTCCACCCAGGTTCTGGGTGCACCCGTGCTGTAGATAAATGGACATTCTACAATCCGGGGTTCTCCCGAGTACGCTCAATGACACATTGAGTGTCAAGAACTCAAAAAAAAGTGGCATCCCACACTGTTGAATGTCATGGGTGGGCACCCAGCCAGATTGCGACGTGTGGCATGGGGGTGGTCCTGCGTGTGCTGAGGCGTGGCGTGCCGTACACTAACGTCAAGTCTGCTCTCATCCCTCACCCTGCGCTTCGGATCCCTCTGTGGCGCCCGCACGTCCCCACAGTCCTTCGCCTCCGTCCTTCAGGTGCGAGCGCTTTGGACGGCAATGCCGCAGTGTAGCGGGCCGCGCCACGGCGGCCGTCGGGCATGCAGCGCTGGAGGGGGCCCCGGTGCCTCACCGTCCCCGAGCCCATGCGGCGGGCCGGGCCCCTTCATCCTCTGCACAACCGCGGGACGCCCTTCGGCCTCTTTCGACGGCCCCCCGCCCACTGCGCATTGCTGCCCCTCGTGTGATGTTTCTTGTGTGCCCGATCCCCTCGCTCCCTGTGGGTTTCCCCCCGTCCGGTCTCCACCCGTGGCCCCTCTCCTGGTCTGCGGTCCTGTTCAGGGCCGCCAATGGGTTGCCCAAGGTCTGCGAGCGTACAGCACTGTAGACATGGGAGTGTTGGAATACCTGCTGAAAGTGGAGAAGGACGGGGGGGGGAGTACTACCGGGGGTTGGCAGCCAAGGCAACAAATCCGGGCTTAAAGCGCATCCTGACGATGCTCGCAGACGATGAAGCAAGGCAATCCCCCCCCCTTTGCGAGATCAAGGCCTTTGTCAGATCAACCCGAGGCGTTGTTTCGGCGGTCTTCGGGACCGGGGAATGTGGCGGTTCCGTGTTCTGGTGGTCCGAGACGGTCGCGTTTGTTCTGTGCCTCCGGGGCTTGGAATGGTATTTTGGGGATGCCGATTACTGCCCTGCCACTGCCTGCCCCTGTTCGTCTTGCCCCGCTCTGTGCCATGCTTCATCTTTTAGAGCCCCTTCGTCACTGGTCGTGTCATTGCTTGTGTCTTCTCAGGGCGCGCGTAAACGACGCCCTTGTCGGAATGTTTCCGTCCGGTGCAGTGCGTTCGCTGTCGTTCCCGCAAGGGTCGCCGCACTGATAGTGTTCTTGTTAATAGCTGTTTGCCAGACTACGGCTTCCCCCAACAACAAACAACAACAACAACAACAACAACAACAACAACAACAACAACAACAAATTTTCTTCGGCGCCTTTCAGACGATCCCACAAGTCCCATGATACAGCGCCTTTGGTGCAGCTATTTTGGGCTAAATTGGTTGGAGGCCTTGAAGGCCGATGGCATTTCAGGACCATTAGGTGCGCCATAAAGGCTGAAGGAGTATGCCGGGCGGTACTTCCGGGTGAACGTACGTGGTCGCCTTTCGAGGAGGTAATCCCTCACTTGTGAATGGGTGGGTTGGTTGCCCACCCGTTGGGTTGGGGGGTGAAGGAGGGTTCAGGAAAGCTGCGAGAGGTGGGCAGTCTGTTGGGCTACTTAACTATTTGGGGGGCAGGGGGTGGAAGCCAAAGGGGATATGGCGCATGGTGGCGACACAAGACCTGCTCTGACGGCACTGTGAACCCCTTTTACCGACCGCCCCGCCGAGAACTGCTGGTGTCGGCAAAAGCGGGAGGAAAAGGTACGTGTTGACGGGGTCGCAACGGACTGCCCCTCCCCAAAAACCGGGAGGCGGAAGGGCGATCCCATGCCTTTCTGGGCTCCGCCAACGCGGAAACGATACCACAAGCAGCACAGGCCGCAGCGGCTGTCAGAATACAACGACCCGCCGCAGCACGCGAAGGGGAAAACGGATGTCTGTCCAGGGCCCCGTAACGAAGCTGCAACCCGACGGAATGTCACACAGGGGGGGGGGGGGGGGCTGTGTTAATGCTCTCGTCTTTCGCCCATGGTGGGCCAAAGTAGTCAACTTCCAGGAGTGGCCAGGCAGGTTCTCCCGGAGGTCCCCCTCAAATGCCCCCCTCGTGCCTGGGCTTTATTCCAGTCTCCCATGCCTCCCCCAAAACTGCAGTTGTTCTATGTTTCGTTGGCCTTTGTCCCAGCCTCCAAAGGCACCTGTCGCTCTTCTCCTGCTGCATCATGCCCTCCACCACTTCTGTAAAAAGCGTTGTTTGTGATTTCTGTTGCTGTATGTTGGTGACGACTGAAGAGTTTGCACGTCACCCCTCCCCCGATGCCAACGCCGGCATCATATTTGCTCGCTCCAGCGGCAAGAGAAGAGCGCGCGCGCGCGCGCATAGAGCTCTCGAGAGGGTACGTTTGAGGGTGAATTTTATGCCGTGATTTGCAGTCGCTTTGGACGTGTCACACACACACGCACGCACGCACGCACGCACGCACGCGGTCTGGCGACAGAAAGGTGCGCGCGTCGGCGGCGCTTCTTCGCTCACTACTCCTGCCTGTCACGTCGCGCACACCGCCCACAGCGGTGCACATGGGCGGCTTCCGTTCCCGGCAGTCGCCTTCCGTGTCCACATCCACCCGGTCCTTGTCACACACGCCCCTGCGTTTCGTCAAACGCCGTGCCAGTCCCACGACTGCGGGGATGTCGTGGCCTGTGGCAGTACCCCCCCGCGGCGTGCGGTGCTGAGGGGTCCAGTCCTCCAAGTGATCTACACCGGTCCTCCTTCGATGGGCACTTTGGATGTGAACGATTGGCGAGGAACGCAGGCTCCCACCACCCTGCCGCGGTATTGGCCACGGCTCCTGTTGGCAAAATGTGCAAGCCCACCGTGCCACCCCGAACCCAACGTCTCCATTGCGGCAACGGGTCGATTTTTGCAAAAAATCAAATCTGTGGCCTTAAAATTAGGGCTACCCAGGGCTTCAAGTGGGGCAATCGTCGGTTTCTTTGCAAACCATACAATCCCCGGCCATCGCCAGTGAGACACCACCCCACCCCACTGCTTGTTGAACAGCAGCATTGTCCGGCGATCCAGCCTGCGCCGGGCGGATGGCGCGTTCTCCTATTGGGAGGTGCTTGGCGTCTGCTTACGCGGTAACCGTACCCTAAGAAACCCCCCACCCCACCCGCCGCCGGCGTGGCGGAGGAATTCTGCTGATCTTCGGAAAGGCGGGTGAGAGGCGGGGATTTCCACGCCTTACGTGACATGCACGCATGCAGGCGGGCAGGCGTCCACGCGTCCAGGCGTGTGGCATTTCGGCGTCACATGTCAGTCTGCACGATGACATTGGACAGCGACAGACTTTGGACCCACAAAAATTGGTTCGGGCAAATCGTTCGGGCACCCAAATATGTCGTTTCACTTAAAGGACCGTGTGGGGTTTGTGTATGGGGGAGTATGTTCTGGCATGGGCCATGTGGTTGCCATGCCATGCCGCTCAGTTCCGCTGGCTCACGGCAAACAATAGATGCATTCTCCTGGGCCCTGGCAGCCTGATAGCGCCACATGCCCCTCACAGTTGAAGCCCAAGGACCAGCTGAAGTGGGAGATGCCGGCGCATTGAGCCTTTGTGGAGTCTGCCCGCGCCCTCTTCACTGGCGCAGTGACTTCGACCTTTGTAGGAATGCCGTCCCACGCATCTGTGAAATGCAGCCCAACTTTTGTCTTCCATGTGAAGGGTTGCCATCTGTGCCGGAGGCAAGAAGGTCGATAGTGCTCAATACCCTGCGACGTACGGTCTCGTTGTGGGGGGCCAAAACCTTATTTCGTGGGTAGGAACCAAAGTTTCGGATACTGACCATTTTATATTCAGTTGTTTTTCAAATCTGATGTTCACATCTGATCGGTGCACATCTGATGTCTGCCCCGCTCGTTGGGTGGAGGGATATGACCTTAACCCCAGAGCTCATCAAGAAATTGCCGCTGGATTTTTTCCTTCGTAGTTGGCAATGAGATGCCGACCTCTGACCAACCCCTTGCGATGGCGCTGTGTCATTCTTTTGCATGTTCGGGTGCGGCGTGCGTGCAAACAGGGCTGGTTGAGATGCATCAATGTCCGTGTCACAGTCGATGGTGACCCATTGCTGTTGCGCAGCACATTGGCAAGTGGCAGCAAACAAAATGGGGGTGCCCTGTCCTCGGCTAGAACCTCCGCGGTGGGTGGCCACGTGTCCTCCCCCGTCGCTTGCCTGTATTGGCGCAGAGAGCGGGGCTCGTATTGGAAGCAAACTGTTGTTGCCAGCCCTGAGTTTGATCTCCTGCGCTGGTGGGCACATGAGTGCGTGGCCCTGCCAGCTTTGGGGGATGCAGCTCTGAATGTCCTTGCGGCTCCAGTGAGCATCAGACTGGTCTGCAAGCGAACACCATCGCCTCCCCTATTGCCTGTTGAAATGCAATCCGAATTACTACCGCCATATCTCTCCCCGTGCTGACACGTGGTTTCCGAAACAGCGTGCAAGGCCCGAGGAAGCTGACCCAAAGACCACAGCACTCTGATTTCGGAAGAATGTTTTTTTTTTGTTGTCATATACACAGATACCCGTCCCATTGTGCTTGCCATCTACCACAAGTGACCACAAGCTTTGCTGAGGGCCCTTTTCGTGTCATGAAGGCATGCTTCGCCTCACCACACATGTTGGGTATTTGCTTGCAATAGTCAACGGTAATTTGAACAAAAGTGTTCCAGTGTCCGCACTGAAATTTGCAGACAACGTTTGTGGCTTAACAAATGGGGATGTACACGTCTGTGCCTTGCATTTTTGTGCGTGATACCCTGACGCATGGTGTCTAGATTGCAGAGATGCCAGTACGCTGCGGATGTGGGGCAGGCCATATCCTTGGTTGCTTTGCGTGTATGTCCAAGTGTCTCCACATATCCTGACCGGCTCGAGGAGTTGAGAGGCCGTTAGGCACTCTTAGGCCTTTTGAACTGTGCATCCCCTCAATCCCCGGGGTGCTAGGTTCACTCTTAGGCCTGTGCGTACTGCGCAATTTCAGTATTCCAGTCCTATGTATATCGCCTCAGATTATGCCACATGCAATTTTCAGGCACTGCATTGTGGGTGGTGCATGTGCCTTAGACCAGATACGAAATGCCATACCGGGCACCCAGTATGGGCGTTGCACTACAAGTGAAGCACTGGGGGTTTGTAGTGCGTATGTTGTGCTCGTATAAAGCTCACACATCCGCTTCACAGTGTCACTCCCATGAAGCCGATCCGCATAGATTTGGGGTACAAAGCCTCAAACCTTTTGACCAGCGCCAGCTGAAATAACAACAACAACGGAAGCAGCAGCAGCAGCAGCAGCAGCAGCAGCAACGTTCGTCCCCCCCCCCCCCCGTGTCCATCCCCCCCCCCCCTTGTCTAGCCCCCCCACCCACGGGGGGGAACGTCACTTGCTAGTTCCTGCAAAAAAACGTGTCGCTGCCATATTGCATAGAGCTGTGCAACCAAGAGACCTCGTTGTCAGAGCTCATCTGCACCTCCTTTGTTCTGACCCATTGCCCTCCTCAGACCTGTGAAAATGTTCCCTGAAGGCGCTGTTGTGCGCTATGTCCGTTCCACAAAGGAGCCTGCGCTGGCTGTTGTGCAAGGTCCTTCTCCCCATGGTGATCAGTACAGAACCATCGTCTACAAACGTGGTGCCACTGGGGAACATGTGCAGTTGTTCAAGACTCTGTGGGACTGCAAGAGGAAGTTCTACACTGTCCCTGTTCAGAAGAAGGGGCAGGCAGAAAACCGATGAAGCGATGCAGTACATTGTGGATTTTCCTTATTTGCATGTCTGCATGGCACCATCAGCATCTGTGCATGTCAGCCTGTATCACAGATCCTTGGGTGACCTACAGCAAGCAACTGACTGGCCATGAATTGTGCATGGTATGCGCTGGTAAGTGGCTGGTCGGGAGTGGTGACACCCCCCCCCCCAGGGGGGGACTGTCACTTGGCGACGGTCCCCCCCCAGGGGGGGGGGGGGGTCGCCTCTGGGGGGGGGGGGGGGCTGGACAAGAGGGGGGGAGGGTAGCCAGTTCAGCTGAAATAATGATTTCTCAGTTGTGGCCACCAACCTGTGTGATGGTTGCTGCCAGTGTCGTGGTGTGAATCGGTGTGTAGCAGAGAGCGAGTCTGCATGCAGCTGAGGAATTTGTGTGAGCATGTGCTGCAAACTCGCAGCTTTGAATCCAGAATCTGCACCGGCCTGAAGAGGAGGACAAAGCCGCCAAATTCAGCCACCAGATTTGATGTGCAGATTTCGGACAGCGGCACGCTGACCGGATTTTTGGGAGAGGGATGCCAACCCCTCATCTGGACCCCAGGCCACTCTAAATGGCCAGACCGCATGTGTATGACAAGCATACTAGAGGATGCTTCAACTGTTGTTGCTGCAGAAACTGGGGGCACACACTGTGTCTGTTGTGCACTCGTTATGCAGACTGACCACCATATTGCGCCTACAACTGCCCCCACGTGTCCACTGTGTTAGATGTGGACGGTGTCAGCAGTCTGGGCCACTGTTCATTCGGGGGCGGTATAGTATATTCACCACACACTTGAAACCAAGTTTTTCTTGATATTGTCCCAGTTGGAGGGTCAGGGGATCGTCCTGAAACCCTGTTGTTCAACCAGCTGTGTCTTGAGCAGAAAAAAAACACCATTTGTTTTTCCAGGCTCTAAAACCAGGTTGGGTGTGGCCCAGGGACGGCATTGTGCACAGAGGATTGTCCCTGACTCTACACTACCTCCTCGTTGCGGCAATAGAGTATAAAGGATAGGTCAGAGGTGCTGCTGGTGGACCGTAAATTAGCCCCCCCCCCAGTTGTCACAATATACCCCCCAAGTTGACACATCTACCCCCACGGGGTCATTTGCTACTACTGGCGGGGTAATTTCTCCCGTTTTTGGTGTGGGGGGGTAATTTGTAACATAGTAGGGGATTAATTTGTAACATAGTAGGGGGGTAATTTGTAACATAGTAGGGGAGGTAAATGAACATCTTCTAGGGGGTAACTTGTGCTTATTGAGGGGTTGCGATGACATGGTTGGGGGATTGTTCACAGCCATTTGCTGCATCTGTTTGCCTCCATTCTTTCAGGCGTTGTGCAATGTCTTGCGATGTATGTCATGGCCCAAACCCTGCTTTGCATGTCTCACTGCTGTCAGTTGCAAAGCAAGCAATAGTGGCATCCAAGACCGCCAACATTTCATTTATTTGTCATCAATGTACCAATACTATTTGTGCTACTGAAGTGCTTCAGGTGTTCAAGACCCGTACCGATGCGATTTATGCCGCTTCTCGGGATGGCGACCATCACTACCGACAGCAAGGGGAGAAAAAAAAGGGGGACGGCCACTACCGCCTGAAGTGTTTGGGCAAGACTAGTGATGGCAACAATTGCGAGGCCCGTCATGTGGTTACAGGCAGCAATGAGGCATACCGCTGGCAGCAACTCAAGCCCCATATGTGTACCGTGGCAGGTGTTGTGCAATATGTTGCCACCACTGCCGTAGTGTCGGATTTGTTGTTCGCACCGATTTGCCCCCCTCCCCTTTTTTCCCCGTTCATTTTTCTTTTCTCCCACACACCTGCACACATTTACCATCAGGGGCTTTAATTGGGCCCGGAAAAAGTTGATATGGACAAATTTCAAAGCCCTCGTTCGTACCAAATATTTCTTTCAATTTTAAGGATTCTTTGTGCCATATTGTGTCACGGGGTGCCATAAGGATGCTCACCCTTTTTTTACTATGCCATCCACTCTCTGATGTTCAATTTCTTGCAGATCCTGATATAGCTTAGTTGGTAGCTGTAGTGGCTTCTAATCCCAAGGGTCCTAGGTTCAAACCCTGGTGCCTGCAAATTTTTTAGCTTCGCTTTTTTGGTTTTTTTTATGTCTGCCTGTCTGCATCTTTGCATGTGCATGCACCCCCAGGACATGGATGCTACGGGTCCCCCCATCATGGGGGACCTTTTCAGTCAGTCACAGGCACACATACTTCTTCAACCCCTCCCCCTTGCTCTCGACCCTTTCCCCGAAGCAACCGGCCCCTGACAAGGAAACAAACAAAAGTAAGTTAAACACAGGGGGCCATTAATAGCACCTCTTTGCAAAAAAAAATTTTTGGTGAACCATCGTTTCTTGGTTAAACAGGTGCTATTTGATGGCTGGGTGCCTGGGCAAGTAGGTTTCACCTTTTTGCCATACTCGGGGGTTGGGGGGGAGGAGAGGACGCCCAAGGCGTCCGAGAGAGCACGGTGGGTTATAAAAATACAAACATGTAATCCACAGTGAACATCCACAAAGAAGTAGCAGCAAGGGGCGTCGTACCAAATTTTTCCTTCTTTTCTAAGGAGCAATACCACATTTTTACATTTTTAATTTCGGTCATCCAAAAAAAGACCCTTTAAATTAAAGCTTCCCGTGGTATGGTATTGTACGACCAGCCCAGAAGTATATCATTTTGGGACCGAGTTTGAAGCGGGTGATAGCTGAGTCGGCACCCCATCTACGTGCGACCAGCACTACGCACTTATCATATTGCAAAGTGGCGCATGAGGTGAGAGATCGGAATGGGTTTGCATACAACAACTTGACACCATGAATGGTGAAAACGGCGGTACGTTGCATCGCCCCAATTTCTCCAACCGTTTCAACGGTGCAAACCCTACGGGATTTCATCCGGAAGCACAATGCTGTGCCATCCGACCCCAACGCCGCATTTGTTGTGTCCCACGTAGATGATGTCGACCCCACTGGAAAGTATGGTAGCATTACCATTATCACCCCGGCCATGCTGCTAATCCCGGGGCCGATGCAGGCGGCGGTGGGGGCCGTTGCATTGCAAAGCGACAGTGACAGGTAGGTCATTAGTGACGGGTGCAACAGTGCATTGTTGATTGCTTGTGACTTTGATGACCGGTTTCTACCAATCTCTGTTACTTGATGCACAGATGAAGGTCAAGAGGCTTTCGCTGCAGCTGCTAGTAGCTGTTGGATAGCACGGGATGGAAGTAGTGTTTTGGATGCTTTACAACACGATGGGACACCTGCAGTCAAGCCCGGTTTTGAGGCTGTGGGTGTGGAAGTGGAGCAACATATTTGTTTCATGCACATGAATGCTTTATGGAAGAAAAAGTGTGCACCTTAGCTGAAGGCGGGGAATTTGAAGGCTCACGATGTACTAGAGCTAAAGGATGTTTTCTACTTGATGCACCAAAGTCCGTCAAAACCATGGTGGGCTGCTACTTGGCATGTATTTGAAGAGCAGTTCCGTCCACGTTTCTTTCATGTTGGAGCTAGTTTTCTTGGCTTTTTTTGTACATTTCTTTGCCGTAACAAATGTGTTAAGACTGGAGATGCAAATTTGACAAGATCTTGAAGTGAGTCGATCGTGCATCTGGCCATGTACACACAACGCGGCCCAATCTACTTCAGCTCTTCAAGCAATTCCTCAACAAAGACAACCTTCGGGATGGGAGTGAGACTCGCTCGCATTTCACACCTCCTTGTGAATCAAAGGTTGTGGTGGTGGCCGGCGACAGAAAAAACCGGCTAACCCGAGAATTCCATTTGTAAGCAATTGAGTTGTTGTTAGGAAACCCGACCATAACGGGTGGTAAGCTTTTTCTTACAGCGACCCTTCTCCCAAAACCAAACCCAACAGCCTCTCCCTCCCCTACAACACCCAGTCCCGACTAGGTGCATATAAGGTGAAAGGGAATGAGATCACCGATACTTTGAAACTTTTGGTTGGTGATGTCCAAGGTCATCTTCTTACGGCTCGTTTTTCAACACTGGCCTGCAGCCCAGACCTTAAGGCCAAACAAATTCATGGCGGCCACTGGGTCAATGGCATCTGGCAAGCCTTTTAGTGGTCGGTATTCCACACGCCACATGAGAAGTTCCACTGCTTCACGGTCCCCTCTCTCGCACACCCGGTAAGGGTAAGCATTGCACCAAAAGGTTTTGCCAATACTAAGCTGCCTAGACTGGGCGTCCGGTGTTTCGGACCGTAGTGCCCGGACGCATTGGCCGTGTGACAAATTGTGTATGCAAGGTTTTTACATTATAATTGAAGTAGTGTAGCAGTGTTGCAGTATCTAGCCGAGGTCCATCATATCGTTGAAGCGTGGGTAGAGTGGTTGTTTGCGGCGGTGTCGTCCATGATGTGAGCGGAACAGGAGCTTGGCGGGTAGGTACAGTATTGCATGAGAACTAGCATCGGTGTTCAACCTTCCACAGTGGGCCACTATTGTACGTAATGAGTTTTGCGGTGCCGTAGAGGTTTCAAATGTTGTGGACATTGAAGGTAGTAGATTCATAAAAAAAAACGTTCGGGCAAAGAAAGCTAGCAAATTGCGCATTAGTCTAAAAAAAACCGGTCAGCGAGTTTTGGTTTGGAAGTCCCCAATTTTGCACATGCAACTGTTGAGAAATAGATTTGACATGTGGGCGCATGAATTGATGTCAATTTTGTGACTTTTGAGATGTAACAAGTGAGCTACGTATGAGTAGGCACATGACATGTGTTTCTTCGACCCTCTTTGTTTGGTGATTCAACTCAAAATTCACTGCCAATTGATAATGAGGCGGTGATGCTGGGCGGCGATGCAATGAAAGGTGGTTCTAAATAAGGAGGCATGCTAAGCTAACTGCTATTGGTGATTTGGATTCATTGGGTCGTGGGTGCTATTGCGGCAATACGGATAATGATACATATTGTAATGTGGCGCGCAATACATAGTTGTACATGTGTTTTTGGGATCCACTGACAAATTTTTCAACTTTACGAAAAAGTTTTGGCCAATCCGAAGAAAGCGAAAGGTAAGCAATTTTCCAAGTCTACGAAAATGTTTTGGCCCATCTGAAGAAAGTGAAAGGCAAGCGTAGCATGGTATGTGAACGTTGCAGCACTTTGGAGCGTGTGGAGGCGGTTGACTACTCGCCAAAGATGGGAAAGCTGCTATAGAGATGCACCTTTTCGCTGCAAGTGACATCATTAGCAATGTCAACCATAGCGCACCTTGTCGCCTAAAACCAACGTGAATTTTAATCTCCCACATGCTGACGTTCAACAAAGACAAAAGGTGGCAAAGGCTGAGCTGCATATATTCAATTTGAGGGTGGCGGAGGTGTGTCAAAATACAGACTAGGTGCTGGTTGACACTTATAAAATGAACACGTTGTGGATCTAGGAAATCTTGATGGGACAAAAATCGCACGACAACTACCAAGGCCCAAGAGTCAAGGCTTTGTAACTATACAAAGGCCATCTGGGTAAGATTGCAAATGTGTTATTAGAGGATCCGGTGTTTCTAAATAAAAGACATCAAAGCCAAAAGTTCCTAAGTCATATGATTCTAAGGTCACGTTACATACTTTCCACAGTTTATAATGCAAAAAACTAAAGTAACGCAAAGAGGAACGCATCTCCGCATGCGGGGACCCCATTTGCAGAGACGGAAATGGACACCACACCATTAGGCCACTACTTGGATTGCAAAAGCTTTGGTGGTGATGCAGTTCAAATTTATCAACAGAGTTTTTCAGATCCGGTGATAGAGGTTTTCGAATATTGGCCCTTCGCAGATCAAATAAAAAAATTTCTTCTCAGCGCATGTAGAAAGTTTAGCTACACACAAATGATTCAAAAGTGTTTGGCATTATGGTTGTGTCAATATATACAAAAGATTTGTCCAGGTAGTGCAGGTCTTAGACTATGGCCAATGCAGTCTGCACAGAATCAATCATGCAAAAAAACACTTTGTACCATCCAAGGAATTCTAGTAGGCGTAAGCAAACATACATCCGTGGACATGAAGCCAACCACCGAATACAAAAATGTTGAGGCTTAGAGATGGCCTCAAAAAAATGATGTGCTCCCGAGGAGCCATTTGGCTCCTCGGGAGATGCCGGCCCCTCTAGAGCCAAAAAATGAGCTCCTAAAGAGCACCGCTTGCAGGGATGAGCTTCTCAGGAGTCGCGGGATGAGCTCTGTAGGAGTGGGAGCTGGGGATGCTCATGTGCGGGGGCCACACAAAGCCATCCCTTTTCCCTTCGAAAACCTCACCACTCCCTCATCTCCACCCCCACCCCCATCACCGACTTTCCTCATTAATGTTTTGGCTGCAAACAACAACGACCACAACACCACTCCTCCTAGTTTTTTATCCATCTTTCTTAGCGTGACATGACGCTGACCAAAGAGCAAGCTAAAAGTGCCGTAGCCCACTATGCCCACGTCAATGGAGGTGCTTTCCCCCTTAGCTGCTGCTGTATTTCATCCTCGGCTGCTATATTTCATGCAATTGTCCGTCAATGAACTTCGGCTCACCATGAAGGCTTGCACACTCCTGGTCAAGCCGCTTTTGTGTTATGCACCTAAGTAGCCGGCACCAAACTCGCTGGCCATTTCCATGGTTTGGTAAAAAGCTGTGAAAAATGAGCTCAAAACTGAAAAAAGGGGGGGGAAACTGGCATAAATCAAAGCAGGTACGTGGGCTTGGCTGTGCACCTGCCCAAAAGCACCTTCCTTTGGGATATTCTGCACTTGCAGCCTGTGCAAGCCCAAATTATGTCAGATTTTTCGAGAGAAAAAAATGTTTCTTAGACTCAATGGCACCCATGGGGCAGATTGATGCACTGCCCTAGTGGTATACGCATAGGCCTGCAAGATCAAGGATCATAGTTCAATTGCAACAATTGAAACTTGTTGTGGCGCTTTTTTTGGACATCAGCCCAGTGATAATCTGCTGTCTTGGTCCAGAACCAAACTTGAGCACATCAGCAGGACACTGGAAACAAAGAAAACATTGGTGGACATTGCAACTGAGGCCTACCACCTTGTTGTTTCACTTCTTCGAAATTGATGGTCACTGCAATCACCGAGTGCAAAAAAAACTCCCAAACCACCAGTCCCGGCTACTTAGGAGCCCTGCATGATGTAATGTGGCCATTTCTTCAACAAATGCATGTTGCCCGCATGTGGCTTCGAACTTTGGTGGGGAAACTTCATGCAAGGGCACTGGACAACCTGTAATGCAGCTTGGCCTGATACTGGTGGCCTGATACTGGTGTCGACCCCACAAGCCCTGCCCTCCCACACCAAATTTATTTTTACCGGCCCTTACAAAGGGCAGGTCACAGCAACGTAAAGTCAAGAGCAACTGAACATGCTCCTGGGTAAGAGCAAAAGGTCCACATGGCGTTCAATGGGGTTGGCAGAGATGAATCCCTGGGGGTGACGGACATGCATTAATTTGGATGAGATTGGGACAACCTGAGTGCCACCTGCGGCAGTATCCCTGGAAATAGTGCGCACATGATGCCCAAGCCCAGGCCATGGCCTGGAAAATACTAAAATACTTGATGGGTCACACTTAGGGCCATGTCTGTGAACAGTCCCTCTGCCGTGTCCCCATGCACAGCCCCTATCCATCAAAGGCAATTCATCCCATGCCCCAACAGAGAATGGTTCCTTGCAAATATGTAAATCTATGTCAAATATTGCAGCATCGCTGTGTGCTGCACCTGAGGACTATTGTGTGTTCCTGTGGTCGAGGTTATGAGGTAACGATTGGATCTTCTGCCTGATTTACTGCGGTCTACCAACTTTCGAGAGCTTGTGCTGATTTCGTGGCACAACTCTTGCATGTGGCACGACTCTTGCGGATTATCTCTTTCTTCATAGTTTTCTGGTGGAAAAGCACGACAATATGCTTCATGTCAGCCCCTGGAGACGCCGACATATCACACATAGGGGAAACAGCCTGCAGACAGCCACAATGGACACATCTTTGCCACCCACCCAAAGGAAGGATGGCAATAGATCATGGCCCAAACTGTAATCGTCTATCCTGCAGGTAACACACTATTTGCACTGGAAGAAGCTGCTGATTTGCACCCACTTTTTCACGAACTCGGCTTCTTAAGGGCAAGGACATGGGCCTCTCCGTGCCAACCCAATGGAACCAGTGACAGAAGCATTTGGGCACACATCACTATCTCAGGGCGCAGCGCTCCAGTGCCACACTCATGAAACCTGATGCTTGAATCATCCCTGCTGCGAAAATGCACCATGGTGAAATGCCTGCTTGCACAATGGGCTGGTGCAACTCCCTAGTGGCATGCTTGTGCCCCTGTAGCAACAAATCTGAGACACTTGTCATCACCAGGGTGCAGAAGCAAGACTGGACTTTGCGTATTTCGACAGGTGTACTGCGCGTTGTCAAGCATGGAGAATGCTTGATGCAAAATACGAATTGGATACATATACGTACATACATCTGTAGAGATATATATATTTGTAAAGATCTACGGTGGCTAGTTGGCTGGCAAAGGGATGTTTCAGCATGCAACTGTACAACATTCAGACAGGATTTGCATGGAAAATTCCTCTTGAATACGTCGACTGTGCATGCACTTGTGGCGGAGAGAGAATAAGGTCATCGGCCTAAGGACTGAATGAGATTAACGCTTATGTGTCTGGGGGCCAGCATACATAGCCACTGGATCAAACATGTCCTGCGGGTGCCTGGGCACGTCTGGAGATTTGTGTGGTTGGCGGAAATCTGGGACATGGGCCTTCATGTCTTCCCACTCTTCCTTCATGCAAACAAGAAAACGATCCCTGATGAATATACAACGAGCAGAGGAGCGGGGAAGAAAGAGAACGGAGGCGGTATGCAATGGATAGCAAGAGACAGCAGGAGCGGTGAACTGCTCCTGCACCGCAGTGCTTGGCATCGAGCTGCAGGATCATTCCAATGGATTGGGCAAAGCAATTCCATTGCGGCGAGGGCCACACCCACACCCACATGGAAGGATGCGGAACACACGTTGTGGACGCATGCTACAACCCTGTGGTCGAAGAGTGCGCATGTACAACGCTGTGCCCGACGAGTGCGCCGGACTTTGGCTTGTGTGTAGTGTTGGCTTGTGTTCAGTGACCAGTCGCATATACCTGCAATATCCGTGCCCAAATGCTTTCTCGATGGAAATGGTTTCAGCTTTTGGGGGCAGGCCATTGCTCAAGGACCCCCCCCAGACTTAATGTAGATGATGGAAGCCCTCCCCTCCCCTCCCCTCCATTAGGTGCCCTGGCCAACCCAGCCGACACACCAATCCACCAATATGGGAAAATTTTTTCCTCGCGAGAAAATTGAAATCAATAAAACAGCCCGAACTTGAAGGTGGACTTCAGAGAAAGAAAACAAATTGTACACAACCGTTTTTTGGACCTCTGACCCACCCACCGAACAATTGGCTTTTTTTTGGACGCAATCATCATTCACACTGCATCAGCTCTGGTGGCTTTTTTTTGGGGGGGGGGAGGGGGTTCACAGCAGACATTGAAAAGTTGGGACAGGTGAATCTCTTGAACTTCTGCAGTCTAAAGAGATGATAGATCACAGTACAGCCAAACGACAGGACTGGAGGGGACGGCACCAAATGAAATCCGAAAAATTACTCAGCCCTTTAGGAGAACCAACCGAGGGCCGTACGCTCAAGCACTTTTTGTCCAGCACCAAACGGTGACGTGAGTGTTAGTAATCCACAATTTTTTTCTGGTAGAGAGGGCCTTACCACCTTTATTTTTCCCGGCCCTCAACCATCACCCGTATTCAGGAAGTTTCGTTTCGCACTCGCGTAAAGGAGCGTCTGCCAAGCTGGCGGTCACCGGCCAAGGCCTGGTAATTGCCTTGTTCTCTGGCTATGTCTTGGCTCACATGAGAAATGTAATGAGACAACAATCCCTGACTCACTGCAGATTGACTATTCCCGATTTGACAACATGCATCCCCCTTGTTTTGCACTGTGTTTGTGATAGCAGTAGGACATCCCCAACAAACATCCGTTGTGTTTACAATGGGTTCATCTTGTGCACAATCCAGCTTATGTGTGGCTACACTTTGTCCTTTTGGAAGCGTGCAGTGTGCTATGGAAAGGTGTAGAGGCAGACACACCAATTGGGCAGCAATCCTTCATCAACAATCAGACCAATGTTGATCTTTTCAACATAAGTGCAGATACTGATGCCCAGCCCAAGGTCCCCCGAAGAAGGCACCCAGAATCCGCAATCTTTGAGGTCACGATTTGCAAAGCGATAGTGGACAGTGCTGGCCAATACATTGGTCATCACACCGGAGGAGCAAAGTGTAAAATGTTCCAAAACTCTGTCCCGGACGACCTTGGGCAGCCAAGCTAGTCCCATCATCATAATCAAGCCAAGATGGGGCTCAAGACCCAGCTTCACTAAACCCATCCGGACATGAAAGCTTGCCAAACGTTCCTGGAGAGTGATACGGACAGAGTATTGGCAGCCAAGATGCAAAGGAAACCGGGAAGCATGTTGGGTATGTGTGACAATGGAAGTGGGAATGGTTCAGAAAGAATGGCAGATCATGCAAACAAGGAGCATGGGGGAACGACGTCCTCGATTTATGACAGGCTGACAGCCCCCCAGGGATGTAAGACTATTTGGGGAAAAATGAAACAGATATGGGATCCCAAATATCAACATCCGACACCTATTTGTTGGGGTCAGAGGGAGGAAAATAAGCGGAAATAGAAACCAAATTCTGGTCAAATGCAGCAAACATTGTCTATGTATGTGTATACCGGTTGAGGCCAAGCAGGCAGGGAGTCGAAAATGGTCACGAATTGCTGTTTTGTAGGCTATTTAGTGGCACCTGAAATTTTTCGAAAATTTGAATTTTTCTAAAATCCTTCTGTTGCCTCTGGGATGGCTTTGGGTGATCATTTGGTGACAATATGGGCACCCCATGGAGACCCAAGTAGTGGCTGCTAGGCCCATGCTGCGCGCCGGGCATCTTTTTGGGCCCATCCCCCACCCTTTAGGTACTTCTCCTTTTACTGTCCATTGGCCTATGTACAGAGGTCGGAATGGTGGGCTCTTGTGAGCTTTGGCGTGCCATCCAGTCATGCCCCTCGCCTATCCTATCCGGCATCCAGGAGGGACGATTCGGATGGGACTAAGTCTCTTCCAGGCCCTACCTCCCATGTCCCTTGCTGGGCACCCTCCATCCACACGCGGCCAGCCCCACTCACAGCGTGAAAGCCTGCACCCTTCCCCAGCCAGGCTGGGGTGAAAAAACGGCCAGGGCAGGGCCAAAATTTTTGGAACCGAACACGTCCTTTTCGGCTGGAAATTCCAAATTTCAAAATTCCAAAAGTTTCATGCTTTTGAGCAAAAAACAAAAAAGGGCCAAAATTCTTTCGTACACACGCAGGCCCTGCCTTCTTCAACGTGCGCACTTACGAGCTCTAAATTTTTGACCTCCGGAAAAATCACCTCAAAGGAAGCTTGCTAGATCAAGCGCAGGCGCGGGCTCCATATACCCCCCTATTTTTGGGTCATTCGCGAAGCATACCCCGTATGACATAGGATGCTGAAACCTCTTGTAAAATAATCAATTTGGGAGACAAATTTATGCCCCAAATTTTTCGAATTTGACCCCTCTACGACCTTGTTGCTTGGTACCACTTTTGGGGGAGGGGGGGGGGTTGGTCAAATCTTTTTTTGCGTATTGTGACCGCTGTGCATCGATTTAGACCCAGCTCCTGGACAACTTTTTTCTTGTACATGGGTCCCATAACCAATTGCAGGGTTCTCGGGTCCGAACTCCGGGTACCCCGGCTGGCCCCCCTATGGGCCCTTGCCAATGAGGACTTTGTGTGTTCAGGTTGGCATGTGTCGGATAAAATTTTTCGGAACTTTGATATGGGCACTCTAGCACCCATGGGGATGGCAGCTAGCCTGTGTAGCCTGAGCCATGGGCCCCCTGAAAGCCCTAAAATTGCTGTTTTTTTTGGTGTCGTGCGGTGCGCCTTCACGAGGTTGCGCTGTTTGTACTGAACACACCACACTCATGTCCTTGGGGGGGGCTCCTGTGTTGCAGGGGGGGCCTCCCCAGGGAGCCACACCGGTAGCGCCTCAGTACCTCTTGGAGGGGCATTGGCCCTGTCTACCAAGGTCCCGCTGGCTTGGCGGTCCTGCTGCCGTGCCAGGGCCGGCGGGCACAACGTCAGGGCGGCCGGAGCCACAGCGGGGCCAAAATTTTCAGAACCGATTTGATCTCCTACTGTGCACAAACGCTCTTCTAAGACGTTCACACTTGCCTGGCCATGAAAGATTCCCTGTTTGGGACATGACTGCAATCCTTTCGAGTGTGGCCCACGGAGGCATTCCTCCCCCTGTTTGGGTACCTTGATACTGCAAGGGTGATGGAGTCACGAATCCACTTTGTTGCCCGGGTGCAACAGGCTTGATGTAGCTGCATCTCCTCCCCAATTGGGGTACCCCTCTACAGCAGGGGTAATGGAGCTATTTTGCCTTTCCCCCATCCTTGGGGACAGCGGTGATGAAGCCACCAATACCAGCATGGTGTTGTAGCCGTCTCTCCTCCCGTTGGGGACCTGAGTTACTGTCACCTTGAAAGCCCCTTTCACTAGAGGGGTATTGAGATCAGACATGTTTCTGTCCGCATCTTTAACTGAAATTTACGACCTTTTCCCCACATACTCCACTTGGTGTGTGCCCCCTGGCACCAGACTCATGTCCGCAAATCAGCCGTGTCGACCAATTTAACTGCTTTAGTACCCTGGTATGGTAGGGGTCGTAGCCTGATACAGCGGGTTTTGATCGCCATGGTGTGTCCTCCCCTCCTTGTGGACTGGCAGGGGTCATGCAGCCCCCTGTTTTTTCGTTGGGGGCCTTGATCCACTGGGTCCTGAATGCTGGGAGGAGATAGGATGGATACAAGCCCCAGGTCCCAGAGCGGGGAGGGGGCGTGTTACATCACCACTGCCTGCTGGGGCCTCAAAGTGGATTGGTTGCCACATAATCCCTGCGGCATCAGCCTTAGCCTTCATCCTTCAGACGCAGGCGGCCTGATGAACGGTACATTATGTTCCTCAACGACAGTCACTCAAAGAATTTGAATGTAAAAGTCCTGGAATACGTGGAAACGTTATGATGATACATCACTCACAGGTGCAACCTGAATTGACGGCAGATGGATGGGCAGAGTCTTGAACACCAATGAGAACTGGTTAGCCATGTCAATTGGATTGGGTCGTGTCCGCATATTCATTGGAACTGTGAGCCGCAGTGTCATCTCATCCGGGTGGAGGCCACAGGACTCAAAGAAACGCCGGAAAGTTCCTGCAAGCAGCGTACATAACACGTCGTTTACGGTGATACTCTTGTCATATGCCTTGCCCACCGCCTTGACCTCGCTCACAGTCAGGTCAAGGACCCCCGCAGTTGACGCAGTCCGCTTTTGGCCTTTCTTAGGACCCTTGAAGGGCGAGTTCGAGTCCCGTGTGAGCAACAAAATCTTCAGCAACCCCAAGCACATAACCATGATCTCCACAATGATGAAATCAATGACATCCCGTATCTTGCGCAGTACACTCCGCTTGGGTTTGCTTCTTACCACTATCGTTGGTGATGCTGGTCCGTCTGGCTCGTCTTTAGCTGCAGCATCTGGATTCGTGAGGTCCCCTCTGTTTTGAGAGCCGGGAGGAGGTACCACCTCGCAAAGGCTGTGTATCCAAGCTCCAATACCTGCCCCGTCCCCGATGACGTGATGCATACGCAGCAACAGGCGTGAGCCCTTCTCTTTTGTGCCATGGATAACTATAAACTTCCACAGAGGCTGATCGCGGGGTAATTGTACTGAGACCTACAAAGGAATACAAGTTGACGACACACTTCTTCCGTTTGCACGGTGCACAGGGTTCTGCGCTTCAACATAACACGGGTTTCGTGTTGTCGGTATATCGTTGCTAATCGTTTTCCAACATCTGCACTTCCGTGGCCAAGACGCACGCGTGCACAAATTTTGACCCAAAATGTGCGTGAGACCTCGAACCGTCGCGTCGCTTCGACGGTGTTTTTGTGTAAGCATGACACAAGCAACGAATCGTCACTCCAATAAAGCCACAACGGACCACTGGAAAGGTAAAGAAATCCACCTCATCGTCGATGAACTTTGTTAACGCCTCATCTGTGGGCTCTGACAGGACATGGAGCTTGATATGGTTGTCAAGGGAGAAATCCTGCACCTCTTCCCACTGCCACCAAAGGCCTGACAACTTGGGATATGCACGCAGACGAATGTTGTCCTCCACGGGCTTTTGGAGGGTCTCCTTCACATCCTTCGGCGTCCAAACATCATCAGACTGAAAGAGCACGTTGACGACCATGGGGTTATTATCGGCATCCACAAGCCACCAAAACGCATCAGGCCCTGAAACGTTGGTACAAATCCGAAGGCTCGGCATATCCGCACGAACAGTTGGTATGTTGGACATATCTCAAGACCTGAAACAGGAAAAGCCACCAGATTTCGTGCAGGTCCGCTTGGCCCTTGCAACGGTTTGTTTGCAACAGCCAAAGAGACTTCTTCCCAGTACACCTTCCACAACTTAACCAACATTTCCTCAGCACGCGAACTGCAAACTGTCACTGCACGGGGAGGAACTAACTGTCCCTGGCAACCCAGTGGGTGGAGAGTGCAAATTGGTCTGTGGTGATTCCCAGTACAAGCCAAGATCACCGCGAAGGAAAAAAATTGATCCTTCAAGGGGAATTCTTGGCACAATGGCTGATTTCCGCACGTCTCCGATGAACATGCCAGGGGAAGAAGCGAAGGCAAGGCGCAACACGGGTCTGTTACGTCTGCTAGTATTCAAATTAGGCAGGAGGGAACCCTTGAGACTGTGGATGCTTGTGATGGTATTTCATCGTGTTTGTTGAGCAGGGTTTCGGTGCAATCGTTCCGGCACCTTCTGCACGAAGGGTCAGTCGAGTCACAACTCATCACTGAGTCCACACTTCCAGTGTTGTCTTGTGCCTCTCCTTCCCCTTCACTCCGTCCCAGGTCGGGTTCCCTACTAGGACTCAGCAAAACGTACCGTATAGTTCAGGGCTTCATACATTCCCCCGCCCGGTATTACTTAGTTTTTAACGGTGGTTGCTTCGATATTCCACGCTTGGGTTGTTTGTCGGTGTGTGGATGCAACTTGTAGGGTGGATTTTGCAGGCCTGAGGTCTGCCCAGGTATTCGGCAGCTATCGTAAAGATGTAGAAGCACTCGCTGGGGTATGCCACCAGTCCAAGTTCTCGTCGGCATCCGGGCATCGCAAAACAGGGGAAGAAGAGGGTTTTTCTCGTGGCAAGGATAACACCATCTGAGCGGAAAACTCAGAAACTGGAGTGGGCTTCCAGCTACAGTCTTTTTTACCGCGGACGATATGTGCAGAACACGAAGGGTTGTTGAAAACGGGAGTGTAAGGTATGCACACTGGTGGTTGTTGAAGAAGGTTATGATTTCGAAAGCAAAGGCAAAGGGTAAAATGAGTGATTAGTGTGACAAAATGTGGTTGTTGGTTTTCGATGGCTGCTGCGATTATCGCGTCACTTGCTTCCATACTGCAGCTCCTCTATTCGTCACGCTTACAACGCAATGGAAGATATCTGCTTTCCGCATATCTCTGGTCAGGGCTGTTCGCAAAAGCATTTTACCAAAGCGCACGAGGCGGGCCAGCTCGAAAACCAACAGCCAACAGCCGACGGAACCCCTCAGCGCCCGGATGAGCACAGCCCCCACCAGCCGGCTTCCGACAACCAGGAAGCCGCAACAGAACAGCAACCTACAACGCCCAGAACGCCCTCAGAAGCGCCCACTCAACGGCGACGAAGCGAAGGTTCCGATGGCTCGTCTTCAGACGAACCGAATCCGAGTTCCCGATCTTCAGATTCCCTGTGTTGGTGTTCTTCTGTTGGTCCAATAAACTGGGCAGACGAAGTAGAAGCAGAATTTTCAGAGTGGAGCGATGAAGCAGAAGGCGAGACGCAACTCCAACTGACGCCTCGCCACCGTCAGCAATCAGCCCCACAATCTTACACAGAGAAGATTTTCGAAGGCAGGACAAACAACAGAAGAGCCCCTTCAACTCCGCCAAGCCGGGCTGCGGACCAATTTGGTAGTCCGAAAGGCAAAAAATCGGGGCGCAAGGATTCAAATAACCACAAAGGGCCGTACCAGCACGGCACCACTTTGCCTAAAAGTGGCAGTCGGGGGAAAGGGCATCCGCATCACACCTGGGCAGAAAGCTGCACAGATGCAGTGCTCAAAATATTGCAGGAGCCAGGAACTGTCTACGGCTCCCGTGGTTGGGAAGCCCTGCGAAGAATTTGGAATGTGGGCCCTGAAAACCTTGACAACGCCGTGTTGCAGTGCCTGACCACGAAGCCCCGTCGTCTGCAGGAGCATATCTTGTTGTCGTTTGCGGCAATTGACCTCTCCAACGTCCACAATTTGTCCGCCTATCTCAACTGCCTGGTCAAAGAGCACGACACAACCCACCAAGTTTGTTTATATTTTCTCGCAGGCCTTTGCCAAAAGGGCGACCGCTGCAAGTGGGTGCATCCAGTAAATACAAAGGGTTGGGATGCACTACGCGACAAGTGGCAAATCACCTATGAAGATCTGGATTACACGGTGCTCAATTTTCTGTCGAAGAAAACAACTGAGGAGCAAGACGACATTCTCACTTCGTTGGCTGACATGGATCTGCGCTCGATACATAATTTGTCCGCGTATCTTTCCAGCATGATTCAGAAGTATGACCACCACGCTCATGGTTACAGCTCCCCTTCGCCGAGTGCGTCTCCAAAACAGAGACGGCAGGACGCGTATGGTTGGAGAGAGCGTCCGCACAGGCCTCGCAACGGTTCCACGAATTCCTACGGTGTTGCCGGCTCTTATGAGTCGACCAACTCGTATGGCATTTCAAGTGATCCTTTTGACCCCAATATGTCATTCGATGACATCCCCTACGGCATGAGCCCATACGATGGTTCTGTGCCGCTATCTCCTGAAGCATTTGCCATGAGTGCTCCACCAGGGTACTATTGTCTCTCCCCGCAGCCTATGCCCCCGATGTGGTTTCAAGCGATGCCGCCAATACACTTGGGCCCGCCTGCCATGGGGTTTTACGAAAAGGGGCAGTACGATGAGCTGCAGTATGAAGAAGTGCAGTACGAAGAGGAGCAGTCTGAAGAGGTGCAGTATTCAGTCGTTCCGCCAACCTCGTATTGAGGCTGCTGTGTGCAGACTACCTGCATCAAAAGGGCAGATGACACCGCCCAGCTGTGTTCAGCAGATTCCGCTTTGTACTTTCTGTTTGGCATGCGCGCATCCACAAACGCTCCCTCTACTCCTTTTTTGCGAGTCGAACGAGATTCGCAACTGTTTTCCCCAATTTTTTCCACCATCCCCTTGTTTTCCTGTCTGGTCTTCCGCAGCATCTGTATTATGCGTCGGGCAGTGCCACCAACGCACAGTTGAGAATGCCTCCCTCGGGGCCACGAAGCAGGGCGGTCTTTTTTTTTGTGCACTAAGAAACGACCAAACGACCGCTCAACCGCCGTCGATTACCCTCGAACTGTTACCCACCCACCCCTCGATCCAACCGCCGTCGGTTACCCTAAAACTGCTGTCGGTTACCCACCCACCCCTCGGTCCAACCGCCGTCCAGCCGTGCCAGTGACCACCCCAACTTTTTTTTTTTCATTAGGGGAGCGCCTGCCACCAAGTTTTTGCGGCGCACCGCGTTCTCCTCCTCAAATTATGTAAGCCGGGGCCACGCACTCCCCGCAGTCCTGAATCTTGATGGTTCCCTTGGTTTTGCCGCTGCCGCTCCTAGCGTCTCGATCTTCTTGACCACGTCCTGCCCCTTGACCACGACCCCGAACACGCAGTGCTTGCCGTTCAGGTGCGGCGTCCGGGCGGTGGGGATGCAGCACAGACTTGTCCTACTGCGTTGGGCAAGAGACACAGCTTCTTACTGAGTTTTGGGTGTGACAGGAGCAGGTCTTACTGGCAACTGGTGCAGGCTGATTGCCAGCGGAACTCAGTGACCCTGACGGACATCAGTGGCCAGTCTGGTCCATCGCTCCTCTCGCACAAGAAGGCCGAGCAGCTGCTCTTGATGAGGATGTTGGATAGCTGCTTGCGGCTGGACACGAGGCACGTCGCGGTTCTCCCGCCGGTGCACTGCGCGTCCGTGGACGTCATCCAGGCGATGGCGTCGCCGGTGGTCAGACAGCCACGCCGGTGGACGGTGGGCAGGGAGGCAGTCATGGAGGGAGGTGTGCACCCCGATCGGGTGGATGATAACGCGAAACCATCATCGCCCCGCAGTCGGAGTGTCCACGTCACACCTTGCAATGTCCTTGCCATACAGCAAATCTCGGTTGTATACAACACGTGTTGCCCGCGTAAATGTAAACGTAAATGTACATGTACATGTAAACGTATGTAAATGCATGCTATTGGGTTTGTGCACAGGAAGACCGTGGTCCAGGCCCACCACCTGGAAACATGGCATAGCAGCGTCAGGTCTCTGGGCCTGCCTCTGTTACTCAGGTTTGGCTTTGAAGGATTGTATCTGATTTGGAAAGGTTCTACAGGACCTGAAAGGTCAGGACCTTCGCGTATACCAAGATCGTTTTTAATTCGAATTTGCCCTTGGCGGCACAGGGATACAGCTTGGCCTTTGGGAGGAGACGGTGAAAAAAAAAATTTCTCAGGTTGCAAGTGCTTCTGCCTCCTAAGAGCTCCGCACTTCGGAACCCTTTTTCAAAGTAGAAGGATGCAAGCCCTCGCCCCCATCTCGTTCCCCTTTCGGCGAAGGAGTACAAGGAGGAACTGTGGGCAGCATTTCTGATTGCCCTCTCATGGGGGGGGGCGCTGTATCCTCAAAGCTTGGGGCGCAGCTTGGCAACCCGTATTTTCCGCTGCACTCCGTCGTGGGGAGCTCGAGGGAGGTTCTGACTCGGCCCGAGCAGGGTACCCGTGCCCCACGCACGCCACATTTGAACCGACACGACTGTCAGCGCATCCAATTCGAGTGTGTGCTTACACCAGCCACCCCCCAACCCCGTCCTGATTTGATGTGGCAAGATGCTGTTTGCCCATCCTTTTCTCTTGGTTCCTTTGTGGGAAACCATCCCGCGCTTGCAGCATCGTGGGGCCTCATGAAACAACAGCCGTTCACCGGTACAGCCTATCGGGGAGATACAGGTTGCGTCCTCTGTGTTGCAATGACCCCTGTCGTGGACAGGGGAGGATCCTCTGTATCTTACGGGAGTGCCGACTTATGAGGGTATCTATGAGGGAAACCATGGCAAATTCGTAAAAAAAAAAAACAACGAAAAGGAACAACGGTTTCGCCATTCCCCATTCCAAGCATCAGTTTAGCATCACCCCATCCTCTTGCCCTGCACCACATGCACGCGCGTGCATCACTCCCATGTGCACACACGTGCATCGCTCAGCGGCTTTTTCGAAGTTGCTACAATGAGTGTTCGACTCCTTGCAAGCTCGTCATGGCTGTACACAGCTGTGTGAAACAATTGCAGAGTTCAGGAGTCGCCCACATCGAATTCCCCGGTACTTCCCTTTCCACAGGGGCCGCGAACCGGAGCAATCGGTCACGCCGAATGCCTGTAGCATATAATTTGTCAGCGTCACGCAACTCCTCGCCCGGCACAAACGCATAGGGTGGTGACGGTTGGTAGCCGGCCGGACGATTTTCCTCTCCATTCCGCAGGATGGACCAGCCAGTTTTCTCTGAGCTCCCCTCGGATCACACTTGGAGCATTGCCCTACTGGCTGCTTGACCACAAACGCAGCCCTGGTATTATACAACCCCTACCCCGCCTTTCTGCCCCCCCCGTGCCCTGTCATTCTTCACATTCTTCTCAATAAAATCTTGCCTCAATCCTGTGTTGAAATCGAGGAAAGACTGTCCACCCGAGGACAATCTTAACATCTCAAAGGGCAGGAACCGAGCGACTGACAAACTGCAGGGGGATTCACCTGCTTTTCAACTTCTTCCCATGCACACTTTGTCCCATTGCACAACACCCTCAGCACATTTTGACCGCCATCACTGAACTGCTTCCAGACCAATTTCAAGCAAAGAGAAGTAAGAACGTCATCTCTTTTTGGACAAGCGGGTGATGCGCACAGGATTGGACGGGCTCTATGCCAAAAACCCCCAAGAGCTAGAAATATAACCCCAGTTGCAACCACATTTCAAACAGACACACACATGAAGATCGTGCACAAAATGAACCAACAGCATCCAGCAACCGTGTCTTTACCTTCTCAAGGTGATTAATTGACAACAGTTCGCCTGTGACGGAGACAGTTGATGGGGTTTTGCAGAGTCATTGGGCTGGTGACAAAAATCTGTGTGGAACTGAGCTGAAGACCGTATTCATGAATAATGTGCATAGCTGACACTTCACTGTCTGGTCGACACAAGGAATTCTGGGAATTTACGCGTCTGACAGGGCGATAAGGGCAGGAATCGATAAAATGCTCATCGGTTCTTGCGGATTGATTGTTTCGATCAGCCCTGCCCTGTGCGTCGTGTACAAATGTGCACCAACGGCACATATCCCGATCCCAAACCCCTGTTGCGCTGTTGCGCATGGCACCCCTGATGACACCGTCTCCCACTAATAGCTCTTTCACCTGTATCCTGGTACTCCTACTATGTTCGATTTCTTGCATCTTTTCTTTTGCTTGCCGCCATACAAACTGCTTTGCAGCTCGGTGAAACAAGTGCTCATCAGGGTTGCCAGTGTCCTCGTGTTGTGTTTCATTGCTGTAAGCGGCCTTGTGTGGGCTCCCTGATTTCAGAGCTGGTTTCGCTGGTCTGCCTCGTTTACCTCGTTTTCAACTGTCGCTACCCATCCTTCATGTGGGTTTGGGAGTGCTTACTGGCTCACCAACCAGTGTGTTGACCTACTGATACACAATCCAGCAGTCTGAAAAGTCCGTTGCATTCGTGGGGAATGTATGCACAAATTTGTTCCGTCTCCTCCAAAAGCGGTATCCTTCTGTATCTGCTTTGTGAATTCTTTTGGTTCCTCTTCTTCTTCGATTTCGAAAGAAATCAGCGTACCGTTGAAGCATGGAGAGACGCTGTCAGTGGGGAAAACAGAGGAATGACGTTAGAGGGATTGAGGCCTCAAAGCTGTTGACTGTCAGATCACATGAGGCTTGTGTACAATTTGATGGGCGATAGGTGGAGAGGAGGTAAAGAGTGGCTGTCCCATGCAATTCGGCCTGAGGGCTCCAACTTATTTCTTTACAACGGAGTCCAGCATCTAACCTACATTTGGCGTAAAAGCCAGGAGGGTGAGACCCTATATACTGCGAACCCCCTCGCAACATTATTGTTGGCCATGGCAATTCTGACATGTCCAAGTTAGCCACCGGGCATTTGTGTCTGAGATGCATTTGCCCAGGTTCTTCGGGCCTGGTAAGCCCCTCACTGTGCCATTGAAACTGTCCTCCAGTAGTAATGGTGGGAAATCACCGTCCATCTGAGGTTGCAGGCCCCCCAGGTCAAAGGAAGCTGTGGGCAGTCTGAGTTTTCCAGAAAAAAGAATCATGGTGGAGATGTGGTCGCATATCAGTGGTGTCAGGTGGTGGGCAAAAGAAAAAAGGCATGCTACGGTTTGAACGCTGAAAATGGTTACTCGTGATAGAAGTGCCGGCTTTGTCCCTCAAGCAGTATGATGGAACATCCGGTGGTGGAGAAGGTGTGAAGGGAAGCGTTTCGAGGACAGACCCCCATCTTGCAAAGATGTATACATGTAAACTGGGAGCGGAAGAAGTACAATTTTTGACAGGAATCCCCCAGCAATTTGCGTCTTTTCTGGTCCATCGCATTCCTATTCGCATTGCAGATTCCACAGTTCTGCAGCCACTGGTGCCTCAGAAGGGCAGAGGACATGGAGAGAAGATCAGCAAATTGCCTCTGTGAGGCATCTGTTTGAGTTGCAAGTAGTTTTGGGGAGGGGGGGGGGCGGGGTGGGCGATGAAGGCTAATGGGAAGAACTATTTGGGGGCAAGGGTGTCATTGCTTCAATGAGGAGTACTTTTCTTTTGACGATGTTTTGTGGCCCCAGAGCCTTTGTATTCAATCAGACGGGTGAAATATTTGTCCCACACCTCTTGTTTCACTTGCTAAAGCCCCCCCCCCCCTCTCTCTCGCGCAACGGCCACCTGTTCACCCTGGTCAAACTGCACTTTTTTCTTTTTTTTTCTTTTTTCAACACTCTGTCCAGCGACCACCCTGTGGTCAAACAGCCAGATATTACTGTTGGTGTGCAAGGCAAGGGGGAGGGGCGGTTCCAAAGTGTTGTGATGTAGCTTCATCAGAGTGTTGTCATTTAGGTGTGTTTGGTTTTGGTTGGGGTGGGTGACGCAGTTGGGCATCCTCAGCGCTGTGAAACACCACTATTTTTCTATTTTTTTCCTATGCTGGTTTTCCTGAACCAGCCAGGTGGTGCCTTCAGCAGCTTAGGTAACCAGCAAGGCTTGTTCCTTTCGAGATTGGCGCCCCCCCAAAATCGAGGTGCAAGTGCTGCTGCTTCTTAGTCCTCTTTCCCGTGCACACATGGATCATTGCAGCACCGTTGCCTTTAGTTGACAGGTCCATGGTTTGGTTGCAATATTATGCGCCCGGATGACTACTGCACAGTTGCCCGTTGCCTCCTTAATGTCTCAGGTCTGGTTGCAATAATATGCGTCCACCCACTGACAAAGGCTGTAAAAAGAATGATACTGTCCAAATTTATGACCCGTGCATGCATTCATGCTGCTGTTCTGAGAGGAATGTCCCTCATCAGAGTATCTTTTGTGCTCCATGTGCAATTGCGTACAGCTTTGTCCTCACTGCATTTTATCAGGGTTGTCATTTTCCGTGCCATATCACAGTTCCCCACCATTTTGGTCTCCATGGCCCTCCTCTGGTTCCCTGTCAAACAAAAACCAATTTTTTCTGGAAGTGTTCAAGTGTTCTACACTTTGTACACTGCTTTCGCTTTTTCCTGGTTTTGCTTTCACATCAAAGGCATGGCTGATACCAGGCAGCTTACTGTGTAGTATGGTCAGGAAGCAGACAGTGTCCCCTCTCTTTGTGACGGGCAGGCCCGTCTTAAAGATGCTATATGACTCTGGCCTTGCGCCAAAGTGTAACATAACCCTGCTGAGAACTCACCTTCACAGCTGCTGGATTATGTTCACTGAAAGCAAAAAAAAAAAAGGAAGTGTTTGACTGTTGAGCTGAATATATATGGCAGCAGTCTGGTTGATGGAACCCTGCTGCAAGTCATGAATATTGAGTTACATTCATTTGCTGGTCACAGCACGAAGTTCCATTCTTGTACTTTGCCACAAGCTTGCAAGTCACAGGAAATTTTGCTGTCCTGAAGTATGGCGCTGTGTATCCATGGCTCTCATTTCTCACACTACAGGCAGTTGGCAGCAAAGTAATGGGAATGCCGTGCGGGATCATCGTAGCACTGGACAGCTCTGAACCTTGATCCCGAGGGGTCACCTCGAGTACTGTGAAGTGAGCAGGCTACACCAGCTCATCTTGGTGTGAGCCAAAAAAAAAAGCAATGGGAATGCCATGCGCGCTGTGCGCCCGCAGTGCATACGCAGTGTAAACTTTTGTGTGCCGGCAACTACTTGAACCCTAGTTTTGACCTTTTTTCTCTGTTTGGTTGTTCCATAACAGAATTTTTTACGCTTCTTGTGAGGATGTGGCACATTTGAATTGCTACCCATGTTCACCCATTTTCAGCCATTTTAGCCCATTTTTACCCGGTTTTGTTGCACATTCTTTGTGAGAGGTGGATGTTTGATTATGATGATGGGGAATCACCGGATGTCGTGTACATTCACAATGCAACAAATTGACAGGTGGTTTGTTACACACTCCAAAGCGGAGTCCAACCTTCATGGTCACTGCCTTGCTATCTCTAGGAAACAATGTCTGTATGGGTTTTGGGGGCACACTTGGCGTAGTGCAACTATTTGGGCGTGTGGCCGTACTAGAGACCCATACTTTGTGACACTAGGGGGGAATCATTGTTGTTTGGGAGTAGGTTTTGATACTTCTTCCACATTGGGGTTATGACATTTTTGGGTTTTCCTCTCCATACTTTGTGACACTAGGGGGGAATCATTGTTGTTTGGGAGTAGGTTTTGATATTTCTTCCACATTGGGGTTATGACATTTTTGGAGTTTCACCCATCATCACCTTTTTTCGCACTTTTTTGCTCATTTCCACCACATCCACTCTTTGCTAGGTTGATTTCTCCATGGGACCTGAAGAAGGCAGAGGTAATGTATCCATTTTAGTTTCCCTCCCTTCACGGGGACCCCAAGCAGGCACGGCTCATGTCGGACCTCGTGATCATGATCATTATCAAGGCCGAGGGACAATCCAGCATCCTCTCCAAGTGCTGCATCGCTTTGAAGTCCTATAATCGAAGGTGACTGCAGTTAGTGTAGCATAGCGGAGGTAACGAAAGTTCTGCCACCGGGGCCCCAGCTCAGCCCCCCCCCCCCTCCTGCTCCCTCCCCAGCCTTTTGTTATTTCCCTGTGAGTGGGGGGGACCTCAGGCGGTGCATTTTTCTTCATTGGACCCCCAAAATGGCAATTTAATGTTTGTACACCATTTGTGACAGGGTCGGAAGGATTCTCTCAGGGATATGGACAGGGGTCGCAACGTGGTTTCTGGGAGATCTTGTACTTTGGTGTCAACGCAAAGTGATAAGATTCTATGTTTTCCTTTGGTCTTTTGTTCTCTGTCCTGTTCAACATTTGTTGGATTTCCTACCATTTTCCTGCTTTTTCTTCTGGTCTGCAGCACCAAAAGCGTAAGGATGTTTGCAGGGTTTAGTGATGTAATTGACATATTTGGCAAAATTCACAGCCCACGTTTGTGTGGTTTATGGCTTGGTACAGCTGGAAAGTTATTCATTTTTTTTTGAGTGATGATTTGATTGATGATGAGCGATTTCAGGTTTATTTGTGTCATCATTCTGTCAATGTCCAAATTTGAATGCTGGACATCTCCATCCTCCAAAGATAGCAGCTAAATTTCTTGATTCTGTACAGTATTTGCCGCGGGCTCTGATTCTTGGAATTATATGCATTTTTGATACCCATGAAAATGTAAATGCATCTGCATGCATTGCATGTACTGGATCGGACCATTTTGTCCAACACTGTTGGATGCAGCGGACAAAATGCCACAACACTTTTATTTAGCGGCATATTATCAGATGTGGGGCACAATGTGTTGTATCTTACCGGTTAGTTGAATCCAAGATTCCCATACTGGGCACTGTCAAACAAGAATAAGGACAAACACATGTTTGTACACATGTGGTTGCAATACATGAATGTAGTTGTACATATACCAGGTATAACGAAATCCCAGGATGTCCCTTTGTATTTTCTTTTGACTGTGTCTGTATGGATATTGCGTCGCCTAGTAGCACATTTTGAAGGTCAGCAAAAAAAAAATGTACATATACCAAGTATACATTGGCATACATCATTGTTGCGCAATTGCTGCAAAGCGGTGCACTTGTTGTTTCACTGCACATGTGTACCAGTGATTTGGTGTTTCAAGGTTAAAGTTGTTGGTATATATGCACATGCACGTCAATGTAAGCATGTGCATACTGAACATATCCATTTGGATCTTTCACGCTTTCCCTACCCCCCTTTGAGCACGCCAGAGGCACAGCAGACCAGTCAGTGGGTGCGACAGTGCGTTAAACTGCCAGGGCAGGCCAGAGGATGAATGCAGGAGCCCTTTCCTGCCCACACCACCATGGTGTACAGCATGGCTCCTATGAGTGTGGCCCCCCCATCAATAGGGTGCCATCGTGGGACGTTGACAGACGTCCCGTGAACAAACCTAATCGTTTGTGCTGACGGAGCCTCTGGCAATACAGGTGAGGTGCTCACTTCCATCAATATGTCTCCTCACTGAGAGGGGTCGAGATGGGGATATGGCACCTAGCCCAAGGGCTATAGCTCCTAAATATGACCCCCCCCCCCCCCCCCCTTGCTGTTCAGGCTATACGGCCCTGTGATTCACTGCGACACATCAACACAGACGCAGCTTGAGGGCGTGGCTGTTTTTCATGCACCATCTAGCTCAGCAACACACAGGTATTGATCTTTAGTGGTTCGCCGTCCACAGGTTATATAACAAATGCAGCTGCCACTGGCACCGCTGATTGAAACCTTGTACCTACTTGTTGTACATTGAATAGTGGAGCACCCCAACCAAGAAGGGGACACATGCATCTGTGAGAGAACCTCTGGACTAATGGCTGAAAGTGTCTATGGCGGGGACATTCAGTCGATCAGCACCGACCATTGATCCCCCCTTGCTGTTCCATATACACCCATCAATATTGTTGATGCTGATATATTTGTTTTTGAAGCCGGGAAAGTTTGATATCTTAGGGGGTGTACAAGTTGCTATTGTAAATGTTCCATCTATCTTTTTAGAGGGGGCACCCTGTGCGCAGTGTCGTGCGAAAAGTAGGGCATGTTGTAGCCCTTATGGGCTGTGACACATTTAGGAGGATGGAGGAGGAGGTTTGGTCTCACCCGACTGTGCCATTTGTCTTTCGTGTGCAATCATCCATTCCTCTTTCTTGGTCTAGTGTTCTGGCAATGCCAGAATCCCAGCGTGGGGGGGGAGGCCCGGTCCTTGTATGCAAACCACCCCCAGCCCCCCCCCCCCCCCCTTGTCTCACTCAGGCCACAAAGTGACCTGGAAATTGTTATTTGTCCCCAAACGGTGAGGATGTAGGAACAACAAGTATTTACAGTTGTGCATCTGACCTGATGTGTTTTACAATGTACTTTGGATCTTAGCAACCATAAATCCTTGTGCCCAACGCTTCCCAGCTGCCCACGGAATTTTTCATGTCAGCATCTGGTCAGATTTTTTTGGCAATCCCAAAAGTCACCACCAACCACTTTCTTGTTTCAGAAGCTTTTACCATATTTCCTGAAACACCCACAACTGTACTCTCGGGTCATCTGTGGGTGGTGTAGGTAACATGCTGTGATGCTTGCAGTGTCTATCCAGCTTTGAACTATGCACACTACTCGGAGATTCCAGGTCATGTGGCGCATGTCTTTTGTTTGCAGCTGATGGCCAATATGCCAACCGCGTGTCACCGTTCTTGCAGCTTTGGGCTGCTTTCGCCCAGGTTCACTGTGAACTGTTGGATCAGACTGTGATTGTCATACTGGGATTGGGTTGTGATGAGTAGGGTTGTGATGAGCATCCCATCAGCAGGGTGCGCCAGCTCACCTTGGTCTGGACCAAAAAAAAATTATCACACTGGGATTGGGTTGTCACCGATCATGGGAAGCTGGGAAGCCTACAGGTGTGGCAGTGGGGGAGTATTAGCGCGCCGGGCATCTTTTTCAGACCATTCCCCACCCGTGCCTGTTTTTGCCCCCCCCCCCCCCACCAAACTATCTGCCCCTTCAGCAACCCGCTCCACCAGTGGTACCGCCGCTGGATGGGTGGCGTGTCTCCAGTTTTTTCCCACAGTGGTATGTCACAGACTAGTGTCAGTAGTAAGTGAGTGTGATACAAAAATCAAGGCATCCGCCACCACACACCAGCAGCAGCGCGCTCCACCACCGGTGCCGCCTTGCGCCGCCGGAAGCGCATCTCCTCCTCATACTCCCCCTCAGCTCGCCAGCTGAGGGGGATTCGAACCCCCGTCTTCAAAGCGGCAGCCGGCTGCGCTGCCGCTGGGGTACTCGCCGCAAAACCCTGCTATTGCCTCTCAAAGCACAGGAACGAAACGCCCAGACAGAATTTTGAAAACAGAGGCTGGGCCTCCGGCCCCCTCACACCAACCACGCCACTCCACCCACGCGTAATATCTACGGCACCATAAGGGGGAGCCTTAAGCGCAGTGCGCGCGCAGTGCAACTATTTGGGCGTCCGGCCGTACTAGAGACCCATACTTTGTGATCCTAGGGGCCCCTAGGGGCATCATGGTGACCCGTAGCATAGGTTTTGACTTCTGATTTTGTTCCCCTTTGTTGGGGACCCCCGAGAATGCAGGGGTGACGTAGCATGGATGGTGCATGCAAGGGGCGCCTCCATGTGGCATGGCCATTTATCGGTCGAAAGACGTTGACCGAGCGGCAAAAGGAGTACAACGATGTTCATGGTTTCTATAGGGCACGCATTGAGCACTTGTTTGCACGCATGTGGCACTGGGGCATCGTAAGGAACATATGGAGGGGATCCGGTACGGAGTTGCATGAGTACGTGCGTGTACTCTTGCATTTGCAGCAATTTTTTGATTCGAAGACAGGTACGGTACCCTCCATATGGTCCATGGGAACACGTACCTGCACATGTATGGACCGCACCTACACAGGAGGACAATGATGATGAGGATGTTGTGGGTGATGATGGGGATGTTTGTGCCCTTTGTTGCACCAAGTTTGACCCTGAAAAGATGTCCATGTGTGACAAGTGTGAATTGCAATATTGTACGGATTGCATAATTCTAAGGGCGTTTCCAAGGGGTGTGCTTGGGGGCTCTTCCGGGGGAACATAGTCTAAAAGTAGCGCGCAGTGCGCGCGCAGTGCAAAGATTCCCCCTAACACAACAACAGCAAATGAACACACAGACACACGGCAGAACACACCATAGGACTACCACAGCAACTGAGAGCCGAAGGAGTGCTTGATCACAGTAGCAGTGGGAGGTAAGACACACAGTATGTTGCATGCAGGCAGCATTTGCTGATATAAAAGTCATCAGGTGAACACGCACGAATATTGCCGTTTGATTGTAGATATGGATGTAGTTCTTATGACGGATGAATACATTGTGGTTCATCTAGATTGTCCATAGCATATCCTCTCGAACACAAGAACAGTTGCAGTTTGAATGAT
Organism: Eutreptiella sp. 'Long Island Sound 2002'; assembly: GCA_964036045.1. Taxonomy (NCBI): domain Eukaryota; phylum Euglenozoa; class Euglenophyceae; order Eutreptiales; family Eutreptiaceae; genus Eutreptiella; species Eutreptiella sp. 'Long Island Sound 2002'. The sequence goes on along the minus strand of OZ038383.1, from coordinate 139,594,434 downwards.
GATTGCGCAAACTATCTGCCCCCAAGAACTCGGGCGTGATGTAGACCCTTCTGAATTTGTCCCCTTCTATTGGGGACCCCCGAGAAGGCAGGGGTTATGTAGCCAATCCGCCCATTTTTGGGCCCCCAAGAAAGCAGGGGTGATGTAACCATTTCTGATTTTACCCCCTTTTATTGGGGACCCCCGAGAAGGCAGGGGTTATGTAGCCAATCTGCCCATCCGCCGATGTTCTCATTTGGGATGGGTATGGTCTTTCTCGTACCGGAGTTGATTTCTTCGATTTTGAAGTTGGGGGCCATGATGGTGCTTATAAAGGCCAGGTTCATGTCATTGTGCCATTCATTGGAAGAAAGAATGGAACTTTGACAGCCTGCCAACGATATTATAATGATGTACATGGGTGGTACCTCACACGCATTGGGCAATTGTTTACTCGCTTGTGGCATTGGGGCTTGGTTAGGAACATTTGGCATGGCAGCCCCGATGCGTTGCACCAGTCCATCCATATATTATTGCATTTTTCTCAATTTTGTATTGCCACCCTCCTTACGGACCATGGGATCATGTTCTGCCTATTTGGACGGACGAGAGCAACTAGGCCGCCACGGAGGATGAGGGAGAGGATGATGTAGAAGTGTGTGTGTTGTGTTGTCACAAGCGCTCCATTGTCACAGTTTGTGGTGAGTGTAAGGGGGAGCCTTAAGCGCAGTGCGCGCACAGTGCAACTATTTGGGCGTCTAGCCGTACTAGAGACCCATACTTTGAGATACTAGGGGCCCCTAGGGGCATCATGGTGACCCGTAGCATAGGTTTTGACTTCTGATTTTGTTCCCCTTTGTTGGGGACCCCCGAGAATGCAGGGGTGACGTAGCATTTCCGCCCTCTTTTGGGCCCCAACCTTCCCGTGCTATTGAGGTGCTCTTGCATTTGCAGCAATTTTTGATTCGAAGACAGGTACGGTGCCCTCCATATGGTCCATGGGAACACGTACCTGCACATGTATGGACCGCACCTGCACAGGAGGACAATGATGATGAGGATGTTGTGGGTGATGATGGGGATGTTTGTGCCCTTTGTTGCACCAAGTTTGACCCTGAAAAGATGTCCATGTGTGACAAGTGTGAATTGCAATATTGTACGGATTGCATTGACACACGCACACATGTGACAGTGTGACATTTCTTTGATTCTGCAACTGTGTCATGTTGTGCACACAAGTTGCGTTTTCTCAATGTGTACTTAGTTGACAATGGACCAGAAAGACAGTTGTGTGTTCTTGAGGGTGGCGACCAATGCGCTGTTCATGGCTTTTCCAGATGTGCATGGTGTGTGTTATGTGAAGGGAAGGTGGTTTGCAACTTTCTTGAGCTGGGGCAGTTTGGGCCACCTAATTCTAAGGGCGTTTCCAAGGGGTGTGCTTGGGGGCTCTTGGGGGGGAACATAGTCTAAAAGTAGCGCGCGCAGTGCAAAGATTCCCCCTAAGGAGCACTATTGTTGTGAATGTTCTGACACCCACACTTGTGGGAATATTATTGTTGTTATTATTATTTGTTAATCACATCACATCACACGAGTGACGAGTGACATTTTGTGTGGTTGAATTCTCATATTCCGGCGTATGCAACGTGCTTTGCAGGGAAAGTTTGCAGTCTAGTGCAATCTACTTGGGGGACTTCGCTAGGTGACGACAAACTTGGGGCTAGAGGGGGAACAATAGTGCGCCGGGCATCTTTTTTGACCCGTGCCCCACCTGTGACGTTATATGGGGTGCACTAAACGCAGTGCAACTATTTGGACATCTAGCCGTCCTAGAACCCCATACTTTGTGATACTATAGGCATCATTGTTGTTTGAAAACGGGTATTTTGATGCCTCTTTCACATTGGGGATATGGTATATTTGGATTCTCACCCTGTTTCACCCATTTTCATCCATTTTTTGCTCGTTTCCACCACATCCACTCCTACTCTTACTAGGTTGATTTCTCCCCACCATGGGGACCCCGAGAAGGCAGGGGTGATGTAGCCATGTTCATTACTCCCCACCAATTTTGCATTCGCCGGTAGGTGCGTCACCCCCCCTATGTATGGACTATGGGAGCATGTCCCACCTCATGTTTGGACTGACAAAAGCAACTCGGCCACCACGCAAGATGAGGCAGAGGATGAGGCAGAAGTGTTTGTGTTGTGTAGTCAGAAGCGTTCCACCATCACAGTTTGTGGTGAGTGTGAAGAGCACTGTTGTGCTGAATGTATTGACACCCACACTTGTGGGACAAATGTTGTTTGTTAAGTACAATGCAAATGACATTTGGAGTTGTTGACTTCACCACTATTGCCTTATTGTGCAACGTGCTTTGTAGGGAAGGTGTGCAGTCCAACGTGGTCTGCTTGGGGGGCTTCTCCATGAGAGGGTAAAAATGGGGCTGAAGTCGGGATAGTTACAAGAAAAGTAGCGCGCCGGGCAAACATTCCCCCAGAGCCAGGATACTTAGCGCACCGGGCACGCGCCTGGCAACTATTCCCCCAGTCTCCAACTGCACCTGGTTTCAGACTCAGCTAATCCTCATTATTTGTCAGATCTGCTGCTGGGATTGGGTTGTCACCTGTCATCTCCCAATATTTCCCCTGTTCCAGCCCATTGATCTGCGAAAGGTTCCCTGCATCCACTTTTTCAGGGCCAATTTGCAACATGCCAGTGCTGATTGATGTGTTTTTGGCTGTTGTGATTGGTAATGTTCTCAAACAAAACAAAAACCCTCTTGACAATTCGGCTTCATGATTTGTCAATGTTCGAAGATGAACCACAACAGAGGCCACAAAGGGGGAGTATCCTGGTGCTGTTATGCTGATTGCGTAATCCATGACAATCATGCATTGGGTGATCATGCCATGTGGCCTCCCACACTCTTTGCCTGTCTTTTTGGTGCCTGTGTCCAAGTAGCTGGGGAGGCAGTGTTCATACGTCACGTGGAATACCTGTTGAAAAGCATCATCAATGTTGCAATACTCCAACTGAAGACCATTGTGCATACGTCACGTGGAATACCTGTTGAAAAGCATCATCAATGTTGCAATACTCCAACTGAAGACCATTGTGCAGACGAGGTGACCCTCGAGTTATATAAAGAAGTTTATAGCAGAAGTGTTTGTTGTATTCCATGCCATTGTGACACACTCACTTCAAATGGCATTGGCCAAGTATTCCCCCTGGCAACAACCAGCTGGACACGCAACAAAACCATTGGACAATTTTTTCTGTTTCATCTTTTCTCTGCCTACTGACATGCTGGCACCATCAAGAGTTTCTTCCGAGATTTATCCTGAGTGCAGTGCAGTTCTTTGTGGGTCTGGGGTTCAGTGCATGGCATTTTTGTATGTGTTGAGTGCTGTTACAGTCCAGGGACCATTGGGAGGGGAGTGAACACAAGCAAAACATGGTGACCCCTGTGTTTCCGCACCCCTGACCAGAACCTGGCCCATGTTAGGACAGGGGGGGTGGGGTTACATCCAGAGCATGATTTCGGAGTTTCTCTGGCAAACACAAGTATCAGTTGTCAGTGTGTGTGCTTGCGCCTGATTGAGGGTCACGTGGTGATGTGAAAGGCATTGCACACCGGCATGTGATCCCACCATGGCGTACCCCGTGTGTACAACGGGGATCCCACACCTTCCCAGTGGTGCGAGTATGCAAAACTTCAAATCCTGCCAAATCTTTGACTGTTTATGCTCTTGTAATTAGCTGCATTTTTGAGACCGTCTGCATCCAATCTCCATTTTGTGCAATATTTGGAATTCATGGCATTGGGTGCATTCTTGCTCGTTAATGTGGATCCCAGAGCAAGATTGTGTTTGTCTTGGGCCGAACAAGGGCACTCACCAACACAAATAACCCTATCACGCCCGGTTGTCATGAGCTGGAGGCTGTTCCCCATAAACGCTGTGGATCATAAGGCACAAGGTGCACAACCTCGCTTATGACTCAACCCCAGGCAATACACTCACGTATCCTGACCAACCACCAGAGCAGATTGAGAGCAAATGCAAACATCCATGGAACACAACGCTGCATGCACAGGGGTACACACACGGAAGAAGGAGACATGGTGGCAGGCACATGCCACCATGCAGTGCTGCAGTGCAGCAGAACAATGTTGTTGGCGATGACCTATGACCTGTGTCACGGGGGTCATATGGTAGCTGAGTATCCGTTGCTTCACACCCCCGTGTCCAAGAACCACCTTGCGCAAGAACCAACCCCTGGTTCCGCGGTCAAATTCTCGCATAATTTTTTTACCAGGGTAGTGGGTTTTTCATGTTTCTGGTGGATGTAGGACAGCTATTCAGGTGTGCAGGACATCATTTCATGTGTGTTACTATGGGTCCCCCCATCAGGGGGGACCCTATCAGTCACTCACAGGCGCATTCATTCGTCAACGTGGTTAACTGTGGGAAAGGAGAGGGCAAGCATGTCCTGGCGCAATGCGCCAGAAATTTTTTTTTTCCGCGGTACGGGGTTGCCCACGGCTGTGCGCAAGAACCAACCCCTGGTTCCGCGGTCAACTTTAGGGGGAAAAGTGTGCGCAAGAACCAACCCCTGGTTCCGCGGTCAAACATTGCTGGTTCTTGGACAGGGGGGGGGAGTACCATGGCACTACCCCCCCCCCCCCCCTGCAAAGTCCCCCCCCTTGCAAAGTCCCCCCCCCCCCCCCCCGGGACACCGTCACTTCCATGTTTTTCTAGATAACCGCCGGTCAGCTTGGAGCCGCTTTCAAAGCACACCATTGAGTTGAAGGGCAACAGTTTGCCTTGAGATACCCTTGCAATCTCCCCCCCCCCCCGGGACACCGTCACTTGGTGACCGTCTCCCCCCCCCCCCCCCCGGGAGACCGTCGCGCGCTACCCCGGGACTTTGCAAGGGGGGGGGAGGGTACGTGTGCACAAGCATGCACAGGGATGACATCTAGTCCCTGTGACGCCCACACAGTGCCAGGCGTGTCTGCGCACTTATGATACACAGGTAGAGGGAAAAGGGACCCGGGGAAAGGCTGGATATGCCAATGTACAGCTGGGCGTGGGCTGATGAAGGGGGTCCATGATCCACTCTCAGCCTGTGAGGTGGACCAGGCACTTTTGGCACAATACACAGGAGTGTCACAAGGCCTTGCTGTGGGGACAAGCATGCATAATTTTCATGCTGCCAAATGATGTACAATGTGCTGCTGATGAGAACGTCACCTGCACAATTTCTGCCCACACAGCAACGGATTGGCCTGAATATTCGAATATGCATTGCCCTGTATTGAGATGGAACCCATGACATCTCCCTGTTAACGCACTCACCCTGCAGGGCGAAGGCTACACTGTTATACATGTGCATATGATACCAGGCTTCGCCTGACCGCTTTCGGAAAGGGTCGATCCATCAGCCCCTTGAGAAGGTCAATCCAAAATAAAATGCGCAAGGTACTGCAATCTCCAATGCTTTTCTTCAATTCTGAGTCCTGTTTCCTTCTGAATCGAAGCAAACAGAAGCAAACAGCTGCAATCTCTTAGTCTGATGGAGTGTCCAACATTTCTGTGCTGGCAGTTTCACTCGGTGCGTTACACTTGGCCAGCTCTGCATGAAATCCAATGCATTGCTATCCAAGTTCCAAAATCCAGACAGATAGTTTGTGCTGTGTTTTCTAGACACTTAGCATTGAGCAATGAATTATCCATCTGGCAGAGAGACATGATGTTTTAAGTCCTCTCCAATCACTGGATGAAACTCTGCTCTCTGCTCGGTGGATTGTTACAAAGTAGCAATGTGTCTGCAGAATGGCATGCCAAGTTGCAATTGCCAGTCCAGTTGCAGTAAGTGGCATGTGCCATTTTATGTGTCTGTCTGTGTAGTCAATGGACTGCTTGCTGTGCAAGCAAGATCATCTGTTGAATCACAAGCAAATGCATTTGGCAGTGAATGTCTGTGTGGTCTCAGATTGCCAAGGTCACAGATCTGAGTGACTGGTTCTGTGCAGCATGAATGTGACATGCACAATCGATTATGCAGGCGCATTTGAGGTGTGCATGTGCAGTGAGGAAAAGCAATCTGCTGATATTGGTTGGCAGTAATCTGAGTTCTGTCAATCTTGCCATTCGCTACTTGAAATAACCACCATGGGTAGCACTCCACCTAGTTCTGAAGGGATGGTGCCAGCATGCACGTTCCATTGTTGGTATGCTTCTGCTCCAGCCTATTGGAAACCCAATCTGGATAGCTGGTGAAGATTGTGATCAGAGTGCACAAGGTGCACTACTGTCAGCACTAGAGGAACACTCCTGAAGAATGAGAATGTATGCCATTTATCTATTTTGCCTACACATCCCCATGATCCCCATGCACGACACTCCACCATGCTGTACAGCATGCAGGAGAGTACTCTGTCTCCCAACAGTGCGGCAGGGCTCATGAAGCATGGACGGGCCTCACGTGAGGCAACCTAAAGGACGGAGGGAGGAGCCTCTTGTCATGCAGGGCGGCAGCTCTCCAAAAACCCGCGCGACTTGCCCCTTGGGTGAGTTTGGGGGCTGGAATGGGTGGAAGCCCCATGGACTATTGCTCCTTAATATGATTTCCTTCCATCTATTTTGCCTACACAAAGGCCGAAGGCACCCTGCCACGCGACCCTCAGGGACGCAAGGGCGGGACTCAGTGCCCTCAAGCCCAAGGCCAATGCTCCAAAGTATGCACTCTCTCTCTATCTATTTTGCCTGCACAACAAATGTCACATTCAAGTTTCATCAATTCGGATTTTCTGGACAACACCACGTGATTGATAACAATGCGTTTTCCTTCATGATCATTGTTGTTTTTGCTTGTTGATTGCTCAGAAAAACAGAAAGTTTGGCTCGCTTCAGCACAAATGGTAAATGTTTGCCAGTTATTCTCCTGTGCAGTATGTGTGCTGTGTATCTATTTGTATGTGTTGCGCACCTGAAAATTCGTCCATTTTATCAAAAGGTACCTGAATAATTCCTGGCTCTCAGACCGCACACCTGGGTACATAGAGGAGACGGATTGCACATCCTTTTTTTTTTCTTCGCCCTTTGAAATGTGCAACGCAGCTAACTGGCTGGAAGTAGCAAAAGAAGAGGAATGCTCATGAATGAATAAGTACTGAAATGACCCAATTTATCAAGAGGGGGTTTTTGTGCATGTCGTTACTACGAAAGATTTTTTTTTCAGCCATGAGGTGGCATGGCTTGTGGCACCAAGGTCACTGCCATGTCACCAAGGGTCTTCTTAATGATCTAGGTAGACTGGGATTTGAACCTAGGACCTCTCAAAAAGAGGTGACCCAGCTCCCTAGGGTGCACACCACTTAGATTAGTAGTCATTCATAGAAAAGTAGAGATAGTTCTGTGGGCTCTGAACCAGAGCATAGTCTCAGTCAACTCAAGATATCCTTCTGGATCCTGTGATAGCATCAAAATAGTTGGGAGGCAGGGGTCGTCACAATATCCACTAATTAGTGTTTGCTTTTATAGGTCAAGATGCATTATCTTCATTTTGCTGGAGGCAAATACTAAGATAGAAATGTGGAATGCCTCAGCTTATTTTTAATACACCTAAAGCTATCCCCATAGGCATTGATATACAATTTCTCTTACTCCCACCTTGTGCTATGGTGGCCACCACTGTCGCATTTGCAGGAAAAAGGGAACTGTTCTTGGCCTGCACATGGGACATTCTTGCATCTTTTGAAAATTACCTATGGCCTCCTTCACACTGACACTAGACGCTACAATGCTGAAGTCGATAGTATGTGCCTTGCAAAATACTCTGTCACAGCCACCCGTAGCGCTTAGAAGCGTCTTTGGCGCAACTATGGTTTGGTAGGGTTAAAGGGGCATGCTGGGTCATATGTTCATGCATCCTTCCCACCAAGAGGTACTACGCCAAACTAGGCCTGCACAGGGCCATGTGTAACTGTTGGGGTTCAACCTAGACCTCTTGACTCCACCTAACCTGTTGTTTTAGGCGCTCCTTGCAGCTGGTCTTTGGATCCGATCAGTCTCCTTGAGGGTGCAAGCTTGGCCCGAACACGGCCTTCGGCTCAGCGGCCGCTCACGGACATCTGTACAGAAGAGATGAACAGGGTGAGTGCCTGAGGTATCATCAACGATTGACGATTGACAGAAATCCGTCAAAAGACATCGACCAATTTCTATGTAAGCACACATGTGCTCGGACTTCAATTGCAACATCAAGTACGTGTACCAGTCAAGCCATCCGTCAAGCTGTGCGATCGCGCCTATGGCACGCCGCCTCCACAATTTGCCCATAATTTTAGAACACTACATTTTTGCATGTTGGCATGTCATTTTCCTCGGCTTTTTGCTGATCTACGTGTGACGGATCCGACACAGGCCTATTTCGGCGTACTTTCCTTTTTCCACGTTTGTAGACGAGAAAGATGCCTTCCGGACATTGTACATAGTACATACATGTGGTATATGTTGTGTTCGCTATGCTTTCCATGAAATTCTGAGATCTTGAATTTCGGAGATAATTCACAGGGTGTAGCAAGCATGGTCATTCTTGAGTAATAAATGTGTATGCATACGTCAAGAAGTTAAGAGCCTTTGTATGCATCATAAACTTGCGTCACGCGAAGCTCGATTCATTCATTCATTCATTCATTCAATCATTCTCGACGTGTCTTCCCTTCGCCTGATAGCACGTGTCTTCGTCTTGCTTAGGCGGCTCAAGTTGCATGGTCAAAATCACACCAAATGCACCCAATTTGGACCATGCAAAAAAATAGTTTTTCACAGGCTCAGTTTTTTGAAAACAGAATATTAGTCCAAAGAAAGTATCTTTCTTACCATTTGTGCCATTTTGTGCCTTTTTTCGGACAGCCGAAAACAAAAAAAAACTATAAAAAAATAAATAAATCTTATGATTTCAGTGGAAAATGATGTGCTTTTAGCGGAAATTGGCCAATAAATACATTTTGCGTTCCCCTTGTTTTTTGGATGCACATGGTCTGCAGAAAAAATGATTGCAACATCATTTTCTGTTCTGCATGTTCATTGCATACCTGGAAAAATGATTTATTGATCGAATTCTATGCGCGAGGCCTCGCGCAATCAAGACCAAGGATCGTTAAAACACAAGCATGGCGGATTAAATATCAATGCAAAGCATATGCAACATGTGGTTCAAGGGCTGCCCCATGCGCGAGGCCTCGCGCATAACTTACTAAACCAAAAACCTCACCCGATCCATTTTCCTTTGGAAAGACGGCTTCAGGGTCGAATGGTCTTACTACCCACCCCAGGGTTTGATTTTTGATTTGCACTGCCTGAAAAAAGAGGTATAGGTTGTGACTTTCAAGTTCTAGGACTGCATTGCATTCCTCATTCCGCGAGGCCTCGCGCCAAAAAAGTCCCAGAAAATATATTCTTTGTACCATTGTGAGGGGTTCTCATCTGATAGCGCTTGTGCACAACGTTCACTGAAGCAACGAGTACCCAAATTGTCGTTGAGTCATTGAAATTTACCAGAAGCTTGCCCCCCCCGGAGGCGGAAAAACTGTTTTTGCGCTTGGTCAGCCCCTGCGCTTGGCACAGTGCTTCCCGGAGGGCACCTTCTTTCTCCAGGTATCCAACATCATCTTGAGAATTGGTGTCGTTTGCACTACATTGCATTTTACTCTCCAAAAAATCAGTTTTTTTGGCCGAAACAAACGCTCAAAAAAGTGCCCCGCATGGCAAATTCATATTTTCTTTGCACATTTTACTTTGATCTATATTCAACCACGGAAGGATTCATTTTTCTTCAGCCAAAGCTACAAGGGGTTCCCTGTCCAGCTCAGCGTCATCTGTTGAGTGGACATGCTTCATGTGTTACCAGTGATACTCTTTTTTTTGCTTGACACTCCCCATAACTTGTGGCAGGTGTGCATCATGAGCAATGCTGAAGGATGGACCCTGTGCAACACCTCCAACGTATGTGCTCCTTTTGTTAGGAATGCAACAATATTAGAAATGATTTCTTGAGTCATCAATGAGATTTGCAAGGCTTGTTTAGAGCGCTTAATGTCCGCCCGCCTAAACATATTGTACAATGTGATCAAGTAAAGGGTGCCTGTAATGTCACTCCAGTGTAGGCGCCTGCTTGATTCCTGAATTCTACCATCAATACCTGACTTTGAAGGGGCAATGGACTGCTCCTTGCGCGAGGCCTCGCGCAAGGAACAGCCCATTGCCTCCAAAAAAGCATTTTTTGGACCCACCAGGACCAAGAAAAGGCCAAAATTCCTTACATAAGAGTTCTTTTGGTGTTTCAAAAACGGCTTGATTTTTTGCAAGCCAAAGAATGGTTCTTTTGATGCTTTTTGAGGCCCTGTATTTTGGGCACTTTCTGTCGTTTCATACCATGCAACTTGAGCCGCCTAAGTCTTGTGTTGTCCATTGTCATACTCCGTGCATATGTATATGCCCAGGCAGCGCATTGTACCGCCCGGTTCTCCTTTCCCGCGCACCATTGAGTCGTTCTCCCCGTGCTCCGCTTTGCTGCAGCACTGCTGCGATGTGTGCAGTGTGTCTTGCCTGACATTTGTCTTTTGTCTTGGCGGGAAAAAAATGTTCCCCCGTGGTTCACTTTTTTTTTCCCGAAGGAGGGGAGCATACTAGTCAAGCCGGCGGTCAAGCTGTGCGATCGCGCTTATGGCACGTCGCCTTGCACAATTGGACCATGATTTCAGAACACTACATTTTTGCATTTTTGTACGTTTTAAATGTCATTTTCTTCGGCTTTTGGTCGATCCACATCCTACGGATCCGACACAGGCCGATTTCGGCGTACTTTCCTTTTTCTACAGTCGTAGACCAGAATATACCTTCCGGACATTGTACATTGCACATACGTGTGTTATATGTTGTGTTTGCTTTGCTTTCTATGAAATTCTGAGATCCTAAATTTCTGAGATCATTCGCAAGGTGTAGCAAGAATGGTTATTCTTAAGTCATGCATATGTATGCATAGGTCAAGTTAAGAGCCTTTGTATGCATCATACATTTGAGTCTTGCGAGGCTCGATTCATTCATTCATTCCATCATTCTCGATGTGTCATGTATGATTCGTATGATGTTACATTAAGAGGACATGTTAGATGCATGATAGGAGTAAGAAAAAGTCACTGCCATGTCTTTCTTGGAGGGCTTGATCCAGGTCAAGCCCCCCTTAAAACCCTTTTGTTGATGCTAAGACTAACTTAAGTATTTTTATCACTCTTTTGAAGCTTTTAGTACACTTTCTCAAAGTAACTAGGGTTGTAACCCTAGCCCCCCATTAAGTTCGGCCCTACCACTCAACTGAGCGGAGGTATCTTCCTTCATGGAGGATATACCGAAATAAAATAGGCATTTCATGCTTTAGGCCTTGGAGGTTAAGCCTAGTGGTCTCCCACTCCAAGACCCCTATACTCAATTGTTTCTACCACTTACTGTGGTTCTACTTTTGAACTGTTTCTGAATTCAGTTGCTTATATTCTGTGTCTGGCCTGACACCTATGCCCCACATTCCTAACCAGCACCATTTCACCCAAAAGAGTGCACATGAAGTGCTTCATGCTAACTTGGAGGCTAGAGTGAGTCCAGTTTTCATATAAAATCTTTTGTATTATCCATTTGTGATTCAATCTTTGTGTTTATACCTGCTTTGTCTATCTGCAGCCCTTCTGTGTTACACTGGATTTTAAACTATTCATTGTTTCGATTCACATCCTGTTCTTGCTCTACTTGCTCCTTTGGTTTTGGGATTTCACCATCAAAATCTTGCAGGATTTCATCAAAGTCTATAGGGCACTAATCAAGGACATCTTTCCGGTAGCAGAGGCAAACCCTGAGAACCTTTCGAACCGACTCTGAGCAGAAGCACAAGAAAAGCACACTGAAAAGCACATTGAACATGTCCACTCAACTGTCCTCACGAACCTGGCCGATCAGACCCCCCAACAGCCCGCCCAGTGGGCGGGCAGTCGGGGGAGGGGGAGCGCCTGACCTCAGACGCCCCTCACAGCAGTGGAAGGAACCCCCCCCGGGGATGCCCTTCCGCCACCCCCACAGCGAGCAACGGCGGCCCGTAAGGGCCACGCTGTGGGGCCGGTGCTGGGTCCCCACGCCCGCACCGACAGCACCCGGGACACACGGGTCGCGGAACCCCGGCTGCCCGCCCCAGAGGACGGGCGGCCGGGGGAGGGACAGCGCCTGACACCAGACGCCCTTCACAACGGTGGCAGGCCACCCCCCCCGGGGACGGCCCCCCACCACCCCCGCGGCACGCAGCCCCCACAGGGCATGCAGGCCAAGGGGACAGTGATGGGCCCCCACACCCACACGCCCGCGCCCACAGCATGTGGGTGGCGGACCCCAACAGCCCGCCCAGTCGGCGGGCAGTCGGGGTAGGGGGAGCGCCTGACCCCAGACGCCCCTCACAACGGTGGAAGGCAACCCCTGCGGGCTTGCCCTTCCGCCACCCCCACAGCGAGCAACGCCGGCCCGCAAGGGCGCACGCTGTGGGGCCGGTGCTGGGTCCCCACGCCTGCACTGACCGCACGCGGGACACACGGGTCGCGGAACTCCGGCTGCCCGCCCCAGATGACGGGCGGCCGGGGGAGGGACAGCGCCTGACACCAGACGCCCCTCACAACGGTGGCAGGCCACCCCCCCCGGCGACGGCCCCCCCCCACCCCCGCGCCACGCAGGCCCCACAGGGCATGCAGGCCAAGGGGACAGTGATGGGCCCCCACACCCACACGCCCGCGCCCACAGCGCGTGGGTGGCGGACCCCAACAACCCGCCCAGTGGGCGGGCAGTCGGGGGAGGGGGAGCGCCTGACCTCATACGCCCCTCATAACGGTGGAAGGCACCCCCCGCGGGGACGCCCTTCTGCCACTCCCACAGCGAGCAACGCCGGCCCGCAAGGGTGCACGCTCTGGGGCCGGTGCTGGGTCCCCACGCCTGCACCAACCGCACCCGGGACACACGGGTCGCGGAACCCCGGCTACCCGCCCAAGAGGACGAACGGTCGGGGGAGGGACAGCGCCTGACACCAGACGCCCCTCACAACAGTGGCAGGCCACCCCCCCCGGGGACGGCCCCCCACCACCCCCGCGGCACGCAGCCCCCACAGGGCATGCAGGCAAAGGGGACCGTGATGGGCCCCCACACCCACACGCCCGCGCCCGCGGCGCATGGGTGGCGGACCCCAACAGCCCGCCCAGTGGGCGGGCAGTCGGGGAAGGGGGAGCGCCTGACTCCAGACGCCCCTCACAACGGTGGAAGGCACCCCCCCGGGGACGCCCTTCCGCCACCCCAACTGCGAGCAACGCCGGCCTGCAAGGGCGCACGCTGTGGGGCCGGTGCTGGGTCCCCACGCCCGCACTGACCGCACCCAGGACACACGGGTCGCGGAACCCCGGCTGCCCGCCCCAGAGGACGGGCGGCCGGGGGTGGGACAGCGCCTGACACCAGACGCCACTCACAACGGTGGCAGGCCACCCCCCCCGGGGACGGCCCCCCAGCACCCCCGCGCCACGCGGCCCCCACAGGGCATGCAGGCCAAGGGGACAGTGTTGGCCCCCACACCCACACACCCGCACCCACAGCACGTGGGTGGCGGACCCCAACAACCCGTCCAGTGGGCGGGCAGTCGGGGGAGGGGGAGCGCCTCACCTCAGACGCCCCTCACAACGGTGGAGGGCATCCCCCCCGGGGACGCCCTTCCGCCAGCCCCACAGCGAGCAACGCCGGCCTGCAAGGGCGCACGCTGTGGAACCGGTGCTGGGTCCCCACGCCCGCACCGACCGCAACCGGAGCACACGGGTCGCGGTACCCCGGCTGCCCGCCCCAGAGGACGGGCGGTCGGGGGAGGGACAGCGCCTGACACCAAACAACCCTCACAACAGTGGCAGGCCACCCCCCCCCGGGGAGGCCCCCCACCACCCCCGCGGCACGCAGCCCCCACAGGGCGTGCAGGCCAAGGAGACAGTGATGGGCCCCCACACCCACACGCCCGCGCCCACAGCACGTGGCCAGCGGACCCCAACAGCCCGCCCAGTGGGCGGGCAGTCGGGGGAGGGCGAGCGCCTGACCTCAGACGCCCCTCGCAACAGTGGAAGGCACCCCCCCCGGGGACGCCCTTGTGCCACCCCCACAGCGAGCAACGCCGGCCCGCAAGGGCGCACGCTGTGGGGCCGGTGCTGGGTCCCCACGCCCGCACCGACCGCACCCGGGACACATGGGTCGCGGGACCCTGGCCGCCGGCCCCAGAGGACGGGCGGCAGGGGGAGGGACAGCGCCTGACACCAGACGCCTCTCACAACAGTGGCAGGCCACCCCCCCGGGGACGGCCCCCCGCCACCCCCGCGGCACGCAGCCTCCATAGGGCATGCAGGCCAAGGGGGCAGTGATGGGCCCCCACACCCACACGGACCCGCCCCACGGGGGGCGCACAGCCCGAAGCCAGGTAGGGGGGAACCGGGACCGGACCGCCCCCCCCCCAAGCACGCCAGACGGAGCAAGGGACCGGGGCAGGACACGCGGAGAGGCACGGACCACGTGGAACGGCCCTACCAGCGCCCAGTGCCGGGACCGCGCGAGGTGCGCACGCCACACCACCCAATGGGGGGGGGAGCGGACGCCGCGGGAGCGCGAGCGCACGCACACGCAGAGGGCACGCGGGGACTACCAGAAGGGCAACCGGACCGAGCTCGCGGAACGCACAGACCGCCTGGAATGGCGTACCAGCGAGCGAGGGTAAGGGACACCCGGACGGGACGGCCCGCCACACGCAGCGCGGGACACGCGGGGCGGGAAGGGGGAAAGGGGAGAGACACAACACGAGGTACCAGCCCGAGCCCCCCGAACCGGCCGCGAGCGCCGCGCACACACGGACGGGGCACTGCACCCGCCAAGGCAGTAGTGGCGCACTGCGCCACGCCCCAACCCCTAGGCTAGGCTGCCTCCGCGCCAGCCCAAGGGGGTCCCACTGGCGACAAGCCAGTAGCACAGGTCCGGCGGCGCCGGCGCCCCGGGCGACCACGCATTAGGGGGGCGACGCGGTGGGTAAGCGCCCGCAGCCCGGCTGCAAATTGATGCACTGACCGGAGAGTGGCGAAACGGGGAAGCCGGGGAGGGACGGGGCTCCGAGCCCTGTGAACCCGGGGGACTCCGCCACCAGGCAGGAGGTCCGTCTTGGAGGGCCCCCCACTAGGACTTGGTGGGGAGGATATCACCTGGCCCGACCAGGTGGCCCCCCGAAGCCGAAAGGCGTCTAGTACCCGCAAAATCAAACCTCAAGCCTCAAACCTATACTCAATTGTTTCTACCACTTACTGTGGTTCTACTTTTGAACTGTTTCTGAATTCAGTTGCTTGGCCAAGTCATATTCTGTGTCTGGCCTGACACCTATGCCCCACATTCCTAACCAGCACCATTTCACCCAAAAGAGTGCACATGAAGTGCTTGATGCTAACTTGGAGGCTAGAGTCAGTCCAGTTCTCATATAAAATCTTTTGTATTATCCATTTGTGATTCAATCTTTGTGTTTATACCTGCTTTGTCTATCTGCAGCCCTTCTGTGTTACACTGGATTTCAAACTATTCATTGATTCGATCCACATCCTGTTCTTGCTCTACTTGCTCCTTTGGTTTTGGGATTTCACCATCAAAAACTTGCAGGATTCCATCAAAGTCTATAGGGCACTAATCAAGTACTTTTTTCAGGTAGCAGAGGCAAACCCTGAGAACCTTTCGAACCGACTCTGAGCAGAAGCACAAGAAAAGCACACTGAAAAGCACATTGAACATGTCAACTCAACTGTCCTCACAAACCTGGCCGATCAGAAGTGTACAAGTACAACATGGCAGTGTAGCCCACCCAAAGAGCACAGAAGGGCGAAACTAAATCCGCCCTGAACAACCCCATTAACCATGGAAACCTTAGCGGCCCATGGTGAAGACAGCCTGCAAAGGCTCCGCAGGCGTGTCGAAGCCTCCATCGCCCGCCGGCCTGTCCGGCCTCGTCTTCTACCGTACTTGGAGGTGGTCCTGAAGAACAAGAGGACCTACGAAGGAGGATGGACGATTTCATGCTCCACGAAGAGTATCACAAGTCCACCGTGGGAGAAAATGGAGAAATACCTCTTGATGCCCTCGGGTCGCCGCCCCAAACTGAGATTGGCTCCTTCCTTTATTCTGGGCCATCTACAGACATGGCGGACACAGTATCACTACCGAGACGACCAAGAGTACACGAGCACCCGAGAGCATGGCATCCAGACCTGCCGATGATGGATCCTCGTCACCCAGAGCCCACCCGTGGGGCTCTGGATCGTACGGCCGAACTTTTGGCCAAACTTCTATCCGGATCGGAAGACCCGGATGTTACAGCTATGTCCGAGGCAGTCAAGGCTAAATTGGGTATCACGGAACCCTTACCCAAGCCAGCGCTACTCTCACCTTCACCCGGACTGAGCACGTTGGCTGATGATCTCGAAAGATCAAGGGTGTCCAGGTTGCTACCCAAGGTCACTTGCCCCAGCCCTTCTCATCTCCGCGCCAGGACAGTCCCAATTGCTGAACTACAGGACATGCCGGTGACGGAGACTGAGAAAAGAGGGCTGTCAGCCCTGGCACCTCTTGCCGGTGTATCTTCTTCTCCTTCTGGCCTAACCCCGGGGGGTGGGAAGATGGGCAGAGCCTGCTCAGGCGAACATCCAGCTAGAACTGCCGGAGTTCGACCCGAAAAATCTGCCTGAACGGGCGGAAGAATTTGCTGAGCTTCTTTTGCTCACTAGCCCATCCCATGTGGATGTGGCCACCAAATGCTCCTTGCTGAAGCGCTCCTGCAAAAAGAAATTTTTGCAAAAACAGGTGAAACAGATTGTGAAAACCTGTTGAACCTGGGTGGAGGTCCTCCAAAGATTGGAAAAAACATTCCCAGTCTATGAGACTGACCTCAGTGTGCGCACACAGATAGAGGAGTTACCAATGCTCCCTGAGTTTCCTTCCGCTGCGCGAGTCTCTGTATACGTGTGCGACCTGGAGTATCTGTTTTCACGAATGAACGTGGGCTCCTACAGAGCCACTGAGCCCCACCTGTGGCTCATGAGTAACAGCCCCCAACGTACGTGGGATGACTGCCGCGCTACCTCTGAGAGGAAAAGCCGGACCCACTCGTACGACGAACTGGTGGACCTGCTGATTGAGCTGGCTCTTGAGAGGGAGAATGAGTCCCACATGGAGAAATTCCTCGAGAAGCATTTGGGCCGAGGTGGTACCCCTACCTCCGAACGTGGCGAAGGGAAAGGGCCTAAAAATCCCACGAACGCCAACCAGGGAGGTGGTAAGGGCAGGGGTAACCTACGTGCCATGAATGAGGTGAAACCTGATGCAGGTACACCCCTTCTGTTTTACTGTAAGCTTGTCAATGACAAGGGGGGGCCTTGTCGTGCCCCTGACTGCGACCACTGCAGTAGCTGTATGCTGCAGATAAAACGGCAGCAGCATTCCAAGGATAAGAAAACTGTGACCCATCAGGATCATTTGAGGTGTACCATCACCTGTGGCTATTGTGGCAAACGTCGTCACTACAAAGACGAATGCCACATAAAGAAACGCGAGAGTGATAAACTCAAGCGGCGGGAGGCTGAACGCCAGAAGACCCAAACACCCGCCAGAAACCCCCAGAATGGGGATAAAGCTGGTAAAGGAGGTGGCAAGGGGGGTGGCAAAGGTGGACCCCCTAACCCCCAGAGGCGCTCATCAGCGCCCGCTGCTACTCCCCCTTCTGCCGCAGGTGACCCCAAGAAGCGCTCACAGGGGGATAACGCTTCCCCTGACGGGAATAACTCCGGGAAGAGGCGACTGGCCTGGATGGCCAAATCCCTCATGGCTGCAGGGGTGGATGTCAAGTTTCCTGATGAGGAGTAGGGGGGCGGCTCCGAAGAGGAGGACTTGGTTTTCTGGATCCTCGTTAAAATCGGATATCAAGTTTTTCAAGCGGTGCTTGACACCGGTGCAACACTTTCCATAGTGGCCCGGCGCCTGCTAAAAACTTTCAATAAAACTAAGACCGTGACCATAAGAGTAGGGGATGGGCGTACCATCAATTCCTTTGGGGGGGGTCGATGTGACTATATGCCTGGGCGAAGAAACTGTGACCCAACACTGCAGAGTGCTGGACACCGACGCCTTTGACATCGTCATTGGTACAGACTTCCTGCGAAGAAACCCCCATGTAAAAATGCTGTCTCTCCGGCGCCCCTATTCTTTGCACTGCGACTTTGGCAGTGGGCTGTTCTCCGTACCTTCGGAGCTGTCAGGACGAAAAGAGTCTGGGCTGCGCTACACATCCAAGACCAACTATTGTACTGAAAACTACCAATTGGCCCGTCACGTTCTTGAAAAAGGACTGGCGGCCCTTCAGGTAAACCTGGATGAGATCCAGGTGGAATTGTTTGCGAGCCAACAACAGCACATCATGCAGTTGTACTGCTCGAAACAATTGAACAATGCTTTCCGTTTCTTCTGGAAAGCAATGGGCCTAGCGTATGCTAACCCTCCCTTCTCCCTGCTCGCGAAGGTTCTAACCAAAATTGCTTATGAGGGAGGAAGGGTTGTCATGTGCACCCCTGACTGGGGTTGCTCTGGTGAACACGCTTACTGGCGCCGTATGCTAGATCAAATGACCGTGGGAAGAGTGCAACTCCCCAACGGGCCCGTCTATGTGCCTAAGGACTCAGACACAGCTATGCAGGCCCCTGAGTTGTCCAGTTTCTTATCCATCGTTGATGGATCTCTCAATCCTGTACCCCTGTGTGACCTAGATCAGGTGATACTGAAAGAGGTCATGGCCGAAAATCGTGGCCTTACCCTTTCTGATCTCAAAAAACGATCTCCTGAGCACCTATCTGCCACACTTACAGGGTGTGAATCTCCCGATGGCTATCTGGAACCTGCAGCTGTGAAGGAGGATGCTGACGACCAACTGTCTGAGATCGCCAGCACTATCCCTGGTGTTGATCCCAGCTGTGTTGACCTAAAACATAGTGCCTTCCTAGCCCAGCTGTTGCTGGAGGAGGTCGATCTAGAGTCAACCTCAGAACCTGCTTCCCCTGTTGGGAATCCAGTGCTACACATGCAGCCAATGCACACAGGTGAACCCGTGGCCCGGAGTCCTGATGCTCTAGCGCGGCTTGCTTCTAATAACATGCCACTGTCTGAGCATGACACTCAGGAACTCCGATGGCTGTTGTAACTGAAGGGCGAAGGTATTGAGCGCCTAGAGCGGCTGCAATACCTCAGACGGACCTGGAAATCCTCCATCTGGTCTGAGGAGGACGATGATTCCTATACGCTGCCTGATCCTGAGATACCGCTAGTGTATTCTCTGCACTATGGGCAGCTATGTTCCCCTGAGTGGGACGATGGTTCTGTACCTGCCGAAACTGCTGATCGGCAGAAGAAGAAAGAACATGGAAAGAGAAACCTCCATGCTGAGGAAGATTTCCTGCAGAAACTCGAGAGTCTTAACCTTGACCCCCGACTGAAGAAACTGCTGCTAACCTATGACGAGCCGCTCGGCGCCTTGCCGCCCCCCCTCTCTTGTAAAAAACTGGTCCAGATGGACCTGAAACTGAAACGTGAATTTGAAAAGACGCGAGTGAGGCGTCGTCCCTATCCCGCTCCGCAGGAACAGGTTGAAGAAATCAAGCGCCACATCCAGAAATGTATTGATGCTGGCCTCGTTGAAGAATATAAGAAGGGGGACTACCCCCATCACTGCAGTCCCTGTTTCCTGGTTGCTAAACCAGGGTCGACTGCCCTACGACTGGTTGTTGACTATGGTGAGGTCAACAAGAAAACCCAGAACCACTCAGGGAGTATTCCCAACATTACAAATACCCTGGAGCGTATTGCCAAATGCAGGTACAAGACCAAAATGGACAAACGCTCTGGTTTCCGGCAGGTGGACCTAACCGCCGCACCTCAGGAGCTGCTGGCTTTTTTAACCCCTAAGGGTCGTGTCTTTAAGTGGAAGGTTATGCCTTTCGGGGTGGCTAATGCCCCAGCGCTCTTCCAGGAGCCAATGAACAAAATTTTGTACATACTGAGGGGCAGTACAGGAGTTGATTCCTCGGGGTGCAGAAATGGAGGCCCACATCGACGACGTGAGTTTGGGTACTAATACCCAAGAGGACCATGTCCTTCTCCTCAGTGAATTTTTCATTGTTTGTCAAGAAAACCATCTCTGAATCAAACTTGAAAAATGTGAGTTTATGAAAGAGGAGATGGAATATTTGGGTTTCGACGTGGGGGATGGCTGGTGGAAACCAGCCGCGTCTAAGATGCAGCCCCTACAGGACATGCAGATTCGCGATGACCCTAAGAAGGGTCTACACGACGTGAGGAGTTTTGTGGGCGCCTGTAGTTTCTATCGGCATCACATGCACAATTTTACCTACTCCTCTGCCCCCCTCACTGACCTAATCAATAAAACTACTCCCTGGCGGTGGACCGCCAGAGAGGAGGAAGGTTTCCAGGAGTTGGAGAAGAAAATTGCCTCCTCCAACTGCCTGGGAGTGCCCCGCCCTAAGGGCGAGATAGTGCTGATCACTGATGCCAGTGATGTAGGGGGGGGCGGAACGATCTACCAATGGCAGGAGCTTAACCCAGCTGAACTAACCCACTGCCATTACCGTACTAGTGGACTGAACCGTGATGGCTCGTTGAAACATGACTATCCTACCAGTGAGTGGCGACTGGTGCCACTGGGACACTGGAATTGCAAATGGAACCAAGCGCGTTCCAATTACAACACCTATGACCAGGAACTCCTGGCCGGTATGTTGGTGCTTTCGTCACAATCCCGACTCCTGGGATCTAACCCTATTGTCTGGCTATGTGACCAGGCGCCTGTGAAGTCTTTTCAGAAGGGCCCACCACCAGAGAAAGCAAAACTAAAGCGGTGGTGGACTTACCTGAGCCAGTTCAGGCTGACAGTTCATCATATCCCCGGTATAAAAAATGAACTGTGTGACTATATATCGCGCAATAACTTCGATGCGCTTATAGGTGAGACTTCTGAGGCGCTCGCCAAAGAGGCTTTTCAGCGTATGGATGTCCAACCTGAGTACTACCTGACCTGTCCATGCGCACTGCTGGAATCCTGGAGGGTTGGAGTCTAACCGACTATCAGTCAGAGTATAAAGAAATTCTCCAAACCCTCAGCACTGGTCTCGAACCCCGTGTCATTGACGGGCACCAGTGGTATAAAAACAATCAGTACCTCTTCTACGAGGACCGAATTGTTGTGCCTGAGGCACGACTGGATGGGTGCCTACAGTGGTCCCATCTCAGTTCGGGTCACACTGGCGCTAATCGTTCAGTGGACTTCTTTTGCACAGAACGGCGCCTTTTGTGGCTGGCCAAGCCTCCCCGCTCAGTGGACTTCTTTCGTGAGTGTTTCTACTCTAGTCTAACCCTGAGTGAGCTGAGGTCTCGTATGCAGACCATTGTGGATGCTTGTGGCTGTCATGCCAGCAAGCGGAGCGACAATAGGGATAGGGGCCTTATTTCCAGCTTACCCATACCCTATTGTGCTAACTCTCTTCTCTATGTGGATTTCATCCACAGCTTACCACGCCCCGGCGGCTATGATAGTTGCCTAGTGGTCACCTGCGGCCTATCTCGCTTCACCCGTGTGTTCCCTTGCAATAAGAAAATCACAGGTGAGCAGACTGTGAAAATGTTGGTCGAACAATGGTTCGAACCCTATGGAGCACCTAAGCAGGTGCACTCTGATGAGGATGTACGCATCCGCAGTGACACTGGGTGGTACAAACGAGTGCTAAATGCCCTCAACGTGGAGGTAACCACAGGTGTGCCCTATACCCACACGTCCAACCCTCTCTGTGACACACAGAACGGTGTGGTGGAACAAAACCTAAGAATCCTGATGAAACAGGAGCGTACCAAGGACTGGGTACGCCTAGTGCCCTGGGCAGTGCTGACCATGAACTCACAGCGGAGCTCTTCTACGGGTTTCACCCCCCACGAGCTGTTCCATGGAGGACGACCTGCTTGGTTCTTCAGAACCCCCTTTCCTGAGGACTTCAAGAGCCCTGTGGGAGATTCATTGGAAGACAAGCAGTCTCTGGCTAACCAAACTGGGACTAACCTGAGATACATTTGTGACCGTGAACTGAGCCGACGCAACCGCCTACGGCGACCTGCCAGCTTCAAGGTTGGTGACCTTGTTTTGGTTCACCATTCACGCCTACCCTCCTGGCCACGTAACTGCCTACATGACCCTTATTTTGGACCCTATCGTATCATCAGGATAGATGGATCCAGGATCCATGTCAGGTGCAGTCCACGTCTAGGTGGTGAACTGCTATGTGCACCTAAACAGTTGAGGCACTATCACTCCCCTGACGATTTGTCCTGGCATGAGTGGCGCCTCAGCGACAGTGAGGTCGAGCGTATAGACCTAGAGAACGCTGCCAGTCCAGAGGAGGCAGACGAACTCAAAGAGATGACTGCCGACGAGATGGCAGTCGATGGTTACTACGTGGTTGCAGGTATTGCTCGCCACAAGTATAAACAGGGCTGGAAATTCCCAACCCTGTGGGATGGCTATGGGTTGTGAGGCGACCTGGGAACCCATGTCAGCCTTCATACAACCACATGGGAGTATCAATCCCATCTTCCGCTCCTACCTTGTTGAAAACAACGAGGGGCAGCTACTAACCCGTGCTGAGACTCTGTCCCAGCGTAAAAAGAAAAACCAATTTCCCTGTGTCAGTCTACTGACTGTGTTCTAACCTCACATGTGCAGTGAGCACTCCTGTGCAGACGTGCCTGTGTATGGGTGTAAGAGCAGTTGTCGCAGTTGCCCCGCATTGCATCCCAGGACAGGACCGTTAGCCCCCCGTGACAACCACTCTCTGGCCGAAGGCCATTGGTTTTTCACAGACCACTGCTTACTGAGCACTGCACTGACCCTGTCTGTGCCCTGCAGTCCCATGCCTATGGTTTCCAGCGTGGACCAGGTGGCCGCTTATCAGGATTGCAGCCACCCAGTGCGTGTATGCCTTGTTGACCATGTGTTGCATGGGGACTGCCCTGATGTAATGACCTTGGGGAGCCAACGAAGAACGGTGTCTTACTACACCAGGGGGGAATGACAAGCAATGTGTTATGAGGCAAGGTGTGTCTTCCCTCCTTGGGGACAAGCGAGCCCACAGTTAGGACCTCT
Organism: Eutreptiella sp. 'Long Island Sound 2002'; assembly: GCA_964036045.1. Lineage (NCBI taxonomy): Eukaryota > Euglenozoa > Euglenophyceae > Eutreptiales > Eutreptiaceae > Eutreptiella > Eutreptiella sp. 'Long Island Sound 2002'. The sequence continues at coordinate 139,571,121 of OZ038383.1, read as the reverse complement.
GACTGGTCCAGACCCATGGGGTTCTACCCTTCCTTACAGGGTGTACCTTACCCCTATGTGTGCTATGTATGTCTGTGTGTGTCTCACTTCTCTCCCGGGCGTGGCTCCCGAATCAACGGGCTTCGCTGATGTCGGACCGAAGGTCCTAGTCAGTTACTAGTACCACTCCTATGGCGCCCAATTTCTGTGCTGGCGCCTATCCTTTGGGAAAGACTGCAAAAGCCCTACCTACTAGAGGGGAGGGCCGGCCAAGTGTGCTAAGGGCATACAAAACGCCCATTTTTGCTAAAGGTCAAAAGCTAACGCACTCTCCTGCCCACGTGGAAAAGCACGCGGGACAGGAGACACCACTACACTACACTCACTAACGCCAGCACCGGCCTTCGAAGGCAGGGTGAGCACTCATCACTTGCACTCAACTCCTGCCAGGCCTGCTGACCCTAACACCTACACACGCTACTTGGTGTTGCTGTTGAAGGAGTCACGGGTCCTACTGACCCTCCTGTGAGAAAGCAAGAGAACACAGCGCTACTAAGCGGCTGTGGCCTAACAGGGACGCCACTACGCGTTTCCCTGTCAGGGCTTGGAGGGAGGGAGTGCTCAGCGTGCGTGCACGGCGTGGATGGCGATGAAGTCGGACTGCACTCACCACTCCTGGTTGAGTTGCAGTTGTTTGTTTATTGTGCTCCGCGCAGCATAGTTTAGCGCTGCCCAAGTGGGACTGCACCAATCACCCTTACCTTCCCACCTGAAGAGCAAAGGCGGATGCAGGAGCGTTTGCAGCGGAGGAACCAAGACAGACTCCATGTGTTATACGCTTTTCAGTCTGCCCTATAAAACGCTGTCTACAAACGCCCCTATCAAGCAAGCAAGGTTAGGAAGCTCCACCCGTTTTCTTATAGAACGTGGGGTGGAGCCCCTGGGTAACCTGAACAAGGTTTACGGTGCGCACTTCGCGTGGCCTACCCTTTGATGCGTCATATGCATGCACAGGTATGCACAATCTCTCCATTTCCTGTTGTTCTTACCTAATTTAACTCAACATAACCAATCACAATCCTGACTCAACCAGGAGGTGAGCTCCTCCTGGGCCTACCTACCTTACTCACCACTCATCATGTGAATGCCGAGGAAAACACGAGCGCAAAACAACCCTACGCGCTTAAACAAACCTACGGCGAATTATAAACCACCCTACGCGATTAAAGCACTGTGTGTCATGCATGCTTCCCTTGTCTTGTTTCCTGCAGAAAGCGGAGAGAGAGTGGCGCACTGCAGAGCGCAAAACAAGCCTAAGCGTTTTAAGCAACCCTACTTTAGCGCTACGGCAACACAAACACGAGCAAGCACTTTCTTTTCTTACCTGTGGAGAGAGAACAAGGGTGAATTGGGGTACAGGGAAGGCGACACAGCGTGTGAATGCCTCAATTAGGCACATGCATCGCAAGCACAGCGCATATTCTAACCCTGTGTGCGCGCTGCGCGCTCCATTCGCATCGCATACCTTTCATTCCTGTTTTGACCTGTGCAGAGCAAGAGAGGGGAGCACCCGAACCCCGAACGAACACAGCGTTGACAACCCTAACGTTTCAACGAAGCAACCAACACGAACGCAAGGCATGGGTGTGAAATGACACTGGCATACCTGATAGGTGGGTTGTCCAGCTGCTCTGTGGTGTGGGTTGAGTTTGAACACGTTTCCCTAAAGTTTATAAGAGGTTTGATGCAACTATGCAACAATTTCCTTTAGACCTTTAAGAACTACGGCACATACCTTCGCTTTCAAGAGCCGGTTACGCTTGCGCAACCCTGTTTTTGAAGTCCGCTTCTGTTGCGCTTGTCGGCGACTTTGAGTTTTGGTGTAAAAATGACGATTTCTCGCGTGATTTAGTCAATTTTTAAGGATTTGACTTCTTAAATCGCTGCACCTTTCGCTGAACCACAGGATTCACTCCCTGTTGGTTACACTTTCTATTTTTTTCAGCTCCTGGAGATTTGTGTCCTCCATTGGGAGTATTGCTTCGCCCTGGCCCTTGGTCAGGACGTTTACTAAAGTGCTGCTTATACAGCGATAGCCGTCCACATTAGAGCGTTCGACTGTACCCTAGTGGGCAAGCATATGTGCTCTAGAGTGGGCAAGCATATGTGCTCTAGGGAGGGAGTCCTGGGTTCAAACCCCACTACCCCCAAATTTTTACCAAAACTTTTCGTCGCACGCTGGCGCCTTTTGAGGAATGCCCCATTGAAGGGACATCATTCACGGTACATTCCAGTGTTTTTCAAGGGTACCTACAGTGTGATAAGCTTCTATGAACTAATGAGAATGTTTTCGGTAGGTTTAATGCATTTTCTGAGGTAATTTTCGGAATATTTGAGCCTTTTTCCTTGGTCCTACTAGTTTAGTTAACTAGTACTCCAGGGGGGAGTAAGAAAAAGTCACTGCCATGTCTTTCTTGGAGGGCTTGATCCAGGCCAAGCCCCCCTTAAAACTCTTTTGTTGATGCTAAGACTAACTTAAGTATTTTTATCTCTCTTTTGAAGCCTAAAGTACACTTTCTCAAAGTAACTAGGGTTGTAACCCTAGCCCCCCATTAAGTTCGGCCCCACCACTCAACTGAGCGGAGGTATCTTCCTTCATGGAGGATATACCGAAATAAAATAGGCATTTCATGCTTTAGGCCTTGGAGGTTAAGCCTAGTGGTCTCCCACCCCAAGACCCCTATACTCAATTGTTTCTACCACTTACTGTGGTTCTACGTTTTAACTGTTTCTGAATTCAGTTGCTTGGCCAAGTCATATTCTACGTCTGGCCTGACACCTATGCCCCACATTCCTAACCAGCACCATTTCACCCAAAAGAGTGCACATGAAGTGCTAGATGCTAACTTGGAGGCTAGAGTCAGTCCAGTTCTCATATAAAATCTTTTGTATTATCCATTTGTGATTGAATCTTTGTGTTTATACCTGCTTTGTCTATCTGCAGCCCTTCTGTCTTACACCGGATTTCAAACTATTCATTGATTCGATCCACATCCTGTTCTTGCTCTACTTGCTCCTTTGTTTTTGGGATTTCACCATCAAAAACCTGCAGGATTTCATCAAAATCTATGGGGCACTAATCAAGGACATCTTTCTATAGGTTTTATACATGAATACTACCTATGGTGATAGAAGTGACCGCATCTGACATAGCCCCCTGGTTCAAACTGATTCAAATGAGATTCAAAGGCGCTGTTTGAATCGACTTGAACTACGTTTGAAGCATGTTTGAATCAGGAGCCCGGTGGTATGGACAAAGGCATGATTTTTGTTCCTCTTGGGGGCCGGTCTGCTGCCTTTGTGGCTTATTGGACTCTCCGTTTGTTTTTTTCATCAAATCCCATGCCCTTCAAAACCAACCTGCATGGCTTTCAACAAAAAAGTATCAGTTTCGGTGTGCCGTCGCCGCCGGCGCTGATTCAAGTTGTGATTCAAACATCCCTGTGTCGCGAAGTGTTCTTTCGTAACATTGTGCAGCCCGTAGGTGTCTGACAAAACTGCCGAGCCATTGTGCAACCTGCATACTAGATACTGTTCACCCTTCTTGTGGTGTATCTCCGAGGAACCCCCCCCTTCGTGCCCATTGGTATAGCCGGCGGAGCCTCCGTGATTCAAACCTCAATTCAAGTGTGGTATTTGAATCACTTGAATCGACCTGGTACCCCTGTTACTACTACAGTGCTGTTTTCTACTTGATTTGGCCCTCTCCACGCTTCCTCCCTGCAACAGCAAAGCATCGGCACAGCGCATAAAGGGTGCAATGACGTGCCCAGGTGCATTGTGCGTTCAGTCCCGTGCATGTGGAACAAGACCGTGCGGTCAGACGGGCGGCACAGCACTACCGTACAACACCATGACGCCACACTGACGCCACCAGCGCTCGAATAAAGGACACAGCCGGCACAAACCTTTGCCGCCCAGCACCACCCACCGAAAGGGGCAGTGTGCCACAGCGTACGGAAACAGGAACCAATACCGATGCAAGCGCCTCGTCCCAGGAACTTCTCGGCACCACCACGCGCACCACACATCCTACTCACCCGCATCCCGGAACGCTCCTAGAACTTACAACATGACTGCTGGGGGGCTTGGAGATTGGGTTGCAGTACCTCGGATAGGGTCAGAGAGCGTGTAAACAGCCGGAACGCCCTACATCTCACAAACACACGACACAATTCAAACGCCCACCCCGTGATTCAAATGCCCCGTTTGAATTGCCCACTCCCCGTTTGAATCAATTCAAGTGCTGAAATGTATCCACAACCGTATCCACAACCGTATCCACAATCTGCGTTCATCTGGTATTGGTTAGCGTGGGAAAGCGGTTGCCTCCAGCTGGCGGGCAACCTCTCGGGTGGTGTTGGTCCACCCTACCATCGAAAAAAAGACCACCACGCAGCGCTCGCCCGTCCATCGCATCGGGCAGTGCGGCCTGTATGCATTGAAGGCGACCCCTTCGCGCGGTGAGATGGTGCCTCCCTACAGCCGGTCCCCGTCCCACTGCACCCATGACTGCGGCAAATGGGCGCCATAGCCGTCCAACAGACCGCTGGTCCAGAGTTCGCCACGGACATGTGCGCCAAGCGAAACCTCGCATGAGAGAGGCACATCGTCACGTGGGTGCACGTGCAGCAGCATGGGTTGGCCTTCGTCGAGGAAACGGAATACTCCGATCGCCGTCCAGGAGAACGTTGGAACCAGGACGCGTCCAAATCGGTTCAGGCGGGTGGTCAGGCTGCCGTTTGCTTGCATTGCCGCACTCACTGTTACCACGGAGCACCTGCGCATGGAACCCAAGTACAGCGAACGCATTCTGGCATTGTGCTTCACCTCGAGTCGCCAACTGGACGCAGTCTGCAGCTCTCGCAGAAGGGGCACACCTTTTGTTCTTGCAAGTCATCGGCGGACCTGAGCCGCATCCTGGTCCGCCACACTCTGCCACAGCACCTGCGTGTCCCGCGTCTCCGCACTGTCCGCAGGCACCGCACTGCCCTGTGCGGCCGCACTGTCCTGTGCCACAGGGCTGGCCTCCGGCACCACCTTCATCTTGCTGTCCCCAAGGTTGTCTTCTGGCTCCAGTTTCACCACCACATCGCGCGCTCCCGCCGCACCTTCCGCACCCTCCACACCCTCCACACCCTGCACGCCATCACCACCGCCCACCTGCACAATCTCATCACCATCCTCGTGTGTCACAGCCGCCGGTGCCACAGCTGATGTGTCTGGTGCTGCAGCCTGCGCCTCCGGTTCGCCAGTCGTTGTGTCTGGTGCCGATGCAGCCCGCGCCTCCGGTGCGGGCGCCACAGCTCTGTTCTCGGCGCTCGCGGTCTCCGGCTGCCGCGATGCAACGTCCGTGCCCAGAGCTGCCGCCGCCTCCTCGGCCTTCCCCTTGCTGGTGAAGCTTGCTGTCTTTTTGTCCACCTTCACGGTCCAGCGACTTTTGGCTCTGCCCCCCCGTTTGATCTTGTGGACCTGGACGTGGTCCGTTTTCTTCGTCGAGGACTTGGCTTGGATTCCCGGCATGACGCGGATCTCGCCGTGGTCCTCAAACACCGCCCATCGCAGAGCACCTTTTGGCGGGAGTCCATACTCTTCCCTGGCCCGTTCATTGGCGTCGTCAGAGTCCTCTTCCTGCAGTACGAAAAGGGCAAATGTGCTGGGGGTCGGACCGGGTCCAAACGGAGTTCAAACGCCATTCAAGTGGTTCAAGTTAGATGTTTGAAGTGGTTGAATTATGTCGAGGTAGGGTAGGTATCTTCGGGAGCTCGGGATGCCTCCTTTGACATTGCAGGAAGAAGGTCTTACCAAGGGGACGTCCTGTCCCTCCCACTGCCCTATGTCAGGTGCCTCTTGAGCCGCTCCCGCATGTGCTTGGGAAGGCATTGTCGCGGCCACCCGGTCCATGTGTCCCAGGTGGGAGGGTGTCCCCACATGTGTCCATGGGTAGGGCCACATGCCCCCTCCTTTGGGCGGCAGCTCTGGGGGGCTGCCCAGCCGTGTGGAGTATCTCTCACCACAAGGGGTATTGCTCCCGCTTGTCTACGGTACGACCGCCTCACCCTTGTGGCTTGAGTTGCGGGGCCACTCTGCTTGGCAGGTGACCCCCTCCTGGACTGTGTACCGGCTCGCCTGTCACCGGTTGCTTCCATGGCTCCGGGTGACGTTTGCCATGGTCCCCGATGCAGCCTGGCCGGGCTCGGACCAGTGGCCTTGGAGTACCGCTCCTGCCACTGGCCCGGTGGGTCGGCTGGGTCGTCCCAGTGCGTCCGACCCATGGGGTATTGGTTCTTTTCTGTCCCTCGGCCGCCCTACGTGTGTGCAGTGTCCTGGGCCGCTGGGCTCCTGTTCACCGGTGTGCCCGCGCGGTTTGCTGTGGTGCGTCTGCGGTGTCCTGGGCCAGCTGGCTCCTGTTCACCGGTGTGCTCGCTCGGTGTGTTGTGTTGCATGTGCGGTGTCCTGGGCCACTGGGCTCCTGTTCACCGGTGTGCGTGCTGTGTGCGGTGCGCGTGTGCCATGGGTGGTTGTGTCCCTCTTCTTCCTCCCCTAATTTTCGTTTTTTTTTTTTTTACTGGTTTTTTTTTTCTTGTTTTTTTTTTTTTTTTTTTTGGGAAAAAAAAAGAAAAAACAAAAAAGAGAAAAACAGGGGCGCGTGTACACTGCAGGCACAGGCACGGGCAGCTGGTGCGGCGGTGCAATAGCGTTGTGTCCTCTGGCGTGTGTCGTCGGTGCTGTGGCGGCGGTCGCGCCCGAGGGGTGCGGCTCGCGCGTCCTGATGTACACGGGCTTGGGTCAGGGTGGGTTTGGTGAGGTGTCTCTTTGCTTCTGGAGCTGGCTGGTTAGGCGGCTGTGTGGGCTGTGGGTGTGGGCTGTGGTTACGTTGTTCCCTCGGCGGGCTTGGTTAGGAATCAAGGGTTAGCGGTTTCGGGGTGTGGCTCGGGTTTGATTTGTGCTTGGGTTCTGGCTCGGTTAGGCGGTTGCGCGGGGCCGGGCGTGTGGGTAGCGGCGTCCACGGGGTCGTGCGCCCGAGGGGGGTGCGGGGTGGTGCGTGCGGGCCGGCCGGTGGCCGGTGGCCTCACTGGGAGTCCCACACGGAGGGGTCGACGGGCGTGCCGGGGGCGTACGTAGCGTGCAGGTTGGGCAGCAGCGGGCGCACGTGCAGGGCGTCGGCGTGCCCAATGAGGACCTCACTGAGGACCGAGGGGTTGGCGGCAAGCAGTATGCGATGCCCGGGAGGGGTGGCGGCGAGGAGCGGGAAGATGTCCGCGGCCCGCGACGTGGGGGCGAACACGACGTGGGCCGGGTGCGGCCCCGGGAGCGGTGCCGGGGGGAGCGGGACCTCAGGACGGCGGCCTACTGTGAGGTGCCAAGTGGCGCGATGGTGGAGGAGCCGGACTAGGGCGATGCTGTGGCGCAGTGTGTGGGGCTGGGTGCTGGGCGGCGTGGGGACGTGCGGGGGGAGGGGGGGGGGGGGCGGGGCGGTGGCGTGGGAGGGGGCACGGCGGGGGAGTGACGCCAGCGACGTGTGTGTCGTGCTGAGGGTGGAGAGGAGCCCACGGTAGCGGCCCTGGGTTCGGCGCCTTTGGGCGTAGTGGTGCTCGTTGTCGTGTGCGTTGGCTTCCTTCGGCGTCCGGTTCGTTTGGTGACTTCTGGGCGGGGCCTGGCGTCGCGCCCCGTGGTGGTGGTTTGCTGGGTAACGGGGTTAGATGGCGGCGCCGCTGGCCGGGGGGTCAGGCGCGTTGTGTTGTGTGGCGCGTAGGGCTCCTGGAGTGCTGTGGGTGTCGCCGGTGTCGGTGCGCCGACGCTTGTGGGGTGGTGAGGGGGTGTGTGCGTGCGGGGCTGGGCTTTGGGTGATGTCCCACAGGCGGATGCCATCTCGCTGCGTTTCCTGGAGGGTCTCCCGCAGGCGCCTGAGGACATACGGGTGGTCCTGGGGCGCGGGGAGGTTGCGGGCGTGGACTCCAAGGGGGTGGAGCGCATCGGCCAGCATGGCTTCCCATGCGGCCTGCGGCATCCACCCCCCCGCCGGCCGGAGGCGGCAGTTCTCCACCGAGCCCTTGCGGGGCCGATGGACCAGGCCCTCGAGGGAGGGCTCTCCCCGGGCCCACTTCCGCAGCTCCCAGAGCTGCGTGTGGGTCCAGCGCTGCCACCACTGTTCCTGGGCGGGCCTGCGGTCTTGGGCGGAGGAGTGGGCGTGGGTGGGTGTGACGGGGTCGTGGGGACCGGCGGTGGTGGCGGGCCTGGGGGATTCCTCGTAGTCCTGTTCCGTGGGGGTGCGTGGGGAGTGGGGATGCACGCGGATGTGGACCCGCGTGTGTGCGCGTACGGTCTCCGCCTCGGGGTTGGACGGGGATTCGCGGCGGCGGCGGTAGTGGGGCATGCGTTGCATGTGGGCTGTCATCGAGGGCCGGTAGGGGGGCGGGGACGCTGCTGGTGGACCCTGGCGTCGTTCTGGCTTGGTCGGGAGCGGTCCGTGGGCCTGGGGTGCGGGCTTTGAGAGGTGGCGGGACGAGGTGCGTCGCGCTTTGGCCGCGGCGCGCTCCCCCATGAAGGTGGTGGCGGTGGCGTCGGTGACGGTGGGGGGGCGCCGCGCTGGGCGCTGCTGCCTTCGGGCATGGGACGGCTGGGGCCGGATGTCGTAGAGGACGTCCTCGGGGGGCCGGGCTCGCGCTGCCGTCGTGGCGCCGGGTTTGGGCTTGGGTTTGGGCTTGGCTGCGGGTTGCGGTCGTGGCGTGCTGACGGGTTTGGGTGGCCGTTTGGCGGCGGTCTTGGGCTTCGGCTGGGTCGTGGGTGTGGGCTTCGTCGGGGCGTGGGCCTTGGCGGCGGCGGGGCTGCTCGCGGTGGGGGCGGGTTTGGAGGCCCGTTTGGGAGGTGTCCCCCGCGGCCTGGGGGGTGGAGTGCTGGATGAGGACGTGGTGGTGGTGGTGGATGCGGTGGTCTTGGTGGTGGAGGTTGTGGAGTCGGAGGCGGAGGAGAGGGCTGTGGGAGACGGCGGAGGGTCCTGGGCTTCGGGGGCGGGCGTATGATGCTGGGTCCTGTAAGTAGCGAGAACGAGGGTGCAGGTTCGGGCACCGGGCGTGTGCGCGCGTTTTCCCTGGTGATCCGTGCGTGCTGGTGCTGGCGTGGCGGCGTTGTCTCGGCTGCGCGGGCACGTGGGTTACCCGGGGGGTGGCCATATCTGCTCCAGGACGTGTGGGTGTGTTTGCTGGAGGTAGTCGAGGGTCTGGAAGAAGCATCGCTGGATGCCGGGCATGTCCTCCTCTGTGAGGTGGGGGTAGTTTTGGGTGGGGGTGTGGGGGCCCGGCCACAGCAGCGTCATGAGGCGGGCTGCCACCATGTACGGGCATAGTTGTAGGGTGGTGGGGCGTGGGGGGGTGGGTCCCCTGCGGTTTGGGGGGGCTTCCCTCTGCTAGGGGCGCAGCGTGACCACCCACACCCATCGGTCCGTGGGGATCCCCCAGGTCCGTTGGGTCCACTTGGCGAGGCAATACATCGCCCTACCAAGGCCCTGGTAGCCGCTGCGGATGGAGAGCAGCGTGTCCAGGGATTTGGGTTCCCACGTGCCCCAGATGTGGGGGTCGTCCGGGTCGTCCCCCCTGGCGTACGTGTCGGGGCCTGGGTTGTGTGTGGGGGGGGTGTAGTCGGCGGGGAGGAGAGAGTCGGTGCCGTGTACCACCCAGTGGTCTGTGGGTGCGTCGTAGGTGGTGGTGGAGAGGGTGTAGTGCAGATTGTACATGAGGGTCATGTACGTGGAGGGGGCTGGCTGCTGCTCGTCGGGGGTGGGGATGTCCCCCGGGACGTGGTGCCGGAAGTTGCTAAGGGAGGCCATCCGGGCTACCCATGTTTCCCGCTCCCACTCTTTGGTGCTGTCGGGGGTGGCGTCGAGTGGGGGGTGGGCAATGTTGGGCTCGTGGTAGCGGGTGCGGCCCTTGGTGTCCACCCGCCCCGGCATGGGGTGTCCGACCAGGTGTCGCCCCCAGTCGATGGGGGGCATCCAGATCCAGCTCCCTGTGGGGCGCGGGCTCTCGCCGTCTGGGGTGGCGCGTGGGGGGCGCTCGTGTCGGGCGACGTGGAGGAAGGCGTCGAAGAGGAAGTCTCTGACGCCTTCCCCCAGGGTGGCCGCCTGGACCAGGGTGGCCGCCCGGATGGGGGTGCTGGTGCCGGATCTGCGGAGGTACAGCACGACGTCCTGTTCCCCGAGTCCCCGGAGGTGCTGCCGTACCGCTGCGGGGTTGTGTAGGGCGTACGGTTCGGCCGGTGCGGCGACTGGTGGTGCGGGGTGTGATGGGGGGGGTGGTGTGGGTTGGGGGGGGTGGTCGTCGTTGTCGCGCGTGGGGTCCGGTGATGGGGTTTCTTGTGGCGGTCGCGAGAGGGGGGATTTGCGGTGGCGTGTGTCGGCGGGGGTATCGACGTCAATTGGCTGGTGCTGGCTGCCGCGTGTTGTGTCCGTGGCCTGGTCTCGGGGGGGGGGCGGGGGGGGGGGGTGGTGTGGGGGTGGCGCTGTTGGTGGTGCGGGGGGCGGGGGTTGGTGTTGTGCTGGCTGGGGGTCTGGGCGTCCCTGTGGGTCGTGTGGGTGTTGCGTGTGTGCGCCGTGCGGCCCTTGCGGTTCTTGACTGGTTTTGGTGCCGGGGTGTGGGTGGGAGGCGGCCGCATGAGCGTTCGGGTGGGGCTGTGGTCCGTATGTAATGGGTGGCTGCTGGTGGATGGTGCTCGCTGGTATGGGGTGTGGGTGGGGGGGCTGCTGGTGGTGGTGGGGTGGGGGGGGGCGGGGGTGGGTGTTGTGCTGGCTGGGGGTCCGGGCGTCCCTGTGGGTCGTGTGGGTGTTGCGTGTGTGCGCCCTGTGGCCCTTGCGGTTCTTGACTGGTTGTGGTGCCGGGGTGCGGGTGGGAGGCGGCCGCATGAGCCCCCGGGTGGGGCTGTGGTCCGTATGTGATGGGTGGCTGCTGGTGGATGGTGCTCGCTGGTATGGGGTGTGGGTGGGGGGGCTGTTGGTGGTGGTGGGGCGCTCCTACTAGGCCCTGGTGTTGCTGGTGTGCGTGCGCAGCTCCTCGCGGGTCCATGGGGGTGTACCGTGGCTCGTATGTCGTGGGCCCGTGTAGCGGGGGCGGCGGGTGGTGCTGGACCGCGTGGTGGTGGTGTGGAGGGTGTGCCGGTTGTGTGTGGTACCCCGGCGTTGGTGGGTGTGGTGGCAGGGGCTGGTGGTGGTGGAATACGAGTAAGAAAAAGTCACTGCCATGTCTTTCTTGGAGGGCTTGATCCAGGCTGAGCCCCCGTTAAAACCCTTTGTTGATGCTGAGACAAACTTAAGTGTTTTCATCTCTCTTTTGTTGCCTAAAGTACACTTTCTCAAAGTAACTAGGGTTGTGACCCTAGCCCCCCCATGAAGTTCACCCCTACCACTCAACTGAGCGGAGGTACCTTCCTTCATGGAGGACATACCAAAACCAATCAGGCATTACATGCTTGTTGGCCTTGGAGGCTAAGCCTAAGTGGTCTCCCACCCCAAGACCCCTATACTCAATTGTTTCTACCACTTATTGTGGTCCTACTTTGTAACTGTTTCTGAATTCAGTTGCTTGGCCAAGTCATTTTCTGTGTGGTCCTGACATCTATGCCCCTCAGTCCTAACCAGCACCATTTCACCCAAAAGAGTGCACATGAAGTGCCTATTGCTACCTCTGAGGCTAGAGTCTGACCAATTTTCATATAAAACCTTTTGTATTATCCATTTGTGATTGAATCTATGTGCGTATATATACCTTCTTTGTCTATCTGCAGCCCTTCTGTGTTACACTGGATTCCAAAACCAATCATTGATTCGATCCATATTCAGTCCTTGCTCTACTTGCTGCTTTGGTTTGGGGTTTTCAACTACAAAACCTGCAGGAATACATCAAAAGACCTAGGGCATAATTCAAGGACATCTTTCCGGTAGCAGAGGCAGTCCCTTGTGACCTTTTGAACCGACCCTGAGAAGAAGTGCAAAACAAAAGCTCAACAACAAGTCCAACATGTCCACGCCAAGCGTCAGGACCTGGCCTATCCGAACTGTCCAAGTACAAATGGGCAGTGTGGTCCACCCAATGAGTGAACCACCACACCGAGCACCACATCACCTCAGTGGCGCATCTGGGTCCCAAGGAGATCCAGAACGCAGAAGGGCGGAAGAGAATAAAGGCCTTACGGCCGAGGCCTTAGCAGCACACGGTGGAGACAGCTTCAGTCACCTCCACAGACGTGTGGCTGCTTCAGTATCAAGATCCAATTGTCCAGCTTCATCCTCAACTGCCATTGAAGGACCTGAGGAATATGAGAAGCTGAAGATGAAGATGGATGAGTACATCATGCATGAGGAGTACTATAAATCCATCCGTGGGGAAGATGGAGAGGAGCCCTTGGCTGTACATGGATCCAGACCACGTACAGATCTAGGGTCCTACGCACACTCTGGTCCTCCGTCCACAGCATCCCTGCCAAGACGACTACGACCTGAGTACCCAACCCCAAGGGCTCCCGAAGTGGGCCCAACACGAGTCGAAGAACATCATCCAAGGCCAACCTACGGTGCCCTGGATCAAACGGCCGAGCTGCTGGCCAAATTCCTGTCTGGATCAGAAGATCCAGATGTGACGGCCTTATCTGAGGCCATTAAGGCTAAACTGGGTATTGCAGAACCCTTACCCAAGCCTGAGTTCCTCTCTCTCTCTCCAGGGCTGAGTACCCTGGCCGAAGATCTCAAGAGATCGAGGGTCTCAAGGCTGTTGCCTAAGGTTACCTGCCCCAGCCCCTTTCACCCCCGTGCCAGGACTGTGCCTATGGCGGATCTACAGGACGTGCCTGTCACAGAGAGTGAGAGAAGAGGGCTGTCAGCCCTGGCCTTTCTTGCCGGCGTGTCGCCTGCAGGCCTAACTCCGGGGGGTGGGAAGACGGGCAGACCAATTGCCCAGGCGAACATCCAGCTGGAACTGCCGGAGTTCGACCCCAAAAATCTGCCTGAATGGGCAGAAGAATTTGCGGAGTTCCTTTTGTTGACTGGCCAATCCCATGTGGATGTGGCCACCAAATGTTCACTGCTAAAACGCTCTTGCAAAAGGAAATTTTTGCAAAAACAGGTCAAACAGATTGTGAAAACCTGTTCTACCTGGGCAGAGGTACTCCTGAGGTTAGAGAAAACATTTCCAGTCTATGAGACTGACCTCAGCGTACGCACACAGATCGAGGAGCTACCTATGCTCCCGGAGTTTCCATCCGCTGCGCGAATTTCTGAGTATGTGTGCGACTTGGAGTACTTATTTTCGAGGATGAATGTGGGCTCCTACGGAGCCACTGAGCCCCACCTGTGGCTCATGAGCAAGATCCCCCAGCGTACGTGGGATGATTGCCGCTCCACCTCTGAGAGGAAGAGCAGGACCCACTCGTATGATACACTGGTGGATCTCTTGATTGAGCTCGCTCTTGAGAGAGAGAACGACTCCCACATGGAGAAGTTCCTCAAGAAGCATTTGGGACGAGGTGGTACCCCTACCCCCGAACGTGGCGAAGGGAAGGGGCATAAAAATCCCACTAACACTAACCAGGGAGGTGGTAAAGGGAGGGGCAACCTACGTGCCATGAACGAGGTTCCAACTGATGCAGGCACACCCCCCCTGTTTTACTGCCGACCTGTCAATGACAAGGGGGGACCTTGTCACGCCTCTGACTGCGATCTCCGCAGTGGCTGTATGCTGCAGATGAAACGTCAGCAGCATACTAAAGATGGGAAAACTGTGACCCATCAGGACCACTTCAGGTGTACCATCACCTGTGGTTACTGTGGCAAACGTCGTCATTATGAGGACGAATGCCACATCAAGAAACGCGAGAGTGACAAACTCAAGCGTCAGGAGGCGGAGCGCCAGAAGACGCCCGCCAGAAATCCCCCGAATGGGGATAAAGGTAAAGGAGGTGGCAAGGGGGGTGGTAAGACTGGACCCCCTAACCCCCAGAGGCGCTCATCAGCGCCCGTTGCTACACCTACTCCTGCTGCTACACCCGCTCCTGCCGCAGTTGTCCCCCAGAAGCGCCCCCAAGGGGATAACGCTACCCCTGAGGGGAATAATTCTAAGAAGAGGCGCTTGGCCTGGATGGCCAAGTCCCTCATGGCTGCTGGGGTGGATGTGAAATTCCCTGATGAGGAATAGGGGGGCGGCTCCGAAGAGGAGGACTTGGTTCTCTGGATCCTCGTGAAAATCGGGGATCAGGTTTTTCGAGCAGTGCTTGATACCGGCGCAACACTTTCCATAGTGGCCCGGCGCCTGCTTAAAACTTTCAGGAAAACTAAGACCGTGGCCATAAGAGTAGGGGATGGGCGTACCATCCATTCCTTGGGGGGGGTCGATGTGACCATATGTCTGGGCGACGAAACTGTGACCCAACACTGCAGAGTGCTGGACACTGACGCCTTTGACATCGTCATTGGCACTGACTTTCTAAGAAGAAACCCCCAGGTTAAAATGCTGTCCCTACAGCGTCCTTACTCTTTACACTGCGACTTTGGCAGTGGGCTGTTCTCCGTTCCTTTGGAGCTGTCAGGACGAAAAGAGTCTGGGCTGCGCTACGCAGCCAAGACGAACTATCGTACTGAAAATTACCAACTGGCCCGTCATGTTCTCGAAAATGGACTGGCGGCCCTTCAGGTAAACCTGGATGAGATCCAGGTGGTATTGTTTGCGAGCCAACAACAGCACATCATGCAGTTGTACTGCTCGAAACAAATGAACAATGCTTTCCGTTTCTTCTGGAAAGCAATGGGCCTAGCGTATGCTAACCCTCCCTTCTCCCTGCTCGCGAAGGTTCTAACCAAGATCGCTTATGAGGGAGGAAGGGTTGTTATGTGCACCCCTGACTGGGGTTGCTCTGGTGAACATGCCTACTGGCGCCGTATGCTTGACCGAATGACCGTGGGAAGAGTGCAACTCCCCGACGGCCCCATCTATGTGCCTGAGGACTCAGACACAGCTATGCAGGCCCCTGAGTGGGCCAGTTTCCTGTCCATCATCGATGGATCTCTCAATCCTGTACCCCTGTGTGACCTGGACCAGGTGCTACTAAAAGAGGCCATGGCCGAAAATCTTGGCCTGACCCTTTATGATCTCAAAAAACGATCTACTGAGCACCTATCTGCCACACTTACAGGGTGTGAGTCTCCTGATGACTATCTGGAACCTGCAGCTGTAAAAGAGGATGCTGACGACCAACTGTCTGAGATCGCCAGCACTATTCCCTCTGTTGATCCCAGCTGTGTTGACCTAAAACATAGTGCTTTCCTGGCCCAGCTGTTGCTAGAGGAGGTAGATCTAGAGTCGACCTCTGAACCCGCTTCCTCTGTTGGGAAACCAGTGCTACACATGCAGCCTATGCACACAGGTGAACCCGTGGCCCGGAGTGCTGATGCTCTGGCACGACCTGCTGCTAATAACATGCCATTGTCTGAGCATGACACTCAAGAACTCCGACGGCTGTTGTACCTGAAGGCCGAAGGTATTGAGCGCCAAGAGCGGCTGCAACACCTCAGACAGACCTGGAAATACTCCATCTGGTCTGAGGAGGACGATGAGTCCTATACGCTGCCTGATCCTGAGATACCTCTAGTGTATTCTCTACACTATGGGCAGCAATGTCCCCCTGAGTGGGACGATGGTACTGTACCTGCCGAAACTGCTGATCGGCATAAAAAGAAAGAACATGGAAAAAGCAACCTCCATGCTGAGGAGGATTTCCTTCAGAAAGTCGAGAGTCTTAACCTTGACCCCCGCCTGAAGAAACTGCTTATAACCTATGAGGAGGTGTTCGGCGCCTTGCCGCCTCCCCTATCTTGTAAAAAACTGGTCCAGATGGACCTGAAATTGAAACCCGAATTCGAAAAGACGCGAGTGAGGCGTCGTCCCTATCCCGCTCCACAGGAACAGGTTGAAGAAATCGAGCGCCAGATCCAAGAATGCATTGATGCTGGCCTCGTTGAGGAGTATAAACATGGGGACTATCCCCATCACTGCAGCCCCTGTTTCCTTGTTGCTAAACCAGGGTCGACTGCTCTACGTCTTGTTGTAGACTATGGTGAGGTCAACAAGAAAACCCAGAACCACTCAGGGAGTATTCCTAACATGGAAAACACCCTGGAGCGTATTGCCAAATGCAGGTATAAGACCAAAATGGACAAACGCTCTGGTTTCTGGCAGGTTGACCTAACCGCCGCAGCTCAGGAGCTGCATGCCTTTATAACCCCTAAGGGTCGTGTCTTCAAGTGGAAGGTTATGCCTTTCGGGGTGGCTAACGCCCCAGCGCTCTTCCAGGAGCTTATGAACAAAATTTTGTACATACTGAGGCGCAGGCCTCTAGTACAAGAGTTGATTTCTCGGGGTGCAGAAATGGAGGCTCACATCGACGACGTGAGTTTGGGTACTAATACCAAAGAGGACCATGTCCTTCTCCTCCGTGAATTCTTCACTGTCTGTCAAGAAAACCATCTCCGAATCAAACTCGAAAAATGTGAGTTCATGAAAGAGGAGATGGAGTATTTGGGTTTCGACGTGGGGTATGGCTGGTGGAAACCAGCCGCGTCTAAGATGCAGCCCCTACAGGACATGCAGATTCGCGATGACCCTAAGAAGGGTCTACACGATGTGAGGAGTTTTGTGGGCGCCTGTAATTTCTATCGGCGTCACATCCACAATTTTACCTACTCCTCTGCACCCCTCACTGACCTAATCAAGAAAACTACTCCCTGGAGGTGGACCTCCAGAGAGGAAGAGTGTTTCCAGGAGTTGAAGAAGAAGATTGCCTCCTCCAACTGCCTGGGAGTGCCCCGCCCTGAGGGCGAGATAGTCCTGATCACTGATGCCAGTGATGTAGGGGGGGGAGGTACGATCTACCAATGGCAAGAGCTTAACCCCGCCGAACTAACCCACTGCCATTATCGTACTACTGGACTGAACCGTGATGGTTCGTTGAAACATGACTATCGTACCAGTGAGTGGCGACTGGTGCCACTGGGACACTGGAATTGGAAATGGAACCAAGCGCGTTCCAACTACAGCACCTATGACCAGGAACTCCTGGCCGGTATGTTGGTGCTATCGTCACAATCCCGACTCCTGGGGTCTAACCCTATTGTCTGGCTGTGTGACCAGGAGCCTGTGAAGTCTTTTCAGAAGGGCCCACCACCAGAAAAAGCGAAGCTAAAACGGTGGTGGACTTACCTGAGCCAGTTCAGGCTGACAGTGCATCATATCCCCGGGATTAAGAATGAACTGTCGGACTATATATCGCGCAACAACTTCGATGCGCTTATTGGTGAGAGCTCTGAGGCGCTCGCCAAAGAGGCTTTCCAGCGTATGGATGTCCAGCTTGACCTATCCATGCGCACTGCTGGAATCCTGGAGGGTTGGAGTCTAACCGACTATCAGTCAGAGTATGAAGAAATTCTCCAAACCCTCAGCACTGGTCTTGAACTCCGTGTCATTGACGGGCACCAGTGGTATAAAAACAATCAGTACCTCTTCTACGAGGACCGAATTGTTGTGCCTGAGGCACGACTGGATGGGTGCCTACAGTGGTCCCATCTCAGTTCTGGTCACACTGGCGCTAATCGCTCAGTGGACTTCTTCCGTGAGTGTTTCTACTCTAGTCTAACCCTGACTGAACTTAGGTCGCGTATGCAGACCATTGTGGATGCTTGTGGCTGTCATGCCAGCAAGCAGAGCGACAGTAGGGATAGGGGCCTGATCTCCAGCTTACCCATACCCTATTGTGCTAACTCTCTTCTCTACGTGGACTACATCCACGGCCTACCACACTTTGGCGGCTATGATAGTTGCCTCGTGGTCACCTGTGGTCTATCTCGCTTCACCCGTGTGTTCCCATGCAATAAGAAAATCACAGGTGAGCAGACTGTAAAAATGTTGGTCGAACAATGGTTCGAACCCTATGGAGCACCTAAACAGGTGCACTCTGATGAAGATGTACGCATCCGCAGTGACACTGGGTGGTACAAACGAGTGCTAAATGCCCTCAACGTGGAGGTAACCACAGGTGTGCCCTACACTCACACGTCTAACCCTCTCTGTGAGAGACAGAACCGTGTGGTGGAGCAAAACTTAAGAATCCTGATGAAACAGGAGCGCACCAAGGACTGGGTACGCCTAGTGCCCTGGGCAGTTCTGTCCATGAACTCACAGCGGAGCTCTTCTACGGGTTTCACCCCCCACGAACTGTTCCATGGAGGACGACCTGCTTGGTTCTTCAAAACCCCCTTTCCTGAGGACTTCAAGAGTCCTGTGGGAGATTGGCTGGAACACAAGCAGTCTCTGGCTAACCAGGCTGGTACTAACCTGAGGCACATTCGTGACCGTGAACAGAGCCGACGGAACCGCCTACGGCGACCTGCCAGCTTCAAAGTTGGTGACCTTGTTTTGGTACACCATTCACGCCTACCCTCCTGGCCACGTAACTGCCTACAGGACCCTTACTTTGGACCCTATCGTATCATCAGGATAGATGGATCCAGGATCCATGTCAGGTGCAGTCCACGTCTAGGTGGTGAACTACTATGTGCTCCTAAGCAGTTGAGGCACTATCACTCCCCTGACAACTTGTCTTGGGATGAGTGGCGCCTCAGCGACAGTGAGATTGAACGTATAGACCTAGAGAACGCTGCCAGTCCAGAGGAGGCAGACGAACTCGAAGAGATGACTGCCGATGAGATGGCAGTCGATGGTTACTACGTGGTTGCAGGTATTGCTCGCCACGAGTATAAACAGGGCTGGAAATTCCTTACCCTGTGGGATGGCTATGGGTTGTCCGAGGCGACCTGGGAACCTATGTCAGCCTTCATACAACCAGATGGGAGTATCAACCCCATCTTCCGCACTTACCTCGTTGAGAACAACGAGGGGCAGCTCCTAACCCGTGCTGAGACTATGTCCCAGCGTAAGAAGCGAAGCTAATTTCCCTGTGTCAGTCTACTGACCCTGTCTGTGCCCTGCAGACCCACGCCTATGGTTTCCAGCGTGAGCCAGGTGGCCGCTTATCAAGATTGCAGCCACCCAGCGAGTGTTTGCCTTGTTGACCATGTGTTGCATGGGTACTGCCCTAATGTAATGACCTTGGTGAGCCAACGAAGAACGGTGGCTTTCTACACCAGGGGGGAATGACAAGCAAGGTGTTATGAGGCAAGGTGTGTCTTCCCTCCTTGGGGACAAGCGAGCCCACAGTTAGGACCCCTGACTGGTCCAGACCCATGGGGTTCTACCCTTCCTTACAGGGTTTACCATACCCCTAAGTGTGCTACGTATGTCTGTATGTGCCTCACTTCACTCCCCAGCGTGGCTCCCGGAGACCGGGCTTCGCTGACGTCGGACCGAAGGTCCTAATCAGGTACTATTACCACTCCTATGGCGCCCAATTTCTGTGCTGGCGCCTAACCTTGGGGTAAACGGCAAAAGCCCTACCTACTAAGAGGGGAGGGGTGGCCAAGTGTGCTAAGGGCATACAAAACGCCCATTTTTGCTACAGGCCAAAAGCTAACGCACTCCCCTGCCCACGAGGAAAAGCACGCGGGACTGGAGACACCACTACACTACACTCACTAACGCCAGCACCGGCCTTCGAAGGCAGGGTGAGCACTCATCACTTGCACTCACCTCCTGCCAGGCCTGCTGACCCTAACCCCTACACACGCTACTGGGTGCTGCTGTCGAACGTCACTCAGGCCCTAGTGGCCCTCCTGTGAAAAGGACGAGAGAACACAGCGCTCCTAAGCAGCTGTGGCCTAACAGGGGACGCCACAACGCGTTTCCCCTGCTAGGGCTTGGAGGGAAGGGGTGCTCTCGTTGCGTGCACAGCGCAGATGTCGTTGAGGTCGAACTGTCCTCGCCAGTACTGGCTGAGGCACAGTGATTTGATTTGTGATCAGCGCCCCTGTTTTGCTGGGGCAGAAAAATGGTAGCCGCCGAAGGCAGCTGCTGCGTGCACCAATCACCCTTAACCTCTCCCACCTGTACAAAAGAGGCAGATGAAGGGGCGTTTGCGACTGAGGAACCAAGCCACACTCCAGGTATTATACCCTTCTCAGTGTGACCTATAATACACTGTTCGCAAACACGCTGCAGATGCAGCTACCCCTGTCAAGCAAGCAAGCTTTAAGAAACTCCTCGGGTTCTCTTAAAGAACGTACCGAGGAGCCTCTGGGTAACCTAAACAAGGTTTACCGTGCGCAATTCGCGTGGCCTACCCTTTAATGCATCATGTGAACGCAGGGAAGGGAGGCTTAACCACAGACTCAACCAGGAGGTGAGCTCCTCCTGGGCTAACCTACCTTACTCACCATGCATCGTGTGAATGCCGCATTGAAACGAACACAAAACAAACCTAAGCGTTTTAAGCAACTCAACTTGAACGCCACGGCCGCACACGAACAAACGCTAACCTGTGAAGAAGGAAACAAGGGTGAATTAGGGATACAGGTGAAGCGATACAGCGTGTGGATGCCTAGATTAGGCACATGCATCGCGAGCACAGCGCATATTCTAACCCTACGTGCGCGCTGCGCGCTCCATTCACATCACATACCTTTCATTCCTGCTTTCACCTGTGCAGAGCACGAGAGATGAACACCCGACCCCCCAACGAGCACAGCGTTAACAACCCTAACGTTTTGACGGAACAACCAACACGAACGCAATGCGTGAGTGTGAAGTGACACAGACATACCTGAGAGACGGGTTGTTGAACTGCTCTGTGGTGTGGGCTGATTTTGAATGCTTTACTCTGAAGTTTAAAAAAATTTTGATGCAACTGTGCAAAAATTTTCTTTAAAACTTTAAAAACTACGGCTCATACCTTCTTTTCCAAAAGCCGTTTTCGCTTGCGCAACCCTTTTCTTGGCGTCCGCTTCCTTTGCGCTTGTCTGCGACTTTATGTTATGTGTAAAAATGACGATTTCCCGCGTGGTTTCGTCGATTTTCAACGATTTCACTTGCTAAATCGCAACCCCTTCCGCAAAACCGCAGGAATCACTCCCTGCTGGTTCCATTTTCTATTTTTTCCAGCTCCTGGGGGTTTGTGTCCTCCATTGGGAGTATTGCTCCGCCCTGGCCCTTGGTCAGGACGTTTACTAAAACGCTGTTTATACGGCGATAGCCGTCCGCATTAGAGCGTTCGACTGTACCCTAGTGGACAGACACATGTGCTCTCCCACTGCCCCCAAACTTTTTCCAAAGGTTTTCGCCGCACGCCGGCGACTTTTGAGGAATGCCCCTTCGAAGGGACATCATTCACGGTACATTACACTGTTTTTCAAGGGTCCCTACAGTGTGATAAGCTTCTATGAAGTGATGAGAATGTTTTTGGTAAGTTTAATGCATTTTTTTTTTGAGGTAATTTTGGGAATATTTGAGCCTTTTTCCTTGGTCCTACTAGCTTAGCTAACTAGTACTCCAGGGGGGAGTAAGAAAAAGTCACTGCCATGTCTTTCTTGGAGGGCTTGATCCAGGCTGAGCCCCCCTTAAAACCCTTTGTTGATGCTGAGACAAACTTAAGTGTTTTTATCTCTCTTTTGTTGCCTAAAGTACACTTTCTCAAAGTAACTAGGGTTGTGACCCTAGCCCCCCCATGAAGTTCACCCCTACCACTCAACTGAGCGGAGGTACCTTCCTCCATGGAGGACATACCAAAATAAATCAGGCATTACATGCTTGTTGGCCTTGGAGGCTAAGCCTAAGTGGTCTCCCACCCCAAGACCCCTATACTCAATTGTTTCTACCACTTATTGTGGTCCTACTTTGTAACTGTTTCTGAATTCAGTTGCTTGGCCAAGTCATTTTCTGTGTGGTCCTGACATCTATGCCCCTCAGTCCTAACCAGCACCATTTCACCCAAAAGAGTGCACATGAAGTGCCTATTGCTACCTCTGAGGCTAGAGTCTGACCAATTTTCATATAAAACCTTTTGTATTATCCATTTGTGATTGAATCTATGTGCATATACCTTCTTTGTCTATCTGCAGCCCTTCTGTGTTACACTGGATTCCAAAACCAATCATTGATTCGATCCATATTCAGTCCTTGCTCTACTTGCTGCTTTGGTTTGGGGTTTTCAACTACAAAACCTGCAGGAATACATCAAAAGACCTAGGGCATAATTCAAGGACATCTTTCTATACGTGATGGTGTGGTGCGGTGATGTGCGCTGTGTGGGGTGGGTGGTTCGCGGGGCCTGGTTGTGCTGGGGCGTGGTGGGGATGTAGCTGGTGGGGGTCGCTGGAGCATGGGGGCATTAGGGGGTAGGGGTTGGGAGGGACGGGGGCGTGGTGGTGGTGTTGGTGGTGCCATGTCCCCTGGCTCTGCGCGTACGGTGGTCCTGGCATGGTGTGGACGTGTGTGGGCGGTGGTGGCTGACTGGGCTGCAGGGTTTGGGTGCTGCGGTACGGTGGTGGTGGTGGGCGCTGGCGGTGGCGGTGTTGTTGGTGTGCCCCGGGGGTCTGGGCGTGGGGCGGTGCGGTGTGGCTGGACCCGGGCCTTGGTTGGGGCGTCGCGCCCTGCTGGCAGGCGCGTTGGCGGGCCCCCTGACCCGTCTTGGTCTTCTTGGCCTGGTGGGTG
The DNA here is from genome assembly GCA_964036045.1 of Eutreptiella sp. 'Long Island Sound 2002'. NCBI lineage: Eukaryota > Euglenozoa > Euglenophyceae > Eutreptiales > Eutreptiaceae > Eutreptiella > Eutreptiella sp. 'Long Island Sound 2002'. The sequence goes on along the minus strand of OZ038383.1, from coordinate 139,548,451 downwards.
TCGGGGGCGGGCGAACCCCCCTAACCCCGTGGGGGCGACGGGGAGCGGGCGTGCCAGCGGTGTGCCTCTTGGAGGCTGGTCTTGAGGCCTCTGACGTAGGTTTCCTGGTCCGTGAGGCCCATCCGCGTGGCGGTGGCCTCGTCGGGGGCGGCCAGGTGGGCGTCCCGAAAAGACGCCCAGCCCTCCGGGGGCTTCTGTTGTGCGGGGTGGGGGTGGTGTCCCGGGTAGAGGAGTGCGCTGAGGGGGTAAGGTGTTCCCTTCCGTCGGCCGAGGGCGTGTTTGAACCGGCGGCAAGTGATTCGGAGGTAGGCTGCTATCTCCTCTGGTGCCGTGTCGGCCCACACTTCCGGCGTCAGGGCTGCTGCTTGGGGGGCCGGGAGTTGTGGGTCTGGGAGGTGTAGGTCTCCGTCGTGGAGGTATAGGGCGAGGAGGATGTGGCGGGCTGCCACGTTCAAGCCGCCTGCGCTGTGGCGTAGGGGTGGGCTGTGGGGGGGCAGGGGTGTGCTGCCCGTGGCCACGGCTATGGTCCATGCGTGGTCCGCCGCGTCCACCACGTAGTACCCTCCCAGTTGGTCGCGGAGGGTGTCGGTGAGGAACCCAAAGAAGCTGGGGTGGCTGGCGGGGGGGGGTGCGGCTGGGGCCGCGGGCCGCTCGCGTAGGCGGGGGTTGAGGTCCCCGCAGTGGGGGCAGTGGGTGAGGCGGTGCGCGGCTCCCAGGCAGACCCAGTAGTCTGGGTTGCAGGGCAGGGCTGTCTGTGGTAGCCGCTGGCGAACGCAGAGGGGACATGCGGTGGCTGGTGGTTGGTGGTACCTGTGGACGGACGGCGGCGTGGGGGGATGGGGGCTGGTGACGCGCGCATGCTGGTGGGAGTGTGTGCGGTGCCTGTGGTGCCCGTGTGTGCTGTGCCAGTGTTGTGCTCGGTGGACGGTGTGTAGACGTGGTGGGGGTTCCGTGTTGGTATGTCACGGGGTAGGTTCTCATGGTTGGTAGAACAGGAGTTTGAGGAGGTGGGCTTGGTCTGTTGGGGGCAGGGTTGCCGCATGCTGCAGGTATTTGTGGGTGCGGTATGTGAGCTGCTCCGCCGTCTTGGCAACAGCCGTCCGCTGCATGTGCGCCGCCGTGGCCCGGGGGTCCTCCGCGTGGGTGCGTAGCAAGGTGTAGACGGCAGTGGGGACGAGTCCCCTGCGGACTGCCTCGAGCACCTCCGTCTGCTTGAGGACGGTGGTGAGTTGCTGGGTCGCCGGGGACTGCGCCAGCCATCCGGCGTGCTGTGCGATGGTGTGGGTTGGGTTCCAGTCTGTGAGGGTGTCCAGTCCTCTGTACAGGGGGCACGCCTTGAAGTGGTCCCATGTTTCTTCTTCCGCGTGGCTGCAGATGCATTTGGTGTGTCCTGCGGGCACGTGGATCGAGCGGCGCGTATACCATCGGTGGTATCGGGTGAGGAGGGGAAGTTGTTCGAGGGCGAGTTGGAGTCGGGGCTTTTGTAGGTGTGCTGGGAGGCTATCCGGGCGCAGGGCGGAGTAGTAGAGGGGGGTGTGGACGGAGTCTTCGAGGCGTCGGAGGAGTTCGGTGTTCGCTGGGTGGCCCAGTGTGGTGGCCAGTTGCTGGATGGGTGTGGGGTAGTGGTACTGCTTGTCTCGATCCGTGTACGGCGTGTCCTCGGGCATCCATTCGGGGGGCCGTGTGGCCGGGGGTATCGGGGGCAGGTGCTGCAGGTGGCTGTGGTGTGGGGTGTCCAGTCGCACGCGTTCGAGCCCTGGGGTGTGGTTGGTGTTCTGGTGTTTGGCCTGCGTGTCTGCGCGTGCATTGCCGTATGCGTAGCGGTGTGACTCCTGCTTGACGATGTGTAGGGCGTCCTGGGGGTGCATGCCCTTGAAGGCCATCCATAGTCCCAACGCTTGTTTGGTGAGGCCGGACTCGAGTGCTTTGTGGAGGGGCAGGTCCGCAAGGCGCCTGGTGAGGTGGATGTCGACCGTGGCGTCCACGACTACCCAGATGTTGCGGGGCCGGATCGTCGTGGGTGGCGGTGTGGCGGTGACGGCGTCTGCCATGGTGCGCAGTTCGCCGTGGGAGGACGCCCCAAAGATGGTGGTCCCGGTGTGGTGTTCCACGTGGAGGCCGTCCGCGTGCCGGGTGATGCGCACAGAGGCGCAACCGACCGTGGGGGTGCGTTGCTGGGTGCCGGATGCATCAGTGAAGTAGATGATGTCGGTGTCGCTGGGTATGGGTAGGCGGGCGATTGCTGTGGGGTGATAGACGTAGATGGGGTTCCCCTGGGCGGTTCTGGCGGTGATTTGCGTGGGTTGCAGTAGTGGCGCTGCATAGACGCCTATTCCCTGGTTGATGATGGCCTGGGCTCGTGGGGTGAGGCGGAGGAGGCCCCTGTCTGGGCGTCCCTGGGTGATATACGCGTACATCAGGTCGAAGAGGTATCCCGTATTGGGGTGGAACTTCTGGCACGTGATGGTCTGTCGCCGCTCCTTGTAGTCTTTGTCGCCGCGGAGGGTGGGGCATTTGTGCTGTAGGGGGCGCATGGGTGCCTCCTGAGGTCCTGCGCGGTGTGGGTCGCAGCGGTCGTACTCCATGGCTACGCTGTCCGGGTCTGCCCGCTCGTTGGTGAACGTCCATGTCGCCGGGGGTGTTCGGGTCCAGGCTACGTGCGCCGGGTGGTCTGGGGGTACCGTGTGAAACCAGGGGGAGAGCCATGCCTGCTGGTCGGCGTCGGCGGCGGCGGTGGGGCTGCGGTAGTGGGTGGAGATGAGGTGCAGCAGGGGCCACGGAGTGTCGAGGGCTGCCAGGCCGCAGTGCCAGCACGTGCGTGGTATGCCCTGGTCACTGTTTCTGACTGGTGGTACATCGGTCTCCGGTGCATTGTGTTTGGGGATGGACCAGGGGGCATGGTGTCGCTGGACAGTGCGGGTAGCATGTTTGTCGCCGTTTGGTGCTAGTAGCAGGATGGTGGGTGGTGTCCAGCCTTCGGCTGACGGGGTGGGCTCCCCCTGCGTCGTGCCGCCGTCGTTGGGGGTCTCGTGCTCGCTCAGGCGGGGCCGGGGGTGCTGGCGCTGGAAGGCTGTGTACGCCGTGTCGATGTCCTTGGGCCCCGGCATGTCGCGCCCTGCCTTCGTAGCACATGCGCGGAGGTACGCTTGGAAGACGTGGCGTGCTGGCCATTGTGAGTCGGAAAGGAACGGGGCGTGGTGGGCGTCGCATTGGGCCATGATCTTCATCTGTGTTGGGGTGATATACACTATGGTGATGGTGGCCCCTACGAGGCGCAGGGTGTCCACCTCGCCTGCCGGGCGTCGGTGGATGTCGGTGTGTGTGGCCACGAGTGGCCCCTGTTGATCGCAGTGGTGGTTTGTCAGGATGGCGTGTGTGTGGTGCGGTAGGAGGAGTTGTAGCTGGGCCCAGATGCCAGTGCCCACGGGGGTGGAGACGCCGTGTTGCGCCAGTATCCACCGGGGGCAGGTGTTGCGGGCCATTTGCGCTTCTTTTATGCGTATGGCTGCCGCCTCGCGAACTTCTGGTTGGTGGTTGTGTGTTACCCCGTGTAGGAGGTGTGCTGCGTGTTTGGCATAGGCCATGTCGACCAGGGCGCCCGTATTGTCTCCCTAGTAGCGCCAGTGCGCCATCATGGCCTCCTTGGGGAAAGACGTGGGCCAGCCTCCGTGTTGCGCCCATGCCTTCGTCACTTGCTGTCGAGCGTGGCGTAGTGCGTCTTGGGGGCGCGGGAGGTGCAGGGCTTGGTACCCGATGGCCGCGTTGAGCACTGCTTCCATGAAGTACGCCAGGCCCTGCGTAGACAGGAGGTCCCCCCTGGCAATTTGGGGTAGCCGGGCGAGGCGCTCTTCTAGCTTGCTTGGGAGTGTGATGTGGTGGTGCCGCGTGGCCTGTGTGACTCCCAGGTGGACTGTGGTGTCTTCCAGGTGTAGGGGCTCGCCTTTCCGGATGTGGGGGGTGGGGGTCTTGGCGTCGGCCAGCCCGACTGATTTGCGGGGGTGCACTAGGAGCTGGTGGGCGTCCAGGTAGGTTGTGGTGAGTTGGAGAATGGCGGACGCTTGTTCGGTGGTCGTTGGTAGCCCTGCGTTCTCAGGGTCGCGGTGGCGGGTGGCCGTAGTTAGGAGGTTGTCATCTGCGAAGTTGATGAGGGGGGACCGTAGCGGGTATGGGGCGTACCCCGGGTATACCCGTGCTAGCTCGAATGCCAGTGGTAGGGTGACGAGGAGGTAGAGGAAGGGGCCTTCGGCGCCTCCCTGCGGGACCCCGCTGTCTGTGCCGGTGCAGGGGGTGAGGCCTGCGGCCGTGATGACGGCGTAGAGTCGGGTCTGGATGTACCCGGTCATGAAGGATAGGAATGGGAGGCCAATGGTATCCCATACCTCCGTGAGGAGCCGGTGTGGGGCGGTGGGGAACGCGCCTTGGACATCGAGGGAGGCGATGATCATCTCGTAGGGGTTCATGTCCAGTGCGGTGTCCTGGAGGAAGATGGCCTCGTGGGGGGACCTGCCGGCCATGGCTCCCCACATGCTGGCGGGCACGTGGGCGAAGACCGCTGGCGCGATGCGGCCTAGGATGGGCGTCCACACCAGCTTGACCTCGGTGGTGGCGCAGACTATGGGCCGCCAGTTCCCCGGCTGCGCCCAGTCCCCCTTTTTGTAGAGGGGGTGGACCAGGTTGGCCCACTCAGGGGGGATGGGCGTGGCGCCCGTGACGATGTCCCACAGGCGGGCTGCCAGGCGGCGTTTGATGGGCAGGGTGAGACGTTGGTACGCTTCGGCCGGCAAACCGTCGACGCCGGGCACGACCCCCTTCTTCAGGCGTTCTAGGGCGCGTTGCAGTTCTGAGATGCTGAAGGGGTCGTGTTCGATGGCGCGCCGCTGTTCCCGGTTGAAGACCCTGGGCACATGCTCGCGGATGGTGTTTCTGGTGTGGGGGTCGAGCTCGGGGAGGGCGTCCCCCTGTTGTGCCTGGAAGCTGTCCAGGACTGCCTGGAGGACGGCGTCGGGGTCATTGGTGAGGCCTCCTTCGGGGGTGCGTACCGCGTGGATGGTACGGCGCCCCGTGTCCTCCAGGATGCGGCTGACGTACCGTAGGGACTTGTACGGCGTGTCGTTTCTGCCGTATCTTTCGCGTTCTTGGGCTGCGGCCGCTATGTTGTGGGCGTGCCATTCCTGGCGTTGGTGGCGGCGGGTGGTGAGGAGCGCACGGAGGTGGGCGTCCCGGTCTCGTGCCTCCGGTGTGCTGGGGCGTAGCAGGGTGGCGAGTTCCCCTTTCGTGGTCCAGATGTCATGGACGAGTTGCTGGAGGGTGAGGTCTGGTGGTGCTCCCGTGTGGTCGGTGTCACGCTTCATGCCGCATGCTTGTGCCGCCCGGCGCATGGCGGTGGTGAGTGTCGGTGCACTCGGGCGGCGCAGGATGGCGTGTAGGGCCCTGTTATACCTGTGCCAGGCGCCGTGGTCGTCCTCGGCCGGGAACTGCAGTGTGGGTGGGAGGGTGTTGTCTGGCAGGGTGGCCGCGGGTGGGGGTAGGTTGGGGATGATGAGGTCGATGTAGAGGGGCCGGTGGCCCGTGCCTTTGGGCGGGAGGTCCCCGTAGGCTGCTTCGTGGACGCGCACCGTGGTTGGGTCCCCGTAGCACGTGTCGATGCAGGATGGGTGGGTGCCGGCTTGGTGGGGGTAATGGGAGGGTGTGCCGGTGAGTCCTGCCGTGAGGTCGGTGAGGCCCAGTTGGTGCATGGCGTCCCGGACAGCTGTGTCGGTGGCTGTGGGTGGACCGGTGCGGTCGTTGTCGGTGGGGGCGGCGTTTAGGTCGCCTATGATGATGGTGGGTGCCAGGAGGGAGAGTCGGCGGTACGCCAGGCTCAGGGTGTCCAGGAAGTCCTTGGTCTCCTCCCCGAATGGGACGTGCGTGAGTAGCACGTTTAGCTGCCATCCGGGCCCCACGCACTCGTACGCCCCGAGGCGACCATCCACTCCGAGGTCGGGGTGGGCATGTACCGTGACCGACGTCTTGTGGTAGAGGGGTACCCCCCGTTCCCAGTGGGCGTGATATTTGTTCCCCTTCGGGTCCAGGATTGGTGCTGGTTCGGGTTGGTCCGCTCTGCGGAGGGCTTGCTCCAGGAACCCCAGGAGGTCTGCGCCTTGGGGGTGCGGCCCGGGCATGACTTGCAGTGTGGTGGCCTTGGTGGGGTCGTAGGTGACCGCGGGCTCGTTGAGGATGTTGATGCGGGCGTGGGCTTCCGCAGGCGCCGGTTTCTGGGGACCGGTAGAAAGATGTCCTTGAATTATGCCCTAGGTCTTTTGATGTATTCCTGCAGGTTTTGTAGTTGAAAACCCCAAACCAAAGCAGCAAGTAGAGCAAGGACTGAATGTGGATCGAATCAATGATTGGTTTTGGAATCCAATATCACACAGAAGGGCTGCAGATAGACAAAGCAGGTATATGCACATAGATTCAATCACAAATGGATAATACAAAAGGTTTTATATGAAAATTGGTCAGACTCTAGCCTCAGAGGTTGCAATAGGCACTTCATGTGCACTCTTTTGGGTGAAATGGTGCTGGTTAGGACTGAGGGGCATAGATGTCAGGACCACACAGAAAATGACTTGGCCAAGCAACTGAATTCAGAAACAGTTACAAAGTAGGACCACAATAAGTGGTAGAAACAATTGAGTATAGGGGTCTTGGGGTGGGAGACCACTTAGGCTTAACCTCCAAGGCCAACAAGCATGTAATGCCTGTTTTATTTTGGTATGTCCTCCATGAAGGAAGGTACCTCCGCTCAGTTGAGTGGTAGGGGTGAACTTCATGGGGGGGCTAGGGTCACAACCCTAGTTACTTTGAGAAAGTGTACTTTAGGCAACAAAAGAGAGATAAAAATACTTAAGTTTGTCTCAGCATCAACAAAGGGTTTTTAGGGGGGCTTAGCCTGGATCAAGCCCTCCAAGAAAGACATGGCAGTGACTTTTTCTTACTCCCCCCTGGAGTACTAGTTAGCTAAGCTAGTAGGACCAAGGAAAAAGGCTCAAATATTGCCAAAATTACCTCAAAAAAATGCATTAAACTTACCAAAAACATTCTCATCACTTCATAGAAGCCTATAACACTGTAGGGTCCCTTGAAAAACAGTGTAATGTACCGTGAATGATGTCCCTTTGAAGGGGCATTCCTCAAAAGTCGCCGGCGTGCGGCGAAAACTTTTGGAAAAAGTGTGGGGGCAGTGGGAATTGAACCCAGGACTCCCTCCCTAGAGCCAATGTGCTTGCCCACTAGGGTACAGTCGAACGCTCTAATGCGGACGGCTATCGCCGTATAAACAGCGTTTCAGTATACGTCCTGACCAAGGGCCAGGGCGGAGCAATACTCCCAATGGAGGACACAAACCCCCAGGAGCTGGAAAAAATAGAAAATGGAACCAGCAGGGAGTGATTCCTGCGGTTTTGCGGAAGGGGTTGCGATTTAGCAAGTGAAATCGTTGAAAATCGACGAAACCACGCGGGAAATCGTCATTTTTACACATAACATAAAGTCGCAGACAAGCGCAAAGGAAGCGGACGCCAAGAAAAGGGTTGCGCAAGCGAAAACAGCTTTTGGAAAAGAAGGTATGAGCCGTAGTTTTTAAAGTTTTAAAGAAACTTTTTGCACAGTTGTGTCAAAATGTTTATAAACTTCAGAGTAAAGCATTCAAATTCAGCTTACACCACCGAGCAGTTCAACAACCCGTCTCTCAGGTATGTCTGTGTCACCTCACACTCACGCATTGCGTTCGTGTTGGTTGTTCCGTCAAAACGTTAGGGTTGTCAACGCTGTGCTCGTTGGGGGGTCGGGTGTTCATCTCTCGTGCTCTGCACAGGTGAAAGCAGGAATGAAAGGTATGTGATGCGAATGGAGCGCGCAGTGCGCACGTAGGGTTAGAATATGCGCTGTGCTCGCGATGCATGTGCCTAATCTAGGCATCCACACGCTGTGACGCTTTACCTGTGTCCGAAATTCACCCTTGTTTTCTTCTTTACAGGTAAGACAAAAAGCGTTTGTCCGTGTGCGGCCGCGGCGTTAAAGTTGAGTTGCTTAAAACGCTTAGGTTTGTTTTGTGTTCGTTTCAATTCGGCATTCACACGATGCATGGTGAGTAAGGTAGGTTAGCCCAGGAGGAGCTCACCTCCTGGTTCAGTCAACGGTTCAGCCTCCCTTCCCTGCGTGCACATGATGCATTAAAGGGTAGGCCACGCGAATTGCGCACGGTAAACCTTGTTTAGGTTACCCAGAGGCTCCTCGGTACGTTCTTTAAGAGAACCCGAGGAGTTTCTTAAAGCTTGCTTGCTTGACAGGGGTAGCTGCATCTGCAGCGTGTTTGCGAACAGTGTATTATAGGTCACACTGAGAAGGGTATAATACCTGGAGTGTGGCTTGGTTCCTCAGTCGCAAACGCCCCTTCATCTGCCTCTTTTGTACAGGTGGGAGAGGTTAAGGGTGATTGGTGCACGCAGCAGCTGCCTTCGGCGGCTACCATTTTTCTGCCCCAGGAAAACAGGGGCGCTGATCACAAACCAAATCACTGTGCCTCAGCCAGTATGGCGAGGGCAGTTCGACCTCAACGACATCTGCGCTGTGCACGCAACGAGAGCACCCCTTCCCTCCAAGCCCTAGCAGGGGAAACGCGTTGTGGCGTCCCCTGTTAGGCCACAGCTGCTTAGGAGCGCTGTGTTCTCTTGTCCTTTTCACAGGAGGGCCACTAGGGCCTGAGTCTTCCTGGACAGCAACCCCAAGTAGCGTGTGTAGGGGTTAGGGTCAGCAGAGCTGGCAGGAGTGGAGTGCAAGTGATGAGTGCTCACCCTGCCTTCGAAGGCCGGTGCTGGCGTTAGTGAGTGTAGTGTAGTGGTGTCTCCTGTCCCGCGTGCTTTTCCTCGTGGGCAGGGGAGTGCGTTAGCTTTTGGCCTGTAGCAAAAATCGGCGTTTTGTATGCCCTCAGCACACTTGGCCACCCCTCCCCTCTTAGTAGGTAGGGCTTTTGCCGTCAAACCCCAAGTATAGGCGCCAGCACAGAAATTGGGCGCCATAGGAGTGGTAATAGTACCTGATTAGGACCTTCGGTCCGACGTCAGCGAAGCCCGGTCTCCGGGAGCCACGCTGGGGAGTGAAGTGAGACACATACAGACATACGTAGCACACTTAGGGGTATGGTAAACCCTGTAAGGAAGGGTAGAACCCCATGGGTCTGGACCAGTCAGGGGTCCTAATTGTGGGCTCGCTTGTCCCCAAGGAGGGAAGACACACCTTGCCTCATAACACCTTGCTTGTCATTCCCCCCTGGTGTAGTAAGCCACCGTTCTTCGTTGGCTCACCAAGGTCATTACATTAGGGCAGTACCCATGCAACACATGGTCAACAAGGCAAACACTCGCTGGGTGGCTGCAATCTTGATAAGCGGCCACCTGGCTCACGCTGGAAACCATAGGCATGGGTCTGCAGGGCACAGACAGAGTGCTCACTGCACCTGTCAGTAGACTGACACAGGGAAATTAGCTTCGCTTCTTACGCTGGGACATAGTCTCAGCACGGGTTAGGAGCTGACCCTCGTTGTTCTCAACGAGGTAAGTGCGGAAAATGGGGTTGATACTCCCATCTGGTTGTATGAAGGCTGACATAGGTTCCCAGGTCGCCTCAGACAAACCAGAGCCATCCCACAGGGTAAGGAATTTCCAGCCCTGTTTATACTCGTGGCGAGCAATTCCTGCAACCACGTAGTAACCATTGACTGCCATCTCATCGGCAGTCATCTCTTCGAGTTTGTCTGCCTCCTCTGGACTGGCAGCGTTCTCTAGGTCTATACGTTCAATCTCACTGTCGCTGAGGCGCCACTCATCCCAAGACAAGTCGTCAGGGGAGTGATAGTGCCTCAACTGCTTAGGAGCACATAGCAGTTCACCACCTAGACGTGGACTGCACCTGACATGGATCCTGGATCCATCTATCCTGATGATACGATAGGGTCCAAAGTAAGGGTCCTGTAGGCAGTTACGTGGCCAGGAGGGTAGGCGTGAATGGTGTACCAAAACAAGGTCACCAACCTTGAAGCTGGCAGGTCGCCGTAGGCGGTTCCGTCGGCTCTGTTCACGGTCACGAATGTGCCTCAGGTTAGTACCAGCCTGGTTAGCCAGAGACTGCTTGTGTTCCAGCCAATCTCCCACAGCGCTCTTGAAGTCCTCAGGAAAGGGGGTTTTGAAGAACCAAGCAGGTCGTCCTCCATGGAACAGTTCATGGGGGGTGAAACCCGTAGAAGAGCTCCGCTGTGAGTTCATGGACAGAACTGCCCAGGGCACTAGGCGTACCCAGTCCTTGGTGCGCTCCTGTTTCATCAGGATTCTTAAGTTTTGCTCCACCACACGGTTCTGTCTCTCACAGAGAGGGTTAGACGTGTGAGTTTAGGGCACACCTGTGGTTACCTCCACGTTGAGGGCATTTAGCACTCGTTTGTACCACCCAGTGTCACTGCGGATGCGTACATCTTCATCAGAGTGCACCTGTTTAGGTGCTCCATAGGGTTCGAACCATTGTTCGACCAACATTTCTACAGTCTGCTCACCTGTGATTTTCTTATTGCAAGGGAACACACGGGTGAAGCGAGATAGACCACAGGTGACCACTAGGCAACTATCATAGCCGCCAAAGCGTGGTAGGCCGTGGATGTAATCCACGTAGAGTAGAGAGTTAGCACAATAGGGTATGGGTAAGCTGGAGATCAGGCCCCTATCCCTACTGTCGCTCTGCTTGCTGGCATGACAGCCACAAGCATCCACAATGGTCTGCATACGCGACCTCAGTTCAGTCAGGGTTAGACTAGAGTAGAAACACTCACGGAAGAAGTCCACTGAGCGATTAGCGCCAGTGTGACCAGAACTGAGATGGGACCACTGTAGGCACCCATCCAGTCGTGCCTCAGGCACTACAATTGGGTCCTCGTAGAAGAGGTACTGATTGTTTTTATACCACTGGTTCCCGTCAATGACACGGGGTTCGAGACCAGTGCTGAGGGTTTGGAGAATTTCTTCATACTCTGACTGATAGTCGGTTAGACTCCAACCCTCCAGGATTCCAGCAGTGCGCATGGACAGGTCAAGCTGGACATCCATACGCTGGAAAGCCTCTTTGGCGAGCGCCTCAGAGCTCTCACCAATAAGCGCATCGAAGTTGTTGCGCGATATATAGTCCGACAGTTCATTCTTAATCCCGGGGATATGATGCACTGTCAGCCTGAACTGGCTCAGGTAAGTCCACCACCGTTTTAGCTTCGCTTTTTCTGGTGGTGGGCCCTTCTGAAAAGACTTCACAGGCTCCTGGTCACACAGCCAGACAATAGGGTTAGACCCCAGGAGTCGGGATTGTGAAGATAGCACCAACATACCGGCCAGGAGTTCCTGGTCATAGGTGCTGTAGTTGGAACGCGCTTGGTTCCATTTCCAATTCCAGTGTCCCAGTGGCACCAGTCGCCACTCACTGGTAGGATAGTCATGTTTGAACGAACCATCACGGTTCAGTCCAGTAGTACGATAATGGCAGTGGGTTAGTTCAGCGGGGTTAAGCTCCTGCCATTGATAGATCGTACCTCCCCCCCCTACATCACTGGCATCAGTGATCAGGACTATCTCGCCCTCAGGGCGGGGCACTCCCAGGCAGTTGGAGGAGGCAATCTTCTTCTTCAACTCCTGGAAACACTCTTCCTCTCTGGAGGTCCACCTCCAGGGAGTAGTTTTCTTGATTGGGTCAGTGAGGGGGGCAGAGGAGTAAGTAAAATTGTGGATGTGACGCCGATAGAAATTACAGGCGCCCACAAAACTCCTCACATCGTGTAGACCCTTCTTAGGGTCATCGCGAATCTGCATGTCCTGTAGGGGCTGCATCTTAGACGCGGCTGGTTTCCACCAGCCATACCCCACATCGAAACCCAAATACTCCATCTCCTCTTTCATAAACTCGCATTTTTCGAGTTTGATTCGGAGATGGTTTTCTTGACAGACAGTGAAGAATTCACGGAGGAGAAGGACATGGTCCTCTTTGGTATTAGTACCCAAACTCACGTCGTCGATGTGAGCCTCCATTTCTGCACCCCGAGAAATCAACTCTTGTACTAGAGGCCTGCGCCTCAGTATGTACAAAATTTTGTTCATAAGCTCCTGGAAGAGCGCTGGGGCGCTAGCCACCCCGAAAGGCATAACCTTCCACTTAAAGACACGACGCTTAGGGGTTAAAAAAGCCAGCAGCTCCTGAGCTGCGGCGGTTAGGTCAACCTGCCAGAAACCAGAGCGTTTGTCCATTTTGGTCTTATACCTGCATTTGGCAATACGCTCCAGGGTGTTTTCCATGTTAGGAATACTCCCTGAGTGGTTCTGGGTTTTCTTGTTGACCTCACCATAGTCTACAACAAGACGTAGAGCAGTCGACCCTGGTTTAGCAACAAGGAAACAGGGGCTGCAGTGATGGGGATACTCCCCATGTTTATACTCTTCAACGAGGCCAGCATCAATGCATTCTTGGATCTGGCGCTCGATTTCTTCAACCTGTTCCTGTGGAGCGGGATAGGGACGACGCCTCACTCGCGTCTTTTCAAATTCTGGTTTCAATTTCAGGTCCATCTGGACCAGTTTTTTACAAGATAGGGGAGGCGGCAAGGCGCCGAACACCTCCTCATAGGTTATAAGCAGTTTCTTCAGGCGGGGGTCAAGGTTAAGACTCTCGACTTTCTGAAGGAAATCCTCCTCAGCATGGAGGTTGCTTTTTCCATGTTCTTTCTTTTTCTGCCGATCAGCAGTTTCGGCAGGTACAGTACCATCGTCCCACTCAGGGGGACGTTGCTGCCCATAGTGTAGAGAATACACTAGAGGTATCTCAGGATCAGGCAGCGTATAGGACTCATCGTCCTCCTCAGACCAGATGGAGTATTTCCAGGTCTGTCTGAGGTATTGCAGCCGCTCTTGGCGCTCAATACCTTCGGCCTTCAGGTACAACAGCCGTCGGAGTTCTTGAGTGTCATGCTCAGACAATGGCATGTTATTAGCAGCAGGCCGTGCCAGAGCATCAGTACTCCGGGCCACGGTTTCACCTGTGTGCACAGGCTGCATGTGTAGCACTGGTTTCCCAACAGAGGAAGGGGGTTCAGAGTTTGACTCTAGATCTACCTCCTCTAGCAGCAGCTGGGCCAGGAAAGCACTATGTTTTAGGTCAACACAGCTGGGATCAACAGAGGGAATAGTGCTGGCGATCTCAGACAGTTGGTCGTCAGCATCCTCTTTTACAGCTGCAGGTTCCAGATAGTCATCAGGAGACTCACACCCTGTAAGTGTGGCAGATAGGTGCTCAGGAGATCGATTTTTGAGATCATAAAGGGTCAGGCCAAGATTTTCGGCCATGACCTCTTTTAGTAGCACCTGGTCCAGGTCACACAGGGGTACAGGATTGAGAGATCCATCGATGATGGACAGGAAACTGGCCCACTCAGGGGCCTGCATAGCTGTGTCTGAGTCCTCAGGCACATAGATGGGGCCGTCGGGGAGTTGCACTTTTCCCACGGTCATTCGGTCAAGCATACGGCGCCAGTAAGCATGTTCACCAGAGCAACCCCAGTCAGGGGTGCACATAACAACCCTTCCTCCAACATACGCGATCTTGGTTAGAACCTTCGCGAGCAGGGAGAAGGGAGGGTTAGCATACGCTAGGCCCATTGCTTTCCAGAAGAAACGGAAAGCATTGTTCATTTGTTTCGAGCAGTACAACTGCATGATGTGCTGTTGTTGGCTCGCAAACAATTCCACCTGGACCTCATCCAGGTTTACCTGAAGGGCCGCCAGTCCATTTTCGAGAACATGACGGGCCAGTTGGTAGTTTTCAGTACGATAGTTCGTCTTGGCTGCGTAGCGCAGCCCAGACTCTTTTCGCCGTGACAGCTCCAAAGGAACGGAGAACAGCCCACTGCCAAAGTCGCAGTGCAAAGAGTAAGGACGCTGTAAGGACAGCATTTTAACCTGGGGGTTTCTTCTTAGAAAGTCAGTGCCAATGACGATGTCAAAGGCGTCAGTGTCCAACACTCTGCAGTGTTGGGTCACGGTTTCGTCGCCCAGACATATGGTCACATCGACCCCCCCCAAGGAATGGATGGTACGCCCATCCCCTACTCTTATGGCCACGGTCTTAGTTTTCCTGAAAGTTTTAAGCAGGCGCCGGGCCACTATGGAAAGTGTTGCACCGGTATCAAGCACCGCTCGAAAAACCTGATCCCCGATTTTCACGAGGATCCAGAAAACCAAGTCCTCCTCTTCGGAGCCGCCCCCCTATTCCTCATCAGGGAATTTCACATCCACTCCTGCCGCCATGAGGGACTTGGCCATCCAGGCCAAGCGCCTCTTCTTAGAATTATTCCCCTCAGGGGTAGCGTTATCCCCTTGGGGGCGCTTCTGGGGGACACCTGCGACAGGAGCGGGTGTGGCAGCAGGAGTAGGTGTAGCAACGGGCGCTGATGAGCGCCTCTGGGGGTTAGGGGGTCCAGTTTTGCCACCTCCCTTGCCACCTCCTTTACCTTTATCCCCATTCGGGGGATTTCGGGCGGGCGTCTTCTGGCGCTCCGCCTCCTGACGCTTGAGTTTGTCACTCTCGCGTTTCTTGATGTGGCATTCGTCCTCATAGTGACGACGTTTGCCACAGTATCCACAGGTGATGGTACACCTGAAGTGGTCCTGATGGGTCACAGTTTTCCCATCTTTAGTATGCTGCTCACGTTTCATCTGCAGCATACAGCCACTGCGGAGATCGCAGTCAGAGGCATGACAAGGTCCTGACGCGTTCCCGTGGGGGGCCGGCCACGGGACGCTGCGGTGGACACGCGCAAGTGAGCAGGCAGGCAAAGCACTACGCTCACAAGGGCATCAATGCGCTCATGTCATGTGACAAAGCGTTTCAGGATCCTTGCCACTCTGCAACAAGGGAACGAAAGTATGTACAGCAACACATCAGGATATGTACACATGGGGTTAAGACTGGACTGGGGTAAGGGCATCACAGGACAATAGACACTCTATCCCAACTCGTATCCCAATCCCAGGTCCGACCCTCTCAGTGGCTGGTGGGGGCGGGGGCTCAAACACAACCCATGCCCTGCTCAGTCCGGACCCTGAAACCCTGCCAATGGGGGAGGTGTCCCGCCTAGCCACAGGCGAGTTCCTGGGAACCAAGGAGCTATAAGGCCAACCGACAATGGCTCCCAATGCTCCCATAACGGCAGGTCCCAACTCCACTCTGAGCCAGAGATATGGCCCCGCCATTATCCCTCAGGAGGTGGTAGCTGAAAAAGGGCTGTTTCAGCCCAAACTGATATTGGCTTCAAAATCTCCAAAATTGACCCCTCGTCCTGACCCGCCAGAGGTAGGGACGAGGCAACTGACCCTATGCGCTTCGCATACGAACTCCCTGGAGCCCTCACCCAACCTGGTTCCCTCTGAGGTTCCGGCATCAGGGCACCACGGGTTCGTCACGTGGGGTCATGATTGCCAAAATGGCAAAATCGGCCGTCTCGGGCGACCGTCCAGGGTAGGAAATCTTGGCGATATTGACGCGCCAAGCCTTGATTCACAACCCTTGATATCCCCTTTGGTCCCATGCCCTGGGTTATCGCTTGCTGTCACGCCGGCTGCTTACTGTTCACCGATGGGATGACCACACGGACGGGGCAGAAAGCAACATGCGGTGCAAAGGTGGGGATCGTGGATCGCACCAAAAGTTGAATAACTCCGGATGAGCCGGAGGAGCAAATACGAAACTTAAGGGCGTTCAACCCTTGGTCATATGCTACAATATGCGCACTTTCTTCCTGGCTAGATCCCGTGCCCCATGGAGATATGGTAATTCCAATATGGCATACAATGGCAAAAACAGCGAAATTTGGCCAAAACGGCCCGCACTCATGATTCCATATCTCCATGGCCACGGCGAGGATTCTTTCAACCAAAGATGCGATAGACACATGGGACTTAGGTCCCAATATATGCCACTTGCCATCCCTCATGGTCGCCTCTAGCTCTTTTTCCCATCGGAGGGAAACTGACACACGTATGGGGCAGAATGGCAACATACCCCAAATTGGGTGACTCACAACCCTCCCATCAAGAGGAGAGGCCACATGGGGAAACACCCCATTCGACGTGGGCTTATGTGCCCTCTCCGAATTGCCCTTACCCTTGGTCAAGTGGCGCACGCAATCTCGGGGGTGAAATCAGGGGGAGAAGGAGTTTGTGGCCATTTTGGGCAAAACGGCCAAAATTCACCCAAAAGTGGTCCCTCCAAATATCGTATCTCCGTATCACGAAAGAAAGGAGCCTCGGGCTTTTGCATGGATGCAAACCGAAGCTTTGCTTCCCTTTTGCAACGAGGGTTGAGGTTCAAAGCACAATGAAAGCATTTTTAACACCTCAATCCTTGATGCACACTATTTATGGGAAAAAGTGCATATATCGGCGATATTGGCATGAGCATATCTTTGGGACCTTGAGGAGCAAAAATATGAGTAAACACTTTTGGAGTGGGCCCATAGTAGGTGCTTTCAAACATGCACCCTATGGTCAGATTGTCTCCGCCCACTCGTGTCATTAGTGCTTGCTTATGAGCGCGTGTGCAAAGAGGCAATGTGGCACGCGTGCTCACAAGGCGAAATAATATAAAATAGAAGACAAGGTTGTAAAAATCAACCAAGCCATCCACGATGTCCTTCGTGGTCTCTACTCTACATATTGCCTTGGTTCGAGGCTCAACTCCCCATAGGCTTCGAATACGAGCCTCGAAGGTTTGGCCATTTTGGCCTAATTTTCGACCAAAACTTGCCCTCTTTTGAAAATAGAGTTTTGGTACGCATTGAATTGCGTGGAGCCATCGTTGAGTTGGCTCGTAAAACGAAAATGGCCTCGGGCTTTTGGTCTTGTGAGCATTGTGTTCGGTCATTAACGTTCATGCTCACAAGGCCACAAAGTTAGCGTTTGCGCACGCAAACGACTTGGGTTTGCGAGACCCATAGGCTGCCTAAAACACCGCCATTGCCCACTTCCCTAAGCAAGATGATATGCCCGCGTGAAAGGGGCATGGATGAAAGACATAGGGGGGAGACGTAGGGTTCCGTGCGAGCTCTTGGTCCTTGAGAAGCATGAGTTCACACGATCGACGGAAAGCCTTGCGCGCTGATTTTCTCGAAAACGCAACGGCGAAAAATTCTGGTGAACACACCAGATGAAAGTACATTAAATACCCTCTAGATTCAGCCCTTAAGTTCTCTTAGAACCTCACAGGTACTCGAGAAAAGTCAATCACAAAACTCGCCACGGAGAAGCGACGAAGGCGCGAGAACAGGCGACATCAGGCGGCGATTTCACGACAATTAGAAATCGCGGTAGAAATCGGGTATTTCACCGATTTCTGCCCGAAAATTGATCAAGACAATAAAATCACGGTAATTCTACATCGATTTATTGGTTAGAAATCGGATTCCAGATTTCACGGGTTAGAGAACAGGGATAGCCGGTGTCAACGGCTTCCGCACGGGTGTGACGGCTCGCAGGCCTCTGGGCCATGGGCCATAACGGGTGTGACGGCTCACAGGCCTCCGGGCCATGGGCCATATGTTCTGGGTACCGCTTCACCCCCCTCCTTAGAGCAAACCCTCGGGGGGGGCTCGATAACACCTACGCATGGCAGCGGGTACCCAGGACCACTTCCTGAAGGGGGGGGGTGTGTCACGTCCTCACTTCAGGCTGACTCCGGCTAGGCTGTCTAGATCCCTCAGTAAGATAGGTATTATGCTGTAATAGCTCGTAGCACATGTACAGTATCAAGTATCAAGTCCCGGGTCCTGGCGGCGATTGTTCGGCATCCAAAGGACCCGTTAACCCATACCAGGCGCACCGGGTGCCGGCTGCTACGGTCACCACCACAGTGGCAGTGGCACACACGGCCAACATAGGCGACACACGACGACCGAGGTGGTCCCACAGGTCGAGAGCGACCACAAGAATCCATCAGGCTACCCCAAGCTTCCCAAGGCCCGCCGACTGGGGAGAGTCCCCACGGGTCCTTCCTCGGGCGCACCATGTCCATATCCATACGACGCGAGTCCAGAGTGATAGAGCCGAAGTCCTTGAGGGATCTCAAGGGGGCTCCTCCTGAAGGGATCGGGCATCAAGGCCGTCTTTTCCCTCGCCCTATTACCACGAAGGCCATACATGAGGGAGTCCCCATGCAGTGTGGGCGGAGGCGTCGACTCCTCAAACCACCAGTTTCCCAGGCAGACTGACCGAGGTCAGGAGCACCGGAGGCCGCCATCCGACCGCAAGTGCGTCTGCGAATCGGTAGGCTCACACTGGGACTGACAGTGGGGGACCGCTGGGAGTGTAGTCAGGCAACTGGGCTTCCCGCCTGGCGCCATCAGGATCTCCACACACAGCGAATAGGGCAACACGGTATCACGGGCACTCAAACAGTAGAATCTGTATTCAGGTACTGGTCCAGGCTGGACCAGGCTGTATGAACATGTACACGGCGACTCAAGGCGCCTCTGTATCCCGATTCGTGGTGCAAAACAGTCCATCCCTCAGCGATGGGCTGATGACACTTAACATACAGATGCACATATCCTGGAGGGCAGAAAAACAAGCAACAATCTGGGTAAATAGGCGTGTAAACACGCTCTGGACAGAGCGCCAAACCACGCCACGGTCAGGATAAGGCAATGCAGGAGGGTGGACAGGAAAACGCCTGAGTTCAGGCCATATATAGTCTGCAGACACACTTCGACTGGTCTGGATCCCGCAAATGCCATGGGACCAGACCACACACCAAAAATCGCAATGCCGATGACAGCGGCATCCGTTGCGCAACGTCGTATGGGCTTCAAGGCCCCAAGAGCTCAAAAATATGAAGGTCAGTCGCCCTACCTGGTTTCCCAAGGATTCAGCAGGTGGGGGAGTGACGAATAGAATTGAAAGAGAGGGGCCATCCTCCTCTGGATTCAGCAGGGGGGGGTATATGGCCACTCTGTCACCGAAAGATGGAAGAGAGCAAGCAAGTAAGGGACGATTTGTCGGCCTCACAAGCGCTCAAAACGTATCAGGGGAGAGCTCAGGGCGCTGATCAGGCACTCCTGGCTGCAATCGCCCGGGTGAGCGCTGCCAAGTCCGAAACGTGGATCTTGGTCTTGTGCTTGCGGATGTACTCCATGAAGGGAGTATTGACCCGCGGCACGAATGAGGAGACGGGTTCCCAGGTATCGTGGGACGGCCCATAGCCTCGCCAACGAACCTTGAACTCCAGACCTCCGGGTGCCGAGGCTTTCGGACGCTGAGCCAGGATCTTCTCGACTGTATAGTCGTCCTGCTCCGCATAATCGTCGTCCGAGTCAGCCTCATGTGCGGCATAGCTCAGGGACACATGTTGGCCACGGAGGTCGGGTTCCCGCACACAGAGTTGACTCTCGTGGCGCTCCCGGAACTGTCCGTGACCCACCTTGATGCGGTAGGTGTCCTCACCAATCCTGCGGACCACCTCGCCGGGTGTGAACCAGGTCTTGGTGCGGTGGGTGCACATGGGGCGGGGTCTGATCACCCACACCGGGTCTCCCACCCTGAACTTCTGCGCTGTCGAGCTCGGGGCGGACTTCTGACGCTCAGCATGCTCCTTCTCGAGCTGCTGGCGGATGTCCCGCGCCGTTTGCTCTTGCCGCGCGAAGAATTCTTTGGCATCCATAGCCATGCCATCACCAGACAAGGGAAGTCCCCTACCCAGGGGGTCCCTGCCGAACAGAATCTGGTGAGGGGACAAACCGCCCGGAGTGGGGGTGTCATGATGGGCCTTCAGAGCAGGCCACATCTCCTCAAACCAGTTCCGACGTGGATTGGTGATATGGATCTTGCGCAGCTTCTCGAACAGCTGCCGTCCAGCCACTTCAGCACGGCCGTTAGACTGGCTGAGATAGGCAACGCTCTTGGCATGACGTATCCCCATCAGGGAACACATAGCCTTGAACCAGCCACCAGTAAACTGGGGCCCTCGGTCACTGCAAATGGTGCGGGGGATGTCAAAGACGGTCAGCCAATAACGAATCATCATGACTGCCACTTCCTTGGCGAGCAACCCCTTTTTGCGTGCCGGAACGGCTACAACGTAGCCGCTGTGGCGGTCCACACAGAGAACCACACAGTCAAAGGTCTCCTTGCCAATGTGCACTTCGGGCATGGAGAAGACGTCCATGGCCACGCTCTCCATGGGCTGGTCAGGAACCGGCGTCCATTGGGGTTCCCCCTTGACGTTCCGGTTATCGGGATTGCAGGCCTGACAGACCGAACAACCCTTCCTGACCTTCTTGATGGCGGTGTAGAGAACGATATGGTCGATCTCAAACCGACGCTGCATGTCAAGAGCTTGCTTCTTGACCCCTGGGTGCAGCATGTGGTGGTGCCAAGCTTCACACAGCTCGAGCACCCGGGACTCTGGTACTAGCAGCTTACCATTCCGGTAGAGCTTGCCATCCTCCTCAGTCAGCCCCTTTGGCCACTTCTGCCCGTCGTCAGGGTCGGTCACAGCCCTATACTCGGTCGCAAAGGCCTCAGACTTGGCGTAGTCGTCGGTCCAGTCGTCCTGGAGGCAAGACTCCGGGAAGAGGTGCTTGTCGGACTCAGCTCCCTCAGGGGCGAGTACACTGACCGCTCCGCTCACCCTCGACGCGAGGGGGGCATCCGCAGCCATGACGACGAAGCATTTTGCACCCTCCTCCTCCATCAGGCGCTCCATTTCAATGATCCTCTTGGCTTCAGCGGTCTCAGCCTCATCGCCATGGGCAGAGATATCCTGCATGCCCTTGCTGGCGGGATAGGCCCACCTACTGAGACAGTCCGCCACGGTGTTGTCCTTTCCAGGAATATAAACAACCGTAAGGTCGAACTTGGCCAAGGTCTCGTGCCATCTTGCCCGTCGGGAGGCGGGACCTGAGGGGGTGTCCACGTGCTCCTTGTGCCACGACCGCAGACTCTGATGGTCGGTGCAGACGGTGACGGGATGGAGGGCTATGTACCCAGCCCATTTCCTGAGAGCCATGACGATGGCATACGCCTCCTTTTCACGGGGCGTCCACGTCCGTCTCTGGCCTTCCGCCAGGACTCGGCTCCAGAAGGCCACGGGCACGTGCCTCCCGTCGTCAAGCACTTGCTCCAACACAGCGCCAATGGCGTAGTCGGAAGCGTCGGTGCGCAGGACGAACCCTCGGTCGGGATCCACGAGGTGCAGACCCACTGCGGATAGCAGCGCCTGCTTCATCCCCTCAAAGGCACGGTCGGACTCAGCTGTCCAGACCAGAGCCTTCTTGGACCCCTTCTTGGTCTCCTCTCGGTTGCCCTTGAGCATGGTCGTCATGGGGGCTGCATACTCGGCGTACATTTTGATATACCCCGAGTAGTAGTTGCAGAACCCTAGATACGCCCGTAGCTCAGAGACCGTCTTGGGCTTTTCCCAGTGCTCAATCGCAGCCACCTTGCCAGGTATGGGCTTTCGCTGCCCGTTCCCGACTACGTGGCCAGTGAAGACCACCTCGCTTACCGCAATGGTGGCCTTGTCACTGCTGCCCGTGAGTTTGTGCCGAACCAGAAGGTCCAGCACTCGAGTGACGTCCCTTTCATGTGCCTCCAGGAGCTCCTCGTAGCTCATACTGGGGTCCCCGGACGCAATGATCACGTCGTCCACGAAGGGGTCCGCACAGTCGCGCACCGGCTCAAGCAGGTTCTCCAGCATCCGCTGAAAAGCCGCATTGCCGTTGATAACGCCCATGGGCATCACCTTCCACTGGAGAGGTCCAAGTGGGGTGCTCATGGCTGTGCAGGCACGGGACTCCTCGGCGAGAGGCATCTGATGATAACCATGTTTCAGGTCAATCACCGTGAAGATCCTCCGCCGGTGTTGCTTTTGCAGCATGTCCTCAATGAGGGGCAGCGTATAGCTGTCGTGCTGCGTTTGGGCGTTCAGGCTGCGGTAGTCGACCACGAGCCGCCACTCACCGGCAACCTTCTTGGGGACGACGAAGCAGGGAGAGGCCCACTCGGAGTGGCACGGCTCAAGCCAGCCTCTCTGGATGAAGTCACGGAGGATCTTCTCCATGGCCTCTTTCCTCTCGCCCCTCAGGGCAAACTCCCGGTGCCGATACACACGGGGGTCCTGCTTCAGTCGTATCTTGGCCTCGCCATACGGTCCACGCACCGGTGGGGGAAACACAGGCTTACCGCTGAAGAAGGTATCACCATACTTCTGCTTCAGCCTGGCCCTCAATGCCTGGATCTTGGGGCAGTCATCGGACTCCGCCTTGGCTTTTCCGGGCACTTGAACCACGGAGCTTACTTGAGGGGTAGCTACTCCGCTCGCTTTCGGCTCAGGTGGTCTTCCCAGGTGGCCCAAAGGGCCATCTCTGGTCTTGCCTCGGAATAGATCGCCGTAGGTGGGTGGGTTACCCCCGATTGGCTCGTCCTGGCTGGACAGGTGGTCCAGTACCCTCCTTACGAAGGTATCTCCATCATAGGAACCAGAGACGATCGAGTCCACTTCCCACCAGGCTTTGTCCTGGCCCTTGCCCTCACGCTGGTTTCCCCAGTCGTGAAAGGGCTGATCCATATACCCCTGAACCAGATCCCACTCCTCTTCAGTGAGGGGCTCTTCCGATTCCGATTCTTCGATGTCAACAGGGGGGGCCGCAAAGCATTGCCTCCAAGGCTCCGCTATGATGCGGTTGACACACACGAAGTCCGTGGTGTCGGCCTGATCAAGGCCCCCATCCACATAGTGGAATTCCGTTGGCCATCTCTGGGGTGGCATGGGCTGTCCCTTAGCGTCCTGATAGACACTCTCTCCAGCCGGTAGGATGACCTTGTTTAAGGTCATGTTGGTCAATGAGGCTACCCAATGTCGGGTACTTTCCTCCTCGGTGCATCCGATAGGAACAACCAGCACTGCCTTGGAGCGGTCCTTGCGAATCTTCGCTATCGCTCTTGGAATGTCCCAACGGGGGCAATGGATCCACATCAATCCCTGATGCGGACCCCAGTGCTTCTTCCACGCGGAGTCCTGTGCGCTCCAGTACTTCTCACACACCCGCAGATGGGCGGAGGTTCCTGAAGAGAACGCATCCAGGGCCAGATCCGAAGCTCCCAAGTCCGCGACAACTCGGCTCGCCACTTCCGGCCTTACGCCGTACTCCTGGTTTGCAGGACCAGTTGGCTCAGTGTCCAGCGCGGCCACTTTGAGCTGATTGCGTTCGGGGTGGATCCATTGGCATTCCACATGGTGCTCTGGTGACGAAAGCCACGAGAGTTGGTCGTCCTGGTACACGGTCATGGAGGCTTGGGCCGCGAGAACGCCGGAGTCCGTCTCCATCATGAAGTCGTACCCAACGATCATGTCCCAGTCCATCTCGGCCTCTTAGAAGCGACCGTGCAGGAGGATTTCCTTGCCGAGGTCTGGGCGGCTCAGTTCACGATGGTTCACGAACTGCAGCCTGATGGCCGCTTCCTTCGTGCCTCCCACCATGTACTGGCCGTTCGCCACCTTCAGCCTGACAGGTTTCCGACTGTCGGTCAGACACTCTGGTGGAAGTAGGCCAGCCTTGACCAAGCTGACTTGAGCTCCCGTGTCGACCAACACGTCGAAGACCTTTTCCACTTCCCCGCATAAAGCACGGACCTTAAGATGCAACTGCCGCTCGCGACCGACACGGCGCACGGCGTGCAAACTCAGGATCTCCGGCCGTTCCAGAAGCTCAACAAGCGACTGGTGCAGGTCGTGGACAATGGACTCAGGCTGCCCATCTGCAGCATCCAGCTGCGGTCCGGGTGATCCTCCGATACTCTCGGATAGATCCTGTAGTACATCAAACACATTCTTGGTCGCGAAGGACGGACGGGTGCAAGGGTTCGTGCCTTCACTTGCCCTCACCTCGCCTCCGCGACTGGGCGCCGGACCGGGCCTTCCGCCCGCGGCAGTCCCCTTGTGCTTATCGACTCCCGACTGGGATGGCTCGGCGCTTCCCATGTCACCATCCTGCGACCGCCCTAGCTGGGGCCCTTGGCTGCAGGGGCTCCGCTAGGGGGCGTCGGTCGTGGAAGAAGGGGTGTTCTCCTCCGCATCAACCTCGTTGACGCCCTTCTTCCTTCTTTCGCTGCGAGTAGGCTTCTTGTCCTTGTCCTTGTTCTGGTTGTTCTGGTTGTTCTCCTTGTTCTTGTTGTCCGACCTGGGGACCCAGTTCCGCTTGATCTCCTGGATCTCCTTGGCCAACTCGGTCCCCTGCGACACCAGCTTGGAGAGCTCGTCCCTGTCCACCTCCACATTGGCTTCCCGGATACCCGCGGACGCACGCTTCTTCGACCCGTGCGCCTTCTTGTAAGCCTCCGTGTCGGCCTTGTGGACGGGGCATGTTCGGTGGTCATGGGGGAAGCCTCGCTTCCTCCCATAACACACGAAACAGCCCTGAGGGTGAGCTCGTATGAACTCCCCAAAGGACAGCGGAGGGTCGCCAATGCGGCGAGGGTCCCTCTTCTCCTGCTTCCTCCAACCCTGCTGCAGGGGCTTCCAGTTTCCCGGCTTGCTCCCCGCGCTCAGGTTCTTGGCCACGAAGGCACAAATGGCCACCTCGGCGGGCTCATCGTCGTCGTCATCGTCGACGAGAGTCTCATCGCCGCCGGCTCCCGCTGGGTCCATGGCAGCTTCCCCGCCAGGTCCCTCGCCAACGTAGTTGACGTCGCGGTCGCCGGGCCTCAACCCGCGGGTGTGGTGGAGGTTTCGGTACTCCTTGAGTACTTCCTTGCCAGCCCACTCCAGGATCTCGTCGCAGCTCATCCGCGCCGGGATGGCCTGCAGACGGATGGTCTGGCCGCTCAGCTCACACTCGTCAAGGCGCCACATCGCGGTCTTCTTGCGATCGCCCGAGACGGTGATGAGGAGAGCGTTCCGCAGGGAGTGCCGTTTGACATCCTGGGCCACGTTCTTCTTCGCCCAAGCCACCACGTTCGTATGATACTCTTTGGGGAGCATCATCTTGACCGTGTGGTTGGACTTGGCCCTCTTGGATTCCTCCTTGGTGACCCTCTTGATCCATGCTTCCGGCAGCATGGAGAGCAGGCGAGCCTGCTCGTCACCCTCGTTCCAATCCTCCACATTGCGGCGGAAGAGGGTGTATTTCCCTCGGAAGTCACGCCAGTCCCGTAGGCGGATCTCCCGTCCATCATGCTCAAGCTTGATGGACTTCCAGCGCTTGGCAGCCACCTGCGGAGCGTCCACCCGCTCCTGCTCGTTGAGCCACTTCTTGGCTTCCTTGAGGGTCTTGATTTTCCCCTCCTTGGTCGCCATGAAGTATAGCTCTCCGAGCACTTCCGGCAGGCGGTACCTGAACCGTCTGAAGACATATCTCTCCGCATCCGCGGGAGGTAGGTCTTCAGTGACGGTCAGCCCCCAATCGTCCAGCTTCTCCAAGAAGCGGTCGAGGTTGAGGGGGTTGCCGTCGTACATGGGGGGCTTGATGTCCTTCAAGTCTTCCCACACGGCGGCATCCGCGGCCTTAGAGACCATGAACGCCGGCCGCGAGGTCGACCGAGGTTCCCATCGGCCTCGCCCACGGACTCCCACGGCCGCCACGTCCATCTCCTCCATGGAATCCCTGTGGCTACGCCGCGGTTCCTCCATGTACGCTGATCCTAGACCTAGTTCACGCCGTACTCCTTCCATGTACTCATCCTCATCACGGCGCCGGCGGCTGCGTTCAGCGGCCTCCCGTCGTACACCACGCGGCGGGCTGATGTCGAACTCCTCCAGGTCCAGATCCAGGTCCTCACCTTCACCGACATCCCATTCCACGTCTCCTCTGGGGACCTCATCCCTGAGTCCACCATAACGTCCACCAGCGATGGGGATTGGCTCCGGGGCTGGTGCGGGGCGTCGGGGGCGTACCGGTGCCCGCGGTGGACCACGGCGGTTGCGGTGCTCCGCGCTGAGCCACTCATCACGCCAATCCTCACTGCCACTGCCGGGCGGCACGCGCTCGTTGCGGCGGCCCGCGCTGTGGTGAGAGGGGGCGGTGAGAGAGGGGGCACTGGCGCTGGGGCGACTCCTGGGGGCTCCGCCGGGGGCGTGGGGTCTGCCTGGACCTGGTCCGGGTCCCCAGCCGTCGTCCGACGAGCAAGACTCCAGGGGTGGGTGGTCGCTGCCAACGCTCCCACGGGCTTCCAGCGCGTCCAGCCTCTGCTGCAGGCCGCTGACGACGTTGGTCAGCGACTTGGTCTCGGCCCTGGCGATGTCCAGCTCCTTCTGCGCGCGCGCGGCGACCCTGGAGATGCGAGCCATCTCGCCCTTGCCCGTGTCTACCTCCAGCTCGAGCAACTGGACTCTCCTGCGGAGGTAGACAATCCACCGCCAGGTGGTATCCGGGTCGCCGTTCCCTGGTGGGTCGTCGGGGTCCCCAGGGGGTCCTCCAGGAGGGCCTCCGCCGGGTCCGCCCGGTCCAGGGGGTCCTCCCCCGCCCGGTGGTCCGCCTCCAGGGGGTCCACTCGGTGGGCGTCCTCCAGGGGGTCCTGATGGTCCTCCGCCAGGGGGTCCCGGTGGGTCTCCGCCGGGTCGCCTCGGTGGGTCCGAGGATGGGCGCTTCCTCGTGATGCCGAAGTCCATGTCGTCATCCTCGTCCATGTCGCCCCACCTGGGCGTCTCGGTCTCGGAAGGCTCCGAGCTCCGGTAGGGAGGAGGGAGATCCTCATCCTCACCTTCCGGTTCCATGGGGACGTCTCCGCCTCCTCCGCCCGTCCAAGCCACCACTTGGCGATGTCGGCGGCCTCGTTCATCCCCGTCACTGGCGGTGAAGAAGGGGTCACTGTCGTGGGGGTGTCCACCCGCTGGCCTCCGCGGCCTCTCGGGGGTCTTCCCGTTGCCCTTCCTCCGTCGACGGGCGGTGGGGCCACTGCTCCCACTGCTGCCCGTGTCGGCCTCGTCCAGCGTCATCCTGGAGGAGGCGTCCCCTTCGAAAAGTTTTCGAAGGGTCTCCACTCGTGATCCTCCCGGGGGAGTCTCGCGGCGGAGTTTGGCCTCTGCCTCCTCCATCGCGGCGGCGATGGCTGCGGCAGCCCGCACTTCGGCTTCTTCCCGAGCACGAGCCGCCTCGGCTTCCCGGGCCTGCTGCAGCTGCGCCTTCTGCGCTTCCAACGCCGCCAGCTCCGCCTCCGTCTTGGCCTTCTCGTCAGCGACCTTCCGTCGCGCGGCCTCGATGGCGTCCTTCTTGGCGGCGTCCGCCTGCGCTTTAGCCGTCGCTTCGGCGTGGGCCCTTTCCTCCGCCTCCTTCTTTGCCCTCTCTTGGGCAAGCGCCTCTTCCAGCGCCCTCACCTCGGCCACCCTGCAGGCAATGGCCTCCTGCGTCAGGCGGGCTTCCTCGTCGGCTGCCGCCAACTCACCGTTGACCTGGGCAGTCGCTGCCCCATGGGCGGCTACGGCCGTGAGTCCGGCCGCAATGGCCGCCACGGTCCGGGCGTGGATGGCCATGCCATGCGCCCATCCCGCAGCCTCCTCCTGGGCGATGCCGACGGCGCCCTCCACAGCAGCGCTGTGCTGCCTGGACCGTTGCCGGGCAACCCGAAGGTTGCAGGGCACCCCACAGACGCGCTCACAGGCGCGCGCCACGTCCCTGTCGGGAGCGATGCTGCTGCTGGAGCTGGCCTGGTCGGCCGGCATCCTCCCGCGGTGGGCCGACTCCACGTCGCTGCTGGGGCCTGCTGGGGCCTGCTGGGGCCTCAGGAGCAGCGGACGGGGCTTGGCCTTGGTCTGCCTGGCGACTCGGATGTAGTCGCCAAGGGTGGTGGAGCCGGGGTGATGACCACCATTGGCCCGTTGGGGACTGGGGGCTGGGGTTCCGCCCTTGGCGCCTTGGGCGGCTTCGGCGGCCAGGGACTCCTGGTACTCCTGCCACTTCCGGTCCCGCTTCTTGTCCCCGGCGGACCGCTTCTCCTTCCCCGGAGACGCGCTGCTGCTGCCCTGCAGCCTGCGCTCGCTCCCCGGTTCCGGGAATTTCTTCTCGATCATGTCCCACATGGAGACATTGATCGAGGCGCCCGACGGGTAGGCGTTGGGGTCCTCGTCCTCCTCAATCCCGTCGGGGCGCAGCCCTTCGCCGGGCCTGTCCGGCCGGGTCCAGGTCCTCCAGCGCCTCTGCTGGTGGCGGTACTCGTACCCTTCCGCCCGCAGCCAGTCCTCCACGGCCTGCAGGCGGTCGGGGGCGATTTCCGTGCGGAGCTCGAAGCTCCTGGGCATGCCGCCTTCGCACTGGGGGTGGCTGTGGCGGTAGTGCTGGTCCCAAACCAACCCAAGCAGTAGTTGCGCTGCATGGGGGTGGGGCCGCGGCCACGTCCTACCCGCTTCTTGCCAATTCACCATGGCAGCGGGGGCGTAGTTGGTCTTGAGGTCCTTGGTATGCACTCGTTCAACTCAACGAACTGGTGGTGGTTGTTGAGGCGGGTGCTGCAGCACTGGACTGGGCGTGCGGCTGGTGCTGGTCAGCCGGTGGTTGTGGAAGTGGTTGACGCGGCCTTGCTGGTCGGCCGATGGGTCTGGTCTGTCCACTTCCTTCACGGTCGCGGCGCGGTCAGGGCGATGCTCTGGACGGCGCTGCTGGCTCCGTGACGAACTCGGCGCTGTCGCTGGCTGGCGCTGCGAGCCGCTGCGCTGCGCTGCGAACCGCTGCGCTGCGCTGCGAGCTGCGAGCTGCGCCGCGCTGCTCGGGGTTGGTGGCCCCGAGTGGCACGCGAGGGTTGGGTAACCCCGCGGCGGTGAAACGCTTTTGACGCGTTCCCGTGGGGGGCCGGCCACGGGACGCTGCGGTGGACACGCGCAAGTGAGCAGGCAGGCAAAGCACTACGCTCACAAGGGCATCAATGCGCTCATGTCATGTGACAAAGCGTTTCAGGATCCTTGCCACTCTGCAACAAGGGAACGAAAGTATGTACAGCAACACATCAGGATATGTACACATGGGGTTAAGACTGGACTGGGGTAAGGGCATCACAGGACAATAGACACTCTATCCCAACTCGTATCCCAATCCCAGGTCCGACCCTCTCAGTGGCTGGCTGGGGCGGGGGCTCAAACACAACCCATGCCCTGCTCAGTCCGGACCCTGAAACCCTGCCAATGGGGGAGGTGTCCCGCCTAGCCACAGGCGAGTTCCTGGGAGGCAAGGAGCTATAAGGCCAACCGACAATGGCTCCCAATGCTCCCTTAACGGCAGGTCCCAACTCCACTCTGAGCCAGAGATATGGCCCCGCCATTATCCCTCAGGAGTTGGTAGCTGAAAATGGGCTGTTTCAGCCCAAACTGATATTGGCTTCAAAATCTCCAAAAGTGACCCCTCGTCCTGACCCGCCAGAGGTAGGGACGAGGCAACTGACCCTATGCGCTTCGCATACGAACTCCCTGGAGCCCTCACCCAACCTGGTTCCCTCTGAAGTCCCGGCATCAGGGCACCACGGGTTCGTCACGTGGGGTCATGATTGCCAAAATGGCAAAATCGGCCGTCTCGGGCGACCGTCCAGGGTAGGAAATCTTGGCGATATTGACGCGCCAAGCCTTGATTCACAACCCTTGATATCCCCTTTGGTCCCATGCCCTGGATTATCGCTTGCTGTCACGCCGGCTGCTTACTGTTCACCGATGGGATGACCACACGGACGGGGCAGAAAGCAACATGCGGTGCAAAGGTGGGGATCGTGGATCGCACCAAAAGTTGAATAACTCCGGATGAGCCGGAGGAGCAAATACGAAACTTAAGGGCGTTCAACCCTTGGTCATATGCTACAATATGCGCACTTTCTTCCTGGCTAGATTCCGTGCCCCATGGAGATATGGTAATTCCATTATGGCATACAATGGCAAAAACAGCGAAATTTGGCCAAAACGGCCCGCACTCATGATTCCATATCTCCATGGCCACGGCGAGGATTCTTTCAACCAAAGATGCGATAGACACATGGGACTTAGGTCCCGATATATGCCACTTGCCATCCCTCATGGTCGCCTCTAGCTTTTTTTCCCATTGGAGGGAAACTGACACACGTATGGGGCAGAATGGCAACATACCCCAAATTGGGTGACTCACAACCCTCCCTTCAAGAGGAGAGGCCACATGGGGAAACACCCCATTCGACGTGGGCTTATGTGCCCTCTCCGAATTACCCTTACCCTTGGTCAAGTGGCGCACGCAATCTCGGGGGTGAAATCAGGGGGAGAAGGAGTTTGTGGCCATTTTGGGCAAAACGGCCAAAATTCACCCAAAAGTGGTCCCTCCAAATATCGTCTCTCCGTATCACGAAAGAAAGGAGCCACGGGCTTTTGCATGGATGCAAACCGAAGCTTTGCTTCCCTTTTGCAACAAGGGTTGAGGTTCAAAGCACAATGAAAGCATTTTTAACACCTCAATCCTTGATGCACACTATTTATGGGAAAAAGTGCATATATCGGCGATATTGGCATGAGCATATCTTTGGGACCTTGAGGAGCAAAAATATGAGTAAACACTTTTGGAGTGGGCCCATAGTAGGTGCTTTCAAACATGCACCCTATGGTTAGATTGTCTCCGCCCACTCGTGTCATTAGTGCTTGCATATGAGCGCGTGTGCAAAGAGGCAATGTGGCACGCGTGCTCAAAAGGCGAAATAATATAAAATAGAAGACAAGGTTGTAAAAATCAACCAAGCCATCCACGATGTCCTTCGTGGTCTCTACTTTACATATTGCCTTGGTTCGAGGCTCAACTCCCCATAGGCTTCGAATACGAGCCTCGAAGGTTTGGCCATTTTGGCCTAATTTTCGACCAAAACTTGCCCTCTTTTGAAAATAGAGTTTTGGTACGCATTGAATTGCGTGGAGCCATCGTTGAGTTGGCTCGTAAAACGAAAATAGCCTCGGGCTTTTGGTCTTGTGAGCATTGTGTTCGGTCATTAACGTTCATGCTCACAAGGCCACAAAGTTAGCGTTTGCGCACGCAAAGACTTGGGTTTGCGAGACCCATAGGCTGCCTAAAACACCGCCATTGCCCACTTCCCTAAGCAAGATGATATGCCCGCGTGAAAGGGGCATGGATGAAAGACATAGGGGGGAGACGTAGGGTTCCGTGCGAGCTCTTGGTCCTTGAGAAGCATGAGTTCGCACGATCGACGGAAAGCCTTGCGCGCTGATTTTCTCGAAAACGCAACGGCGAAAAATTCTTGTGAACACACCAGATGAAAGTACATTAAATACCCTCTAGATTCAGCCCTTAAGTTCTCTTAGAACCTCACAGGTACTCGAGAAAAGTCTATCACAAAACTCGCCACGGAGAAGCGACGAAGGCGCGAGAACAGGCGACATCAGGCGGCGATTTCACGACAATTAGAAATCGCGGTAGAAATCGGGTATTTCACCGATTTCTGCCCGAAAATCGATCAAGACAATAAAATCACGGTAATTCTACATCGATTTATTGGTTAGAAATCGGATTCCAGATTTCACGGGTTAGAGAACAGGGATAGCCGGTGTCAACAGCTTCCACACGGGTGTGACGGCTGGCAGGCCTCTGGGCAATGGGCCATAACGGGTGTGATGGCTCACAGGCCTCCGGGCCATGGGCCATAGGTTCTGGGTACCGCTTCAGTCCCCCCTTGTCATTGACAGGTCGGCAGTAAAACAGGGGGGGTGTGCCTGCATCAGTTGGAACCTCGTTCATGGCACGTAGGTTGCCCCCTCTTTACCACCTCCCTGGTTAGTGTTTGTGGGATTTTTATGCCCCTTCCCTTCGCCACGTTCGGGGGTAGGGGTACCACCTCGTCCCAAATGCTTCTTGAGGAACTTCTCCATGTGGGAGTCGTTCTCTCTCTCAAGAGCTAGCTCAATCAAGAGATCCACCAGTGTATCATACGAGTGGGTCCTGCTCTTCCTCTCAGAGGTGGAGCGGCAATCATCCCACGTACGCTGGGGGATCTTACTCATGAGCCACAGGTGGGGCTCAGTGGCTCCGTAGGAGCCCACATTCATCCTCGAAAATAAGTACTCCATGTCGCACACATACTCAGAAATTCGCGCAGCGGATGGAAAATCCGGGAGCATAGGTAGCTCCTCGATTTGTGTGCGTACGCTGAGGTCAGTCTCATAGACAGGGAATGTTTTCTCTAACCTCAGGAGTACCTCCGCCCAAGTAGAACAGGTTTTCACAATCTGTTTGACCTGTTTTTGCAAAAATTTCCTTTTGCAAGAGCGTTTTAGCAGTGAACATTTGGTGGCCACATCCACGTGGGATTGGCCTGTCAACAAAAGGAACTCCGCAAATTCTTCTGCCCATTCAGGCAGATTTTTGGGGTCGAAATCCGGCAGTTCCAGCTGGATGTTCGCCTGGGCAATTGGTCTGCCCGTCTTCCCACCCCCCGGAGTTAGGCCTGAAGGCGACACGCCGGCAAGAGGGGCCAGGGCTGACAGCCCTCTTCTCTCACTCTCTGTGACAGGCACGTCCTGTAGATCCGCCATAGGCACAGTCCTGGCACGGGGGTGAAAGGGGCTGGGGCAGGTAACCTTAGGCAACAGCCTTGAGACCCTCGATCTCTTGAGATCTTCGGCCAGGGTACTCAGCCCTGGAGAGAGAGAGAGGAACTCAGGCTTGGGTAAGGGTTCTGCAATACCCAGTTTAGCCTTAATGGCCTCAGATAAGGCCGTCACATCTGGATCTTCTGATCCAGACAGGAATTTGGCCAGCAGCTCGGCCGTCTGATCCAGGGCACCGTAGGTTGGCCTTGGATGATGTTCTTCGACTCGTGTTGGGCCCACTTCGGGGGCCCTTGGGGTTGGATACTCAGGTCTTAGTCGTCTTGGCAGTGATGCAGTGGACGGAGGACCAGAGTGTGCATAGGACCCTAGATCTGTACGTGGTCTGGATCCATGTACAGCCAAGGGCTCCTCTCCATCTTCCCCACGGATGGATTTATAGTACTCCTCATGCATGATGTACTCATCCATCTTCATCTTCAGCTTCTCATATTCCTCAGGTCCTTCAATGGCAGTTGAGGATGAAGCTGGACAATTGGATCTTGATACTGAAGCAGCCACACGTCTGTGGAGGTGACTGAAGCTGTCTCCACCGTGTGCTGCTAAGGCCTCGGTGGTAAGGCCTTTATTCTCTTCCGCCCTTCTGCGTTCTGGATCTCCTTGGGACCCAGATGCGCCACTGAGATGTTGTGGAGCTCGGTGTGGTGGTTCACTCATTGGGTGGACCACGCTGCCCATTTGTACTTGGACAGTTCGGATAGGCCAGGTCCTGACGCTTGGCGTGGACATGATGGACTTGTTGTTGAGCTTTTGTTCTGCACTTCTTCTCAGGGTCGGTTCAAAAGGTCACAAGGGACTGTCTCTGCTACCGGAAAGATGTCCTTGAATTATGCCGTAGGTCTTTTGATGTATTCCTGCAGGTTTTGTAGTTGAAAACCCCAAACCAAAGCAGCAAGTAGAGCAAGGACTGAATGTGGATCGAATCAATGATTGGTTTTGGAATCCAGTATAACACAGAAGGGCTGCAGATAGACAAAGCAGGTATATGCACATAGATTCAATCACAAATGGATAATACAAAAGGTTTTCTATGAAAATTGGTCAGACTCTAGCCTCAGAGGTTGCAATAGGCACTTCATGTGCACTCTTTTGGGTGAAATGGTGCTGGTTAGGACTGAGGGGCATAGATGTCAGGACCACACAGAAAATGACTTGGCCAAGCAACTGAATTCAGAAACAGTTACAAAGTAGGACCACAATAAGTGGTAGAAACAATTGAGTATAGGGGTCTTGGGGTGGGAGACCACTTAGGCTTAACCTCCAAGGCCAACAAGCATGTAATGCCTGTTTTATTTTGGTATGTCCTCCATGAAGGAAGGTACCTCCGCTCAGTTGAGTGGTAGGGGTGAACTTCATGGGGGGGCTAGGGTCACAACCCTAGTTACTTTGAGAAAGTGTACTTTAGGCAACAAAAGAGAGATAAAAATACTTAAGTTTGTCTCAGCATCAACAAAGGGTTTTTAGGGGGGCTTAGCCTGGATCAAGCCCTCCAAGAAAGACATGGCAGTGACTTTCTCTTACTCCGGTAGTTGGGGGGGCGGGCCGTGTCCGGCCCTGGCCCCGTCAGGCGTCGAGGAGGTCGATGACGCCCTGAGCTGCGGGTGCCCTGCGGTTCCGCTTCACGGGCTGGGGTAGGGCCCATGCATTGTGGACTTCGCCCGTGTACTCGGTGCCGGTGAGGTGCTCCGTGTCGGGGGTGCACAGCTGCATGGAGACCATCTCACGACCGGTTCGGTCTCGCCAGAGTTCGATGGTGCGCCCCAGCTTCTTGTCGTTGGGGGTGGCCGGGTCCCACTTGACGTGGATCTTGAACCCCTGGTGGTCCCCGGTGACGAGGTACCGGTGCTTGACCTCCCCTGCGGCCCATATCCACTTGGAGGGGCCCGCGGCCGTGGGGTACTCGAAGGGCAGCTGCACCCGGGTGCCGATGGCGTATTCGGGATACAGGGCAGCGGCTTCCTCTTTGGTCCAGCTCTTCGGCTTTGGCCCTTGGCTTTGGCGCGGGTTTGGCCTGTGTGGGGGCCTTGCGCTTCTGCGCACCTTGGCGGCGCCGGGCAGCGGGTTTTCCCCGTTGGGGAGGTGCGCCCTGGGGCTGCTGTACGGGTGCGTGGCCCGGTGCAAACACGGGGTGTTCGCAGGCGGCTGGGACGTCGGGCTTGGGCGTGGGGACGGGGTCCTTCAGCTGGAACACTTGCTTGGTCATGAGGCCAAGCACTTCCTCGGCCTCCTGCAGGGCGTCGGGCGGGTCCATGGGCCAGGTGAGGAGCCGGTGCCCGGTGCCTGCCCCCGTGGCGGCGCATGTGGGCCGTGTAGCGGGTGGCGTGGCGTGTCCACGCTGGGGTGCGTTCCGGGTGGAGGGGGCCTTCTGGCGCCCCCTGCGCCCAGTAGAGGGCGTAGTGCAGCGCTTCCCAGGCTGCCTCTGAGGCGTGGGGGATGCGTGCGGCGAGTCGCAAGCGGTCCCCTCCGCGTGGTGGGGGCGGGACTTCGTCGTCGGGGGCGTGTGCCGTTGCCCGTCGGACTTTGCCGTGGTCGTCCCATTCCACCGTCCACCAGGTGTCCCGGTGTTTGAGGATGTGGACCTCCGTGCTGGTCGGGGGGGCGTCCATGGCGTCCCAGCTGACGAGCTGGATGGGGCGGACCGCAGGGTGGGTCTTCGGGGGTGCTCGCATGTTGAGGATTTGGTGGATGTCCTCGGCGGTGGGGCCCGCGTCGGGGGCGTCCTGCGCTGCTTGGGCTAGAGGTGGGGAGGGGCAATCATCCCAGAGGCGGGAGGCGGACGCCGTGGCGTACATGGCTGCGATCAGGACGTGTTCCGTCAGCCCTTCCACCATGAGGTGGTTTTCCCCCTCCAGGTCTCGGGGGATGGTGGCTTCCGCCTTTAGGGTGAGGAGTGCGATGGCGCGGTTGGGTCCAGGTGTGGCGTGCGTCGGCTCATCTGGCGGGCGTCCGTCGGATGGGTTGTGGGGGGGGCGCTTCTGGAAGGGGGATGGTCCCACCGCCAGGTGCTCGACAAGGTGTAGCGGTATGGCGTGGTGGCGGTCCGCTGCAAGCAGGAGGTAGGGGTGTGGGTCCCCGGGTATCGTGCCGAGGAATATGCCCCCCCTGTAGGTAGGGGTGGGCAGGGGTTGCTGCAGAGCGCCTGCGCATGGCAGCGCGCACCGAGGGTTGCAGTGGGTGCATTGGGCTGTTATGGGGTGCGGTACCGCGTACACGGTGAAGGGCCCTACCGCGCGCTGGATGTGGCGGGGGATGATGTTGCGGAGGTCCGCCACCCATGCCGTGCGGCTTTTGCCATAGTATATCCAGAGCGTGTCCTCCAGTGCCATTTTGGGGCGTAGTTTGCGAGCCAGTAGGTTCAAGGTGCTTTTGTGGGTGGCCTCGGTGACGGTGCCGGGTCCAGCGTTAATGCGTGGGAGCAGGTGGTTTTTGTGGTGTGCCGCGGCCCGTCTGCGGGCGGTGTGGAGGGCGGTGCTGTCGGCGGGAGGGGGCGCGTTGTGGGTGGGCCTTTTGCGCGGGGTCGGGGCGACGTGTAGGGGATGCTTCCATGCTGGGCGCGGGTGGTGTTGCGGTGGCTGGAGGCCAGGGTAGGTGGTGAAGGTGTATATGGTGACGGGGGAGCGCTCATGCGTGGCCTGGAGGTAGTAGTGGTCGCGACCCGTGTTGTGGGTGACGATGACGTTTGGCGTTGGTATGTCGTAGTGGAGTGCGGTATTGGGGAGTTGTTTGGTGATGCGTGCCGTCGCGTCCCCCGTTTTGGGCGCGGTGTCGTGGGGCACAAGGATGTGGACTGCACACGCATCGTAGGCGGGGAGGTCGAGGTCTGATAGGGTGGGATGAATGGGGCGTCCCCGGAAGTGTGTGAAAGCTGGGTTGTGGCGTGCCGCCGTTTCCTTGATGATGGACGGTGCCCACTGGGGTGGCGCCCCAACTTGCTGCGCCATGGCGGCGACGGCGCGGGCGATCGCCGTGAGGTCTGGGCCGATGCCAGGCTGGTCTGCCGGTGGCTGCAGGCCCCCTTCTGGTGCGGGGTGGTGCCACCATAGGGTGTAGCCCTTTTGTGTGTTATCGTGGGGGGTGTGCACGAGGCCTTGGTGGTTTGAGATGGCGGTCTTGAGGGCTTCCGCTGCCTCGCGGTGGAGGGTGCGCGTGTAGGCCCAGACTCCGGTGGGGGGGCCCGCCCCGGTGTGGGATTCGGCCGTGGTGGGGGCCGGCTCGAGGGTGTGACTGGTGAGGGAGGGTCTGTGCAGCCCTTCGTGCAGGGAGGCGCACACGTGTGCCCACCTGTCCGCCCATCCCTGTTGGGCGCTTCCTGCGTCTGCTCCTGTGGGCAGTCGCACGATGACCACGTGCCAGGGGTGTGACCCCGGTACTACAGTGGGGGGTGTGGTGTGCTCGTGAGCGTGTAGCCACACTGCGGTGTCTGCGTTCGCCGTCACGTAGTCCTCTCCCTCCGCTGTGTGGACGTTTTCGACGGCGGCCTCTCCCTCCAGGGTGAGGAGGAGGTGTGTGCCGGGGGGCTGCGCGTGCGTCTCCGCGTCCCGGAGCCACAGGTACGTGAGCGCCACGGTGCCGGGGAGGATTTCCCCCCACGTGAAGGTGCCTTCGGGTGATGCCCACTGCAGGGGCAGTGTGCGGCGTCCCCGCGAGTCGTTGGTGGCATGGTAGTCGTGGGGGAGGTGACGTTTGGTGAGCCGGTGCGGCATGCGTTCGGTGGTGGCTGTGGGGGGGTCCCAATTACATTCCTCCGGGGGGGGTGCGTCTGCGTCGTCCTCCCGGGGCTGGGCCAGCAGCAGTGCCTGTGCATTGGGTGTGGCCTCGGGTAATCCGCTGTGCGTGAGGATGTAGAAGCCCTCGGGGGTGAGTTGGAGGACGATGTCCCACTTCGCCGTTTGCTCTGGGGACCACTGGTCCGCCACACTCTGCCACAGCACCTGCGTGTCCCGCGTCTCCGCACTGTCCGCAGGCACCGCACTGCCCTGTGCGGCCGCACTGTCCTGTGCCACAGGGCTGGCCTCCGGCACCACCTTCATCTTGCTGTCCCCAAGGTTGTCTTCTGGCTCCAGTTTCACCACCACATCGCGCGCTCCCGCCGCACCTTCCGCACTCTCCACACCCTCCACACCCTGCACGCCATCACCACCGCCCACCTGCACAATCTCATCACCATCCTCGTGTGTCACAGCCGCCGGTGCCACAGCTGATGTGTCTGGTGCTGCAGCCTGCGCCTCCGGTTCGCCAGTCGTTGTGTCTGGTGCCGATTCAGCCCGCGCCTCCGGTGCGGGCGCCACAGCTCTGTTCTCGGCGCTCGCGGTCTCCGGCTGCCGCGATGCAAGGTCCATGCGCAGAGCCCCCGCCGCCTCCTCGGCCTTCCCCTTGCTGGTGAAGCTCGCTGTCTTTTTGTCCACCTTCACGGTCCAGCGACTTTTGGCTCTGCCCCCCCGTTTGATCTCGTGGACCTGGACGTGGTCCGTTTTCTTCGTCGAGGACTTGGCTCGGATTCCCGGCATGACGCGGATCTCGCCGTGGTCCTCAAACACCGCCCATCGCAGAGCACTTTTTGGCGGGAGTCCATACTCTTCCCTGGCCCGTTCATTGGCGTCGTCAGAGTCCTCTTCCTGCAGTACGAAAAGGGCAAATGTGCTGGGGGTCGGACCGGGTCCAAACGGAGTTCAAACGCCATTCAAGTGGTTCAAGTTAGATGTTTGAAGTGGTTGAATTAGGTCGACCGTAATTCAAATGCAATTCAAATGGGCGCACCTGCACAGGCTGCTCCGGCTGCTCTTCGGGCCTGTCCTGGTTGGCCTCCTGCTGTTTGGCGGCCTCATTCTTGGCAGCAACCCAATCAGCAACGAACCTCGCTGTCGCATCCGGTCTATTGCCACCCTCGAGGGTGGCGGCCTGCGGCTCCGGGGCTTGCCCCTTGGCGGCCTGCCCCTTGGCGACCTGATCCTTGGCCGCTTTCTCCGTGCCGGTCTGCGGCTTGGCGGCTTCCCCCGTGGCGGTCTGTCCCTTGGTGACCTGATCCTTGGCCGCTGGCTCCGGGACGGCCTCCGGCTTGGCGGATACGGCCTTCGCGTCCCTCACCACTCTCTTGGCCTCCTCCACCGCCGCAGCCTTCACCTTCTTGGTCTGTGCGTGCGCCTTCACAGCCTCCCTGAGCTGCTGCTTGCCACTCACCCGGCGGCCACTCGGCTTGGCCCGCAGGCGGGATTTGTGAGCCAGTGATGGCTCCCATTCGCTGCTTGAAGTTGTGGTCGAAGAATCGGCTGCCGCGCGCGCCTCTGCCGCTGCCTCCCGCACTCGATCCCGCATGCGGACGTTCGCCAGGGCAGCGGCCACCGTGGCTCGCTTGAGGCTGCCCCTTGGCGCTGACTTCGCCAGTCTCTCTTCTGCTTGGCGGATCAGCTGTTCTTCTTCTTCTTCTTCTTGGCGGATCTCTGTGGGGGGCCTTCGTGGCTGCAACGGTCGCAGAAATTTCGCCAGTCGAGGATGTGCCGCGATGCCTTTGGGTGCAGCTGTTTTATCAGACGGGACGGCAGGTGCTGTGATGCCCTTGGGTGCAGCTGTTTTATCAGATGGGACCGCAGGTGCCGTGATGCCCTTGGGTGCAGCTGTCTTATCAGACGGGACGGCAGTCCGGAGGGCAGTCGGGACAGCAGTCGTTGGTGTCGTACCGGACGGGGGCAGCGGTGGCTGGGGCATTGTTGCCCTGGGCCGGAGAAACTCTCCCATCTTGGGCTGGCCTGCGGGCGGGGTGGCGTCAGCGAAGTCCGTCCGGGCTTGGTTCATGGACCTCGTCCATCGGTGGACGTGCCTCTCCAGCGCCTCCGGAGCCCTGCTGCGGTGCATGTAGTTGCTGATGCTGATGACCATGCTGCCGCCGGCGAGAAGAACGCCTGGGCCCCGCTCATCCAGCACCAAGACGTCGTGGTCGAACACGGCGCCAAAAACCTGTTGAAGACGGTGACCCAAAATTCAACCCTGATTCAAACGTCACACCGCTAGTTCAAACGCAGTTCAAATGCCAGGCTTGAATCACGCTTGAACCACACAGGACGCATTTGAATTGCGTTTGAAGCACGCAAGACAGGTTTGAACCTACAGAGCATCACACACCGGGACAGCGGGCGGTGCGGCAGTCG
Organism: Eutreptiella sp. 'Long Island Sound 2002'; assembly: GCA_964036045.1. Classification (NCBI taxonomy): domain Eukaryota; phylum Euglenozoa; class Euglenophyceae; order Eutreptiales; family Eutreptiaceae; genus Eutreptiella; species Eutreptiella sp. 'Long Island Sound 2002'. Next base: position 139,508,654 of record OZ038383.1, on the reverse strand, counting down.
GGACCATCATCTGATCCAGCGACTCCTGCTTCACCACCGACTCGTCGACCACGGCCTCCATGCCCATGGACTTGGCTGCGAGTGCTGCGGGTGCGGCAGGCAAGGCAACGGCGGCGGATACTGCTGCGGATGCTGATGCCATCGTGGGCCGCTGCTTTTTCTCCGGCTGCTCGCTCTCGTCTACCTCGAGCTCACCAATCACGCCCCCAGCCGCTTCTTGTTCCCGCCAGTCGAAATGGTACCCCCCACCTTGCGCAGTGAGGCCGGTGTGAGCTGCGCTCCCTCCACTGGATGCCAATCAGGGTCGATCTCATCTTGGTTTTTAAACCAGAACTTGGGCCCATATGATTGGCCGTGGGTATTGATCCCGCCAGGAGCCACGGTTCCCAGTCCGTGGTGACTCCACATCTCAAAGAGACGCTGAACTTGGTGTGCATCAAACGTCATTTTTCCATCGGTGCCCAATCCGATGCTGGCAACTTTCCAACCCTGCCAGTCGGAGAATGACAGTGGAGTCGTCTCCCACGGAAACACGGTCTGACCGGTCGACGTGGCACCGGCCCGCTTCCGTTTCCAGATGTAGAGCGATCGTTTGAAGAGGTATCTCGGGGTAACGTCGGTCAGCCACCCAAACCCGGGCTCGGCCCGTGCGATCGCGGAGTCTGGGTGGGGAAAGCGCCCGTTCAACATATCTGGCAACATGGGAAAGACGGGTGGAAACAGAATCTTGGTGTCGTGAACGGCGACATCAACGGCTGCTGAAGCGGACGTCGAGCCAGTTGCCGGAACTGCTTGCATTTTGGATTGCGCTGCCGCCACGATCGCCTGCAGCTGACCCGAGGCCAGGCCCGACAGTGCCTGGTCCAGGCCCGACATGACAACGGACCCTTCAATGGACAAAAAAAATGCACGACGTTTGAATCACACTTGAACAGCCCTACGTGATTCAAATGTCGTGCTTGAAGCAGTTGAATTGATTCAAACGGATTCAAGCCGACCAAAACAACACGGACTCTCCAACATTTCCCCCAAATACTCCCTAGCAACGTCCGCACAATGTTGGATTTGCAGAGCACCCAGGCCCTCCACCTCCCTCCAACGTGGCATTTTCTTGTACAAGAAACCACGGCTCATTGCTTGGAAGAGCAACTCAATGAGTTGCTCCTCCGGTGTGCCCTTCCCCCCTCCCCGAGATGTGGCAGTCAAAAAAATGTCCTTCAAAAATGCATTCAGAGACTCCACAACGTCCCCCGACAACATCGCACATCCCCAAGGGCGAATGGCTTCCAATACCCTGCGTGCATCACGGCGAAGCCATAACAGATAAGGCGAGCGAAGACGCGGGCAAATTTCCTCCTGAAACCTACGCGCTACTTTGGCACACTTAAGTGTGGAGGGCTTATGATATGTAGAGTATAGAGCTGCGCACAGCCTGCCCATCGCAATCACGGCCTTTTGTGCACGACGGGGCACATGCAACAAATGAGCGATCGCCGGCCACACAATCAACAGACGCCATGTTTCTTCACCCTTTGGGCTGGCCTTCCCTTGGACCGATATTTTCGTATTCGCCTCGGTCAAAATTCTTTGGACCTCAGCACGCACGGCCGGTGCCACCTTCTTAGCGTAGCGGCGCATGTGAATCGTTGTTTGCTTGCCCACAGAAATTAAACAGTGCAAAATGCACATGACAATTGAAAAATACCATCAAAAGAGGAAGGCGGATGCACCCATAAACATCGGACACGGTAGCCTTCGGCCGACTACGGTGAAAGATTTTCAGATATTTCCTATGCCCCTTCCACGAACGGACCGTGGTAGTGTGTTCCCATTGGTTGCTGGCCGCATTCCACATCGCATATGTGTAAAGAGACCCCACCCCCGACCATACACTCAACCCGAAGACATGGCGAAGCCAAGTTCACAAGGTGAATCACCCCCGACGATGCATCCACAATCAACCCTATAACCACACAACACAATGTAACCAGTGTCTAGAACATGTTGGATGCATTCCAGGTTGTGTGCCATTAAATCCCGAAGAGCCTCTACATTGTGCTCGGAGCAAAGTGCCAAATCCAAGGTCCAAGTGTAGTTAATGCTCCGAGCACGCTCCCCGTGGTTGGCAAACGACACGGTGAGTTGACAGCATGGGCGGGCACCGTATGGAAACTCATCCCCTCGGACGATGAGTACATAGCGGTAGTCCGGCTCGTGAAATTCCATACCAACCGGATCCATTAGATCCGGTTGGATGGAGAAATACTCCAAAAAGTCCTCAAAGGGCCAAAACACACTGACAAACCTTTCCGCCGCCGGATCTTCACCTGCCGAAGGGTCATGAATCTTGGCCTCCAGCTGTTGAACGGAGGCGAGGCGTTCCCACGTAGCGTCCATCCTTTCATACGACGGAAAGCATTTGCACCACGTTTCGAGCGCGGGCACTTCGGCCGCCACTGCCTTTTCGTGGACCCAAATAAGGAAATCTTTGTACCTGAGGTGCGACATCCGTGTTTGAATCACTTGAAGTGTTCAAACAAGTTCAAAGTACACGTCTGAAGCACTTGCATCGATTCAAACACCGATTCAAACGCACACCTCGATTTGGGCATTTGCAATTTTAAAATCAACCAAACGGCCTCCGTTGGGGTCAACACCCCCTCCATTTTTTGTTTGATGCTCCTCTTCATCCGACGGGAAACACCGACTTTCGTTGACACCCGGCGTAACATGGCACGGCCATACGGGTGTTTAAAAAATGTCAACAAATCGGCCTCCAGATTCTCGTTCCGGTATGGGCGGCGCCCGTAGACCGGTTCTAACGCGTCCCTTAGCGTTTGGGACATGCCAAAAGGCGCTGCATTTGCAACAAGGGACGTAGCCAACGGGGAATGGTGAAGAGGAACGTGGAAACCAAAAAAATGGGATTCCCAGAAGAACTGGTGCTAAAGCGGTCCTGATTGCATGTCAATATCGCGTGCAAATCGTCTGCGGTCGCCTAAAAAATTGCAAAACTTGCAAAAAGCGCAAAATTTGCGACAGAATGCGACGGGAATGGCTATGCAGGACTACAGCTTAGGACTACGCGTAGGACTAAAGGATCTGCCCAAAGGTTTTCAGTTCTCTCAAAATTTGACGGTAGATGCGCGTGCGCAATGTGGGCAGATCCTTTAGTCCTACGCGTAGTCCTAAGCCGTAGTCCTGCATAGCCATTCCGGAATGCGACAGGCCCCTGGCGGCGCGCGGCGGCGGCGGCGGCGCTCGGCGTTTGAATCAATTCAAATAAATTCAACTGTCCCATTTTAATTTTTTCGGTGGTTCAAACCATTCAAATGCGGTTCAAACAGGGTCCCGTCAGATGCGGTCAAGTCTGTCATGATGGGTATGCATACTTCCATTTGTTTTGCTTTGTTTGCATTCTAGACCTCTCCGGCTCCAAGTGTGTTTCTTTTTGCCTTTGCGCGTGTCTTTGGCTTTGCGTGTTTTCTTCTTTTATTGCTAAGGATAATAAAATCATTGTTTTCTATTCTTGGTAGAGTTGAATTCCGAATAGATGAAAGTTTACAGTATCTAGGTTCAGAGGTGGGAGACCACTAGGCTTAACCTCTAAGGAAAAACGCATGAAGTGCGTAGATTATTTCGGTAATACCCCCATGAAGGAAGATACCTCCGATCCCTTGAGTGGTAGGGGTAAACTTCACGGGGCCTAGGGTTACTACCCTAGTTGCTTTGAAAAATCTACTTTTATGATTTAAAAAGAATGGTAAAAATGATTGAGCGGAGGTGTCTTCCTTCATGGAGGTGATACCGAAACACACTAGGCACTTCATGCCTTTTTCCGTAGAGGCTAAGCCTAGTGGTCTCCCACCTCAGGACCCAGATACTCACTTGTTTCATCTACTTTTTGTGGTCCTATTTAGTAGCTGTTTGTGAATTCAGTTGCTTGGCCAAGCTGGCCAAGCCATATCCTGCGTCTGGCCCAACCTACTTGCTCCAAGCTCCTCACCAACTCCATTGCATCCCACACTGTGCACCTGAAGTGCTTTTGACTGTCTATTGGGCCAAACTTATGCCTGCTTCTATTTTAAAATCATTTGCCTATGAAAGGTTGAGGCTTTGTATTTAAGCCTGCATTGTTCATTTGCAGCCCCTTTTTGCTACCCATGCTTTAATTTGGAAGGACTAGATCCTGATTTGATTTCTGTTTGGTGTTTGGTTGCCCTGCTCTACTTTCTTGGGATGATGATTTTGCACTTAGGAAAATCATCAAGGTGTTCTTCGCCAAAAACAAGCAATACACACAGCAAGGGTAAACCAAATACCTTCTCTACAACTTCATTGAAGTAAAAAGATTTGTATCTGCATAGAAGAAATGCAGATACGTTCACACACCGTATTTAATAATACAGATGTAAATTAATCCATAAAATAACCACACTACTGCCATCAATGGCTTGAGGACGTACTCTTGTGCGCGAGATGGAGAAAGTAAGGTTAGTGTGCTTGATGAAACCCGAGAGATTTGGGCTCCCTCTTCCTGGGAGGGGGGCTGGGGCCTACCCGGGGAGGGAGGTACCTTACCTTTGGGTGTGTCTGTACTACCGAACCCGCCGGAACCGCGTTCTGTGTCTTGTAATTCGGAGACTGGTTGAACTAAAGTGTTTAAATGAAGTTCGAGGGTCATTTGGGCGACTTTATCTCCTTGCCGCACCATATGATCCTGAGGTGACTGATTGCTTAATAAAATATCGACTTCTCCCGTGTAATCGTGATCGATTACCCCTGCCCCTACCCTTAACGCTAACTTGCTTGCGTTCCCTGACCTGTCCTGAATCTTACCGTAAGTGAGAGCGGGGGTAGTTAATGCTAACCCTGTGGGTACCCGTTGCTGTCCTCCGGAGGGAATGAGAATATCGGCCGGGGCGTATAAATTGTAGCCTGCGGACCTGGGCGTACCCTTTGTTGGTAAAAAGGACTCTGGTCTGACCTGTTTGACCTGAAGAGGATTTGAAGAAATATGAGCTTGAACGAGTTCGAGGAGAGTAAAAGACATACAATGGGGGGGAGAGCGGAGAGGAGAGAGGAGGGGAGGGAGGAAGAGAAATGTCTTGACCGGCTGACTCTGATGATGGGGCTGCCGTAGCTGGCCAAAAAGACTCTTGATCGGCCGGTGATTCTGTGGCTGATAGGGGAATGGGGATTGAAGAACGTCGAGGACACCGAGTGGGGGTAGGGGGGCGTTGCTCGGTGGTGTATGCTGAGAGATCCACCAGTTAGATTTGGCACCCTCCTCAACAACAGCAAAGTAATGGGCTCATAGTATTGTAGTCTTCCAGCTTAGTCCATAGCCAAAAACGACTATGAAACACAATCATTATTTACACTCATGTTCACTCCTTACCTCTCTTCCACTCTCAGCATACAAATATCCCTCTTGTAGTAAAATACACCTAGTTAGGACTTACCTAGGAAGCACCACGTGCTCCGTGGTGTCGCCGCCAGGCGCCTCTCCTCTATCTATCTCTCTTCTCTCCTCTTGTGTTTGGGGCTTGGCTTAGCCCTAGGTATACTCTTGGGATCCCCCAATACATGAAACATGCTTGGGACCCACCAAATAGGCATTAAAATACATGTAGAAGTAGGGACAACCATGGAAAAGGGTTGTAGAGTAGATAGAGGTCCCTTAGGGGCCTTAGACTCCTTCGAAGGTAGTATGTGTGGTATCACTCACAAAATGAGTCGATCATGCATGACATGCATGACAATCCATGATGTCAAAAATGTGATCATCCAAATTCAAAGAGTTTTGAAAAATGAATAGTATAACCTTCTTAGGAACCCATAAGAGTGGGGTTGTGGTTGTGTTAGTTCTGAGCGAAAGTGAGGTTTTGGGTTGGAATGTGAAAAAACCCTTTTTTTTTTTCCCACGGAGTTGGCCGCCACGCATAAAACACATGCTAGCGCGACAGCATGTCATGACACATGATGCATGACACATTACACATGATGCATGATGAATGATGATGATGATGAATGATGATGAATGATCTGAATCTGCTCTGAGTTCAAATAAAGTACACTCTGAGTTCAAAATATATACTCCATGGGGCTCAATCTCACTCCCCCCCCGACTGAAGCCCTGGAATTCAGGAGTAAATACTCAGAAAAATACGCTGAAAAATGATATTGTGGCCATAATCATATGCAGCCTTGTGAAATCTCTTAGCATTTACTATTCAGTCCAGAACTGGACTACCTTCAATACCAAGTATGATCACTGCACCTCAGTACCACAGTAAAGAATGAGTGGAATGCCTTCGGAAAGCATACATGTGAGTTACCTTTCTTACTATACCACTCTTACCACAGCACAATAGGTGATTAGTTTGGAGCTAAAAATGCAAATACCAGAGGCTCCAGAAAGATTGTGCTCAAAGTGATATATAAAGCATGGACAAGGCGTAGGAATCCTTTGGGAAGCCTTACATAACAAATGCAGATACCGACTTTTGAAAATCAAATTGAGTTCGGCAATGACTAACGCTTGGAATGCACTTCAAAATCAACCGGAGCTGAGCTTCTAACTCGCCAGGAACCAAAACTTGAAAAAATATTTGGACACCTGAAAAGCGCAAAGTGTAGCGCTGGGAGTTCTGGCGACTCCCGTAACAGCGTCCGCCGTGCGGGACTGGGGGCGAAGCCTCCAAAGTCCAAAAACTTTTGAACTTTTGTAAAAAGCGCTTCTGAAGCTGCAAAAAGCGCAGTTTTGTAAAACAAAGAATTTGGAAAACAACGAGCAGCGAAAAACGCGATTTTATAAAGTGAGGCCTACAGACAGGCAAAAATTTTTGCGCGGGGAGGGTGCACAGTACAGCCATAGGGTAACTGTACGTTTCGCGCGCATCAATTCACCACTGTGCGTTTAATAGGCGAGTTTGAACATCAGCCACACATAGCACAACAGAAATGAAACATACGTGTTGGTTAGAGCTTGCACAACACATGTAGAGTGTTTTTACCTTGCTTTGCCGTCTTTTGCACGCTCTTGGTGCCTCGCAAGGTCTGGCTTGGGCTGGCATTCAGGCAGGATTCAGGAGGGAAACAGGCCGTCACGCATGCAAAATAGCAGCGTACGCCGCGTTGTGCACACGTAAAAACTCCAAATCCAAGTAGGATAGAGGGTAAAACCTTCATAAGGGAAACATTCAAGGTTTGGGAGGTAGGGAGAACTTTCATTGCTTGCTCTGTAGGACAGCATGCATGCATAGCGGAGGCGCCGCTATATGCGTCAGTGTCCCCTGTTGAGTGGTTTTGGTGGAACGCCTCGTGAGACGTCTTGTGCATGCATATGTTCACGTGCAGGCACTTAAAACACTCATATGTTTCACCGTGCCGCTCACACATGCAGCGTGTGTTAGAGAGTGTAGGACCGTTGCAACTCAAAAAGTCCAATGAAACTCTGGGGTGAAATTCCTCACTTGAAAGTTGTTCGGTTTGAGTTGCACGAGTGTGGGAGGAGTGTGGAGTGGAGAGTGGGATGTGGGTTGGAGGCGTTAGCAAGGGGCTCTCCTGCAAAGGGCTACTCCTTTGTACAGCGTTAGGATCAGCAAGTGGGAGACTGGGAAGGCAGGGGATTGGAATGGGCAAGGGCGTTCGCGTTGGTCAGTGTACGCTGGCCCTTGTTCCCACGCTCATCTGATCCCTGACGGTTTTTTCCTGGTCTCCCCGTGTGTGACCCTCTCTCTTTTTTTTTGGGTAGCCCCAAGGTAGAGACCCTGAGGTAGATTCACACACATGCTCGCCCTGCACCGCACATCCACGCACAGCACTGCACACACATACTCAACACAACACACTTTTGCGCGCCATTCACTCACTCTGCACGGATCACGTTGAGCTTTGGCTCCCTGTCCACACTTGCACGGGTGTCATCGGACCAGAGGCGAGATGCACCCAAAGCGTTGACTGTTTGTTCAGGGATGCTTGGTGTTAGCTACAACTTGACTTGCCTTGGCGTGGGCGTGTGTGTCGGAAGTTGTAGGATCAGGGTGTCTTGCGGTGTAGGATCAGGCGTTAGCGTCTTCGACGGTGGGTGCCCAAGGCGGGGAGGTTTGCAGCCAAGGGGGTAGCCCTAGTTGTGGTTGGGCGGCCCATGCAAACTCTGCTCGTCCTGCAGCCCACCCAGTTCCTGGGGGAGGTCCCATGCCTGGGGAACAACAACCCTGCCCCTCCGGCCGTGGATGCTTGACTGTTCCAAAATGGAACCAGGTGTTCACCACCCGTAAGAATCAGCTTGCTTAGCAGTAGTGTTTCACTTCTCTCCTAGGCAACACACCTCAGTTGGGGTTGTTGACACCCACACGCGTGCCAGTTACACACCGCTCATCTCTCTCCCTCCCTAGATTGGTGAAACCTGTCCCCCAGCCTCGGAGTTCCCTTGGAAATCCACGACAACTCCCAGGCTAGTGAGTGTGAACTCACTGATCAGTGAAACAAGGCCTTAGGACCATAGATGCACCGTTTTCACAGGTGCTATGAAACAGGAGAGAGTAGTCTCACCTCCCAGCACGCTTGCGGGCCTGATTTTGGGCTGACTGTAGAATGTCACGCAAATCTTGAGATTTGCAGTACTCAGCAAAAACCTCGTTGACGTTACCGTCATCGAGTATGAAAGCCGTCACTGGCTCCCAGGTACAGTCAGACATAGAATAGCCAGACCATTTTGTATAGAATCTCCAACCGCGTTTGTAGGTGTGGCGGAGGATTCTTTCAACAAAGTAGTAGTCTTGCTTTTTCATCTCTGATTCAGTAAACCTAACGGGTTCACTAGCGCTTATTCTTTTGGGTCTAGCCTCTACGGCCGTAGGTGTAGGTACAGTAGGTCTAGAGAGAGAGATGTCCCTTCCGGGCATCTGTAGTGAACCGTCATTCTCCATAGGCGGCAGTTCTTCATCTTCATCCATAGGATCCGCGGCCAAATCTTCGGCTGCAGCTTCCAGGCTTTCTTGTAGATCTTCCTCCCAGTCGTAGAGGTCGTCTAGCACGTCATAGTGCTTAAGCTGTGGGTAACCCACTTCAACCAGACCTCCGTACTTAGGATGAGTTTTGACCCACACGGATCCTTCAGCTACATCCGTGACCAGAAATGGTCCGAAGTAAGGGCTGTCCAGCGTGTTACGAGGCCATGCCTTGAATCTTGTGTGATGTACCAGAACCCAGTCACCAATTTGGTAGATAGCTTCTTTTCTTTTGCGGTTCTTGGTACGATTCTCCTTACTTCTTTTCTTTTCCAGTAGTGATCAGCATAGATCGGTGAGCCGCTTTTGCTCGGTGAGCCATTCATCAACTTTAGGATTTCCTTCGCTCGCGCAGGGGAATTCGAAGTTGAAACCTGGCCTCCCTAGGAACAGTTCCGTAGGGGTGAAACCAGTCCTGCTACTCACTTGATTATTCATCAAGTAGATAGCATATCGGACTAGTTTTAGCCAGTTTCGGCTCTTCTCGTTCAGCATCACAATCCTCATGACTATTTTGAAACAGCCAATTTGGCGTTCGCACAGAGGATTCTTTGTTCGTAGGTAAGGAGTTCCGAACTGCACTTCCGTACCCATGGCTCTCATGACGCTTCGGTACCAACCAGTAGGGCCGGTAAACCGGATGTCTTGATCGCTGTGGATAATCTTGGGTAATCCGTAGACTTGTACCCATCCTTCGAAAACCTCTTTCAATACTCCTTCACCATGTACCTTCTTAGTAAGGGGAAACACTCGGCTGTAGCGACTGAGTCCATCCGTCACCAGGAGGGCGAAGTCATGGCCAGCGAATTTAGGTAACTCCATAAAATCCACGTAGAGGATGGAGTTCATTTGGTTTGGAATCGGGAGATTCCTTACCTCACCACGATCCGCTGCAGTGTTAGCTTTAGCCTTAGTGCAGGGACACTCAGCGATGATCTTAGATAAAATCTTCTTGAGAGATGCATCGCTACTCTTAGCAAAGAAATACTTCTGGAAGAACCAAAGAGTTCTCTCCACCCCAGGGTGACCATCTGTTTTGTGTGCCCATTCCAACATAGTTTCTTCGTAGTCTTTGGGGACACAAATGAGGTCTTCCCTGTATAGGTGAGTTGAAGTGCGGGACCATTGTACTCCATCCAGGATCTTTGAGCTCCCAATCGTCGACTGGTCCAAGATGTCTGAGTAATCGGCCGTCAGGTCTTTCATACTCCAGGACATGAGTTTTTCTTTCCTGGTAAAGAGATCGAGATGTTGATCCATCTTGGCGAAAGCTTCTTGGGCCATCATCTCGGTGTCTGCCCCCACCAGGGAATCACAACCATTCCGTGATAGATAATCACAGAGTTCGTTTTTAATTTCCCGGATGTGGAATGTAGCGAGTCGTAGTTGGCTCAGGTAGACCGACCACCGTCGTAGACGTTTTCCATCCGGCGGTGGTCTTTCCATAAGGTACTTCACGGAATCCTGATCACATAGCCACGTGATGGGATTGGTACCCAGGATCCTGTGTTGACTAGCCAACACTAGAACTCCAGCTAACAGCTCCTGCTCGTAGGTGTGATAGTGTGAGCGGGCTGCATTCCACTTCCAATTCCAGTGGCCAAGTGGAACTAGGCGCCATTCTTGGGAGTCATAGTCAGATTTCATGAATCCTTCTCTTGTGACACCTTGAACTCTTAGGCGATAATCAATGTCTTTACATTGATCCGTAGTTACCTTTTGCCACTGTAATAATGTCCCTCCTCCTCCAACGTTACTGGCATCCGTGATTAGAATCATCTCGCCGTAGCGTTGGGGTACTCCAAGCACTAGGCATTCTCGGATTTTCTTCTTGACATCTTCGATTGCTTGCTTTTCAATAGGTCCCCAGCGCCACGGAGTCTCCTTCTTGATGAGACCCGTTAGTGGTGCGCTGGCTTCCGTGAAATTTCGGAGATGCCGCCTGTAAAAATTACAGGATCCGATGAATTGTCGGATTTTCTGAATTCCTTCAGCTTTAGACATAGAATCCGTTAGGTCGAAGTCCATCAGGGGCTTCATCTTTTGATCCTGCGGTTTCCACCATCTATCTCGGATGTGGAATCCGAGGTAGTCTGTTTCCGTCTTGAGAAATTCGCATTTCTCCAGCTTGATGCGGAGGTGATTTTCTTGACAGACGGTGTAGAATTCTCGGAGTAGTAAGAGATGGTCATCGATGGTCTTCGTCCCTAGGATGACATCGTCGATGTGAGCCTCCAGGACAGCACCGCGCTGTACGAGCTCTTGGACGGCCGGTCGTCGTTTACACAGGGCGATGATTTGATTCATCAGCTCCTGGAACAACGCCAGGGAGTTAGCAATACCAAATGGCATTACCCGCCATTTGTAGGCCGGCCATCCGGAGCAATGAATGCCGTTAGGTCTTGGGCACGCTCCGTTAGGTCAATTTGCCAGAAACCGGACCGCTTGTCCATTTTAGTTTTGTATCCGCATCCAGCAGCGGTTTCCACGGTGTTCTCCATCAGGGGCAACGAGCCGCTGTGCAGTTTTATTTTCTGGTTGACCTTTTTGTAGTCGACCACCAATCTTTTTGCAGTGCTCCCTGGTTTAGCTACCAGGAAGCATGGACTGCAATGCTTAGGATAGTCCGTCTTTTTGTACTCGTAAACCAAACCGGCCTCCACGCATTCTTTGATTTGGCGAGTAATCTCAGCCATGTCATCTTTTGATGCTGGGTACGGTTGACATCGAACTCGATCTTTGGAAAATTCTTCTCTTAGTTCTAGGTCCATGGTCACGAGTTTCTTCACCGTTCCGGGTGGAGGTAACGGACCAAAAATGTCAGAGAAATGCAGGATGATTTTCTTGATCCTCTCGTCAACATCCATTTTGTCGAGCGAAATCTTGAGTTCTTCAGATGCGTGTAGATTGGACGCACCCCATTCTTGTTTCTTAGATTTTTCATCTTGCTCAGTCAATTTCTTGAGGGCTAGGACCTGTTCGGGGTCCAAAATCATGTGATTCTCTTCGTGATCAATTTTCTTCTTTTCTTTGACTTTCTTTCTTAGTCTCTTGATGTCTTTCCGGCGTAATTGATCTTTTCTTTCTTCTTTCTTTTCTTCTTCTCCTTCTATTTCTTGTTCTTCTTGTTCCAATGCTTCGTGTAGTTCGTGAAGCATGACCAATTCTTCGCCGACATTGAAATACGTCCCATCTTCTCCGTCGTACTCGTCTAGGTAGACCATGCTTTTCCATTTTTCTTTTAGCTCCAGTTTTTGGAGTCTGTCAATTTGATTTAGTAGAAGGAGAGGAGTTTCTTCCAAATCTTCTTTTGAAGAAGGGAACGAATTTTTACTCGGGCGTGCGTGTAGGAGACGGAGTTCACGTTTGTCTCCTTCGCTCGTCATCGATTCTAGTGGGACGGAAACGTGTGAAAGAAGGTTTTCGGGGTTAGGAGTTTCGGAAGGGGTCGAAAGAGCCTCTAGAGGTTCTACTTCTTCCAAGAACAGGTTGGCGACCAAGTCGTCGTAGTCCATAGTGGTGTAGGAGTCGTTCGAAAAGGGTATAGTCGACTCAAAAGGGGCTTCGGATATACTTCCGCTTTCGTCGGAGGTTTCTTCGCTCTCTATTGAGTTTCTCTTGCCTCTTTCGGACTTTCTTGAACCACTTCTTCGACTTGAAACTTAGGCGTCTCGAACTTGTACTCTTCCTTGCTCTCGTCCACGTCCGGAAACCTTTGCATCATCTCTTCTTTTCCGTACCCACGGTGGTGCTTTAGCACGAACTTCTTTATCTCCTCAGACACGTTTCCCATGGGGTTAGAGGACACGTTCTTCCCCAAGACTAGGTACATAGCAGGACGCCAACGGGGCTTTGGCAAAACCTCTTCTTTTGGGTTAAGTCGGTAAAGAGGAACGTCAGGTAAGAGCAACGTTGTCACCGTCAACTTTTCGAGTATAGGACCCCATAGCTTTTCTTTCTCTTCCTACTTCTTCCCTTCGGGAATAACCAACGCGACCGTAGCTTGGTCCACATAAACCTTTACCAACGTGTGGAGTATTTTTGAGAAAGAGGGGTTGGCGTAGAGCATCTTCCAAGCTCCCAACTTTCCCCAGTCATACCACCACGTGTTGTTGATGTTGGGAGTACAAAAGTACTCCGCGTCGGCGTTCTCTTTGGACGCAAAGAGTTCGACAAAGTCGCCGTTACACGTGTTCGGGTTAAGGCCAAATTCTCGAAACGCGTGACGCTTGGCGGCGGAGTCGAGAGTGTAGTTCTCCGTTCGGTGTAGGCTCAAGGTAGCGAGGATACTCTCTTGCTTCACCTCGCTATCGAGTGCCAACGGAAAACTCTTGAGAGTCTTGTGCGTAGGTCTTGGACACTTTGTCTCCTTGAGGGGTATTGCTTCCCATTCTGGCTCTTCGTTCACCACCAACAAGTGAGTGGGCTCTTGAAGGGATAAATATTTTATCCACTCGTTTTGCGCAAAGAAGTCCGTCCCCAATACGGCTTCAAAGGCGTCGGTGTCGAACGCTTGAAACTTTTGAAGTACCTTTCGGTCCCCCACTTGTACTTCTCCTTCTATCTCGCCTTCGGTGAGAGTGACACCCCCTTCTCCCGTTTTTACCCCACAAATTTTTTTGGGAACTAGGTCCTCGTAGTGTACGAACCTAAAGGAGACTAGGGATATCGTAGCGCCGGTATCAAGGTATGCGTCCACCCATACACCATTGATAGCGACCCTCAATAGGTAGCAATACCTCGGTGCGTCGTCTCGGTGTCCACCTAGGCTTCCCCCGGCGTTTGACCCGCGAGAAAGTCTTTGAGGTTCTTAGCTTGCCTTTCCAGCTTGAGAACTCTTTTTCGCTTTTTTTCTCGCTCTCCTTCCGTCAACTCTTCCAAGCGTTTCTTCTCTTGAGGCTTTCCTTTGTCGTCGTCTTTTCCTTTGCCTCCTTTTTCTTCGTTCGCCTTTCCTTCGTTGGCTTTTCCTCCACTTCCTTTTTCTCCTCCTTTCGCTTGGTCCTTTCCCCCTTTGCGTTGACCTTTCTTCGTCTGCTTTTGCTCTTCTTTCCTCGCGTCAAGGCTGTCTTGCCACGCTTTGTCTCTTACGTTGTGTTTTGTCCCACAATTGGGGCAAAACACGGTGGCGAAGAACTTGGGCGCGGTGGAGTTGTCCTCTTGACTTCCCTTCGCCAATACCACTGCCCTTGGCCTTGTCCTTTGCCTCGTCCACCTTTTCCACGGCCACGACCGCCACCACCACGGTTGCCGTTGCCTTGTCCTCGTGCTTGTTGAAACGACACAAAGCACTCCTCACATAGCGAGTGGGCAAAGGCCTCTTCTTGGTTCATAGGGGCGTTGGAGTCGGCGTTGGTGTTGCCGTCTAGCCACTCGAGTTGAGCCATCGAGTGCAAGTTTTTCAAAGTAGCGTCAGACTTCCTTTGGAGGGCCAACTCGTAGAGGAGGTCAACGAGAGAGTTGAAAGTTTTTCTTCTAGACAACCTCTCGGGAGTAGCACGTATTTCGTCCATGGTTTTGGGCAGAACACGAGGTAGGAGGTGTAGGAGGGCTTTGGAGTCGTCGTAGTAGGACGTAGCCAATTGGTCCGTAAGCGTAGTAAACTTTTGGACGTATTGGGCTATGTCCGCGGTTGTAGGGTATTCCTTCAACCGAGGGATACGCTCCATCTCTTGAATAAGCTCTAGGTCGGTAGCGTAAGTAGGGTAGAGCTTTTCGAGCGTAATAAGAAACCTTACCCAATAGTCACTTTTCTTGAGTGCCCCCAAAACCACTTCTTTTACGTCCTTGTTATCACAACCGTTGATAACAAGGTCCGCTTTGGCTCTTTCGTTGAGGTCTTCCTGTCCCGTCGACCTCAAGAACCTCAAAAAATCTTCGGCATAAACGTCGAGGTCTCTACCCGAAAACTTGGGTAGTTTGGTTTCGGTTCGGGGTTTGAAAAAAGCTTTGGTTCCTCTACCGGTATGTGGCACCGGTTGTGTGGGGTCAGGGAGTAGCGCCATAGGCGCTAGTGGACCGAGTCCTAGGGCGAGGGCTTTGTCGAGGGTGTATACTTCGTACGTAGTGGTAAAGCACGCCACGGGTTTGGGTGCTTTGGTACGGGGTACAAAGGGCGACTTGACTCCAGGAGGCACACCAGCAAGCCCGGTGCACACTCAGGTTAGAGGCGAGGGGTGGTAAGGTACACAAGGGTTAGTGGTTAAGTTAGCACTAGTCCTATTTTCTAAGTTTGCAAGACGACCCTTGAGTTGTAGCAAGGTCGACAAAAGGATAGTGCTCTCTTCCGAAGAAGGAGAGGCTTCGAAAACATGAGTCCCTTTGGGAGCTTGAGGCTCAGAGTAAAACTTAGGCTCAGGAACTCCGCTAGGCACTCCATGAACAATAGGTTCTCCATGGATAGGGGGTTGAGGCATAGTGGCGTAAGTCACATTAGAACGCCATGGCACAGATTGGAAAGGATTAGTCGAAGACGATGTGGTCCCCGACTCATGAGTCTGTGGGGCATTAGTGAATGAACCTTCATGGTGTTCGATTTATTGAACCATTTGTTGCAACCGACCACTCTGGTTGAGCAACGATAGGACCTCCATAGCATTCGCCAGCTCAGCTGTCATCATGTTACTCGCTGAAGGCACTGGGCGTGGAGCTACAGCTTCAGCATACTCAGGACATGTAGGCGCAGGAAAACGATATGCTTCGAATCGAGATCCGTCTAGAGGTACTTCTGGGGTTCCAAACCCGGCCATGGTAGGCGCGACTAGTTCCTCATCGGAGACCGGTATCATGACTTGCACGTCGTTTTCAGAAGCGCCCGTAGCTTCGAGGCTGCTTGGAGTTCTCACAGGGTCCATCTCAATTTTTCAGACTCGATTTTCTGAGTTCAGGAATTTTTCTCCGTCCCTTACTAAATTTCCAGGCTGGAATTGAATCGAAATGAAATCCAAGGGATACCGGATTTAGGCAGAGTTGGTTTTCTCTGCTACCAGTTAGATTTGGCACCCTCCTCAACAACAGCAAAGTAATGGGCTCATAGTATTGTAGTCTTCCAGCTTAGTCCATAGCAAAAAACGACTATGAAACACAATCATTATTTACACTCATGTTCACTCCTTACCTCTCTTCCACTCTCACCATACAAATATCCCTCTTGTAGTAAAATACACCTAGTTAGGACTTACCTAGGAAGCACCACGTGCTCCCTGGTGTCGCCGCCAGGCGCCTCTCCTCTATCTATCTCTCTTCTCTCCTCTTGTGTTTGCGGCTTGGCTTAGGCCTAGGTATACTCTTGGGATCCCCCAATACATGAAACATGCTTGGGACCCACCAAATAGGCATTAAAATACATGTAGAAGTAGGGACAACCATGGAAAAGGGTTGTAGAGTAAATGGAGGTCCCTTAGGGGCCTTAGACTCCTTCAAAGGTAGTATGTGTGGTATCACTCACAAAATGAGTCGATCATGCATGACATGCATGACAATCCATGATGTCAAAAATGTGATCATCCAAATTCAAAGAGTTATGAAAAATGAATAGTATAACCTTCTTAGGAACCCATAAGAGTGGGGTTGTGGTTGTGTTACTTCTGAGCGAAAGTGAGGTTTTGGGTTGGAATGTGAAAAACACAAGCTAGGGCGCCAGCATGTCATGATACATGATGCATGACACATGACACATGATGCATGATGAATGGTGATGATGATGAATGATGATGAATGATCTGAATCTGCTCTGAGTTCAAATAAAGTACACTCTGAGTTCAAAATATATACTCCATGGGGCTCAATCTCACTCCACCACCCCTTGCAGGTTGGCGAGACTGCGTAATAATGAAGGAATCGTGATGACCTTTGTCTCTGAGATTGACCTACGGGGTTCGTACGATACCCCCTTCCAATGTTGAGCCAACCCTTGAGGAGCCCAGTCTGGCTCAGGCTCCCCGAAGGATCGCTGAAAACACCAAAAAGACATGCCTGCTGTGGGCACTTGACCTATGTGGTCCCATACCAGGTGTGCTGGGCGGTGACAACGTGTGTTGACACAATCAGACTGAAAATATTCAAGCTTGTTGTCCACAAAGCTGACCGTCGGTGCCGTGGCGGCATCTGAAGACCTAATGGCTTTGGTGGTACGTTTCTCAACATGTTGTTTGCCACTCAAACACGTCTGCAGCGTGATGTCAGGTGCCACCCATTTAAAATACCGCGGCCGAACTAACTCCGTGGAATATTCAGCCTGAATATGTGCTCCTGCCACCTCCAGCGCTTACTCAGACATACCCCCATGTTGATAAGCCGGCTCCCGCCTTCTCTGGAAACTATCCAGACTCACTAGGGCATCCCTTCCAGGCACTACTGCTAACCCATACCTCAACAAGGAGGGAAACCCCAATATCAGGCGAGGTCCTATGGCGGCCACATGTATGAAGACTTGTACGCACTTAAATACTCGTAACCCTTCAGGTGTCTCTACCGGTACCCGTATGGTAGACAAGACACCCTTATGACCACCTGACAAGGGCTTACGGCCTACAGTCACCAACTGTACTGGATGGGGTGCGTCGATCAGTGCCGCGCTTGGGAAACGTTCTTCTCCGGCTAAGACCTCAATTTGTGCCCCAGTGTCACCAAAGCCGGAACCATGATTTCAGGCAAGTTGAGGGAATCACTAAGCTGGATGCCTGATGAAAGTACGAGCTCAACCATTTTGTTGGTCTTTCAATTCTTGGGCTTTAGCGGGAACCGAAGGACTTCGGTTTCTGCCTCACCAAGTTGAATTGGAGACACGTGGATATCCGGCGACTGATAACGTGACAGCACCCTATTAACATGCAAAGTGCGAGCTGGCCGTCCGCGGGCCTTGCCATTGGCCGATAATCTGGGGCGTGGCATCGGGGCACCTCTGTTGCATGGAGCACGCGACTTTAGAAGCTTGCCATCCCCGTACAACTTTGTTGGGCAATCCTTGGTGTGGTACCCCTTACCACCACATCAACGACAAATGTCGTCTGATTTTGCTGATGAGCGAGACCGTGAGCGATCCTTGGAATTTGAACCTTGACGACGCTGCTCCTGAGAGTTTGAGCGTCTGTCCCGGGACCCTTGTCTTCGGTCTTTGGACCCTTGCCCACAATCTTGGGAACGATGGCGGTTCCGCGTATCATGACCGCAGTCCTTAGACCCCTTTCGGTCTCGAGATCCCCGTGACCGCTCTTCTGAGCCGCCCTTGTTGGGACACTCAGATGCGCAGTGACCCTTTTGGCCACAACAATTACATATATCGTCTGATTTCGCTCTCGATCGCGATTTGCACCGGCTCCGTGGACCTTTTTGAGGAATAGTCTTTTTGTCATCCTTTGGATGGTGACAGTGACGTGCACAAAGGCCCGGTTGACCACAATTGGCGCAATTGTTCCATCGTTGCTTGGACTTCTGGATTTCTTCCTTGCGCCGCTGGCTGCAGGAAGATGCATGGGAGGCATTACTGGTGACGCTATCCCGGCGATTCCGAAAATCACGATGTGCCCCTGATTGAGAATGAGAGCGCTTGGACTCTCCTCTATTTCAGTTGCCATCGCGGCTTTTACTGCGAGACCGGTCACTCGTCCCACCTCCTTTACTTCCAAAAGCCCGCACCTTTCGAGCTTCGGAGCCACTGGGATTATTCATATACTCCTCCTGTTGCTCCTGGTACTCCCGAGCCTGGATGAGAGGTAGCACCATTAGGAAGATTTCCAGGTATTTGAACTCAACCCCCGCATACTCTGCCTGCAAAGAGTAAACTTTGTTGTATGCTGCCTTCACTTCCTTGTCCGCCGGCACATCCTTGGTGTGTTGTTTAAGAACAACAAGCAAGTGTGCAGTCGCGTGCCGCATTGTTACACCATCAGGGATATCAGCCCCTTCTTCCATCCAGTCCGACATCCAGTCCGCCAAAATGCTAGAAATCAAAAAAACCTTAGGGAAGTGTCGTGCGCGCCAAACAGCTTCCCGACGATGGATGTTTTCCATCACTCTCCCGCTGATGCAGAACCAGAGATCCTTCAACGACATGTCTTCGCGATCATATGCCTTCTCGATCCTATCCTTCACACCCACATTTTCTATGGCCGCGATTAAGATCTTTGCCTGCTGGCCTTGGTCAAATCTGTTGGCATAATTACGCCTCCAGCGAAGCGTTCTGTGGATCCAACGCTCCCGAGTGGCAGGCTTACCATCCCAAACAGGCACTTCGGCCGTTTTTTGAAGGGCCTTCTTTGTCCTCGGATCGAGCCAAGAATTCTTATGCTCCCCGAACATCCCTTCATCGGATGCCGCCGTTGCATTCCGCGGGACGTCCGTGAAAGACTTAAACTTCAATGGAGGCTTGGCCTCCTTGAAAGCCATTTCTACGGGAATACCTGTGGGCTGACTTTTAGCCCGTTTCTGTATGGTATCCTTTTTCAGCTGTGCGGCTGTGCGATATGCCTTTCCAGGAATGAAGTAACCGTGTTGAAAATTGGGGGGAAACTGGAACCAGCGCATGTCCCCGTGTACCCCAATGACTCCGGGCAGCGGTCCATACGGGCCACTTTTCCACCAACCTGCTGGTTCCGGCAAGCCTTCAAGGGGATCATAACGCCGCTAGGTTCGATTGTAACTACCATACCGGACACTATGTAGGCTATCCCTACTGCTACGCCTATGCCGGTCGGCGGGCCGATCATACCAAGCCCTACCCCTAGTTTCAGACCTCTTCGACGGTTCTGACCTACGGTCTTCATACCAGGGACCATTTCTTTCATGTGCGGGTTGCTGTCCGATGGGACCAAGGCGGTACAAGACGTCTAGCTGAGGGGGCCGGGAATTGTCCCGTGGCCCCAATTCCCTTAGACTTGGAATCGTCTTGTTTTCGAACTGCGTCAAGCGCTCATCCAAGTAATCATATGCCTCGGCGTCCGCCTCCATTATGTCTCCAACCGTCGTTCAGCTCATCTCGGAATTGCTGCATGTCAGCTTCAAGGCCATCCATACTCGGACCTCCTTTGGGGGATGACCCTGTGACTGAGTGTCTGGATTATTTGCCATCCAGGTCGTCCAACCTATTGCAAGTGTCTATTTTGACGTCAGACACCAAATCAACGAATTTGTTGACTTTCTGGCCTATTTCCTGGTTCAAGTCTCGAAATTGAGACTGCAATTGTCCAATTTCAAACTTCAGTTCAGTCACAAACGGCTGGGGTGGTCCAGCACCGCCCGGTGACTCACCTATTGCACGATGAGCAGCATCTTTGATGCTCTCCGCGCGTTTTGCTGCTCGACCAGCACTTATATTCGCTCTTTTGGCAAACTCGCTAGCATTTTCAGCATGTTGCCGAGCCACTGAGGCACTTGCTTCACATTCCTTCAACCACCGCTGAGCCGTTTGTTGAAACTCATACATACCCAGACGGCGTGGGACCTGGCGGGGGGGGCGGGGGCTGTTGCGCCAGTCTCTCATAAGCTACTTGGGCTTCCCCGGCCAATTTAAGTGCATTTTGCACATAAGTATTGCAGTCCTCCCAGGTAGCAACAGCAACTTGCCTAGCCTCAAGTGCTGCCGCCTCACCCCTCCCCACTACGTCCTCCTGGGCTGGTCGATGCAAACTTTGCATCTGTTCCACACTGCAACGCATCAACTCGGGTCTATCTGCCTCTGATTTGGCTGTTAGTGCAGCTTTCCGAGCTTCTTGAACCCATTCAGCAAATCCCGCACTATCATGCATGCTTGCCTGTCCAATGGAGGTGTTTGCGACTCGTGCTTTTACTAGCTCAGCCCGCATACCTCTAAGAGACTCTACCTCTACGGCGACGGCGGCTTTCCAATCCTCCTTGGCGCTATGAACTGCCTGCAACTGAGCCCTAACCCTCTCGGCCTCGGCCTGTTGCGCTGCTTGGGCTGTGTCTGACGCCCGTTGCAGCGCGTTGTACCGCCGCTCGTTCTCCTGCTCGACGGCGGCGATCCGCTGCTGGAAGAGCTTGACGGCGTCCCCCGCTGCGGCGGCTTGCTGCCGTGCGTCGGCCGCCTCCCGCTTGGCCGTCTGGACTGCGGCCGCGTTGGCCTCGACCTTGGCTTGGGCTGCCTGCAGCTCCCTGCGCAGGGCAGCTGCGTCCGTCTTGGCCTTGTCGGCGGCGCCTTGGGTTATGGCTGCCAGTTGGCTTGCGTCCTTCGCGTCGCTGTTGGGGGTCTTGACGTTGGCGTCCGTGTCCCGCTGCAGCCGCTGGAGGCCTTGGTTGCTGACCTCTGCGGCTGCCTCGATCTTCTTGACGTCATCGCGGAGATCGGTGATGTCGCTCCACGCAGCTTCCTCGTCCCGCCTCGCGGTGTCGATGGACTTGCTGTTGATGATGGCGGTTTCCCGTGTGGCGGCGGCGTCCCTCTGAATCTTGTCGATGGCCGCTGTTGCCTCCTCGGCGCCCTTCATCGCGAGGGTGGCCATCTAGTTGACGCTTCAGACGGTCCCTGTGATCTTGAATATGTCCTTGGTGTGTTGGGCGCCCCCACTGCATGCGGAGCGCACCTGGACCTGGAGTCCCTCCAGGACGGCTTTGATGCCCCGGAGTAACTCCCCAGAGGCAACCGCAGCCTTGACGTCGGCTCACATGGCCGCAACG
Source organism: Eutreptiella sp. 'Long Island Sound 2002' (assembly GCA_964036045.1). Taxonomy (NCBI): domain Eukaryota; phylum Euglenozoa; class Euglenophyceae; order Eutreptiales; family Eutreptiaceae; genus Eutreptiella; species Eutreptiella sp. 'Long Island Sound 2002'. The sequence goes on along the minus strand of OZ038383.1, from coordinate 139,487,007 downwards.
TCCCTCTTGGTAGCCCCGATGGTCACCTTGGCCGCCCAGATCCTGGCGGCGGCGTCGCTCGGCGGGCTGTGGCTGCCCCCGGCTGCGTTGGCCTCCTCCAAGGCCTGTATACGGCCCCGCAAGGCCTCTCCTTCTGCCCGTGCCGCTGCCTCGTGATCGGCGAGTCTCTTGTTGATGTGAGGGACGTCGTCGCGCAACGCGTTTGTCCGCGTGTTGGCCCCCTTTGCCGTAGCGGCGCTCCGGCCCGCTTTCTCGGAGGCCAATTGGGCCCTTTGGGATGCTTCCCTGGCCACCTCCATGGCCTTGTTGGCCTCGGACCCTAACGCTTGAGGTGCACCCTTTAAGAGGAGGAGTTCTTCGCCGTGTGCCGCCGATTGCCTACGAAGCTGACTAAGTACCGCACCTACTACACCGGTCGCTGCCTCACTACGGGGATCCTCTGATTGGGTTTGGGTTGGGAGTCCATTGGTACATTTGGTACATCCTTATCGGACCCCCGTGAAGCCCCACTTTTGGGCATTCCTCGCATGGCCCGAACCACCCTTTTCACAAGGGTATTGATCACCCAAGACGGCACAGTTTTGTCCGTCTCGGCGGTCCCATCATCCAATCGCCTACGCTTAACGCTAATACCTCCTATACCACTTGCTACATCGTACAACTCATGATGCGCCGTGTGGCTACTTAACTCACTACCCTGACCTTGGCCCTAACTGACTCTTCGCGACGTAGGAGGGGAGGACAACGACCGGCCCTTAAGTTTGTGCTTCGGGGCTGATCGAGGGCGTGCTTCCCAACCATTTTCATTGCTTGAGGGGAGAAGTTGGGGCGTTTAACATCGCCCCATGTGGCCCGGATTGGGGAACCGGAACCCCTACCATGTAATAAACTCGGAGAGGAGCTTATTATCTTATCCATGGCGGGTGCTGTTGTTTGAGCCATGGAGCGCAGGATCAAAATTTCTTCTCCAAGCAGAGTAAAAAAATCACAAAAAGGGAAATCCTTCGAAAAATGCAATCCAAAAAGTTTAAGATAATGTAAAACCTAAAGGAAGCACTTTAGGAAGTTCGAGGTGATGATGGAGATGCCTTGGTGTTTGTTTTATTGGGGCTCACCCCAGTTATGCAAAATTCAGCAGTCCCTTGAAGCACAAACGGACACTAGACAAAACCCAAACAAATGAAGATGTGCGGCTCAAAACCTCGGTACGTCACCAATACGAGTTCTCGAAATTCTGATTCCTTGATTCGAATGAATTGATTAGGTGGATCAATGAAATCACGGCATTGCGACGAATTGAGAATGAAACATCATTGTTAATGGGCAAGGAGGTCCTGAGATGTGGAGCACTTGCTTTGGGACAAAGGAGACAGCACATCATGGGAGAGAGAGGAGGAGGAGAGAGAGAAGAAAGCATGGGTGAAGTGATTGAACCCATGTCATGCAACAACTCCAAAATTTGACACATAGGCAAAAATCTTCACCATGGGTCATGAAAGCAAAATATTGCATGTTCATGCAAAAATGTGCATTTTGGCTTGAATTGATCTCCAAGCCCATGGGGAGGTGTGACCCAAGGTTGAGGGAAGTGGGGAACACATGCCATGTATGTGCTTTGACACATGTGTAGTGAATGAGAATGAACATGCATAAATTTATGATACATGAATTATGCATTTGCATAGAAATGCATACATGTGGGGTCATGTATGTTGGGGAATTGAGGAATGGGAACTCACATGTGATCCTACTCAAATGGAATTGTTGTTCCACCCTTGTTCTTGACAATGAAGCAGGTCACAACCCTACCCTGGCATATTACCCCTAAGGGACCATTATATGGCCCTATATACGGGATATATATGGGATAGGGTATATCATATTCCATTTCCTTGTTAGGAACATAGGATGTGGGATAGATAAGGCAATCTTGGATGTTTAGTACTTATATCAATTATCGGATGATAGGGTGGATTTCTCATATGTGCATATGAAATATTTCATTGGCTATGTGTACCATATCTGTTTGCAGGATACTATTCGGTCAACACTAACGTTATGTCTTCTGTGCCAAGCAATGTTGCTGCCCATGCCACTGCGACCTCTGCTCCTGACCACCAGGTCTGGTTTCATGCTAGCAGAGGCGAAAATTGTTCGTCTCTGTTGGGCATTTGGCATCGCGGAAAGCGATCGGTCCAAGACATCGTGGACCAAACTCAAATCAAAATCTCTTCCCCGGGAGGGATAGCTGAGGGTGTCCAGGTCCCCACTCTCAGGACCTCCCCGGCCCTGACCCCATCGACCGGGCAGGGGCCGCAAAAATTGGCCAAGCCCCAAGTGGCTACAAATCCTAAGTTTCCGAAATCCCCGAATGTTCCCATCGGGGCCCCCCATCCTCGAGATCCAGCTGGTGTACCTGGGATCGTTTGGGGGCAAATAGACTGCCACCCTCAGAGAGCGATAAGAGGACCACAATTGCCTTATATGGGCTCGGGAACCGTTACTAGCGCCGAGAATCGGGCAGTAATCGACTCGTCTACTGGGGTGATCGAGCGTACGAACGCTGCACCCTCACGCACCGCCGACTCGGGTACGATGGCTTCGCCAATGGGGCCCATCGTGGTCGACTCTGGCACTCCTCCGTCGCTAGAGGGCTTGCCAGAGCCTCAGGTCAGAAAAAACCTGTTTGCGGCAGGGCCCATCAGCCCCATTGTTGACCAACTCGACGCTGAAAACCGTCGAGTCCTCGCGCTCATGCCTGATCCCCATGGCCATCGGGGTCCGGCTCGAGAGGACGTGGCCCTGATCCAGCAAGCCCTGTCGGGGACTAGGCAGAACCCCACCATGGTGGAATGGTCGCCCACTCCAATGAGTGGATCGCGGCGGTTTCCCTCCCTGGTGGAGGAATCTCCTGCATTGGGAGCGTATCCCAAACGAACACGCCTACTCTTGGGCGTCGCAAAATACAAAGAGTCCGCAAACCAACGGTTAAGTAGCATATGCCGCCATGCAAGCATTAAGACACGCTTACTCTTGGGCGACGCAAAAAACAAAGAGTCCAAGACATGAAGAATACGTGGCATAGCATGAATGCATTAAACAAACACGCCTACTCTTGGGCGTCGCAAAATGCAAAGAGTCCGCAAACCAACGCGTAAATAACATACACCGCCATGCATGCATTAAGACACGCTTACTCTTGGGCGTCGCCAAAATCAAAGAGTCCAAAACGGGAAGAATAAATCAGACGCCATAGGGAGCATGTGTAAAGAAAAGTGTTTCCGCAAAAATGAAGAGTCCGCAACGGCGTGGCCACGGTATGGCACACGCGAGCACGCACCCACACCCACACCGCACACACCACGCAACACACCGAGCACGCGCACCGGTGAACAGGGGCCGGGAGGCCCAGGACACCGCACACGCAACACCGCACACCGGACACCACACACACACCGCAACACACCGCGACACCGGAGACCACGAACCAAGTGTCCCAGGACACCACACGCACAACACAACACGCACCACACGAGCGCAAAAGGGCCAAACGGCACACGCGACACCACGCACAGGGCGTGCACACCGGTGAACAGGAGCCGGGAGGCCCAGGACACCGTACACACAACACCACACACAGAGCGTGCACACCGGTGAACACGAGCCAAAAGGCCCAGGACACCGCACACGCACCACCACACACAGAGCGTGCACACCGGTGAACGGGAGCCGGGAGGCCCCGGACGCCGTACACGCACCACCACACACAAAGCGTGCACACCGGTGAACAGGAGCCGGGAGGCCCAGGACACCGCACACACACACAGAGCGTGCACACCGGTGAACAGGAGCCGGGAGGCCCAGGACACCGTACAAGCAACACCACACGCAGGGCGTGCGCACCGGTGAACAGGAGCCGGGAGGCCCAGGACACCGTACACGCAGCACCACACGCAGAGCGTGCACACCGGTGAACAGGAGCCGGGAGGCCCAGGACACCGTACACGCAACACCACACGCAGAGCGTGCACACCGGTGAACAGGAGCCGGGGGGCCCAGGACACCGTACACGCAGAGCGTGCACACCGGTGAACAGGAGCCGGGAGGCCCAGGACGCCGTACAGGCAACACCACACACAGAGCGTACACACCGGTGAACAGGAGCCGGGAGGCCCAGGACACCGTACGCACAACACCACACGCAGGGCGTGCGCACCGGTGAACAGGAGCCCGGGAGCCCAGGACACCGTACACGCAACACCACACACAGGGCGTGCACACCGGTGAACAGGAGCCGGGAGGCCCAGGACGCCGTACACGCGACACCACACGCAGAGCGTGCACACCGGTGAACAGGAGCCAGGAGGCCCAGGACGCCGTACACGCAACACCACACGCAGAGCGTGCGCACCGGTGAACAGGAGCCGGGAGGCCCAGGACGCCGTACACACAACACCACACGCAGGGCGTGCGCACCGGTGAACAGGAGCCGGGGAGCCCAGGACACCGTACACGCAACACCACACACAGGGCTTGCACACCGGTGAACAGGAGCCGGGAGGCCCAGGACGCCGTACACGCAACACCACACACAGAGCGTGCACACCGGTGAACAGGAGCCGGGAGGCCCAGGACGCCGTACACGCAACGCGACACGCAGAGCGTACGCACCGGTGAACAGGAGCCGGGAGGCCCAGGACACCGTACACACAACACCACGCACAGAGCGTGCACACCGGTGAACAGGAGCCGGGAGGCCCAGGACACCGTACACGCAACACCACACACAGAACGTGCACACCGGTGAACAGGAGCCGGGAGGCCCAGGACGCCGTACACGCGACACCACACACAGGGCGTGCACACCGGTGAACAGGAGCCGGGAGGCCCAGGACGCCGTACACGCGACACCACACGCAGGGCGTGCACACCGGTGAACAGGAGCCGGGAGGCCCAGGACACCGTACACACGACACCACACGCAGGGCGTGCGCACCGGTGAACAGGAGCCGGGGAGCCCAGGACACCGTACACGCAACACCACACACAGGGCGTGCACACCGGTGAACAGGAGCCGGGAGGCCCAGGACGCCGTACACGCAACGCCACACGCAGAGCGTGCACACCGGTGAACAGGAGCCGGGAGGCCCAGGACGTCGTACACGCAACGCCACACGCAGAGCGTGCGCACCGGTGAACAGGAGCCGGGAGGCCCAGGACACCGTACACGCAACACCACGCACAGAGCGTGCACACCGGTGAACAGGAGCCGGGAGGCCCAGGACACCGTACACGCAACACCACACACAGAACGTGCACACCGGTGAACAGGAGCCGGGAGGCCCAGGACGCCGTACACGCGACACCACACGCAGGGCGTGCACACCGGTGAACAGCAGCCGGGAGGCCCAGGACGCCGTACACGCGACACCACACGCAGGGCGTACACACCGGTGAACAGGAGCCGGGGGGCCCAGGACACCGTACACACGACACCACACACGGAGCGTGCACACAAGTGAACAGGAGCCAAGCGGCGCGGCACACCACACGAGCAACCCGCCCCCAAAACGAACCCAGCCCACGCCGCCCTGCAGGAAAGAAACACCATGTCAGACCGCCAAGACCAACCGACCGGCCAAGGCCAACCCAGCGGGTACGAAGAGGGTGGGCAGGCAGGGCAGGCCGGCGAAGAGGGACGGAGGGACAAGGCGGGGAAAACGAGAGGAAGGGTCCGAACCCCCCCCCCCCAAAACCTGCACACACCCCACTGCCGCGCGCCGGGCCACAGCCGGGCACCAACAGGGCCCGCCATGGAGCCAAACGGGCCCGCCAGAGAGAGGGTGTGTCCCCGCGCCTGCGCAGCAGCCCGCCCGGGCAAGGAGCGCGCGCCACACACAGGCCAAGCAGGGCACACACGCAGCACCGCACGCCAGCACGCACCACGGCACAAAAACACGACACCACCACGGCAAACACCCACACCCGACGACGAACGAGCCGCCAAGAACAAGTCCAAGCCCCGCAGTCCCCACAGCGCGACAGCCGCCGTCCGGATGGACGTGTGTGCGCCCGGCAGTGAACCCAGCCCCTGCCGGCTACGAACCAGCCGCCGTCCGGATGGACGTGTGTGCGCCCGGCAGTGAACCCAGCCCCTGCCGGCTACGAAACAGCCGCTTTCCGGATGGACGTGTGTGCGCCCGGCGGTGAACCCACCCCCTGCCGGCTACGAAACAGCCGCCGTCCGGACGGACGTGTGTGCGCCCGGCAGTGAACCCAGCCCCTGCCGGCTACGAAACAGCCGCCGACCGGAGGGACGTGTGTGCGCCCGGCAGTGAACCCAGCCCCTGCCGGCTACGGAGCAGCCGCCGTCCGGAGGGACGCGTGAGCACCCGGCGCCACCTGCCGGACGGGCTACCGGACCACCGGGCCCGCGCCACCCGGAGGGGTGAGTGCTCAGTTATCGCAAACCACACGCCCAATGGTACCACACCCAACACCACCCGCAAGGACACACCATCACCACCACCAAGCACGCCCACCCGCCACCACACACCCAGGGCCCATCATCAGGGCCACCCGCCGACACCACAACCACCAAGCAGTCCAGCCACAACCACCACCACCACCCGCCACCGGCCGCCCACAACATCACCAACAACACCCTCCCCCCCGGCAGCACTCGCGACGCCGACGCCAAGCACACCACCATCCGCCCCGCACCACACCTGCCACACCCCCACACTTCACACCACCCACACCGGAAACCGCCAACACCACCGTCCCACCCTTACCACCTGCAGCACCGTCACCATCGACGTCGCCAGCGGCACCACCATCACACCCGACTGCACCGCGCGAACGACACGCCCACAACCAGCACCCAACCCCAAACACCCACACCGACACCACCCACGCCGACCAGACCCCACAACACCCACGCAACGCACACACCGGCCACGCTCCACCAGACAACACAAACCACCACACGCACGGCAACAGCGCACCCGACGCCCGCAGACCCCCCGCAGCCCGCGCCACGTACACACCAACACGCACACCCGCACCCGGCCACGCCCACCAAGCGCCCGGCGCACCGACCACCACACGCACAGGCAACCGCCCAACGCCGGCACCGACTCCGCGGGCAGACAGGCAGACAAACCACCCCGTCGGCATCACCAACAGCACCATCGCCCAAGCCACCACCTGCAGCACCAACGCCACCATCGCCCGTTGCACCAACGGCAAACCCCCCTCCGGCCCCCCACCACCCGTGCCCAACGCGTCACCTACGGCACACACCGGCCTCACCGTCACCCAGTGCATCGCCTACGTCACCCTCGCCATCGGCACCACCGACGACACCACCGCCCACAGCACACCCGGCAACACCCTACGTAGGGACAGTACCAGCGGCGCCACCAGCCGGCACACCACCTGCAGCACCCACATAAACATCGCCACCACCCATGACATCACCCACAGCGCCCTCACCATCGACGTCGCCGGCAGCACCCTCACCGCCGGCACCACCAGTCGCGCCACCACCCACTGCACCACTTACAGCGACCACCGGAGCCGCAGGCCCCCCCAGCGCCCGCCCCGTCACCTATGACACCAACAACGTCACCAACCCCGTCGCCGCCCGGCGCGTCACCCGAAGCACCCACGTCAACAACACAGAGCCGTTTCGACGCCTACAGCACCCCCCCGTAGGCGTCACCAGCATCACCTCCACCCATTGCATCGCCCACGGTGCCCCAGCCCAACTCACTGCGCCTTCAGCGCACACATACCCGACACCCACACAAACCAACCACGCCCACACTGCCCACCACCCCATCAGCCCACGCCACGAACACACCCACACGCACGCCCACGCCCGGCCACGCCACCCGGACACTAACCAGGAGCCGCAGCCACCCACGCAAGCGCCACGCCACCACTGCCGCCAACCACCCGCCGTCAGCCCCCCCGGACCGGCGCCCTGGGAACCGGGAGCCGACACCGGCACACACCCACACCCACGCACAGCACCCCAGCCACCCCCCCCAAAAAAAAAAAACAAAGCCAAACAAGCCAGCGAAAAGAGAGGAGTAAGGGACAGGCAGAGGAAGGGGCCACGGGGGGAACAGAGGGCAAACACGCAAGCCCACACACGCGCGCCCCCCCCCCCCAGCCAGCCCGACCCCGCATGTCCCGCACCCTCCCAGGAACCGCAAAGCCCAAGACCACCCCCCAGGCACCACCACAACAGACCACCATGAGGAGCCGCCGAGGACGACACACGACACACCGCCGCCAAACACACGGTCGACACCGACACAAGCCCCACCCCCACAACCCGCCGCACCCACCGCTGCGGCGCCCCAACACACAATGGTGCCCCCATGGATGCGGTACATCCAAAAACCCCCTTCAGCCAGCCGACCAGAGGCCACCACGGGACGCACCAAGGGGACGCCGCGGAATACCCACCCACAGTGCGGCCCCGACACCCGCTACCCGCCGGCATCCTACCACGGGCCCACCCCACACCCGAGCAAATAGCCCCCCCCCCACCGTGGAAACGATACACCCCAACCACACACCGCCACTCACCACCCGCGGGCACCGCACCGGGGCCACAACACGCCCAAGCAGCCGCGACCCACCGACCCGCGGACCCCGCAAACGCAATACCCCACACCACCGGGCCCACCCAACGGCGGGCCGACACCCCCAAGCACCACACGACCACACCCCCCTGGTTGCGACACTCCAGTCCCGCACACCCCGCCCCAGGGGACCCCAGGCCCTACGCCACACCGACCCCGCACAGGCCACGTACTGAAACACACCAGGAGAACGATCAAGAGACCACGCGGGGCTGCCCCACACCGCCAGAGGACAAACCACAGGCGACAGCCCACCCCACCAGACCTGGACACGGTGCCCCCCCCCCCAACGGGAAGGCCACCACACAGCACAACACCACCATACCGCACCGCACCCCCCTCCCCCACCCGGGGGCACGGGACACCACAGCCCACCAACACAGGAACGAAGCCACGCCCCGCCGACTCCGCACCCCACCCCACCGGCACCACCCCTGGAAGCCCCGCACTCCTCGCGCCAGCTCAACACCCACCACCGGCCACAACCCGAACCGCACACAGGGGCAACACCACCGGCCAGGACAGCCACCAGCGTGCAGCCACACACCACAGCCACGCCAAACGGCGCGCCTCCCCCGGCGCACGACCCCGCACCGGCCGCCGCACGTGCCCCGAACACCAGCATCACACGCCCACCGTGCCATGAAGCAGCACCCCAGCACGTGAACACGCAAGATGACCCCATGGCCCTGGACATCGACAGCCTGCTAGAACTGGAACTCCAACACACGGAGGACACGGAGCATCATATGGACCTCACCCCGCCGGAGCTCGAGCCCACAGCAAGCAGCCCCGCGGACCCCAACCCGCAAAATGCCCCCCCGCCCCCCCCCCCCGCGAGAGGGCGCCCTGGACGCACCTGTCCAACGCCCTGCAGCGCCACCACCCCACCCACGAAGCCAGCAACGGGCCCGCCGAGTACCGGGCGTCACTCGAGCGCGACCTGCCCGACGTCACGGGGCCGGAACTCCACGGGTACACCACCGCCCCCCCCCCCTCCAGGCACCCCCACACAAGAATGGGAGGACGAGTACGCCGTCGACGTCACCGACATGACGGCATACATGGAAAGCGTGGAGGACCCGGAGCAAGACACCGTCCTCAGCCTCCTCGCCTACCACAGCTGGAGATGGGGCCACCAGGTCACCCTCCACCGACCGCAGGACGGGCCCCACCAGTGGTCCCCAGAGCAAACGGCGAAGTGGGACATCGTCCTCCAACTCACCCCCGAGGGCTTCTACACCCTCACGCACAGTGGATTACCCGACGCCGCACCCAATGCACAGGCGCTGCCGCTGGCCCAGCCCCAGGAGGACGACGCAGACGCACCCCCATCGGAGGAATTTAATTGGGACCCCCCCACAGCCACCACCGAACGCATGCCGCACCGGCTCACCAAACGTCACCTCCCCCACGACTACCATGCCACCAACGACTCGCGGGGATGCCGCACACTGCCCCTGCAGTGGGCATCACCCGAAGGCACCTTCACGTGGGGGGAAATCCTCCCCGGCGCCGTGGCGCTCACGTACCTGTGGCTCCGGGACGCGGAGACGCACGCGCAACCCCCCGGCACACACCTCCTCCTCACCCTGGAGGGAGAGGCCGCCGTCGAAAACGTCCACACAGCGGAAGGAGAGGACTACGTGACGGCGAACGCAGACACCGCAGTATGGCTACACGCTCACGAGCACACCACACCCCCCACCGTAGTACCGGGGTCACACCCCTGGCACGTGGTCATCGTGCGACTGCCCACAGGAGCAGACACAGGAAGCGCCCACCAGGGATGGGCGGACAGGTGGGCACACGTGTGCGCCTCCCTGCACGAAGGGCTGCACAGACCCTCCCTCACCAGTCACACCCTCGAGCCGGCCCCCACCACGGCCGAATCCCACACCGGGGCGCCCCCCCCCACGGGAGTCTGGGCCTACACGCGCACCCTCCACCGCGAGGCAGCGGAAGCCCTCAAGACCGCCATCTCCAACCACCAGGGCCTCGTGCACACCCCCCACGATAACACGCAAAAGGGCTACACCCTATGGTGGCACCACCCCGCACCAGAAGGGGGCCTGCAACCACCTGCAGACCAGCCTGGCATCGGCCCAGACCTCACGGCGATCGCCCGCGCCGTCGCCGCCATGGCGCAGCAAGTCGGGGCGCCACCCCAATGGGCACCGTCCATCATCAAGGAAACGGCGGCACGCCACAACCCAGCTTTCGCCCACTTCCGGGGACGCCCCATTCATCCCACCCTACCGGACCTCGACCTCCCCGCCCACAATGTGTGGGCAGTCCACATCCTCGTGCCCCACGACACCGCCCCCAAAACAGGGGACGCGACGGCACGCATCATGAAACAACCCCCCAATACCGCACTCCACTACGACATACCAACGCCCAACGTCATCGTCACCCACAACACGGGTCGCGACCACTACTACCTCTAGGCCACGCATGAGCGCTCCCCCATCACCGTATACACCTTCACCACCTACCCTGGCCTCCAGCCACCGCAACACCACCCGCGCCCGGCATGGAAGCACCCCCTACACGTCGCCCCGACCCCACGCAAAAGGCCCACCCACCACGCGCCCCCTCCCGCCGACAGCACTGCCCTCCACACCGCCCGCAGACGGGCCGCGGCACAACACCAAAGCCACCTGCTCCCACGCATTAACGCTGGACCCGGCACCATCACCGAGGCCACCCACAAAAGCACCTTGAACCTACTGGCTCGCAAGCTACGCCCCAAAATGGCACTGGAGGACACGCTCTGGATATACTATGGCGCAGGCCGCACGGCACGGGTGGCGGACCTCCGCAACATCATCCCCCGCCACATCCAGCGCGCGGTAGGGCCCTTCACCGTGTACGCGGTACCGCACCCCATAACAGCCCCATGCACCCACTGCAACCCTCGGTGCGCGCTACCATGCGCAGGCGCTCTGCAGCAACCCCTGCCCACCACTACCTACAGGGGGGGCATATACCTCGGCACGGTGCCCGGGGACCCACACCCCTACCTCCTGCCCGCAGCGGACCGCCACCACGCCATACCACTACACCTTGTCGAGCACCTGGCGGTGGGACCATCCCCCTTCCAGAAGCGCCCCCCCCACACCCCATCCGACGGACGCCCGCCAGATGAGCCGACACACGCCACACCTGGACCCAAACGCGCCATCGCACTCCTCACCCTAAAGGCGGAAGCCGCCATCCCCCGAGACCTGGAGGGGGAAAACCACCTCATGGTGGAAGGGCTGACGGAACACGTCCTGATCGCAGCCATGTACGCCACGGCGTCCGCATCCCGCCTCTGGGAGGACCGCCCCTCCCCACCTCTAGCCCAAGCAGCGCAGGACGCCCCCGACACGGGCCCCACCGCCGAGGACATCCACCAAATCCTCAACATGCGAGCACCCCCGAAGACCCACCCTGCGGTCCGCCCCATCCAGCTCGTCAGCTGGGACGCCATGGACGCCCCCCCGACCACCACGGAGGTCCACATCCTCAAACACCGGGACACCTGGTGGACGGTGGAATGGGACGACCACGGCAAGGTCAGACGGGCAACGGCACACGCCCCCGACGGCGAAGTCCCGCCCCCACCACGCGGAGGAGACCGCTTGCGACTCGCCGCACGCATCCCCCACGCCCCAGAGGCAGCCTGGGAAGCGCTGCACTACGCCCTCTACTGGGCGCAGGGGGCGCCAGAAGGCCCCCTCCCCCCGGAACGCACCCCAGCGTGGACACGCCACGCCACCCGCTACACGGCGCACATGCGCCGCCACGGGGCAGGCACCGGGCACCGGCTCCTCACCTGGCCCACGGACCCGCCCGACGCCCTGCAGGAGGCCGAGGAAGTGCTTGGCCTCATGACCAAGCAAGCGTTCCAGCTGACGGACCCCGTCCCCACGTCCAAGCCCGACGTCCCAGCCGCCCGCGAGCACCCCGTGTTTGCACCGGGCCACGCACCCGTACAGCGGCCCCAGGGCGCACCTCCCCAACGGGGACAACCCGCTGCCCGGCGCCGCCAAGGTGCGCAGAAGCGCAAGGCCCCCACACAGGCCAAACCCGCGCCAAAGCCAAGGGCCAAGCCGAAGAGCTGGACCAAAGAGGAAGCCGCTGCCCTGTATCCCGAATACGCCATCAACACCCGGGTGCAGCTGCCCTTCGAGTACCCCACGGCCGCGGGCCCCTCCAAGTGGATATGGGCCGCAGGGGAGGTCAAGCACCGGTACCGCGTCACCGGAGACCACCAGGGGTTCAAGATCCACGTCAAGTGGGACCCGGCCACCCCCAACGACAAGAAGCTGGGGCGCACCATCGAACTCAGGCGAGACCAAGCCGGTCGTGAGATGGTCCCCATGCAGCTGTGCACCCCCGACACGGAGCACCTCACCGGCACGGAGTACACGGGCGAAGTCCACAATGCATGGGCCCTACCCCAGCCCCAGAAGCGGAACCGCAGGGCACCCGCAGCTCAGGGCGTCATCGACCTCCTCAACGCCTGACGGGGCCAGGGCCGGACACGGCCCGCCCCCCCAACTACCGGTCCCCAGAAACCGGCGCCTGCGGAAGCCCACGCCCGCATCAACATCCTCAACGAGCCCGCGGTCACCTACGACCCCACCAAGGCCGCCACACTGCAAGCCATGCCCGGGCCGCACCCCCAAGGCGCAGACCTCCTGGGGTTCCTGGAGCAAGCCCTCCGCAAAGCGGACCAACCCGAACCAGCACCGATCCTGGACCCAGAGGGGAACAAATATCACGCCCACTGGGAACGGGGGGTACCCCTCTACCACAAGACGTCGGTCACGGTACATGCCCACCCCGACCTCGGAGTGGATGGTCGCCTCGGGGCGTACGAGTGCGTGGGGCCCGGATGGCAGCTAAACGTGCTACTCACGCACGTCCCGTTCGGGGAGGAGACCAAGGACTTCCTTGACACCCTGAGCCTGGCGTACCGCCGACTCTCCCTCCTGGCACCCACCATCATCATAGGCGACCTAAACGCCGCCCCCACCGACGACGACCGCACCGGCCCACCCACAGCCACCAACACAGCTGTCCGGGACGCCATGCACCAACTGGGCCTCACCGACCTCACGGCAGGACTCACCGGCACACCCTCCCATTACCCCCACCAAGCAGGCACCCACCCATCCCGCATCGACACGTGCTACGGGGACCCAACCACGGTGCGCGTCCACGAAGCAGCCTACGGGGACCTCCCGCCCACAGGCACGGGCCACCGGCCCCTCTACATCGACCTCATCATCCCCAACCTACCCCCACCCGCGGCCACCCTGCCAGACGACACCCTTCCACCCACACTGCAGTTCCCGGCCGAGGACGACCACGGCGCCTGGCACAGGTATAACAGGGCCCTACACGCCATCCTACGCCGCCCGAGTGCACCGACACTCACCACCGCCATGCGCCGGGCGGCACAAGCATGCGGCATGGAGCGTGACACCAACCACACGGGAGCACCACCAGACCTCACCCTCCAGCAACTCGTCCATGACATCTGGACCACGAAAGGGGAACTCGCCACCCTGCTACGCCCCAGCACACCGGAGGCACGAGACCGGGACGCCCACCTCCGTGCGCTCCTCACCACCCGCCGCCACCAACTCCAGGAATGGCACGCCCACAACATAGCGGCCGCAGCCCAAGAACGCGAAAGATACGGCAGAAACGACACGCCGTACAAGTCCCTACGGTACGTCAGCCGCATCCTGGAGGACACGGGGCGCCGTACCATCCACGCGGTACGCACCCCCGAAGGAGGCCTCACCAATGACCCCGACGCCGTCCTCCAGGCAGTCCTGGACAGCTTCCAGGCACAACACGGGGACGCCCTCCCCGAGCTCGACCCCCACACCAGAAACACCATCCGCGAGCGTGTGCCCAGGGTCTTCAACCGGGAACAGCGGCGCGCCATCGAACACGACCCCTTCAGCATCTCAGAACTGCAACGCGCCCTAGACCGCCTGAAGAAGGGGGTCGTGCCCGGCGTCGACGGTTTGCCGGCCGACGCGTACCAACGTCTCACCCTGCCCATCAAACGCCGCCTGGCAGCCCGCCTGTGGGACATCGTCACGGGCGCCACGCCCATCCCCCCTGAGTGGGCCAACCTGGTCCACCCCCTCTACAAAAAGGGGGACTGGGCGCAGCCGGGGAACTGGCGGCCCATAGTCTGCGCCACCACCGAGGTCAAGCTGGTGTGGACGCTCATCCTAGGCTGCATCGCGCCAGCGGTCTTCGCCCACGTGCCCACCAGCATGTGGGGGGCCATGGCCGGCAGGTCCCCCCACGAGGCCATCTTCCTCCAGGACACCGCACTGGACATGAACCCCTACGAGATGATCATCGCCTCCCTCGATGTCCAAGGCGCGTTCCCCCACGCCCCACACCGGCTCCTCACGGAGGTATGGGATGCCATGGGCCTCCCATTCCTATCCTTCATGACCGGGTACATCCAGACCCGACTCTACGCCGTCATCACGGCCGCGGGCCTCACCCCCTGGACCGGCACAGACAGCGGGGTCCCCCAGGGAGGCGCCGAAGGCCCCTTCCTCTACCTCCTCGTCACCCTGCCACTGGCATTCGAGCTAGCACGGGTATACCCGGGGTACGCCCCATACCCGCTACGGTCCCCCCTCATCAACTTCGCAGATGACAACCTCCTCACTACGGCCACCCGCCACCGCGACCCTGAGAACGCAGGGCTACCAACGACCACCGAACAAGCGTCCGCCATTCTCCAACTCACCACAACCTACCTGGACGCCCACCAGCTCCTAGTGCACCCCCGCAAATCGGTCGGGCTGGCCGACGCCAAGACCCCCACCCCCCACATCCGGAAAGGCGAACCCCTACACCTGGAAGACACCACAGTCCACCTGGGAGTCACACAGGCCACGCAGCACCACCACATCACACTCCCAAGCAAGCTAGAAGAGCGCCTCGCCCGGCTAACCCAAATTGCCAGGGGGGACCTCCTGTCTACGCAGGGCCTGGCGTACTTCATGGAAGCAGTGCTCAACGCGGCCATCGGGTACCAAGCCCTGCACCTCCCGCGCCCCCAAGACGCACTACGCCACGCTCGACAGCAAGTGACGAAGGCATGGGCGCAACACGGAGGCTGGCCCACGTCTTTCCCCAAGGAGGCCATGATGGCCCACTGGCGCTACTACGGAGACAATACGGGCGCCCTGGTCGACATGGCCTATGCCAAACACGCAGCACACCTCCTACACAGGGTAACACACAACCACCAACCAGAAGTTCGCGAGGCGGCGGCCATACGCATAAAAGAAGCGCAAATGGCCCGCAACACCTGCCCCCGGTGGATACTGGCACAACACGGCGTCTCCACCCCCGTGGGCACTGGCATCTGGGCCCAGCTACAACTCCTCCTACCGCACCACACACACGCCATCCTGACAAACCACCACTGCGATCAACAGGGGCCACTCGTGGCCACACACACCGACATCCACCGACGCCCGGCAGGCGAGGTGGACACCCTGCGCCTCGTAGGGGCCACCATCACCATAGTGTATATCACCCCAACACAGATGCAGATCATGGCCCAATGCGACGCCCACCACGCCCCGTTCCTTTCCGACCCACAATGGCCAGCACGCCACGTCTTCCAAGCGTACCTCCGCGCATGTGCTACGAAGGCAGGGCGCGACATGCCGGGGCCCAAGGACATCGACACGGCGTACACAGCCTTCCAGCGCCAGCACCCCCGGCCCCGCCTGAGCGAGCACGAGACCCCCAACGACGGCGGCACGACGCAGGAGGAGCCCACCCCGTCAGCCGAAGGCTGGACACCACCCACCATCCTGCTACTAGCACCAAACGGCCACAAACATGTTACCCGCACCGTCCAGCGACACCATGCCCCCTGGTCCATCCCCAAACACAATGCACCGGAGACTGATGTACCACCAGTCAGACACAGTGACCAGGGCATACCACGCACGTGCTGACACTGCGGCCCGGCAGCCCTCGACACTCCGTGGCCCCTGCTGCACCTCATCTCCACCCACTACCACACCCCCACCGCCGCCGCCATCGCCGACCAGCAGGCATGGCTCTCCCCCTGGTTTCACACGGTACCCCCAGACCACCCGGCGCACGTAGCCTGGACCCGAACACCCACGGCGACATGGACGTTCACCAAGGAGCGGGCAGACCCGGACAGCGTAGCCATGGAGTACGACCGCTGCGACCCACACCGCGCAGGACCTCAGGAGGCACCCATGCGCCCCCTACAGCACAAATGCCCCACCCTCCGCGGCGACAAAGACGACAAGGAGCGGCGACAGACCATCACGTGCCAGAAGTTCCACCCCAATACGGGATACCTCTTCGACCTGATGTACGCGTATATCACCCAGGGACGCCCAGACAGGGGCCTCCTCCGCCTCACCCCACGAGCCCAGGCCATCATCACCCAGGGAATAGGCGTCTATGCAGCGCCACTACTGCAACCCACGCAAATCACCGCCAGAACCACCCAGGGGAACCCCATCTACGTCTATCACCCCACAGCAATCGCCCGCCTACCCATACCCAGCGACACCGACATCATCTACTTCACTGACGCATCCGGCACCCAGCAACGCACCCCCACGGTCGGTTGCGCCTCCGTGCGCATCACCCGGCACGCGGACGGCCTCCACGTGGAACACCACACCGGGACCACCATCTTTGGGGCGTCCTCCCACGGCGAACTGCGCACCATGGCAGACGCCGTCACCGCCACACCGCCACCCACGACGGTCCGGCCCCGCAACATCTGGGTAGTCGTGGACGCCACGGTCGACATCCACCTCACCACGCGCCTTGCGGACCTGCCCCTCCACAAAGCACTCGAGTCCGGCCTCACCACACAAGCGTTGGGACTATGGATGGCCTTCAAGGGCATGCACCCCCAGGACGCCCTACACATCGTCAAGCAGGAGTCACACCGCTACGCATACGGCAATGGACGCGCAGACACGCAGGCCAAACACCAGAACACCAACCACACCCCAGGGCTCGAACGCGTGCGACTGGACACCCCACACCACAGCCACCTGCAGCACCTGCCCCCGATACCCCTGGCCGCACAGCCCCCCCAATGGATGCCCGAGGACACGCCGTACACGGATCGAGACAAGCAGTACCACTACCCCACACCCATCCAGCAACTAGCCACCACACTGGGCCACCCAGCGAACACCGAACTCCTCCGACGCCTCGAAAACTCCGTCCACACCCCCCTCTACTACTCCGCCCTGCGCCCGGATAGCCTCCCAGCACACCTACAAAAGCCCCAACTCCAACTCGCCCTCGAACAACTTCCCCTCCTCACCCGATACCACCGATGGTATACGCGCCGCTCGATCCACGTCCCCGCAGGACACACCAAATGCATCTGCAGCCACGCGGAAGAAGAAACATGGGACCACTTCAAGGCGTGCCCCCTGTACAGAGGACTGGACACCCTCACAGACTGGAACCCAACCCACACCATCGCACAGCACGCCGGATGGCTGGCGCAGTCCCCGGCGACCCAGCAACTCACCACCGTCCTCAAGCAGACGGAGGTGCTCGAGGCAGTCCGCAGGGGACTCGTCCCCACTGCCGTCTACACCTTACTACGCACCCACGCGGAGGACCCCCGGGCCACGGCGGTGCACATGCAGCGGACGGCCGTTGCCAAGACGGCGGAGCAGCTCACATACCGCACCCACAAATACCTGCAGCATGCGGCAACCCTGCCCCCAACAGACCAAGCCCACCTCCTCAAACTCCTGTTCTACCAACCATGAGAACCTACCCCGTGACATACCAACACCGAACCCCCACCACGTCTACACACCGTCCACCGAGCACAGCACTGGCACAGCACACACGGGCGCCACAGGCACCGCACACGCTCCCACCAGCATGCGCGCGCCACCAGCCCCCATCCCCCCACGCCGCCGTCCGTCCACAGGTACCACCAACCACCAGCCACCGCATGTCCCCTCTGCGTTCGCCAGCGGCTACCACAGACAGCCCTGCCCTGCAACCCAGACCACTGGGTCTGCCTGGGAGCCGCACACCGCCTCACCCACTGCCCCCACTGCGGGGACCTCAACCCCCGCCACCGCGAACGGCCCGCGGCCCCAGCCGCACCCCCCCCCCCGTCAGCCACCCCAGCTTCTTCGGGTACCTCACCGACACTCTCCGGGACCAACTGGGAGGGTACTACGTGGCGGACGCGGCGGACCACGCATGGGCCATAGCCGTGGCCGCGGGCAACACACCCCTGCCCCCCCACAGCCCACCCCTACGCCACAGCGGAGGCGGCTTGAACGTGGCGGCCCGCCACATCCTCCTCGCCCTATACCTCCACCACCGAGACCTACACCTCCCAGACCCACAACCCCCGGCCCCCCAAGCAGCAGCCCTGACGCCGGAAGCGTGGGCCGACACGGCACCAGAGGAGATAGCAGCCTACCTCCGAACCACGTGCCGCCGGTTCGCAAACGCCCTCGGCCGACGGAAGGGAACACCTTACCCCCTCAGCGCACTCCTCTACCCGGCACACCACCCCCACCCGGCACAACAGACGCCCCCGGAGGGCTGGGTGTCTTTTCGGGACGCCCACCTGGCCGCCCCCGACGAGGCCACCGCCACGCGGATGGGCCTCACGGACCAGGAGGCCTACGTCAGAGGCCTCAAGACGAGCCTCCAAGAGGCACACCGCTGGCACGCCCGCTCCCCGTCGCCCCCACGGGGACAGAGGGGTTCACCCGCCCCCGACACCCACCAGGCCAAGAAGACCAAGACAGGTCAGGGGGCCCGCCAACGCGCCCGCCAGCAGGGCGCGACGCCCCGACCAAGGCCCGGGTCCAGCCACACCGCACCGCCCCACGCCCAGACCCCCGGGGCGCACCAACAACACCACCACCACCAACGCCCACCACCACCACCGTACCGCAGCACCCAAACCCTGCAGCCCAGTCAGCCACCACCGCCCACACACGTCCACACCATGCCAGGACCACCGTACGCGCAGAGCCAGGGGACATGGCACCACCAACACCACCACCGCGCCCCCGTCCCTCCCAACCCCTACCCCCTAAGGCCCCCAAGCTACAGCGACCCCCACCAGCTACATCCCCACCACGCCCCAGCACAACCAGGCCCCGCGAACCACCCACCCCACATAGCGCACATCACCGCACCACACCATCACGTGTTCCACCACCACCAGCCCCTGCCACCACACCCACCAACGCCGGGGTACCACACACAACCGACACACCCTCCACACCACCACCACGCGGTCCAGCACCACCCGCCGCCCCCGCTACACGGGCCCACGACATACGAGCCACGGTACACCCCCATGGACCCGCGAGGAGCCGCGCACGCACACCAGCAACACCAGGACCTAGTAGGAGCGCCCCACCACCACCAACAGCCCCCCCACCCACACCCCATACCAGTGAGCACCATCCACCAGTAGCCACCCATCACATACGGACCACAGCCCCACCCGGGGGCTCATGCGGTGGCCTTCCACCCGCACCCTGGCACCGCAACCAGTCAAGAACCGCAAGGGCCACACGGCGCACACACGCAACACCCACACGACCCACAGGGACGCCCGGACCCCCAGCCGGCACAACACCCACCCCCGCCCCCCCCACCCCACCACCACCGGCAGCCCCCCCACCCACACCCCATACCAGCGAGCACCATCCACCAGCAGCCACCCATTACATACGGACCACAGCCCCACCCGGACGCTCATGCGGCCGCCTCCCACCCACACCCTGGCACCACAACCAGTCAAGAACCGCAAGGGCCACACGGCGCACACACGCAACACCCACACCACCCACAGGGACGCCCAGACCCCCAGCCAGCACAACACCCACCCCCGCCCCCCCCACCACCAACAGCGCCACCCCCACACCACCCCCCCCCGCCCCCCCCCCGAGACCAGGCGACGGACACAACACGCGGCAGCCAGCACCAGCCAATCGACGTCGATACCCCCGCCGACACACGCCACCGCGAATCCCCCCTCCCGCGACCGCCACAAGAGACCCCATCACCGGACCCCACGCGCGACAACGATGACCACCCCCCCCAGCCCACACCACCCCCCCCATCACACCCCGCACCACCAGTCGCCGCACCGGCCGAACCCTACGCCCTGCACAACCCCGCAGCGGTACGGCAGCACCTCCGGGGGGTCGGGGAACAGGACGTCGTGCTGTACCTCCGCACCTCCGGCACCAGCACCCCCATCCGGGCGGCCACCCTGGTCCAGGCGGCCACCCTGGGGGAAGGCGTCAGAGACTTCCTCTTCGACGCCTTCCTCCACGTCGCCCGACACGAGCGCCCCCCACGCGCCACCCCAGACGGCGAGAGCCCGCCCCCCACGGGGAGCCGGATCTGGGTACCCCCCATCGACTGGGGGCGACACCTGGTCGGACACCCCGTGCCGGAGCGGCACAGCACCCAGGCCCGCACCCGCTACCGCGAGCCCAACATGGCCCACCCCCCACCCGACGCCACCCCCGACAGCACCAAAGAGTGGGAGCGGGAAACATGGGTGGCCCGGATGGCCTCCCTTAGCAACTTCCGGCACCACGTCCCGGGGGACATCCCCACCCCCGACGAGCAGCAGCCAGCCCCCTCCACGTACATGACCCTCATGTACAATCTGCACTACACCCTCTCCACCACCACCTACGACGCGGCCACAGACCACTGGGTGGTACACGGCACCGACTCCCTCCTCCCCGCCGACTACACCCCCCCCACAGACAACCCAGGCCCCGACACGTACGCCAGGGGGGACGACCCGGACGACCCCCACATCTGGGGCACGTGGGAACCCGAATCCCTGGACACGCTGCTCCCCATCCGCAGCGGCTACCAGGGCCTTGGTAGGGCGATGTATTGCCTCGCCAAGTGGACCCAACGGACCTGGGGGATCCCCACGGACCGATGGGTGTGGGTGGTCACGCTGCGCCCCCAGCAGATGGAAGCCTCCCCAAACCGCGGGGGACCCACCCCCCCACGCCCCACCACCCCACAACTATGCCCGTACATGGTGGCAGCCCGCCTCATGGCGCTGCTATGGCCGGGCCCCCACACCCCCACCCAAAACTACCCCCACCTCACAGAGGAGGACATGCCCGGCATCCAGCGATGCTTCTTCGGCACCCTCGACTACCTCCAGCAAACACACCCCCGCGTCCTGGAGCAGATATGGCCACCCCCCGGGTAACCCACGTGCCCGCACAGCCGAGACAACGCCGCCACGCCAGCACCAGCACGCACGGATCACCAGGGAAAACGCGCGCACACGCCCGATGCCCGAACCTGCACCGTCGTTCTCGCTACTTACAGGACCCAGCATCATACGCCCGCCCCCGAGGCCCGGGACCCTCCGCCGTCTCCCGCGGCCCTCTCCTCCGCCTCCGACTCCACAACCTCCACCACCACGATCACCTCATCCACCACCACCACCACGTCCTCATCCAGCACTCCACCCCCCAGGCCGCGGGGGACACCTCCCAAACGGGCCTCCAAACCCGCCCCCACCGCGAGCAGCCCCGCCGCCGCCAAAGCCCACGCCCCGGCGAAGCCCACGCCCACGACCCAGCCGAAGCTCAAGGCCGCCGCCAAACGGCGGCCCGCAGCCGAGCCCAAACCCAAGCCCAAACCCGGCGCCACGACGGCAGCTCGAGCCTGGCCCCCCGAGGATGTCCTCTACGACATCCAGCCCCAGCCGTCCCAGGCCCGAAGGCAGCAGCGCCCAGCGCGGCGCCCCCCAACCGTCACCGACGCCACCGCCACCACCTTCATGGCGGAGCGCGCCGCGGCCGAAGCGCGACGCGCCTCGTCCCACCACCTCCCAAAGCCCGCACCCCAGGCCCATGGACCGCTCCAGGGTCCACCAGCAGCGCCCCCGCCCCCCTACCGGCCCCCGATGACAGCCCACATGCAACGCATGCCCCACTACCGCCGCCGCCGCGAATCCCCGCCCAACCCCGAGGCGGAGACCGTACGCGCACACCCGCGGGTCCACATCCGCGTGCACCCCCACTCCCCACGCACCCCCACGGAACAGGACTACGAGGAATCCCCCAGGCCCGCCACCGCCGCCGGTCCCCACGACCCCGTCACACCCACCCACGCCCACTCCTCCGCCCAAGACCGCAGGCCCGCCCAGGAACAGTGATGGCAGCGCTGGACCCACACGCAGCTCTGGGAGCTGCGGAAGTGGGCCCGGGGAGAGCCCTCCCTCGAGGGCCTGGTCCATCGGCCCCGCAAGGGGTCGGTGGAGAACTGCCGCCTCCGGCCGGCGGGGGGGTGGATGCCGCAGGCCGCATGGGAGCCATGCTGGCCGATGCGCTCCATCCCCTGGGAGTCCACCCCCGCAACCTCCCCGCACCCCAGGACCACCCGTACGTCCTCAGGCGCCTGCGGGAGACCCTCCAGGAAGCGCGGCGAGACGGCATCCGCCTGTGGGACATCACCCAAAGCCCAGCCCCGCACGCACACACCCCCTCACCACCCCACAAGCGTCGGCGCACCGACACCGGCGACACCCACAACACCCCAGGAGCCCTGCGCGCCACACAACACGACGCGCCTGACCCCCCGACCAGCGGCGCCGCCATCTAACCCCGTTACCCAGCACACCACCACCACGGGGCGCCACGCCAGGCCCCGCCCAGAAGTCACCAAACGAACCGGACGCCGAAGGAGGCCAACGCACACGACAACGAGCACCACTACGCCCAAAGGCGCCGAACCCGGGCCCGATACCGTGGGCTCCCCTCCCCCCTCAGCACGACACACACGTCACTGACGTCACTCCTCCGCCGTGCCCCCTCCCACGCCACCGCCCCGCCCCCCCCCCCTCCCGCCGCACGTCCCCACGCCGCCCAGCACCCAGCCCCACACACTGCGCCACAGCATCGCCCTAGTCCGGCTCCTCCACCATCGCGCCACTTGGCACCTCACAGTAGACCGCCGTCCTGTGGTCCCGCTCCCCCCAGCACCGCTCCCGGGGCCGCACCCGACCCACGCCGTGTTCGCCCCCACGTCGCGGGCCGCGGACATCCTCCCGCTCCTCGCCACCACCCCTCCCGGCCATCGCATACTGCTTGCCGCCAACCCCTCGGTCCTCAGTGAGGTCCCCATCGGGCACGCCGACGCCCTGCACGTGCGCCCGCTGCTGCCCAACCTGCACGCTGCGTACGCCCCCGGCACGCCCGTCGACCCCTCCGTGTTGGACTCCCAGTGAGGCCACCGGCCAACGGCCGGCCCGCACGCACCACCCCGCACTCGCCTCGGGCGCACGACCCCGTGGACGCCGCTACCCACACGCCCAGCCCCGCGCAACCGCCTAACTGAGCCAGAACTCAACCACAAATCAAACCCGAGCCACACCCCGAAACCGCTAACCCTTGACTCCTAACCAAACCCGCCGAGGGAACAACGTAACCACAGCCCACACCCACAGCCCACACAGCCGCCTAACCAGCCAGCTCCAGAAGCAAAGAGACACCTCACCAAACCCACCCTGACCCAAGCCTAACCGAGCCGAAGCCCCAACACAAATCAAACCCGAGCCACATCCCGAAACCGTCAACCCTTGACTCCAAACCAGGCCCGCTGAGGGAAATGCATAGACACAGCCCACAGCCACAGCCCACACAGCCGCCTAACCAGCCAGCACCAGAAGCAAAGAGACACCTAACCAAACCCACCCTGACCCATACCCATGTACATCAGGACACGCGAGCCGCACCCCTGGGGCGCGACCGCCGCCACAGCACCGACGACACACGCCAGAGGACACAACGCTATAGCACCGCCGCACCAGCTGCCCATGCCTGAGCCTGCAGTGTACGCGCGCCTCTGTTTTCCTCTTTTTTGTTTTTTCTTTTTCTTTTTTCTCAAAAAAAAAAAAAAACAGGTAAAAAAAAAAACAAAAACAAAAACAAAAAAAACAAGTAAAAAAAAAAAACGAAAATTAGGGGGGGAGGAAGAGGGACACAACCACCCATGGCACACGCGCACCGCACACAGCACGCACACCGGTGAACAGGAGCCCAGGGGCCCAGGACACCGCACATGCAACAGAACACACCGAGCGAGCACACCGGTGAACAGGAGCCAGCTGGCCCAGGACACCGCAGACGCACCACAGCAAACCGCGCGGGCACACCGGTGAACAGGAGCCCAACGGCCCAGGACACTGCACACACGTAGGGCGGCCGAGGGACAGGAAAGAACCAATACCCCATGGGTCGGACGCACTGGGGCGACCCAGCCGACCCACCGGGCCAGTGGCAGGAGCGGTACTCCAAAGCCACTGGTCCGAGCCCGGCCAGGCTGCATCGGGGACCATGGCAAACGTCACCCGGAGCCATGGAAGCAACCGGTGACAGGCGAGCCGGTACACAGTCCAGGAGGGGGTCACCTGCCAAGCAGAGTGGCCCCGCAACTCAAGCCACAAGGGTGAGGCGGTCGTACCGTAGACAAGCGGGAGCAATACCCCTTGTGGTGAGAGATACTCCACACGGCTGGGCAGCCCCCCAGAGCTGCCGCCCAAAGGAGGGGGCATGTGGCCCTACCCATGGACACATGTGGGGACACCCTCCCACCTGGGACACATGGACCGGGTGGCCGCGACAATGCCTTCCCAAGCACATGCGGGAGCGGCTCAAGAGGCACCTGAAATAGGGCAGTGGGAGGGACAGGACGTCCCCTTGGTAAGACCTTCTTCCTGCAATGTCAAAGTAGGCATCCCGAGCTCCCGAAGATACCTACCTACCTACCTTATATCAATTATCGGATGATAGGGTGGATTTCTCATATGTGCATATGAAATATTTCATTGGCTATGTGTACCATATCTGTTTGCAGGATACTATTCGGTCAACACTAACGTTATGTCTTCTGTGCCAAGCAATGTTGCTGCCCATGCCACTGCGACCTCTGCTCCTGACCACCAGGTCTGGTTTCATGCTAGCAGAGGCGAAAATTGTTCGTCTCTGTTGGGCATTTGGCATCGCGGAAAGCGATCGGTCCAAGACATCGTGGACCAAACTCAAATCAAAATCTCTTCCCCGGGAGGGATAGCTGAGGGTGTCCAGGTCCCCACTCTCAGGACCTCCTCGGCCCTGACCCCATCGACCGGGCAGGGGCCGCAAAAATTGGCCAAGCCCCAAGTGGCTACAAATCCTAAGTTTCCGAAATCCCCGAATGTTCCCATCGGGGCCCCCCATCCTCGAGATCCAGCTGGTGTACCTGGGATCGTTTGGGGGGAAATAGACGGCCACCCTCAGAGAGCGATAAGAGGACCACAATTGCCTATTATGGGCTCGGGAACCGTTACTAGCGCCGAGAATCGGGCAGTAATCGACTCGTCTACTGGGGTGATCGAGCGTACGAACGCTGCACCCTCACGCACCGCCGACTCGGGTACGATGGCTTCGCCAATGGGGCCCATCGTGGTCGACTCTGGCACTCCTCCGTCGCTAGAGGGCTTGCCAGAGCCTCAGGTCAGAAAAAACCTGTTTGCGGCAGGGCCCATCAGCCCCATTGTTGACCAACTCGACGCTGAAAACCGTCGAGTCCTCGCGCTCATGCCTGATCCCCATGGCCATCGGGGTCCGGCTCGAGAGGCCGTGGCCCTGATCCAGCAAGCCCTGTCGGGGACTAGGCAGAACCCCACCATGGTGGAATGGTCGCCCACTCCAATGAGTGGATCGCGGCGTTTTCCCTCCCTGGTGGAGGAATCTCCTGCATTGGGAGCGTATCCCAATCCCCCAAGCGGATCGAGGCTAAATCCTACGATCATCGAGGAATCCCCCACGCAAATCGACTATCGAGATCGAGGAGGATGAGTGTGACCAGTGGTTCCCCCTGGCGGTGGAACAGGGGAACGACGATGAGGAGGAGGAGATTGGAGTGTTGGAACGTCATGAACCCCATCATTCCCCTTTTTCCGTTGCCTCGTCGCCTGCACCTCCTGAACCTATGTCAGGGACCAGGGATCGCCCCATGCTTGTGGAAGAAACCCCGGCTCCCCACTACATCACAGTCGAGGACTCTCCGACCCCTCAGTTCATTGTTGTGGAAGAGTCCCGGGTGCCTATGAGCAGCGTCAAAAACCGCCCGTGTCTTGTCGTGGAATCCCCCGAGCCTACGGAGGACCGGGCCGGTACTACATCTCCAGTGCCTATGAGTGGCACGAAAGATGGCCCATCCCTAATGGATGATTCTCTGGCAATGCCGAAGGTCAACAATCTGTGCTGGGGGGGAGGGAATCCGGTGGAGGGAGGCTCAGCAACCCTTTCAATAAACTTGGTCTCTCCCCCCACAAATACATCTCCTACGGAGGACCCCTATCTGCCCAAATCGGGGGGGGGGATCCAGAGGTTGCAACGGGATCGGAGCCTGTTTTTGCTTCCCATCCGAGAACCCAATCACCTATGGTGGTTCATGAGTCACCACAGTATATTTTGGTGGACGAGTCCCCACCGCAACCGCCACGGCCGAATACTGTCGGCGCTGTTCCCCCTCCGCCGTCACCCCGCCACCGCCAGGTGGCTTACATCGAGCACGTGCAAGGAATCCCGCACCTGGTTTGGCCATCTAGTGGTGGGGGTTTGGGGGGGGGGACATTCCTCTAGTGGGGGGGTGCCAGCACCTGTTGCTGCGTGTGCCACACCCCCATCTCGCCCTGCGGGGGGGCCCTCTGGTCCCTCCGTGGCAGGGGGGGCTGCTGGGGGGGGCGCTGGTGGGTCATCTCCTCCTCGTGGGGGGGGGGCCATCTTTTCGACATTCTGGGGGCCCCACTCCTACACGGGGGGAGGAGGACCTAGCGCACACCTGTGGCTGTCCCCGGTGTGTGGTGCACTATGAAAGGTGCATCCAATCTCTGATGGCACAGGTGAAGGACCTGTGAACTCAGAATCTAGAGTTGCAGCGATCCCATCAGGAACTTTCTCAGGCAGTGGCCTCTACCGTGGGCATCAGTCAGGCCTACGGGGACCGGATGACCCAAGTCTTGTCTACATTGGCTAAGTTTGACGCGGCAGTTCAGGGCTACCAACGGGATTCTAAGGTGGTGGAGGCTAGCGTGGCAGATCATCTTAAGATGTCCAACGGCAACTCGGCTAAGTGCTTTAGCGCAGTGGAGTCGTTCGCTACACGTTACGCCGCCATTGCATCTAGGATCGATGCGTGGGACCACTGGTACTCCACGCCTGCAGAACCCGTTACGGTGGTCCTACCCCCGCCATCGGCGCCTCCACCCGTTTCTGATCCTGAACCGGCGGCGCCTACGGTGCCCATGGGCGCGCCATCCGGTTCATCCGGCACCTAGGATTTTATGAGGTACCGGAATCCCGTAACTGAACTGTCCAAAAACTGCCGCGATCGCGATTTACGGCCCGCCGCAACCCCATTTTGCCAAGATTTTGGTAATTTCTGCCAAATCTGTGCGCATTTGGCGTGATTTAGATAGCGCAATCGGTAAATCACGACATTATCTAGCTGCTGTATTGAAATAGCGCCGATTGCATCACCGGATGTCGAGATAAACCCAAAATACCGCCATTTTTGCCCATTTCTGCCACTTTTGGGCCATAAATGGTGATTATAATGATGTCCTTGTGGTGTCACTAGATTTCAAATTGATGAAGTGCGTCCCCAGTGCCCTGTGAGGCTAGGCAAGCAATGATTTGTGCCCGTGCATGCCCTTTACCCAAGATAATATTCCGGAGGGTGCCAAAAAACGGTGTTTTTGGGGCCTGAGTGGTCAGTTGTAGGGTCCCATACCCTATTTTGAGGGTGCTGGACTCAAAAAAGCGTGTTTTGCAAGGTTTTAGAGCAGATGATTCAGGGTTTCAGGGCCGCCATCACCAAAAAAACCGCATTTTATGGCCAAAAAATGCCATTTTTTTGGCCTAAAACTGTGTTTTTGGGGCCTGAATGGTCAGATGTAGGGCCCCATACCCTATTTTGAGGATGCTGGACTCAAAAAAGCGTGTTTTGCAAGGTTTTGGAGCAAATGATCAAGGGTTTCGGAGCCACGTTCACCAAAAAACCGCATTTTTTGCCCAAAAAATGCCAATTTTTTGGCTTAAAACAGCATTTTTGGGGCGTGAGTGGTCAGTTGTAGGGCCCCATACCCTATTTTGAGGGTGCTGGACTCAGAAAAACGTGATTTTCAAGGTTCTGGGGCATCTTATCGAGTGTTTTGGAGCCGCCATCACCAAAAAACCGTATTTTTTGCACAAAAACAAACATGTATGGTTTGAGCTATACAAAAGCTGCTATTCGCAACTAGGTGGTGAATGTCATATTTCTCGCAAACGGCCAATTTTAGATGGAATCAAGCCTGCATTGTCGATATAGGGGCTGGAAAATTTCCAATTTGGAGGGTGGGTGGGGGGCTAACCCCGGAAAATAAGCTCTTTATGGTATAATTTGACAAAAAAAGTAGTATTTTTGCCTGTAGCTGGTTTTGGGATTTTTGGACCCCATAAAATCCTAGGTGCTGGTGGGTGTGTCCTTCCTCTCTCCGTCCACCCGTCCCACGATTGCATCTACCATCCGAACGCTTGTCCGGATTCGGGGTGGCCGAGGGGGGGGGGAGAAAACCAAGAACACCCCCACCCCCAAGAACCTACATCGTGGAGGGGAATCGCCGAAAAGCAGAAGGAACCTGCTGTTCCCGAGTGGAGGGCGACGCCTAAGGGCGAAGAACACCCCACGGAGCCTACTGCCCCATGGGCCAATGAAGAGGAGAACACATCTTCGTTGGGGAACATTGATCCCCTCACGAAAAATGTTTTCACTTCCCCTGGGAAACCTTCGTACACGCCCTCTCATCCTACAGACACGTGTACAGTCTCTCCAGTGAAGGTTGCAACAAGTGGAGGTGTACCCCCAACCATGGCTCCCCCTACTTACCACCCGTACCAAATGCCTATGGTGCAAAATAGTTACACCAAAGCGGTGGAGGATAGTGATATGCCTAAACCGCAATTTAATGCGCAGCTAGATAGCTACAACGAGTGGGTGGAGAAGCTTCAACAATGGTTGGGAGGGGTGTAATCCCATGTACCGAAAGGCCAACAAGGCAAAAATGATTTTGAGTACCTTGCCCCCATGGCTAAAGGCGATCATCAACGCCCGGGTTGCCGAAGCCACCCACCACACACGCACGGCCCCCACCCTCAAAGAGTTGTGGGACTTTGTGGAACAAGGTTTCCACGAGTATGACCCCTCCAGGGGCGATGAAGGGTGGCGAGCCCTCACGCCCAGGGTGGTTAAAGGGCAAGTGACCCTCATCGACCTTGAAGATTTCTATGCTCGTTGGCAACGTTTGTTGCCTCTGAGCAATGAGACCCGTCCCCACGTGATCCGGGAGCAGCTCCTAAGCAAGCTGCCGTGGATCAAGGCGACGGTCGTCAAGCAAGAGGCTAAGAATAGCCAAGACAGCTATGTGGTGGATTTTAGTGGCCTTGACCCTTCGCCGGGTCGCGCCCAATTCAAAAAAGAACTCAGGAAGTATAGCGCTCAACGTTGCACTTCGGTTCCTGAGATTGTTTCCTTTTCTGGGCCGGGGGTGATAGTTGATTGCAAAGACCCCTCTCTACAGGAGTGGATCTTGCAACTCAACAACACACCTCACACACGCGGCTACACTATGAAAGTGGAGCAACGTAGGCCTCGTTTGAAGCCTGCGGAAATCTACGCCCTTGCCCATAAAAGCGTATCGGAGAGGGAACCTCTCGAACGCCTCAATAAGGGAGACAAGATGACGGTGACGTACACTCATCGCCCTTCTCACAATAGAACTGCGGTGAATGCGGTTAATGCGGAGGCTACGGCAGACCCTAACACCTCCGAACCCGCTGACACCTCTGTCAACGCCGTGGGTCACCCTAAACCTCCGAAGAAGAAACCCGTCGACCCCGGGCCCAAACCGCCACCTACCTTTGGGTATCATGTTCCAAACATTGGAAAACACGTAAACAAACGGAGATGGACATGTCTTGGATTGATTGGGGTGCCACCAATACCACAATTTGGACGTGTAAGCCTAATTCTCCGTGCAATGACACTCATTGGAACATTGCAGGTAAGTCTAAAGGTGGTAAGCCTAAGGGTGGCGATAAGGGTGGCGATAAGGGTGGCGGTGGTGATAAGGGTGGTGGTGGTTATAAGGGTGGCGGCGGCGGCAAGGGCGATAAAGGAGGCAAAGGAGCGCCGAACGGGCGCAGACGTTGGTAGGAGTGCCCAGAGGCGCCCCCTTCGAAAGAAGAAACCCTCGGGCACCCCTGTACACTACCGTGGCTCTCGTTCCATCGAGAGTCATGAAGGGGCATATAGTGACTAGTGAGATTCAAACCGAACTTTCCGTTCGAGTTGTTTTGCCCAATGGAGAACTCAAGGCCCTCCGTGTTTTGGTGGATTTTGGGTGCCAAGCGGTTTCTTTGGCCAACCCCAACATTTTTGGAGACCAACTCTCCGAAAAATACGAATCCCCCCAACGTAGGCGCCTACTCCAAGGCGATAATGAGACGCCTTTGCCGGGGGGGGGACGAGCAAATAGACGTCAAAATTCAATTTACGGGGGTTGTTGATGGTAGTGTTTCACTTCCTCGTGTTGCCCAGTATGGCGTGTCCCCGTACCTTGTCCCGAATTTGCCTTGAGATATGGTTTTGGGGCACCCATGGGGTTACAAACATTGTGTGAGCCATTTTGCCCGTTTCAATTGTTTGTACTCTCACCATCCAGTGCACCCCCGTTTTTGGATTGAGGACTTCCGTGAAGCTCCATGAACCGGCAAACCATTTTTGGTTCAACCCATTCATGGTAAGGTGTCACGTCAGTCCGTGTGGGGCCTAACCGTTCCAGTCATTGGGGCGGTCACTCCTACGCACCCTGTGCCGGCCATCGTGGTTACGCCCCCTGGTGGCGAACCGCCTAACCGTGTTGAGGCCGAGAAGCACATATCCTATGCCTTGACCGCTTCCTCCGTGGCCCCCGTACAGGATCGGGCTTGTGCTTTGGAGCTAGTTGAATTTGCTCCCGAAGCCCTTGTCCTTGATGTTCTACCCACACGGCGTGATGGGTCCATGTGGACCCAGTCTGACTATCGCCTCACACCATATTGGGCCGCACGTGTCAAAAAACAATTTGGCAAAAACCCCGACGTAGACGCCTTCAATAGGGTCCCGGGTATGGCCCAGGCTACCTGTTCGGTTTCGCCGCTTGAAGATTTCTTTTCTACTCCCGCGTACCCCTCCAAATTGTATTGGATGTGCCCTCCCTATCATCGGTTTTCCGATTGTGTTCGGAAAATTCGGCAAGAAAAACTACGAGCCATCGTCGTAGGGCCGAAGTGGACACATAGGGAGTGTTAAAAACCCATATGGAAATTACTTTGCAAGGGTACCACCTTCCCGGGCCAGAGACTAAAGCCTGTCTCTATCAAAATGACCGCCTCACGCCCCTTCCTCAACATGGGTTGGTCCACGTTGGCGCTATACGTGCACGGTGGTATTGCGGAGGAAAATTTGACGGCCACTAAATGTCATGTGGCCTTCGGTTTGGCACCGGCCGTCTCTAACCCCAACACGGATGGCGAGCCGGGCATGACCTCGGAGGAAGAGTCGGAGGATGAAAGGGTGCCTAACGATTTGGTTTCGGTGCGCACCCTCACATATCAGGAGACCCATAAAAAACTCCTCGCGCCCGTTACTCTTGACTCTACCCCCGAAGATTTGGAGACACAAGAATGCGTGCGTTCACGCATTGCGAAAATGGAACAAGAGTTATTGGGTCGGAGGGCCACTACCGTTAAGTGTTACCAAAAAATTAAAAGCGCCACACGATTGTTGGCGGCTTCTCGTGTAGGTGGCGTTATCACCACCCAAGAGCCTATTGTGTCTCCGGAGGTGGAGCTCATGAGGAAACGCATCCTCGCGGACTATGAGCGGGATGTTTTTAGCGGGGAGGTTCGTCTCCGTCCGGGCCAGGAACACCCTAAGGTCCGTGGTACGGAGCGGTTGGGGTTTGCTAAACTTGACCTATACCCAAACGCCAAACCCAAGTCCGTGAAGCCTATACGGTTGGTGGGGGAGGTGCCGCGGCGGAGCAAGAAATAGTGGAGGACTTTTTGGCTCGTGGCTGCATTGAGCCCTGCCCTGCCTCCGAATGGGCGTCCAACGGTTTTGTTGTGCCCAAGAAAGAGAAAGGAAAATGGCGCCTCGTGGTGGACTACCGCCAACTGAATGAGGCTACCTTGCCCCACGCACACCCCCCCCCTCTCATTGAAAACATGTTGGAAAATCAATCCAAACACAAGATTTTCACTATTGTGGACTTGAGTAAAGGGTTTCATCAAATTCCCCTTCACCCTGAGTCCCGGGCTAAGACCGCCATGAATTTGGCAGGTAAGAGATACCAATGGCGTGTTATGCCTATGGGTATCAAGAATGGGCCCGCTATTTTTCAACGGGTCATGGACCATGTTTTGCAGGGTTTGGATTGTGCGGCCGTATATATTGATGATATTATTATTGGTTCCTCCGGTGCGACGGAGGAGGAGCTATTGGCTAACCACGACCGCGACGTGCGTGCCGTGTTGGATAGGCTACGAAAAGAGGAGTTGGTTGCTTCGGTTAGCAAAACCAATTTCTTTGTTCGGTCGGTTGAGTTTTGTGGCCATGTGTTGGAAAATGGCACACGTCGACCGGCGCCAGGGAAAATGTTCGCGCTTGAGCGTTGGGACAAACCGGATAATGTTCGGGAGCTCCGGGGGTTTTTGGGGCTCGCCAACTATTATTCGGACTATGTCCAAAACTACGCCACCATAGCTACTCCTTTGATTTAGATGTTGAAGAATTTGCCTAAGCATAAGAATGGCAAAAAGATAGGCCTAACATGGAATGCCTCGGCTAACGAGGCCTTTTTGAAGCTCAAGCGTGCTATTACGGATATTGTTCCCCTCCAACTAGCCGATTGGGATAAGGACTTTGTCCTCACCCCGGACGCTAGTGATTGGGCGGTGGGGGCGGCCCTACAGCAGGAAGGTCCCAATGGTGCCCTACGCCCCCTTGCCTTTTTCTCCCGCAAATTGTCAGGCAGCCAATTGAATTGGAGCCCTCGGGAGAAAGAATGCTACGCCATAGTGGCGGCGCTTTTAAAATGGCATGGTTGGGTGGGGAACAAGCGCGTGGAGGTCCGTACGGACCACCGTAGCCTTGAGAATTGGGCTACAGAGGAGCTCAAAACCGTGGGGGGGCCCTCTCCACGCCAAGCACGTTGGCATGAGTTGTTCTCTAAATTCGACCTCCATGTGGTTTACACTCCTGGGCCCGTGAACCCCGTGGGTGATTTCTTGTCCCGTTGGGCTTACCCTGCTAACCCGGCGTTGGGTGATGTGTCCATACATGGGACGACCCAAGCGGCCGGGGATGTGCGGGACATGATGGCGGCCGAGAAGGAGGAACTTCTTGCCCGCCCCCTTGTATTTAGGGCGGTTGTGCCGCCGGTTGTTACTAGGTCTAAAGCGGTGCCTTGGGCTCAAGGGGCACCCGCTTGTGATCCAGCCCCTCTGGCTTCGCCTCCAGTGGGGTGGGGGACGAAGCAAAAGAGAAAGCTTCGGAGACTGGAGGGAATTGTCAAGATAAAAAAATCTTGGAAGTCCCACAAGAAGGCAACTCCTATACATGGGGAGGATGCTCCCAATGTTTTTGAGATAAATTGGGCTAAACACTACCCAAATTTGCAACGCTACAAAAAACTGTGGCAAGATGCCTTGAATGGGGGCTTCCAAGATGGAGTGAGGTTGGTGGATAACAAGCTCGTCCGTAATGGACGGTGGTGTGTTCCTACGCCGCTAGTGCATCGTTTGGTGGCCGAATACCATGATGCACTTCACTTAACTACCTCCAGTGTGGAAAAACACTGGAAGGAAATTAACCATGGCGTGGAAGGTGAGGGGTTGTACAAAGCAGTGGAACTGCAATGTCAAACGTGTTCATCATGTGCCATTCACAGGGATGACACCAAGCGCAAGCAAGGGTACATGACCCCGTTGCCTATACCTATGGAGCCCATGGACTCCATAGCGCTTGATGTGTTTCACTACCCATCCACCTCCCACAATGGAGAGGTGTATGACCGAATGCTCCTATGTGTATGCCGGCTTTCTGGCTACCTCATCGCGATTCCTATTCCTAAACCCCGTCATGAAGACAAGGATGAAGGGCTAACGCGGAGAAGAGCGGCCCATTTGGTAATGGAGCGCTGGGTTGATAGGTTCGGAGCCCCTCGTGAAATATGCTCCGACCGTGGGCCACAATTTGTCAGCCAACATTTCCAAACCCTTTGTTCTAAGATTGGTGCCCGCTCGATTATGTGTCTCGCGGGTAGGCAGCAAGGTAATGCCAAAGCCGAAAATACTGGCAAGCAGGTAAGGCGTGCCGTTGCTAAAGCCCTTACCTTGAGGAAAGGCATCAATTTGGTAGAGGTTTTGCCCGCCGTTGTACGAGCATGGCAGGAGACTACAGGTCCTTCAGGTTATACACCTAACGAGATTGTGTTTGGTAAACACAACCGTACTAAGGGGCCTCCTCTTGCTGAGCCTAAGGGGGTGGCCCAAGACGCCCCTCACTACTTCCAACGGCGTGAGGAGCTTATTGCTCTTGCACGGAGGGCTATGATTCAAGTGCAAGAGACAATGGCTCATAAATATGATAAGAGTAGGAGGATGTCCCCCAATTTCTCAAAAGGGGACCGCGTATGGGTCTGTCGCCAACGCAAAAATCTTGGCGATAAGACTTGTCCCTACTGGGATGGGCCCTATGAGGTTGTGGCCAAGAAGGCGCATGACCTCTATGCTATTCAAGTGGACCAACGGAGGTTAGTTGACGTCCACGTTGATTGTTTAACGAAAGCGGTCAACTCCCCTCGCTCCCCCGTGCCTCCAAATTACACGGAGGAGGTTGCTAGAGTGCCCTCCCCGTTTGAGGAGGACACCTATGATGTCAAGAAAATATTAAGTCACCGTACTCACCGCAAGAGACTTCTCTTCAAGGTGCGGTGGGAGGGTTATACCACAGATTGGGATACCGAGGAACCCGTTGAACCCTTCTTACCGTCCTACAATAAAGTTTGGAGAGATTACTTGCAGAAACAGAATCTCACCCAAACCGTTGACATCCTTGCCCACCTTGGTGGACCGCTCTCATGAGCATGCCACGAAAAGGGAACCCTAACCAATATGGATATATTATTGTTTGTGGAAGGGAGGAGAGAGCGAGAAGCGGTGGGAGACAGGAAAGAAGATGTGCATGCACGGCGCGCTCCTCGGTTACAAAAATCCTCACCGGAGCAGGGCGGTGGGTACCGCAGGTTTACCCCACCGTCTACCTCTCTCACCGCTAAAAGCTTGAGAGTCCTTGGGGTGGGGTGGCGTGGCATATAGCCTGGGGCGGAAGTGGGATGTGTTCTTTCGGGGGTCTTAATGCCATTCAAACCCCTATCCTTTGGTCTTACTGGAGCACTCCTACCACCATCAAGACAAAGTCCTGCCCACGATGACGCCCCCCGTAAAGGGTGCTAACAACGTGGCAAGCACTTCCAAAAGACTCTATCGGGTTGTGCGCATGGTGGTGGTTGCAAGGTTTCGGAGTGCCGCCCCGTACCAAAACCACGACCCCAGGACCGTCCCTGACCCGTGACCCAAGCCAACGAGCTAAAACATTTGCTCAAAGGGGCGAAGGCTTGAAAACTTGGTTGGGTTGGCGGGTACAACCCATTTTCCCTTTTTGTGTTGGGCGTGATGGTTTTCCACCGATTTGCCCTTGTCCACACGGGGATAGGTATACAAGGTACGGAGTACTTGTGTGGCTCACATTACGTGGAAAAAATTTCGTGGCGTGCAAAATTGCCACTACGTACGGCGAGGACTTAAGTTTAGAGGGAGGGGTCATCCTCTACAATACAAGTATTCTAATATGAATTGCAATGCGTGCCTTTCCCTCGTCACTCCATGAGTGGTAGGGTCTTCAAAGGCAAAGGGTGGCGTTGCGGATTTGGGCCATCTCCGCCGCCTGGGTATTTATCCCCGGTTGCTATGCGTGCCCGGGTCCGGACTGGGTACCCTCCATTGCCATTGCATAAGGCCGCATGCTGGCTGGGTGTGCTCTTCATGTCCTTGATGAATTTCACGGGGGAAATCCTGCCTGCAACGAAAGGGAACAAACGACATGGCGAAAGGAACGAAAAGGACGAGTGTGCACATGCATATGTTTATGAGAGAATATGTATGTTAATGTTTTCTCTAGAGTTCTTCAGGAGTGGACTTCGATTTCCACAACACCTGAGGGGTCCTCTATCCCAACACACAACCAAACGGGTTCGGATATGGGTGTGGCATTTTTCCTTATAGAGACCCGTGCGTGGACTTGGATTTCCACAACACACACGAGTCTCTCTGTCCGAGGCACACCAAAACCGGGTGTGCCCATGGCCAATGGTAGCGTGTGTGTGTGCATGCCATTACTTTAGTTACGGGGTTATAGGGTTGCCTATTACGTTGGTTATCACCCGCCCCCCGAACAAGCAAGACCTAGGTTGACACCTACCTTTGGGGTAGCCTTGTACACTGGCCCAAGTTTACACACGGAGGTGTAAACATGAACCGTCATACACGGTGTAGAGGGGTTGGGGGAGAAAACCTCCTTCGGGGCGTGTCATCGTGCCCCCCGGGAGTAGGGTGGGCTGATACACCAGCGGGACCGTACGGGCAACCTCCCCAATTTGCAACATGGAAGTGACCCCCTGCGCTACGGCCCGCCAGTGACACACCCACCGACAAAGGTAACACGCAAGCCAACCTAAGTGTTTATACGCACGCCCCCAAGTCACACACGAACACCAAGCAACAAGGTGGCGTATCTATACATGTGTTCTATTGTGGACATGCTTACTGTTTGTTGTGTGTGCGTGAGTAGTTTGTCGAAGCTCTTGCACGTGCCGTATGTGTGGGGTGCCCCCATCACGTGCCCCAAGACCGCCACCGCAAGACCCACACCCGTGATCCCCTCCGGGCGAGTGTGTGCCCCCTGGCCCTGCCAATGGGTCTGCGCGCACAAGTGTGTCTTGTGTTTGTCGGCGTGCATCGCTCTGTTATGTGTATATATGATATATATACGTAGTATGGCTCCTAGGTGAGGGGTTAGTAGTGAGGTCAGGTTATTGATATATGGTTAAGAGGTTTGTCTATTTAAGTGTGTCTACTCCAACCCTCATCCCATCTCCGTACCTCCTCCTTTACCCTCTATGTGGTGCATCACGTGTGACACACATGCTAATTTAGGCATCCACACGGACACGGCCCTTGGCTGAGCCGTGCCCGTAACATTCATCCACAGCCGTGACTGGTTTTTGAAGCCTTCACCACTACCACATCCATCCGTTCCATTCCACACAAGTCCACACCCCGCAAGTGCATCCTTCTTGTTGTCGGGTCAGTTTGCAAGTGGGCCTTTGGCTAGGCCTTGTCTGAGTCTTTACAAGCAAGTGAGCAAGCAAGCTTACATTTTACAAACAAGAGCTCACTCGTTAATACAAGTGTTAGGTCAAGCACATCAAGCAGCATCAAGACCATACAAGCCCTCATAAATTGTCTAAAGCACGAACGTGGAAGGTTGTTGGCATCGTACCCGTGCTTCTCTTTGTGCCTAGTGTTAAGAGCGGTTCTTTTACCCTGAAGCCCTCGTGGCCTCTTTTCTCTAGTTAGTGAGCTATCGCGCGCACGGTGGGCCATCGTGGCTGTGTTTGTTAAGTGGCCTAAGCATGCACAAGGCAGTGGCGAGCACACGTCAGACATGCATCCCTGCCGTCTATCGTTGTTTCCCCACTTGCTCCCTTGTGCAGGCACAGTCCTACGTTACTGTTGGACATTCCCGTCAATACTCCTGGCAGTTTTTGTTTCAAAATGTGAAATTTTTGCACTTTCGCGTCGCACCGCTTCGCATGTACCATTACCTTCAGTTTTGTTTAAAAGTGTGATTTCACTTTGCCTTTAGTTTTAATTCTTTGAAGAACTACCTGCCTTTACCTGCTGGATGCCACATGCCTTATGCGACACGCGGGGACCAGACGCTGTGTGCAACTGCTCGCAATTTCGCCTACTACTTATTGCGGTACCTGCGGGATCCCGTTCGTGAATTTCTGAATTTCAGCGGTAGTTCGATTCCCACCGATCGGAGCTACTTCAGCGGCCGTGCGGCCGGCTCCGAGATTGCCTGCGTAGGTTCCATTCCCTATGGGAGGGAATCTGCTAACCTGACATTTGCTGCTGTTTGTGACTGCTACGTTCCTCTTGGGCATGTACTTCCTGCCCGTGGCAGTCGTTTTGAGTGGGGGGCTGAAGCAGGTCACAACCCTACCCTGGCATATTACCCCTAAGGGAACATTATATGGCCCTATATATGGGATATATATGGGATAGGGTATATCAGATTCCATTTCCTTGTTAGGAACATAGGATGTGGGATAGATAAGGCAATCTTGGATGTTTAGTAGTTATATCAATTAGTGGATGATAGGGTGGGTTTCTCATATGTTCATATCAAATATTTCATTGGCTATGTGTACCATATCTGTTTGCAGGATACTATTCAGTCAACACTATCGTTATGTCTTTTGTGCCAAGCAATGTTGCTGCCCATGCCACTGCGACCTCTGCTCCTGACCACCCGGTCCGGTTTCAACAACACTTCATGTCTTGACCTTTGGTGTTGTATGGTATTGGATTGTCTCGAATTTGATTGAGAGCAATTACGAATAATGCAAACGCATGAGAGACACAACAACTCATCAAAACATGGCATATGCAAAGTGGAAATCAATGTGACAAAAACACGACGTGGTTGTGAGAACCAAGTGGTGTGTCATTGGCCATGTTGGACTCAAGGCGGCTTCTTGAAACCGACTTGAGAATCATCATTGTTGTCCAAGGCGGTGTCGACGAAACCAGCTGGGACCGATGCGATCAACGACGGAATTCTCGACATTTCAATGCAAAAAACAATTCAAAATCTGTCTTGTACAAAAATCGACAGAATTTGGAAATTTCTGTCCACGTCTCGGCATTCGTCATGGGGCCGCTCCTACTATCGGGGGCGGCATGCCGATCCTCAAATATTAATTGGGATTTGAGGATTTGTGATGCATTTTAATTAACGTTCTGGTCCAATAATGGCCAATTGATGCCCCGATGCCCATATTTTATTACAGATGGATAGAACTGGAATGAAGCAGAATGAGGAGTGACGAACAGTCCAACGGACATGAAATATATGGTTAAGGGCTAGGGAGCACGTAAACGTATCT
Source organism: Eutreptiella sp. 'Long Island Sound 2002' (assembly GCA_964036045.1). Taxonomy (NCBI): domain Eukaryota; phylum Euglenozoa; class Euglenophyceae; order Eutreptiales; family Eutreptiaceae; genus Eutreptiella; species Eutreptiella sp. 'Long Island Sound 2002'. Next base: position 139,446,873 of record OZ038383.1, on the reverse strand, counting down.
GTAAGTGATACCGAACCATGCTTTGGTTGAGAATGAGGTACATTATTGGAAGATTCAATGGGGGGATATGAAGTGAAATCTCTGGCGCTCTGAGCGTCTTTGCTCCCGCGGGCACGCTACGGCGTCCTCCACATACTCTACATCGTGTTAGTCCCCCCTTTCTCGTTCTGAAAGGTACAGCATGTGCTACAGATTTAACGCATCTGACGGATTTTCACACGAATCAACAAGGTTGAGTCTCAATTCGCACTAAGATGGAAGGAAAGAAACAGTTGCAGAGAGAGGACACAAGGACAAACCTAGTTTACAGGTCCTAAGAGAACAGAAAAACATCAGCGTTAACATGGTTAGGCTAAGCCGTAAGCAGATCCTGAAGGAATGAGAGGAGATGACAAGTAAATTAACCTAGATTTTCCTAGCATGTACAAATCTCCGCGGATTAAGGCAAAATGATGCGGAATGTCTGGAACTGAAACGACTACTGCCTTCGTTTAGACTTAGGTCAATATATAATGTCGTTCGTTCAGCTCAATTCTGCTTTCCGCCACGTTTGTTCCCAAGCATCCAACAGATTCCAGGAAAATGTTGGTCTGATGATGATGCATCATGATGGGACATGATGGCCCTGAATCCTTGGCATGTAACGCGTCGAAGGATAGCAAGAGGCGCTTTACTGACAGTATATAACTGAGAGACACCGTATAGTCCTTTATGTACAGTGTCGGCGGTGTCAATCGACTTGGACAAGGCCAATCCTTCGACTGAGTCCCACAAGACAATTGGATTCACCAATTTGTACCTGAAACTGAGGGACTTTGCTCACATTGGCGTGTGCCAACAATACATCGAAGCTTACGGACCTCAGAGGTTGCTGTTGGAAGTCCCTAGAGCTTCTGTTTGAAGGTTGTCTGAACAATTGACGTCGGGGTTTCGTGCAACAATGGCAGAATGAAGGACAAACCTGAGGTTTTCAAGGTAAATTTGAGGATCCTGTGCCTGAATCGGGACTTTGGCTTCAGCATCAAGACAGGTGAAGGTAAGATCTGAGTTTGTGGCGTCGCAACTGGTGCGGCCAGGACTACAGGGGGTACCTGTAGGGGTGAAAGTCGCTGCGCAGCTTTTTTGTATGTACAATTGCTTCCATCCGCACGAGTAGCCAAATTACCAAAGGTGCACAGACCAACAGAGACAAGATTACCCCGTATCTGCCTGAATTAAGCCTGAGTTTGGTTTTTTCTTGACACGGCAGCACACTCCGTGGGCTCCGGTAGCGTTTCTCCGCCTTGTCTGCCTAACGGAAACCAAAGAAAAGTTGATTGACGTCAAATTATGAAACATTCTCGATTCGCCACATCAAGTCGTAATCAGGAGGAATGGACCGTGGACTAAGCAGAATGCAATTTTTTCAGTCTGTCAGAAAACTCACATTGTAATAAGTGGTCCACGGGGCAAGGCTGGAGCTTTGGAAGGAGTTGGACATGCAAGGGCTTCGAACCTACACCCTTGATCCCTAGCAACGAGTGCCATCACGGCCTGGACTAGAAGACTGTTGGCCAATTCAGGGCGCCGGCGACTCAAGTGTTGGGATGCCTTCCTCAATTCGGCCAAGCACGAATGCATGTGAGCACCAACCTGTCTGGTCGGGCACGGGTACGGCTTGGGCGCTGTAAATCAGCGGCGGAACTCGAAGCTCGGTCTTCATGTGACTCCTGGGCTGGCCTGACCGCAGGAGGGGGGATTGGCGGATCAACCCTGGCATGTGACGAATGAGGGCCATAATAGGATGGATCTTGATTTACCACGGGTCTTTTTCCGTCTTCCTCAACCTGTCCGTCTGGTTTGGACAGACAATCCGTCAGGAGTACAACAATTTCGGGGTGCTTCGTGAGGAAGTCAATGATCCCCTTGGTGTATACAGGCACGAATGAATGGGCTCGTTCCCAGTTGTTGTCACTGGAATCAAAGCCCCTCCACTCACACAAAAACTTTCATTCGCCTTTTTCGTCACGCTTTGCCTGTAGAATATTCTTGAGTTCGTACTTCCCCCCTTCGATGACCCAATTCGATAAAGATTTCGAGGTGCAAAAAAGAGGCATAACTCTCCCCTTGGTGGAAGAAATTTCTCTCTTGAGGCGGTCGCCGGAAACTTCGATTTCCCTGTTGACATCCACACGGATCTTTCACCTGTTTTCCCCTAGACGGGCTGTAACAGCAAATGGCCCCTCCCACAAGGGAAGAAGCTTATCATCTCCGTCCAGAGTGGTTTCGGATTTTCGAAGCCAAACTCGATCGTCCACTGGGGTTTCCCTGTTACGCGTATTCGATACGGCAGGATACGGCAGGATACGGCAGGATACGGCAGGATACGGCAGGATACGGCAGGATACGGCAGGATACGGCAGGATACGACAGGATACGGCAGGATACGGCAGGATACGCAGGATACGGCAGGATACGGCAGGATACTGCAGATACGGCAGGATACGGCAGAGTACGGCAGGATACGGCAGGATACGACAGGGTCCAAAATATCTGCTTATTTGCACTACGAAAACAACCATTTTGCGTTCATTCAGCGTTCGGTGGTATTTCATACTGTTCTTGCATGCCTATTGTGACTCTTCCGGCTGACAACCCGCTTCATGTACACCAATTATTCGTTTCAAAAAAGAAGAAGATTGCTACCTTCTTCCTGAGCTTGGTGGTATTTCATCCTGTTCCTGCGTGCCCATTGTGCCGTTTCTGTTTAGGTTGACAACCCGCCTTGCTGCACACCAATTCTCGGTTTTGAAAAAGAAAATGATTGCTACGTGATTGCGTACGAAACACTTCCTGTGTCCCAAAACACAATACGCACGAGCATGAAAAAAGACAATCACATCATTGCAGCCTGTACTATTGTGGTTATAGACTTTCGGTGTACCTCTGCTCCATGTTATGTAGGTTCCAGCAGAAAATGAACAGGCCGGCAAGGAAGTCGTAGTTATATGGGCGCCCGGAGGCCTCATCACAGCCGTTCCAGAATTGCCACTTCTTAACATTGCTGAAAACATTCTCCACTAGATGACGGCCTTCATTGATCATCTGGCTGTAATGCACCATGAACCAGGTCAATCAGCCATCCCTGCGGGCCACACGGCAGAACATGTTGTCCGCAGTGCTGTAGTGACAGTCACCGAGGCGGAAGTCAGGCCGAGGACCATTAAGGTTCCAGGGAATGGATGCATCCATGTCCGCCGTCATCTCAGCACCGGTGGCACGGGGCGGATACCACCAAGAGCAGGCAATGATCTCGCGCCCCCAGTTGATCATGGCATTAAACACGAGCGCATGCCCGCCGTAAGTGGGTTTGTCGAACCAGAACAGCTCTTGGTCTACCGGGTGCGAAGGTGACTGGATGGCCACTTGCGTGCTATCGACAATAGCAGACACATGGCGGTGAATTGTATGACTGTATTGGTGGAATTCCCATCGGCGTTCAAACGCATCCGTGAACGTATCCCACAGGTGATCCCGTTGTGACACGTCATGTAGTACTTGGATACAGTAGTCCCGACCAATTGCCAATGTCCTCGCACATGCAATCTGGCTGTACCCCAATCGCAGGAAAGAGATTGTAATTACAAACTCCTCTAATGTGAAAATGGAATTTGCCACCAGGAACAGCAGAAATCCCATTCTGTACCCGGTGGCATTCATGAGCGGCATTGCTGCAAGTGGAGCGCAGTGCGGGGAGGCGCCGCTATCAGAACGATCCACAGAGATCCACGTAAACTTCAAGACTTAAGGACTGAAGAACTGAAATGATTCAGCAGTGCAGAAACGATATAGCAACAGAACAACAAAAAATTCTAATAGTGCTAATATAACTAATGAGTAACATTCTTCTTTCATTGTCTCAGATATGTGCTGTCTATGAAATCAACAGTGAGGGCAACTAAGCAATCCATGGCTCTTTGCAGGAACGGTGTTTGATGGTCCTCCACTCTTAAGGAGTGTCAGTGAAGCGCTGCCATCCATGATTCTTGCGAGCCGGGCAAAGTGACGTGAAAGGCGCCTGATGGTCCTCCACTCTTAATGAGTCTCAGTGCAGCGGATGACAGCACCGCCAACAATGCCACAAGGCTCACGATGTGGTACACGCTTCCACCCCTGTGTGCAGGGCGTCCATCATATGAGGCGACGCCGCGACAAGGGTTCACGCTATGGTTCACGCTTCCACCCCTGTGTGCAGGGCGTCCAACGTGAGGCGATGCCGCTACAAGAGTTCACGCTGTGGTACACGCTTCCATCCCTCTGTGCAGGGCGTCCATCTTATGAGGCGACGCCGCTACAAGGGTTCACGCTGTGGTTCACGCTTCGACCCCTGTGTGCAGGGCGTCCAACGTGAGGCGACGCCGCTACAGAAGTTCACGCTGTGGTACACGCTTCCACCCCTCTGTGCAGGGCGTCCAACATGAGGCGTGTGCGTGGGCAGAGAACTACGGATTCATTCAAAAGATTGTTGCTTTGCATCTTCAGCCGCACTGGCAGAAACTTCACGCGCATTTGCGAGGTGCCGCCCAACGAGTACACGCCTCAATGGATAGCGGCGCGCATTGGGCCGCATGGACATGGCAGTTTGCTTGGTGATGATGTTTGGTACGCCGTGTATTGGGACTACAGTGATCTGCCATCGGACACCTGGAAACAAACTGCCAGATCACTGTGGCTGGCCATGCTGTCTGAGAGAGGGGTGACGCCCACCACTGCAGATCAAATAAAGTTTGATGTCTTCGTCACCAGTTTGCAGGATGCGCTGCGTGGCGAGAAGAAAAGAAATTGGAAAAGGCCGGGAGTGAAAGCCAGAAGGAGGCGTCTGCTGATGTGCATGCTCTTGGTCTTGGCCCCAGCTCATTGGAGAGGCGGAAGCACACACTGGCCAGCTACCCTATGGGTCTGAATGCAGTGGGCCGGCAGCCAAGCACAGGGACATGGCGCCCCACCAGTGGTCCTGCACCTCAGCGGCGCTGCAAGGCACCGGGTGGCACATGCTACGCGCCAGTGCCAAAGAACTGCAGCAAGGGGATGTGCACACCGCACTGCCTGAGCTTCCAAGATGCCTATGCACAGCGGTTTGCAACTTGTACGCCATGCAAATACAAAAAGTCTGGATTTCGACACAGGCACACACCAGGTGCCACTGATGCAACGGAGCTCGCACCTTGGATTGGGGACTGGCAGGGTCATTTCGGTGAAACTCGCTGGAGGCACGTCGCGCAGAATGAGGAGGATGAAAATCAGGACAGTGACACCAGTTGTGTGTCTGATGAGAACCCACTTACTCAGCCGGAGACGTTGACTCAGCCGCAGCCGTTGACTCAGCCGCAGACGTTCTCAGCACGAGCACCGCGGACATAGGACCTGCCACCAGATCATGCGGAAGAGGAGACCGTCGAGGCCTACCTAGAGAGGCTGTTGGGTTCAGCTCCGCGGCGCAATTTCTTGCTCAGATGCCCGGGTGACACGCCATCTGAAGATGCTGATTTTGCAGAAGCGCAGACCGCAAATTTGCTTCATGACTTACAGCAACCGCCGCCAGCAGAGCGCAGGCCCTCGGCGGATAGCGGCTGGTACATTGTGGAAGCCCCGAAGAAGAACTATCACTGCATTGTGTGCTATTGCTTTCTGTTGAACACTGCAGTTCTACCTTGTGGACACACGATCTGCACAGACTCTGCAGGGAGGATCAGCCGGTGCCCACTGGATCTTACTGTTTTCGTTGCTGCCAACACCTCCAGGAACCGCGCTGTTCAGGATGCTGTGCAAGAATTTCTGCTGTCGGAAGGGGCTCGTACTGCAGGCGCGATACTGGCAGCAGCAGGAGCTGCAATATTCTCTCTGGGATCCACAACAAGACCGATGACAAATCCGGATGCCATGCGACATGCCAGATTGCGAGCCTTCATGCACCTGTTGCCACCTGATCCTCCTGGTGAACTAGCAGCAGATCCTCCTGGTGCAGCAGCAGCGTGTCCTGATTCAACATGCTCCCAGATACCAGCGCCAGCAGTGATTTCCAGAACGGTGGCTTCGTTGGACTCTGAGCGGTTGCGACAGCGGGAATGGAAGTGCACAACAGTGCGCGTTGTGTGGAGCGGTCTGAGCAGCCACGAGCAGCAGCTGGAACATTGGTGCACGTCATGTTCAACAACGGCTGGTACGAGGGCCTGGCGGGTGGCGGTACTGTTGAATTCGGCGATGGAACAAGATTTCCCTTGAGCCGCATCCGCACCTGGCATGCAGCCAGCGACCACTAAGGTCAGCTAAGTACACTATTTTGGTGATATATTTAATTTTTTTTTTGTTTATCTGTTTTTTTGTTTGCACAGTGGCATGCACCATAGTGCAGCAGTATAACTATATATTTTGTATGTCTATAACTTCTTTTATTGTTGATTTTTTATATTATCGCACAGTGGAATACACCACAGTGCAGCTTCTTCAGACACACGCATCAAATGGCCATTCGTCTCTCTGCTCAGTGTAATGTCGCTGTGCCTTCCCAGCTTTGTGAGTGCGCCAGTCAATGACGGAGGAAAGTAGGTGGCAGTTGGGGTTATGTGTCAAGTCATGTTTTTACCTTTCAGCATAGCAGGCAACAACAAAAAAGCATGCAGAGGTTCAAAAACCAGATGGTTGAACAGTTTTGAAAAAATGAACACCATATTTTGAAAAAGCATTTATGCTTGTTAGGATACAAGCTGCAGTGGGTTTGAAAACGTTTCCGGATAGAAAACAATTGGAAATGGATTTTTGTTCGTTAGGATAAAAGCTGCAGTGGGTTTGAAGACGTTTTCGAAAAGAAACCAAGTCACATCACATCACATCACACCACATCACGGCAAATCAAATATGGTCACACACTTCACATCACATTAAAACACATGACATGACATCACACCACATCACACCACATCACATCAAGTCAACTCAAATATCATTGCACCAAATCGCATGACATGAAATTGCATGGCATCACATGACATCCCATCACATCACACCACATCACATCACCTCACGTCACGTCACGTCACGTCACGTCACGTCACATCACGTCACGTCACATCACATCACATCTCATCACGTCACATCACATCACATCGCATCACGCCACACCAAACCACACCACACGAGATCACACTACATCACATCGAATCACGTCATGTCACATTGCATCACATCACATCACATCACGTTGCGAACACCACATCCTATCAACTTATAAGGCATCACATCATATGGCATGAAGAAAATTCAATTTGCATTCGTTCATACAAGGTCAGATCACATAACGTCCGCACACCTGCAAGGCACCGCCTCCTTATGAGACCTTTACCAATAACTGAAACTCCAGGTTAGGATTACGGTTGGGGTTAGGGTTAGGGTTAGGGTTAGGGTTAGGGTTTCGGTTACTGGCATACGGCAGGATACGGCAGGGAAAGCAGGATACGGCACTATCCGGCAGATACGGCAGGATAGGGAAGGATACGGCAGGATACGGCAGGATACGGCAGAATACAGCAGGATACGGCAGGATACGGCAGGATACGGCAGGATACGCCAGGATACGGCAGGATACGGCAGGATACGCGTATTACAGGAATACGGTCGTATTACGGAAACCCCACTTCAAAATTGTGTGGGTTTTTTGGGCCCTGATTCTGGACCCAGAGCCAGTCAGCCTGATGCTTTTCAATTAATTTAGAGACAGCTTTTTCTGCCCTTTGGATTTGATCCATAAACAGTGAAGCATCTTTACAGGGGTGAGGGTTATTCAACGGCATGTTCCACCAAGACTTCGTTCGTCCAAAGACAATATCATTTGGAGAAAGGCCATTGTACACAGGCGTGTTGTGGTAACGGCAAAGCAAGGCGAAAAGAATCTCAAGCCAATGGAAGTCCTTTCCAACCAGCGAGTTCCGTACGAAGCATATTTATAAGTGAGCGGCCGGCTCCTTCACTTGGCAGCGCTTGATGTGAGTGGATTTCACACCTAAGCCGATGGATTCCAAGGCAGGTACATAATTCTCTCCACCATTTGGAGGTGTACTCCTTACCTGAGTCCGTAATCAGGTCGGATGGGACGTCCCAACCTCCCATCCATGACTGCGCGCACCATTTGGCGGCAGCTTTGCCGGTCATCGACTCGATGTTACAAGGCAACACCTGAATGTAGCCAGACTGACGGCACTGAATAAGGAGCACACCATGGACCTTCTTATTAGTCCCATGGCACTCTTCGTCATCGACTTCACCGAGATAGAAGAAATCACTGGTGAATCTGTTAGAGAGGCGCTCCAGAATAGGATGTGGCTTCAGATGGCCGTGGTTCTTGGCGCTGAGGAGCGTTGAGACAGCACATTGGGCACATCCGGCAGCTACTCTCATGCAATGAGTGTAGAGCCTGGAGCAAAATAACCTATGCTTAATCATCGACCATAATCTACGGCCATGTGCGCCGGGGGACTCCCATTTGTGCCACCAGTTTAACACTCGAGGGGCCAGGGCGTCTGGTACGCACAATTTACCCTCCATCCACAGTTTCCCCCCATCCAATGAATGTCGGAATAAATTCCATCTTTGTGAGCATCGTTGGATTTTAAGTTCTCAAAGACCTCTTTAAACATGGAATCACCCCTATAATCGTTGGTCCAGTCACGGATGATGAGAGAATCTTTTGGCAGGGGTGGAGATTTGGCCGGATGTAGACGTTTAATGCCCTGAATCAACCGAAATCCACTTACAGGCCGGGTGTATTTCGTCCGTTTCACAGTCCCAGAGGAGGGATCCATGACTTTGTCCATGACCTTCAGCGATTTGGTGATAATTTAATGAGCATGCGCCGGATCTGAGAAGGCCGTGATGTCATGACAGGGTAATGCATGCCGTTTGACAGAACATTGCATGCATTCACGTTGAATGAGCTTTTTTTCTTCTTGATCCCACTCGTTTACGACGTGGCGGTTTTGCTCCGTACCATGGATGTTGGTACTTTGCAGCCCCTCCGACGCGGGGTAAGCCCATCGGCTGAGAGCATCTGATACCGTGTTGTGTTTTCCAGGTAAATAAGACACATGGAGGTCAAACAGACTGAGAAATGCGTGCCATCTGGCCCGTGGACCAGCTGGGCCCGAAACCGTATCCATGTGTTCGGTGGCCCAATATTCAAGAGACCGATGATTTGTCAGGACCTCGACTCGGTTAGTGCCAACCCACGATTGATACCTTTTCAGAGCCCAGATTATGGCGTACGTTCCTTGCTCACGCGACGACCATTGCATTTGGCGTGGGGCTAGCTTCCGAGACCAAAATGCAAGAGGGTAAGGATCGCCGCTGGCTTCATCAACGTGTTCAAGGACAGCTCCGATCGCCATCTGGATGCGTCGGTTCTTATGTAGAAGGGTTTGTCGAATTTCGGCACATGCAACGTGGCGACTTTGCAGGGGGCCGCCTCCAAATGATGGAAGGTCTCCTCGCATTCATCGGTCCACTTGACACGCACCTTTGAACCTGCTTTGCCGGCATCTCTCCCTACTTTCAATAATTCAGTGAGGGGGGCGGCGAATTTGGCATAATTCGGCACAAATGTGTGGTAAAAATTGCAAGATCCCAGGAATCCTCTCAATTCCGTAATAGTCCCAGGGCGCTTCCACTTCTGAATGGCGACACCCTTCCCTGGACTGGGTCGGCGTGTACCATTGTCGAGAAGAGAACCACTAAAATCGACAGATGTTAAAAACAATTTTCCCTTCTTCGGCCCAAAAATCAGCTGATCAGCATCTAGAATGTCCATTACCTGGTTCAGCTGCTTTTCATGTAGGGGCACCAGCTCCTCTTCAGTCAGTCCCTCCCCTTCCGTCGCGATGATTATATCATCTATGTACACACTGACGAAGGCACGAAGCTCAGAATGAGCTGTAAAAAGCACATCCTCCATCATTCTCTGAATGAATGAGGTTGCATTCTTCAGTGCCATGGGCATGACCGTCCACTGGACCGGGCCACATGGGTGCATGTACAACTTAGAGGCCTGCTGTCCTTCCTCAACAGCATTTGCTGAAAGCGGTGACGAAGATCCAGCACAGAAAACAAACGACCTCTTGCCCTCTTGGCGATTTCCTCCTCAATGAGGGGAAGGGGATGCGAATCCGCCTTCGTTTCAGCGTTAAGATTGCGAAAATCAACAACCATTTGCCAACCATCTATGGTGTTTTGATCTGTAGGTGGCGGTTTCCGAATTGTAAATGGTGCACAGCACCACTCGCTGGTTATACAACCCTCAAGCCGACAAAATTCCCTGAGATTTCTTTCGATTATTTTTCTGAGAATCTCATGTTTTTGTCCGTGGTTCTCATAGGGGCGCTGTTTCTTCGCCTTATACCCCTCACAAAGCTTGATGAAGGTTTCACCGAACTGCCCACGGACCCGGGGGTTTTTGATTAACTTGCCGGAAAGGGTTGTGTCCTTCCGTTCCTCGAAAATCTTTTTTCTTTTCCCGGAACACAACTCAGTGTCCACTTGATCGCCAGGATCTACTGTCGAAAAAACTCTGGCGATCTCCTCCGCCTTAGCAGGAAGAATCTTCTTACGGATGTCTCGGTAAAGGTCCGTATCGGCTGCCTCGTGAAGGTAGTTGGGTCGAGTGCCGGCATTCCAGAGATCATCTTCGTGATCCAGCCCCTCAAAAGGATCACTGAAAGCTTCCACACGAGGTTTTTCGTAAAAAGCTCTGAACTTGCGGCCCAATTTTAATTTTTTTTCGCCCGTGCACTGAAGATTTCTTTCGATGTCGATCGTATTGGGGAAGAGGGAGACAAGGCGGATCCATTTGAGGACGGATCACCTTTGGCATCTGACGGAGAAAAATCGGGAAAAAAACATTCATCATCAGTACCACGCTCAACCTCAGATTCTGACCCAACACAAGAATCAGTCCCAGAATCAGCAGAATCAGAGTCAGGAAGCCCCCCATCCACCAGGAATGCGAGCGAACTTCAGGAGCGCTGTCGCAGAGGACCTGTGTCGTCCCTGGCGTACAGTTTAATCTTCCTCGGAAGTTTGATGTAATCTACACCAATGTCCTGCAATTCCTAAAACCATGGCTTGTCGTCCCACAAAGGTACAACTAAAATCGCCTGGGTTTTATCTTGTTTGACTTTGTGGATGACGTGCTGGATTAAGTGAAACGGAGGATTAATCCATAATTTCTTGTCCCTTTTTTGGGTCCAAGCGTCGCGAAAGTAATTATCAAACTTTTTGTTCTCACGATTGGCAAAAGCATCATACTGTGGGGTAAAGGAATGGTGCTCATAAAAGAATTCACAAATCGCATCGCGCGATTTATCGACAACTCTATAGGATGGTGAGTGCCAGCGCGAAGGGCGTTGTGGCTGAGAGTCCCTACGAAGACATTCTAACTCCCGAGAATACTCAACACCCCCATTCACCTCAGCAATGGTGACATCTTCTCCAAATTTTGGAGCAACCTTTTGCTTCAAAAATTCTTCTGCACTTTTCAACCTGGCGTGCAAAAAGCAAAATTCAGGGCGCTCCAAGGGACCTGACTCCAGCAAAAAACAACGCCTATGTCCTACGGCCGCCACCCTATTCTTGCGAAGCCAAGGATCGCCCAAGTAAAGGTCATACTTTTTTTCAGCACGATAGAAGTAGTCATCCTTAAGGACAACTTCTTCAACTTTGCCGGCATCCCAAAGGTCCTGAGGGACCAAATGGGTTGACATATAATAACTGCGTGGTCTGCCTGAGAGAGAGTGTCCAGAAACTCCCACCAAGGTATCAGGATGTGGCGCATCAAACACACAGTCGTCGGGTAACAAAGAATTGGGAAAGAGATTTACCTCCGACCCATTGTCACACAAACAAGTGGCCAGGTGAAAATTGCCTTTGCAATCAGAAACCCACAGCTTTGTGACGACCTGTTGGGCCCTGTGCTTGGACTGTACACCCAGCTCGTCCACTGCAGCAGAAGGATCCGTTGCCGGATCCAGAGGAAAGGAAACAAGAGACCCTACATCGAGCAAGGGTCGAGAAGGAATCGGGGCATCATTGTAAGGTTTCTGTGGAACCTATATTTTCGCTTTTTTCAGTGCAAAATCCTGATATATGTACACACACAGAATTCCACGATCCCAGCACTGTTTCTTAGCCCACGCAAACTGCACCCTGTTTTTCACCTCAAGGGCGGCATTTGTGTGCAAAAAAAAGACGCGCAGTTGCCGCGTGTTTCCACCTGAAAACTGAGACTTAAAAAACGGAGGAATCTCAAATATATTTTTTTAGGCTATCAGCGGAATGCAAGTAGTCAGAGGTATGAAAAAAACGTTTTTTTGGCATATTGAGTGCGCGAGGCCTCGTGCACTCAATTATGCTGAATGTGTATTTCCCAATGGTCCTGAATAAACAGTATTCCATGCCAAATGAGGCTCTGATGTCTTCATGGGTGCCTCATGGTGTACCGTTTGGGTCATGTCAGTAGCAAGAGTGGTCAATCAATGGACGTTTTGTACACACCATGCACTATGTAAGGTGTAATAGATCTAAAAAGGCGGGTTGCCCTCAGTCCTTGCTAAACACACGATTTTCAGTTAGTTTACCTACAAATGAGGTGCCCAGCCTCCCATCTTTTGGCGCTGTAAAAAAGTTTGTCAGAAGCGCTAGGTCACAGGACGTATGAAGCAAGTGCTCTAGAGGAGGATAGTCTAATCGCTGCTCTTGAGCTCACTGTTTTCACAGGATTCCGAAAGGGAGGAATCTCAAAAAGTATTTTGGAGGCTATCGGCAGAATGCAAGTAGTCAGGGGTATTCAAAAACCCATGCTTCTAGCATGTTGAGTGCGCGAGCCCTCGCGCACTGAGTGTTCCGCTGTGCAAGTCTTTAACCCATATTGAGTCTTGCATTTTTGCTTTTGCTCCATCCTTGCTTCATGCCACTTCCGATGTCAAAAAGTGATCTCAAAAAAGCCTGAAAATCTCACTCCAGCTGGCTGAGTGCGCGAGGCCTCAAGCACTCAGCCTCCCATAATAAGTATTTGTTCATGTGAACATGTACAGGCTGTGTGAACCGCGCCCGTCTTCAATAGTTTTCCAGAGGATCCAAAAATTGGAGTAAGAAAACGTCACTGCCATGTCTTTCTTGGAGGGCTTGATCCAGGCCAAGCCCCCCTTAGAACCCTTTTGTTGATGCTAAGACAAACTTAAGTATTTTTATCTCTCTTTTGAAGCCTAAGGTATACGTTCTCAAAGTAACTAGGGTTGTAACCCTAGCCCCCCCAAGAAGTTCACCCCTGCCACTCAACTGAGCGGAGGTACCTTCCTTCATGGAGGATATACCGAAATAAAATAGGCATTTCATGCTTTAGGCCTTGGAGGTTAAGCCTAGTGGTCTCCCACCCCAAGACCCCTATACTCAATTGTTTCTACCACTTATTGTTGTTCTACGTTTTAACTGTTTCTGAATTCAGTTGCTTGGCCAAGTCATTTTCTCTGTTGGCCTGCCATCTATGCCCCACATTCCTAACCAGCACCATTTCACCCAAAAGAGTGCACATGAAGTGCCTGATGCTATCTTGGAGGCCAGAGTCAGACCAGTTTTCATTTAAAATCTTTTGTATTATCCATTTGTGATTGAATCTTTGTGTTTATACCTGCAATGTCTATCTGCAGCCCTTCTGTGTTACACTGCATTTCAAAACTATTCATTCATTCGATCCACATCCTGTTCTTGCTCTACTTGCTGCTTTGGTTTGGGTTTTCAACTTCAAAACCTGCAGGATTTCATCAAAATATCTAGGGCATTAATCAAGGACATCTTTCCGGTAGCAGAGACAGTCCCTTGTGACCTTTTGAACCGACCCTGAGAAGAAGTGCAGCACACAAAGCTCAACAACAAGTTCATCATGTCTGCGCCAAGCGTCAGGACCTGGCCCATAAGAACTGTCCAAGTACAAATGGGCAGCATGGCCCACCCTATGAGTGAACCACCTTACCGAGCTCCACATCTCAGTGTCGCATCTGGGTGCCAAGGAGATCCAGTTCGCAGAAGGGCGGAAGAAAATACAGTCCTTACCACCGAGGCCTTAGCGGCCCACGTTGGAGACAGCCTGCGTCATCTCCACAGGCGCGTAGCAGCCTCAGTTTCCCGATCCGCCTGTCCGGCATCATCCTCAACAGCGATTGAAGGCCCTGAGGAATACGAGGAACTGAGGAAGAAAATGGACGAATACATCCTCCATGAGGAGTACTACAAATCCATTCGTGGAGAAGACGGAGCAGAGCCATTGGCCAGTACACGGATCCAGACCACGTACAGACCTAGGGTCCTACACGCACTCTGGCCCGTCGTCCGACAGAGCCGAGACAGCATCACTGCCAAGACGACCGAGACCCGAGTATCCAAGAGCATGTTGTCCAACCACAAGGGCTCCCGAAGTAAGCCCGACTCGAGTTGAGGGACAACATCATCCAAGGCCAACCTACGGTGCCCTGGATCATACGGCCGAACTGCTGGCCAAACTTCTGTCTGCATCAGAAGATCCAGATGTGACGGCCCTATCGGAGGCCATTGAGGCGAATCTGGGTATTGCAGAACCCTTACCCAAGCCAGAGCTGTCCTCCCCCTCACCCGGACTGAGTACCCTGGCCGATGATCTTAAGAGATCAAGGGTCTCAAGGCTGTTGCCTAAGGTCACCTGCCCCAGCCCCTTTCACCCCCGTGCCAGGACAGTCCCTATCGCTGAACTACAGGACGTGCCTGTGACAGAGACTGAGAAAAGAGGGCTGTCAGCTCTGGCACCTCTTGCCGGCGTATCACCTTCTGGCCTAACTCCGGGGGTCGGGAAGACGGGCAGACCTATTGCCCAGGCGAACATCCAGCTGGAACTGCCGGAGTTCGACCCCAAAAACCTGCCCGAATGGGCAGAAGAATTTGCTGAGTTTCTTTTGCTGACTGGCCAATCCCATGTGGATGTGGCCACCAAATGCTCACTGCTGAAACGCTCATGCAAAAAGAAATGTTTGCAAAAACAGGTGAAACAGATTGTGAATACCTGTTCCACCTCGGCAGAGGTACTCCAGAGGTTGGAGAAAACGTTCCCAGTCTATGAGACTGACCTCAGTGTGCGCACACAGATAGAGGAGCTACCTATGCTCCCTGAGTTTCCTTCCGCTGCGCGAATCTCTGAATACGTGTGCGACTTGGAGTATCTGTTTTCGCGGATGAACCTGGGCTCCTACGGAGCCACTGAGCCCCACCTGTGGCTCATGAGTAAGATCCCCCAACGTACGTGGGATGATTGCCGCTTTACCTCTGAGAGGAAGAGTCGGACCCACTCGTACGATGAACTGGTGGACCTCCTGATTGAGCTAGCTCTTGAGAGAGAGAATGACGGCCACATGGAGAAAGTCCTCAAGAAGCACTTGGGTCGAGGTGGTACCCCTACCCCCGAGCGTGGCGAAGGGAAAGGGCCTAAAAATCCCACTAACACCAACCAGGGAGGTGGTAAAGGGAGGGGTAACCTACGTGCCATGAATGAGGTTAAACCTGATGCAGGTACACCCCCTCTGTTCTACTGCAAACCTGTCAATGACAAGGGGCGGCCTTGTCATGCCTCTGACTGCGATCACCGCAGTAGCTGTATGCTGCAGATGAAACGACAGCAGCATACCAAGGATTGGAAACCTGTGACCCATCAGGATCATTTCAGGTGTACCATCACCTGTGGCTATTGTGGCAAACGTCGTCATTACGAAGACGAATGTCACATAAAGAAACGCGAGAGTGATAAACTCAAGCGTCAGGAGGCCGAACGCCAGAAGACCCAAACACCCATAAAAAACCCTCAGAATGGGGCTAGAGGTGGTAAAGGAGGTGGCAAGGGGGGTGGCAAAAATGGACCCCCTAACCCCCAGAGGCGCTCATCAGCGCCTGTTGCTACACCCTCTCCTGCTGCTACACCCCCTCCTGCCGCACGTGATCCCAAGAAGCGCCCCCAGGGGGATAACGCTACCCCTGAGGGGAATAACTCCAAGATGAGGCGCTTGGCCTGGATGGCCAGGTCCCTCATAGCTGCAGGGGTGGATGTCAAGTTCCCTGATGAGGAGTAGGGGGGCGGCTCCGAAGAGCAGAACTTGGTTTTCTGGATCCTCGTGAAAATCGGGGATCAAGTTTTTCGAGCGGTGCTTGACACCGGTGCAACACTTTCCATAGTGGCCCGGCGCCTGCTCAAGACTTTCAAGAAAACTAAGAGCGTGGCCATAAGAGTAGGGGATGGGCGTACCATCCATTCCTTGGGGGGGGTCGATGTGACTATATGCCTGGGCGACGAAACGGTGACCCAACACTGCAGAGTGCTGGACACCGACGCTCTTGACATCGTCATTGGTACAGACTTCCTACGAAGAAACCCCCAGGGTAAAAATTCTGTCTCTCCAGCGCCCCTATTCTTTGCACTGCGACTTTGGCAGTGGGCTGTTCTCCGTACCTTTGGAGCTGTCAGGACGAAAAGAGTCTGGGCTGCGCTACGCATCCAAGACCAACTATCGTACTGAAAACTACTAATTGGCCCGTCACATTCATGAAAATGGACTGGTGGCCTTTCAGGTAAACCTGGATGAGATCCAGGTGGAATTGTTTGCGAGCCAACAACAGCACATCATGCAGTTGTACTGCTCGAAACAATTGAACAATGCTTTCCGTTTTTTCTGGAAAGCAATGGGCCTAGCGTATGCTAACCCTCCCTTCTCCCTGCTCGCGAAGGTTCTAACCAAAATCGCTAATGAGGGAGGAAGGGTTGTTATGTGCACCCCTGACTGGGGCTGCTCTGGTGAACATGCTTACTGGCGCCGTATGCTAGATCGAATGACCGTGGGAAGAGTGCAATTTCCAGATGGCCCCATCTATGTGCCTGAGGACTCAGACACAGCTATGCAGGCCCCTGAGTGAGCCAGTTTCCTGTCCATCATTGATAGATCTCTGAATCCTGTACCCTTGTGTGACCTAGACCAGGTGCTACTGAAAGAGGTCATGGCCGAAAATCGTGGTCTGACCCTTTCTGATCTCAAAAATCGATCTCCTGCGCACCTATCTGCCACACTTACAGGGTGTGAGTCGCCCGATGACTATCTGGAACCTGCAGCTGTAAAGGAGGATGCTGACGACCAACTGTCTGAGATCGCCAGCACTATTCCTCCTGTTGACCCCAGCTGTTTTGACCTAAAACACAGTGCCTTCCTAGCCCAGCTGTTGCTAGAGGAGGTAGATCTAGAGTCAACCTCTGAACCCACTTCCCCTGTTGGGAAGCCAGTGCTACACATGCAGCCTATGCACACAGGTGAACCCGTGGCCCGGAGTGCTGATGCTCTGGCGCGGCCTGCTTCTAATAACATGCCATTGTCTGAGCATGACACTCAGGAACTCCGGCGGCTGTTGTACCTGAAGGCCGAAGGTATTGAGCGCCAAGAGCGGCTGCAATACCTCAGACAGACCTGGAAATCCTCCATCTGGTCTGAGGAGGACGATGATTCCTATACGCTGCCTGATCCTGAGATACCACTAGTGTATTCTCTGCACTATGGGCAGCTATGTTCTCCTGAGTGGGACGATGGTACTGAGCCTGCCAAAACTGCTGATCGGCAGAAAAAGAAAGAACATGGAAAGAGGAACCTCCATGCTGAGGAGGAATTCCTGCAGAAACTCGAGAGTCTTAACCTTGACCCCCGACTGAAGAAACTGCTGATAACCTATGAGGAGGTGTTCGGCGCCTTGCCGCCTCCCCTCTCTTGGAAAAAACTGGTCCAGATGGACCTGAAACTGAAACGTGAATTTGAAAAGACGCGAGTGAGGCATCGTCCTTATCCCGCTCCACAGGAACAGGTTGAAGAAATCGAGCGCAAGATCCAGGAATGTATAGATGCTGGCCTCGTCGAAGAATATAAGAAGGGAGACTACCCCAATCACTGCAGTCCCTGTTTCCTGGTTGCCAAACACAGGTTCGACTGCCCTACGACTGGTTGTAGACTATGGTGAGGTCAACAAGAAAACCCAGAACCACTCAGGGAGTATTCCTAACATGGAAAATACCCTGGAGCGTATTGCCAAATGCAGGTACAAGACCCAAATGGACAAACGCTCTGGTTTCTGGCAGGTAGACCTAACCGCCGCAGCTCAGGAGCTGCTGGCTTTTATAACCCCTAAGGGCCGTGTCTTTCAGTGGAAGGTTATGCCTTTCGGGGTGGCTAATGCCTCAGCGCTCTTCCAGGAGCTAATGAACAAAGTTTTGTACATACTGAGGCGCAGGCCTCTAGTACAGGAGTTGATTTCTCGGGGTGCAGAAATGGAGGCTCACATCGACGACGTGAGTTTGGGTACTAATACCCAAGAGGACCATGTCCTTCTCCTCTGTGAATTTTTCATTGTCTGTCAAGAAAACCATCTCCGAATCAAACTCGAAAAATGTGAGTTTATGAAAGAGGAGATGAAATATTTCGGTTTCGACGTGGGGTATGGTTGGTGGAAACCTGCCGCGTCTAAGATGCAGCCCCTACAGGACATGCAGATTCGCGATGACCCTAAGAAGGGTCTACACGACGTGAGGAGTTTTGTGGGCGCCTGTAATTTCTATCGGCGTCACATCCACAATTTTACTTACTCCTCTGCCCCCCTCACTGACCTAATCAAGAAAACTACTCCCTGGAGGTGGACCGCCAGAGAGGAAGAGTGTTTCCAGGAGTTGAAGAAGAAGATTGCCTCCTCCAACTGCCTGGGAGTTACCCGCCCTAAGGGCGAGATAGTCCTGATCACTGATGCCAGTGATGTAGGGGGGGGTGGTACGATCTACCAATGGCAGGAGCTTAACCCCGCTGAACTAACCCACTGCCATTATCCTACTAATGGACTGAACCGTGATGGTTCGTTGAAACATGACTATCCTACCAGTGAGTGGCGACTGGTGCCACTGGGACACTGGAATTGGATATGGAACCAAGCGCGTTTCAATTACAGCACCTATGACCAGGAGCTCCTGGCCGGTATGTTGGTGCTTTCGTCACAATCCCGACTCCTGGGATCTATCCCTATTGTCTGGTTGTGTGACGAGGAACCTGTGAAGTCTTTTCAGAAGGGCCCACCACCAGAGAAAGCAAGGAAGGGGCATTGCCCCATGATGGTGACAGTGGACGTGAAGGTGGGGGAGCCCGGGGACGAACAGGAGGATGAGCAGGGGTCAGACGAGGAAGGCGGCAGCCTGCCGCCAAGGGTGAACTGGCCGAAGGAGGGGGACGAGAGGTGGCAACAGTGGGGGCAGCGGGTACACGCGGAAATGAGGCAGGGGAAACACGTGCATCAAGCCATGAGCAGGGCAGCGCGGATATGCGGGTTTACCAAGCAAGGGGGGGAGTCGCAGGCACAAACCAAGCTGCAAAGGCTGGTGGACACCCTGAGGAAACGGCAGCACGAGAAGGTCGAGGCAAGGGCGCGGGAAGAGGGGGCAGAGTGGCAAACGGAGGTGACACAGGCGAAGAAGAGGGTGCGAACAGCGAGGAGGGCTGTGGAGGAGGAACACGAGAGGATATACCAGAAGGTGGTGGTGGAGCATGAGCGGTACATGGAAAGGGCTCGCCGTACAAGTCGCTACGGTACATCAGAGAGCTCGCTGAGGCTGGAAAACCACAGGAAATCCGGGCGGTAAGACTGCAGTGTGGCAGGGTCATGGGCAAGAAAAAGGAGGTGCAGGAGGAGGTGGCGCAGAGTTTCAGGAGGCAGCACAACCAGGGGCAGCAGGAGCTCAGCGGGATCACACGGAGAATGGTAAGGGCGTTACCGCGGGTGTTCACGGCGGAGCAGAGCGAGGACATACACCGCGGCAGGGTGACACTAGGGGAAATTAAGGAGGCAGTGAAGGCTCTCAAGGGGAAAAAGAGCCCGGGGGTGGACCAGCTGGTGGCGGAGGCGTACCAGCACCTAGAGGCGCCGGAGCTGGATGGTCTAGCGGGGAGGGTCACAGAGGTGTTGCGCACAGGCGAGCCCCCAAGGGAATGGGGGGGCAAGGTGCGGCCCCTGTACAAGAAGGGGGATCACCTCGGGCCGGGGAACTGGAGACCAATATGCTGTGCCATCACAGAGGCCAAGCTGGTCTGGATGGTGATCTTCGGGAGGATACAGCGGCGGCTGTATGCAGCGGGGGTCATACCGGACAATATGTGGGGGTCACTGCCGGGTAGGTCCACACAGGAAGCAAGCTTCGTGTACGATATGTACCTCGATGATGAGGACCTAGAGGCGTTCATGGCGTCTGTGGACGTGAAAGGGGCGTTCCCCAACACGCCGCATAGGCTCATAGAGGAGGTGTGGCGACAGCTAGGACTCCCATATGGTAATTTCGTGGAAAAGTACCTGCGCTCAAGGAAGTGCACGGTCGCCACGGGGAAGGGGTGTACCGAGTGGGAAACCCCAGGCAGCGGGGTGCCACAAGGCGGGGTGGAGGGCCCATTCCTGTACTTGCTGGCCATGCTCCCCCTGATGAGTTGGATAGCGCGGGAATATCCACAACTGGCGAGTGCACCACACACGTCGCCGGCGCAGGCGTATGTGGATGATGCAGTACCCATGGCGCGGGATGAAAAGGCCCAACAGGTGGTACAGGACCTGATGCAGAGGTACGGGAGGGATAACCACCTTGTCTGGATCGCGGAGAAGTCGACGGTTCTGAGGAGGGGTGGAGAGGAAGGCATGGCGCTGGATGTAGGAGACAGAGTGGCATGGCTGGAGAGGGCAGAGGAAGCAGTGGTGCTGGGACATGTGCAGGCCATGGAGGCGAGGGGAGTCAGGCTACCCGACAAATTAGTCAGGGGGTTCAGGGCGATGCTGGTGGTCCTGCGGCATCAACCCCCATCAGTGCAGACGACCCTGTACTACCTGCGGGCGGTGCTCAATGCGGCAGTAGGGTACCAGGGGATGCACCTCCGGTACTGGAGGGAGCAGCGGGAGGAGGTGGAGGGAGAAGTGCGGAGGCTCATCAGAGGGTATGAGGGGATACCCACGGAGGTGCCGTGGTGTTTGGAGGGATGCCCACGGCGGGGGAGGCGTACGGGGCACACACGGCGAGGACGCTGAGCAGGATGTGCCACAATCAGGAAGAGGTGGTGAGACGGGTGTGCTATCACGCGGTCGCAGAGGTGCAGAAGGAGGAGAACATGTGCCCGCGCTATGTGTGGCACCGGCGAGGGCCGTTGGCGGCGGGGAGGAAGGAACGCATGTGGCGCGCCCTACAGGCGGTGTTGCCGGGGGAAGAGCACATGCTGGCAACCAACAGGACGTGCGGTAGGCGGGGACCAATCCTGGTTCTGGACACGGACTTGGGGGGGGCGGCGCATGGGACAGTACGGTGGATCAGGAAGGAAGGAGTGAGCATGGAGGTGCTGCACGTGCGCAGGAAGGATATTCAGGAATACAAGATGGCGGGGCTGCACCATGCGGAGTTCTATCGGGACACCAGGGTGGTGGAATGGGGTGTATACAGGTGGATGATGAGGAGAGCACCAGGACAAGAGGACCGCACAAGGTGGAGCAGGAGGATGCGCAAGATGTGGAACGAGCGCGTAGCGCTGTGGGGGATCCAGAAGAGGAAGCCAAGATGCGGGAGGGGAGAGGGGGCGCAGCAAGAGAGAGAGGTGCTGGATAGGGGGGAGAGGGACAAGGCCAGACCGGGCATACTGTTGTGAGCGCCGCTGGGACTCAAAGGGCCGAGGGGGAAGGTACAGAGTGCGACGGGGCAGTGGTATGATGTCCATGCAGATATGTTCCGCAAAGACAACATCCCGGAAGGGGCAGGACAGGGGGACCACTGCTGGAGGTGCACCAACGAGGCGGGGCAAATCCCGTGGCCAGTCCTACGAATGACGGCATGGGCGTTTCCGAGCGCGACCATGCGCACTACGGACACCAGGGGGCAGTGGTGGGGGCCGGTGCTGCGGCTGCCCAAGGAGGTGCGGGAGGATGAGGAGGCCCAGGGGGACGTGGAGGTCTGGTGGGGAGAGGACAAGGAGGGGAAGAGAACAGGGGTCCAGTTGGGATGCGACACAGTGCGGGGACTACAAGAAGAGGATGATGGAGTGGCGGTGAGTTTCCGGATGACAGACAGGGGGAGGCCCGACGAGGAGGCGCCCATAGTGCCCGTGGGCCACAAGTGTGGAGAGAGTGCGAGGAGGATCAGGCTGACTGCCCACGGGTTGCCAGCAGACAGGGTAGGGTACTTGGTTCTGGTACAGGCATACCTGGAGCAGCGCAGGGCGAAGGGGGACAGGGCATGGTGTCACGGAGTGGTGGTGACGAAGGGATGGAAGGGCAGGATGGACAATAAGTGGGCAGTGTACAGAGGGGTGACAGAGCTAAGCATCGGGGATGGGGTACGAGAGTATGGCATTGGGAAACACAAAGTGTACTGCCACTACCCGAGGGAGGTGGTGCGCATACCGGAGCCCACGGAGGAGAGGGTGGTGCTATTTCTGAACGGGTCCGGGATGGAAGGACAGCCGCCCATGGCGGGGGCAGCGGCGGTAAGGGTCAAGGGGATGGGACAGGTGACGGAGAGTGTGGTGGAAAAGATGGTGTACGGAGCAGCGTCCCATGGAGAGGTGCAGGCGGTGGCGGACGTGGTTGGGGAGATAGGGTAGGACGTACGGGAAGTGTGGATGGTGGTCCATGCGGAGGCGGACATGGCGTCCCTTAGGAGACTGGCCAGCAGGCCACTGCATGAGGCCCTGGGCACGGGACTGGCGTCGCAGGTGTACGCGATATGGCACGGGCTGGAGATGAAGAGGGTGCCCCTGGTCATACACCTGGTGAAACAGGAGTCACACAGAGCGGGAGTGGGGAATCATGAGGCGGATGGGGCGGCGCAAGCAGTGGATAAGGAGCAGGAACCAGAGTGGAGGGTGCCAGAGAGAAGGGAGCACCTCCACTTGGTGCATATACCTCCAAGGCTCGGGGAAGAGGAGAAGGCCAGGTTGTTGGTGGAGGAGGACAGAGGCAAGCAGGAGCTAAGGGTGTATCCACAGCCGGTGCACATGCTAGCTCAAGTACGAGGGGGGCCGGAGGTGGTAGAGCTGAACGAGTACTTGGAGGGCAAGGTGGGACAGCGGGTCCACTACCCCAATGTGCTGAGGCCGGAATCGCTGCCGGAAAGGTTGCAGACCAGAAGGCTGCAGGCAATCACGGGGCAGGTGCCGGTGCGGGAAACAATCATGAGGTGGTACAGACATACGGGTATGGACCTCCCGGAGGAGTACATGAGATGCCACTGTGGCCAAGGGCAAGAAACATACGAGCACTTCATGCGGTGTGAACAGTATAAGGGGATCGAGGAACCACTGGTTCGGGATCAGGACGTCCCGTTGCTCAAGAAGGGTGCGAGAGGCAGAAGCGCAGTGGAGAGAGAGCTAGGGAAAGAAGGGCACCGCAAGGGGCTGTGCCACATGGTGATAGTGAAACCGCTGTGGCGGGCACTCCAGGAGCATACAGTGGCACCGGAGGCCATGGCGCACAGGCTGTTGCGGCGTATGGTGGAACATCTCCAGGAGTGCATGGTGTGCAGAGAGACGCAGTTGGAGGCGCGGGCGGACGACATGCGTGATCCAGTCACCAAACGGATGGAGATGGCGTTGATCAGGTACAACCCAAAAATCACAGAGATGGAAGTACGGAGGCGGGCAGATTGGCGGCCAAGGCGGTCAGGGGGAGAGACGGGAATGGAGGACAGAGAGGGAGAAGAGCAGAGGGACCGCCTGATGGCACGCAGACGAAGGATATGAGGGCAGGACGGGTGTACGGTTACACCGCGCAGGGGGAGGTCAGGAAGGGGACCGGAGGGAAAGGGGCAGCAGAGGCGCCCGTCGCATGGACTGGAGCGTCCGGAACTGGGCACACAGAGTCGTAGGGCGGAGCAAGAAGCGGGCCAGGGGGGAGCGGAATGGGGTGATATGACAAGGGGAAAGCCAAGCGGGGACGAGGACGATAACAGTGCAGACCAGAACGAGGGGGATGGCCACCAGGCGAAGTCCTCGGATCGCAGGGGAGAAGATGTGGAAGAGGACCCGCAGGTGTACCCAGAGCACCACACACGTAGGGCGCGCGAACAGCGGGGGTAAAGGGCGTGGGTAGTGGGGGAAGCGGCGACAGGGCGCAGGGCTCAGGCGCGATCCCATGTGCAGCGCAATGTCCCACAAGCCTGAGCCGCAGTCCAGCCAGCCACCGTCAGTGAGGGCGGAGGTGGCCCGCATGCAGGCGGGCGCAGCCCCGCGGCCCCCCTCGCCGGCGTCCTCGGCGACGTCTGCGGACGTGTCGTCGCCCTCGTCTCCGGAGAGCCCGGAGACGGTCAGGAGGGAAGGGCCTGGGGCTACAGGGCGGCAGAGGGGGGAAGGAGCCGTGGTGGGGAAGGGAGAGGGAGGGGACGAGGGAGGACAGGCGGGGGCGGGGAGGGGCGGGGCAGAGGGGGTGGCGGCAGGGGCTGAAGGGCAAGGGGAGGGGAAGGGGCAGAGGGCGGCGGAAGGGCCACGGGCGGACCCGTTCAACGTCGTAGATGTCAGGGCGGGCATGGATATGAGGAGGAGGGAGTGGAGGAGTCAGAGGGTGTCGGTAGTCGCCGACATCCTCGAGGTGTCGGAGGATGAGGGGGAGGGGGTGGGGAGGATGGCGGTGGAGGGAGGCCCAGGACAGCCGTCGGCGCCCAATCTGCCGGCGGCTGCCATGAAGTCCATCCTCCCGGAGGTGCGGAGGCAGGAGGAAGGCAAGGGCGGCCGAGGGCAGCTAGAGGCGGGAGCGGCAGGGAGCGGAGACAGCAGCGTAAGCGCCGGAGGGAGAGGGCGGACGGGCAAGGGAGGGAAAGGGCAGCCAGGGACGTCGGGGGCTGTGCACGCTAACGGACACCTGGCAGGAAAGGGGGGAAAAGGGAGTGGACGGGGGCGACAGTGGCCGCAGCCCCAACGCTCGTTCAGGCAGTTGCGGCCGAGGTCGCCCCCACGGGTCAGTGCGGCGGTAAGGGCGGAGGAGAGCGGGAGGGGCGGTAGGGTGGCGACGCGTAGGGCCGGGCAGGAGCAGGAACGGGAAGCGCTAGGGGCCGGGGGCCAGGGGCGTGCGGAGGGACGGGCAGATGGGATGCGGGGAGGCGGACGCAGGGGGTCGGCGGAGGTGGAGGAGGGTGAGGAGGGGATGTGACAGACACGAGGAGAGGAGGAAGGGAGCGGAGAGGTGCAGGTGCGCAGGGGAGGGCAGGGACACGGCTGAAAGTGGAGGGGGATGTGGTGATGGCGGACGCGGACAAGAACCCCAAGCGGAGAGCACAGGACCAGAGGCGGGGGAGAGGGGAGATGGGGCGACGGAGTACGGGGGCGCAGGCGAGTGCGGAGAGAGCAACCGGGCAGTGGGACGCGAGACGTATCTTCGCTACGGCGAGCAGTGTGAGGCAGAACGAGAAGCAAACGGGAAGCAGTATCGGAATGTGGTACAGTGACGGAGCAGAGCGCAAGGTCGTGACTGGCGAGAACGGCCGGCGAAGGCGTGGAGCGGCGCTGTGCCCTTCCGGTGCAGCACGCTGCCGGGGCTCTGACTTGCAGGAGAGGCGAACGGGCAGACGCATCCAATATTCCGACAAGTTGGTGCCAGGGTCTTGGCTGATGGTGTGATCGGAGAGATTGCTGGGATGGGCAGGTGGCAGTGCAGGTGTACTCGAGTCCGGTGCAGTGGAGCCACGTCTCGGTGGCGCCCCTGTGGACTGGCAGCCGGAGTGTGCGGGCTATCCGCCGACTTGGTACATGGCGGCAAAGCTCTCTGCATGACAGGGTGGTGCTGCATTGAAAACATTGGACTTACGTGCGCCCTGCTCTGAGGGGGTGACCACGCCAGGCCTTGGTGGCCACCGGCGCCATGGGACACCTGCGAGGTGCAACGGAGTGCGAACCTTGTCTATGCGGCTGGGCTCCACAGTGCCAATGCAGCGACGGGAATTCGACAAGCGTCTCCCTGACGTTCTCTGTGTTCCTTCGGCAGATGCGGTGGCTCATGGTGCGTAGGAAACCAACGGCAGTGCCAGTCCTCGGGCAGGGCCACAGTCCAGTCCGCAGATACACCCCCCCCCCCCCCCACACAGGGCACAAGGCAACCAGGATGGGGTGAGAGACGTGGACCGAGGGAGCACTAGGGTGGGGGAGACCCCAGGGGAAAGGGTAGGGGCGAGGGGGAGGGACAGGGGTAGAGCACGCGGGTGGCTCACACGAGTGACAGCGCGGCTCAGACAGGGAGGGCAGACGTACAGGCAGGGTCGACAGCGAGAAGGAGAATGGGAGGGGAGACAGGCGAGAGAGGGGGCGCAGGGCAGCAGGACAGGGGTAGCACGGAGAAGAGCAGGGGGCACACGCAGGGCGCGCAGGAGCAGCGTGGAGCGCGACCACAAAAAGGAAAAAACAGCAGAACAGGCAGACACACAGGAAGGGCACATAGAGGAGGCAGGGCGCGGGAGGTGGGGGGAACAGGGGACCGACAAGGGCGCAAAGGAACACAATGTCTCTCACAGAGAAGCGCCATGCCGATGACCCGCATAGAGCCCTACCGGCGGCCCCGCCCGACTATCAGGGCACTGATGGAGGGGCGGCCGGCGGGAGAGGACGACGGGGGAGTCCCCCCGAAGGGGTGTCTGGGGAGGCCGCCCAGGTCGGGTTACAGGTCGGAAGACAGGGCAGAAGCCCAGAGGCGCGTGAGGGCGCGCGAGATACATCCATGGCGCGGGGACGACCAGCGGCGAGCACACAGAGCAGGAGAACAACACTAAGAGGGCCGGCAGGAGAAGGAGGGGAGGGGAGGGTAGAGAGGAGAGAGAGAAGATACATGTAGAACAACGCGGGCTAAAAGGGTGGGTCGCCTGGCATGGCCGGGGACCGCCAAGGGCCGCGCCACAGGATGGCGGTGGGACTGGACGAGAGCACCGAACGGAACCAAGACAGATGGCGATGCAGTGTTGTTGTGCGTGCATGCAAGGAGGAGGGAACCACGCGGAAAAAAGCGCGACGAAAAAAAACGCGGATAACACCCCGCAGCACCACAAGGAGACGGGACAGAAAAGGACGTGTGGCTAGGGCCACGCGACGGCCCCAGGGGACTAGGAAAGTATGGGAGGCGGCACAGGAGTGAAGGGCGGGGGCGGGAGGAGAGCGAACCGTGCTAGGCGCACAAAACGGTCCTCGGATGGATGAGGATCCAGTCGGCCCGCGCCACAGGGTTGCTGCCGGCCCGCCGAGGTATAAGCACGGGATGAAGGATGAGATGGGGCCGCACAACAACCCAGGGGATTAGGCCGGGGCCGTGGCACAGGGGAAAAGGGCGGGAAGGGAGCGACCCGTGCTAGGCGCACAAAACGGTCCCCGGATGGATGAGGGTCCAGTGGGCCCGCGCCACAGGGTTGCTGGCGGCCCGGTGGGTTATAAACACGGGATGAGGGATGGGATGGGACCGCACGACAGCCCAGGGGATTAGGCCGGGGCCGCGGCACAGGGGAAAGGGACGGGGACGGGAAGGGAGCGACCCGTGCTAAGCGCACGAAGCGGTCTCCGGATGGAAGAGGCTCCGGTCGGCCTGCGCCACAGGGTTGCAGGCAACCCGGTGGGGTATAAACACGGGATGAAGGGACAAGGGGACGGGGCGGGGAAGGGGTGTGGCTAGAGCCACACAACGGCCCGACGGGGTAGGGAGTCCATGGGACGCTGGGAACGGGCCGGTGGCGGGATGAGGCAAAGGGGAATGGGACATGGGATGGGCAGGGAGGCTGAAAGCGCCAAGCAACAGCCCCGTGGGATTGGGAAACCAGTCGCCATGGAATGGTGAACCATGGGCCAACCATGGGGAACCTGACCACGGGAAGTCGGGAAAATGCCCTGAACTCCGGGTGTAAGTGCGGCTAGCCCCATCTGCTCAGATTTTCAGACATTCTGTCCAGATTGGCTACATTTTGGTCATTTTCTTTGCCTCGGCGGAATCGCCGCCTCGCAGCTCAGTCTCAGGATCAGACCTATATATTTCTGATATGCCGGATCTGATTCCGCGGTCCATTCTCCGTAAATACGCCGCGTTCCGATCATTTGCCTGGAATCGCCATCTGCCGCTGACGCGCGCTCGCGGGCCAGATCGGCCAAATATTTTTCACAATCGGAATTATTTAATTCTTTTCAGATAGATATGGACACTCAGATGTGCATAGTAAAATCCGCATCAATTTTCTTCATAGACTGGGATTTTCTGCCGGATAACACTCAACATGGATCTTGCTTCCGTTGTTGCTGCTCTCGCCTCCGTTGGTGTTCGAGTCTCCGGTTCTACCCCCAATAGCAGCGTTCAGGTCGACTCCTCGCGTGCCTGCCCCACTGGTCTTGCCGGCCCCGAGCCCTCCGGCACCATCAACGACCCAGGGCAGCACTTTCATGGTAGCAGAGGCTACCTGAATGTTGTTCCTTTGGTGTCCCAACCACAGTTAGCTCCCAAGTACGGCCCCGTAGACCCCGCCGCTCCTGGAGACGTAACGATTACGCTGCCATGGTGCTGCGCGAACGAGGCCTTGAGAGGAATGCCTTGCGCAAGCCCAAGCTGCCCAAGAAGGACACAAATCAGCAGCTGTGGGGACCCAAATTTTCATAATCCCAGTCGAAATTGGCCATCAAGCAGCTGAAATCTCCCAGCCTACGACGATGGCAACGCTCCGGTAGACCTTACGGAGTTGGCAGGTACCCACATTCCTTACCAATGTCCAACATTCGAGACCATCGAAGCCGACATTGACGACATTGAGATGGGTGGTCCAGGTGAGGTACCTAGCTATAGTCGACCAGCCTCTTGGGCACAATGGGACGACCATTTGTCTTCAGAAGTGTCCCGTAACCTTGAGGCGCTTGAGGCCCTTTGTCTATTAGCCACGTCTAAGCTGATAGGACAAGAAAGAATCGCCTCTGATTTTTTAATGGAATATTTTTTCCTTCTTCAAGAAGAAATTAATACCAGGATGTGGTGGCGTTCTCAAGAAGATGACTCTTTTGCCATTTTTTTGCAGATCTGGGAGGCAAGCCCCTTTCCGAAGGAGAAGACCAAGGCACCTGTTGCCGGGCCCTCCGCCCCTCATCCCCCTGTTTCCATCCGCGACGATCTAGCCGCCGCGGTTGAGGAAGGAATTTTAGAGGCGGCCAGGCAGGCAAGTCTGGAAATCAGGGCTGAAGGAGCTCCCCAAGTGGACTCCTGGCTGCGGACCACTGAGATTAGCGGTCCGACAGCCTGCTCAGGCCCTTCAGGACACGGTATGTACTGTCCTGCCGACTGCTCTTCCAGATTCCAGCGAGATACTGAGCTCCAATTGCTCAAAGATCAAATGCAACTCATCATTCAAACGCTGGGAATTAAAGATCTTTTCAAGACGCACATGCGATCTGAGGGCGCATCATCGGTGGAACAAACAACAGAACCATCGGAGGAGGCGACAGAAATTTTTTCAATTGCTCCTTCGGTGGACTCCAAGACCACCGATGCAAGGATCAGCAGGACCAAGCTAAAGGAAAGGGTTACAATCTCTCGTTCTCAGAGTAGGACGGCGAAGGCTAGGACTGAGGCTCAGAATGCCAAGCGAACTGCCTCCCGTACTGCCCCTCCTGCTGCTGATTCCAACGCCTTAGCCCAGCTGTTGCTCGCCCAGACCCTCGCCGGAGCTGGTGTGGCTAATGATGCCGCCAAGGTGTCTGCCATTACGGCCGGTGTTGGGCTGGATTCACTTCTTAATCCTACTTCATTGCGACTTCGTCAGGTTGCCAAGCAACCGAAGTATAATGGGAACCCCAGACGTTGGCCTCAGTTCCAACGGGAATTTAAACTGTGGGTTAAGACTCAAAAACTCCAGGATGATCAGTTCCTGATGGCCCTCTTGGACTGCCTTGAGGGAGCGCCGGCCAACACTTGGCTCAGGACCTGGAGTGATCGTGAGGATTCAAGTTCCCCCCTTACCTTTGATGAGGTGTGGGAACAGTTGGAGGTACGTGGATCCCGGCTGCCAGAGGACCATTACCACCAGATGTTGAAGAATTTTCCTTCATTCTCGCGATTAATCTTGCACGAAGTGCAAGACAAGAGACAGCGCTTCTGGAACTTAGTGGAAGAATCTGAACATTCAGGCGAAAAATTTTCCAGTGCCGAGCTGAAAAATTTGATTTTTGACAAGATCCCCTCCGAAACTGCCGCCACCCTTCGGAATAAACAATCCGAAGAAAAGGTCAAGACCTGGTGGGCGGAGGTCGAAGGCTTCGATGCCTCGGCCAACAGGTTTTCAGTTCGGGAAGCACTTCAGAAGTGTTCCCCCACGTCGTTTTCCAAGGTGAAATTCACTGAAAACACGTGGAAAATCAAGTTTAATGAACACGAGGATCGGGACTTGTTTGTCCAAGTCCTCAACAAGGGAGTAAGCTTCCATGGCCATCGCCTGAAGGCCAAAAACTGGGTGTTTTCGTTCACCCCGAAGGAATTGTGGGAAGAGGTTGAGCGGCTCGCCGACGCCGCCAATCAAAATTTCCATGAGGGTCTTGGGGGAAACAAGAATACCCAACCAAAACACCCAAAATGGGGCCCAAAAGGGTAACAAAAAGGTGAATGACACCCGGAATGTTCAGGATCACTGTAGCATCTGCCTTCTTTTAGGTTCTACGAACCGAGCTAAGACGCATTCTACTGGTAATCACCGATGGTCTACTTACGATCACAAGGTGATGGGTGAAAATATCAGTAATCCGCAGAATTCAGACAGGAATGACAGACAGGTGCATGGTGGAAAGGGGGGAAAAGGGAATCCGACCCCCTCCGGTGGAAACAAAAATACTGGAGGCCCTGGCGGGTCCCAAGGCACAGGAAATCGGACTCCATCCGGCTCCGGTGGGCAGCCGAACGGCCAGAAAAATCCCAATGGCAACGCCGGAGGCGGAAATCGAAATCCAGGCCAAACCCCTCAATCCGGTACAAACAAGGGAAATGCTCCAGGATCACAGGGTAAAGGTAAGGGAAATCCTTCGGGAACCCCTTTCTCTGGTAAGGGCAGAGGGCGTGGCGACGGTGGAGGTCCATCATCCGGCGGCCGTGGCCGTGGACGTGGAAAGGGCAACCATCGTGTGGATCAGGTCTCAGGTGCAGATCAGGTGTCCGATGCGGATCGAGATTACGTTGAAAATGCCTTGAATCCAGCAGATGATCCGTTCCAAGATGAGTGGGTCGACGAATCAGGGTGTGTTCACAATGTTAACGCATCCAGTGGAGGTCAGAACGCCTACGGGAGCCACGAAAATCGCCCCTCCCCAGGCGATTTCAGGCATGATCCCCAGATTCCATCTCGACCACTACTTGATGTAGGGTCGCTTGTCTCCTCTCCCCTGGATCCGGCAGCGGATCCTTCTGTCGTAGTGGACGAGGTTGGTGTACAGTCCAAGCACAGGGCCCGTCAGTTTGTCACAAAGTTGTGGGTCTCTGATTGCAAGGGCAATTTCCACCTCGCCACTTGTTTGTGTGACAATGGATCAGAGGTAAATCTCCAATCCAATTCTTTCTTACCCGACGACTGCGTGATTGATTCGCTTTATCCTGTTACCCTCGAGGGAGTTTCTGGACATTCTCTCGCAGGGGGGCAGCACGGTTGTTATATATCAACTCATTTGGTCGCTCAAGACCTTTGGGAAGAAGGTAATGTGGAGGAAGTTGTCCTTAAGGGCGACTGGTTCTATCGTGCCGACATAAAGTATGACCTTTACTTGGGCCATCCTTGGCTTAGCAAGAACAGGGTGGCGCCCGTAGGTCATCGGCGTTGTTTTTTGCTGGAGTCAGGTCCCTTGGAGCGTCCTGAATTTCGTTTTTTGCACGCAGGGTTTAAAAGTGCAGAAGAATTTTTGAAGCGAAAAGTTACACCAAAATTTGGCGAAGATGTCACCATTGCAGAGGTGAATGGGAGTGCCGATTACTCCCAAGAGTTAGAATGTCTTCGTAGGGACTCCCAGCCACGACGCCCTTCGCGCTGGCACTCTTCATCCTACAGAGTTGTCGACAAATGGCGCGATGCAATTTGTGAATATTTTCATGAACACCATTCCTTTTGGCCACAGTATGATGCCTTTGCTAACCGCAAGAACAAGCGCTTCGACAAGCATTTTC
This sequence comes from Eutreptiella sp. 'Long Island Sound 2002', assembly GCA_964036045.1. Taxonomy (NCBI): domain Eukaryota; phylum Euglenozoa; class Euglenophyceae; order Eutreptiales; family Eutreptiaceae; genus Eutreptiella; species Eutreptiella sp. 'Long Island Sound 2002'. The sequence continues at coordinate 139,414,614 of OZ038383.1, read as the reverse complement.
GCGACGCTTGGACCCATAAATGGGACAAGAAGTTGTGGATTAATCCTCCGTTTCACTTAATCCAGCAGGTCATCCACAAAATCAAGCAAGATAAAACCCAGGCGATTTTAGTTGTGCCCTTGTGGGACGACAAGCCTTGGTTTCAGGAATTACAAGACATTTGTGTAGATTACATCGAACTTCCCAGGAAGATTAAGCTGTATGCCAGGGACGACACAGGTCCCCTGCCACAGCGGTCCTGGAGTTCACTTGCATTCCCGGTGGATGGAAAGCTTTCTGACTCTAATTCTGCTGATTCTGGTACTGATTCCTGTGTTGGGTCTGAATCTGAGGTTGAGCGTGGTACTGATGATGAATCTATTTTTTCTGATTTTTGTCCGTCAGATACCCAAGGTGATCCAACGTCAAATGGATCCGCCTTGTCTCCCTCTTACCCAATACGATCGACATCGAAAAGAATCTTCAGCGCACGGGCGAAGAAAAATTTCAAATCGCGCCGCAAATTCAGAGTTTTTTATGAAAAGCCACGTGTGGAAGCTTTCATAGATCCTTCCGAGGAGCTGGATCACGAAGATAATCTCTGGAATGTCGACACTCGACCCACCTATCTTCAAGAGGCAGTTGATACGGACCTGTTTAGGGACATCCGTAAGAAGATTCTTCCTGCCAAGGCCGAAGAAGTCGCCAAAGTTTTTTCGACAGTAATTCCTGGCGATCAGGTGGACACTGAGTTGTGTTCCAAGTCAAGAGAAAAGATTTTTGAGGAACGGAAGGACACAACCCTTTCAGGGAAGTTGATCAAAGACCCCCCTGTCCGTGGACAGTTCGGTGAAGCCTTCATCGAGCTTCGTGAAGGTTACAAGGCGAAGAAACAACGTCCTTATGAGAACCATGGACATAAACATGAGATCCTCAGAAAAATCATTGAGAGAAATCTCAGGGAATTTGGTTGGCTTGAGGGGTGTATGACCAGCGAATGGTGCTGTGCACCCTTCACAGTCCCGAAGCCACCGCCTGCAGACCAGAACACTATTGATGGTTGGCGAATGGTTGTTGATTTTCGCAATCTCAACGCCGAAACCAAGGCGGATTCGCACCCCCTGCCCCTCATTGAGGAGGAAATCGCCAAGAGGGCAAGAGGTCGTTTGTTTTCTGTGCTGGATCTCCGTCACGGCTTTCACCAAATGCCGTTGAGGAAGGACAGCCGACCTCTCACCTGTATGTGCACGCCATGTGGCCCAGTCCAGTGGACGGTCATGCCCATGGGCCTGAAGAACGCCCCTTCGTTTTTTCAAAGAATGATGGAAGATGTGCTTTTTACAGCCCATCCTGAGCTTCGTGCCTTCGTGAGTGTGTACATAGATGACATAATCATCGCGACAGAGGGGGAGGGACTGACCGAAGCCGAGCTGGTGGCCCTACATGAAAAGCAGCTGAACCAGGTTTTGGACATTCTGGATGCTAATCAGCTGATTTGTGGGCCAAAGAAGGGAAAATTATTTCTAAAATCAGTCGAATTTTGTGGTTCTCTCCTTGAGAATGGCACCCGACGACCCAGTCCAGGGAAGCTCGTCGCTATTCAGAAGTGGAAGCGCCCTGAGACGATCACGGAGTTGAGAGGATTCCTGGGTTGTTGCAATTTTTACCACACTTTTGTGCCGAATTATGCCAAATTTGCTGCCCCCCTCACTGAATTGTTGAAGGTAGGGAGAGATGCGGGCAAGGCAGGTTCAAAGGTTCGTGTCAAGTGGACTGACGAGTGCGAGGAGGCCTTCCATCACTTGAAGGCGGCCCTCTGCGAAGTCGCCACGTTGCATGTGCCGCAATTCGACCGACCCTTCTACATAAGAACCGACGCTTCTAGGTACGCGATCGGAGCTGTCCTTGAACAGGTTGATGAAGCCACAGGTGATCATTACCCTCTTGCATTTTGGTCGCGGAAGCTAGCGCCACGCCAGATGCAATGGTCACCGCGTGAGCAAGAAACGTATGCCATAATTACGCTCTAAAAAAGTACCAATCGTGGGTTGGCACCAATCGAGTCGAGGTCCTGACGGATCATCGATCTCTGGAGTATTGGGCCACCGAACACATTGATACTGTCGCGAGCCCAGCTGGTCGACGGGCCAGATGGCACGAATTTCTCAGTCTGTTTGACCTCCACGTGTCGTATTTGCCCGGAAAACACAACACGGTAGCGGATGCTCTGAGCCGATGGGCTTACCCCGCTTCAGAGGGGCTGCAAAGTACCAACATCCATGGTACGGAGCAGGACCGCCATGTCATAATCGAATGGGATCAGGAAGAAAAAAAGCTCATTCGACGTGCATGCATGCAATGCGCTGTTAAACAGCACGCATTACCGTGCCATGACATCACGGCCTTTTCAGATCCGGCGCATGCTCATGAGATCTGCACCAAAACACTGAAAGTCGTGGAGAAAGTCACCGATCCCTCCTCAGGGAGTGTGAAACGGTTTGACTATACCCGACGAGTAAGTAGATTTCGGTTGATCCAGGGCATTAAGCGTCGAGATCCGGCCAAAACTCCACCCCTGCCGAAAGATTCCCTTATCATCCGTGACTGGACGTCCGATTATCTGCAGGATCCCATGTTTAAAGAGGTCTTTGGAAATCTCAAATCCAAAGATGCTCACAAGGATGGGATTTTTTCTGAGTATTCGTTGGATGGGGGGAAGCTGTGGATGGAGGGTAAATTGTGTGTACCAGACGCCCTGGCCCCCCGAGTGTTAAACTGGTGGCAGAAATGGTAGTCCCCCCACGCACATGGCCGTCGATTGTGGTCGATGATTAAACATAGGTTGTTTGGCTCACGGCTATACACTCATTGCATGAAAGTAGCCGCCGGATGTGCCCAATGTGCTGTCTCGACGCCCCCCAGCGCGAAGAAGCACGGCCATCTGAGGCCTCATCCTATTCCGGAGCGCCTCTTTAACAGAGTCACCAGTGATTTTCTCTATCTCGGTGAACTCGATGACGAAGAGTGCCATTGGACCAATAAAAAGGTCAATGGTGTGCTCCTTATTCAGTGCCGTCATTCCGGCTACATTCAAGTGTTGCCTTGCAACATTGAGTCGATGACTGGCAAGGCTGCCGCCAAATGGTGCGCGCAGACCTGGATGGGAGGTTGGGACGTCCCATCCGAGGTGGTTACGGACTCAGGCAAAGAGTACACCTCCGAATGGTGGAGAGAATTATGTGCTCGCCTTGGAATCCACCACCTGCGATGTGAAATCCACTCGCATCGAGCGCTGCCAGGCGAAAGAGCCGGCCGCTCACTTATAAATATGCTTCGTAAGGAGCTCGCGAGTGAAAAGGATTTCCATTGGCTTGAGATTCTTTTCGCCATGCTTCGCCGTTACCACAACACGCCTTTGTATCATGGCCTTTCTCCAAATGAAATTGTCTTTGGACGAAAGAAGTGTTGGTGGAACATGCCGTTGAATAATCCTCGCCCCTGTAAAGATGCTTCGTTGTTTTTGGACGAAGTCCAACGAGCAGATAAAACTGTCTCAAAATTAATCGAGAAGCATCAAGCTGACTGGCTTTGGGTTCAGAATCAAGGTCGAAAAAACCCCCACAATTTTGAAGTCGATGATCGAGCTTGGCTTCGAAAATCCGAAACCACCCTGGACGGAGATGATAAGCTTCTTCCCTTGTGGGAGGGGCCATTCGCTGTTACAGCGCGTCTTGGTGAGAACAGGTGGAGGATTCGTGTGGATGTCAGCAGGGAAATTGACGTTTCGGGCGATCGCCTCAAGAGAGAGATCCCCTCCCCCAAGGATCGGGTTAAACCCCTTTTTTGGACTTCGAAAATTTTGTCAGATCGGGTCATCGAAGGGGGGAAGTACGAACTCAAGAGGATTTTAGAAGCAAGACGTGACGCCAAGGGCGAATGGGAATTTCTGTGTGAGTGGAGGGGCTTTGATTCCAGTCACAACAACTGGGAACCAGCCCATTCTTTTGTCCATGGGTACACCAAGGGGTTCATCGACTTCCTCAAGAAGCACCCCGAAATTGGCGTACTCCTGACAGATTGTTTGTCGAAACCAGACAGACAAGTGGAGAGCGACGGAAAAAGACCTGTGGTGAATCGAGATCCAGCCTTTTACGGCCCTCAGCAGCCACATTCCAGGGCTGATCCGTCGATCCCCCCTCCTGCGTTCAGGCCAGCCCAGGAGCCAAATGAAGACCAAGCTTCAAGTTCGGCCGCTGATTTGCAGCGCCCAAGCCGTACGAGGGCCCGACCAGACAGGTTGGTGGTCACATGTATTCTTGCGTGGCCGACTTCAGCCTTGCCCCAACCACATTCTGCTCAATCCACTGTTCATTCTTCCTGATTTCGAACTGATGTGGAGAACTGCAAATGTTTGATAATTTGACGTCAATCAACTTTTTTTTTGGTCTCCGTTCGGCAGATCAGGCGTAGATACGCTGCCGAAAGCTACGGAGTGTGCTGCCGTGTTCAGAAAAAACCAAACTCAGGCTTAATTCAGGCAGATTCGGGGTAATCTTGTCTCTGTTGGTCTGTGCACCTTTGGAATTTGGCTACTCGTGCAGATGGAAGCAAATGTACATAGTGTCAACGCCGGCCGGCGACATTCACCCCTACAGGCACCCCCTGTAGTACTGGCTGCACCAGATGCGACGCCAGGAACTCAGATCTTACCTTCATTTGCCGTGATGCTGAAGCTAAAGTCCAGATTCAGATCCAGATTCCTTGAATTTACCTTGAATTCCTCAGGTTTGTCCATCATTTTGCCACTGTTGCACAAAACCCAGACGTCAATTGTTCAGACAACCTTCACATAGGAGCTCTAGGGACTTCTAACAGCAACGTCTGAAGTCCGTAAGCTTCGTTGTATCTTTGGCACACGCCAATGTGAGCTCAATCCGACCTGAAACTGTCGAAAATGGTGAATCCAAGTGTCTTGTGGGACTCAGTCGAAAGATTGGCCTTGTCCAAGTCGATTGACACCGCCGCCACTGTAAATAAAGGACTCTTCGGTGTCTCTCAGTTATATACTGTTAGTAAAGCGCCTTCAGCGAACCTTCGGCGCGTTACATGCCAAGGATCCAGGGCCAGCATGTCCCATCATGATGCATCATCACATGATCCACATTTTCATAGAATCTGTTAGATGCTCGCGAACCAACGTGCCGGAAAGCACAATTGAGCTGAATAAACGACAATATATATTAACTTTAGTCTAAACGAAGATGTTAGTAGTTTCAGTTCTAGACATTGCGCTTCATTTCACCTTCATCTTAGGAAATTTGCTGATTGTAGGACAATTCAAGTTGATTTCCTTGTCATCTCCTCTCATTCCTCGAAGATCTGTTGACGGCCTTGCCTAACTTCGTTGACGCTTATGATTTTCTGTGCACTTAGGGTCTGTAGACTACATTTGTATTTGTTTTCCCTCTCTGTGATTGTTTAATCTCCTTCATCTCTGCTCAATTTGATTCCCAATCTTGCTGAATCTTGTGATCATCCACCAGATGCGCCAAATCTGAAGCACATGCTGCACTTTTCAGAACGAGAAAAGCAGGAGTAACACGATGTAGAGTTCGGCGAGGACACCGTAGCGTGCCCGCGACAGCTAAACTGTGCCAGAGCGCTGAGATGTCACTCCATTTCTTGATTCCCCCACTCAATCCACCAATAATCTGCCTCATTCTCAACCAATGCATGGTTTGGTGTCGATTCTCGATACGTTTACATGCTTTTTAGCCCTTAACCTAATGTTTTACTGCACGAGGGACTGTTCGTCACTCCTCATTCTGTCTCATTTCAGGTTCATCCTTCCTGATTCAGTGCCAGTTCAGCCCAAATCAGGTCAGATCAAGCAGATTTCGCCCCATCGAGGCTACATCTCTATTTTTTCTGGGACTTACCCGCACTACGTTCTTCGTTGACGTAGCGACACACCCCAGTGTGTTTTTGGAGGGGGAGTGTAAGTGCGGCTAGCCCCATCTGCTCAGATTCTCAGACATTCTGTCCAGATTGGCTACATTTTGGTCATTTTCTTTGCTTCGGCGGAATCGCCGCCTCGCAGCTCAGTCTCAGGATCAGACCTATATATTTCTGATATGCCGGATCTGATTCCGCGGTCCATTCTCCGTAAATCCGCCGCGTTCCGATCATTTGCCTGGAATCGCCATTTGCCGCTGACGCGCGGGCCAGATCGGCCAAATATTTTTCACAATCGGAGTTATTTAATTCTTTTCAGATAGATATGGACACTCAGATGTGCATAGTAAAATCCGCATCAATTTTCTTCATAGACTGGGCCTTTCTGCCGGATAACACTCAACATGGATCTTGCTTCCGTTGTTGCTGCTCTCGCCTCCGTTGGTGTTCGAGTCTCCGGTTCTACCCCCGATAGCAGCGTTCAGGTCGGCTCCTCGCGTGCCTGCCCCACTGGTCTTGCCGGCCCCGAGCCCTCCGGCACCATCAACGACCCAGGGCAGCACTTTCACCGGGACGGCCGTGAGGTGTCCGCAGGGGTGAGGGTTGACCTTGAGATCCCCGGGTCAATGGCCTGAGTACACGTAGGTTCACGCGTGAGCGGGACCAGCGGGAACGTGGAAAGGGTCGCCCCCTGGCCTCCAGCCGTGGATGGACGACACCCAAGGGCATACGGGAGCCGAGTTGGTACTCCAACCCGTGAGGGATGGGGAGTGGTGGAATGTGGTTGACAGAGAGAAATGCTCCGCTGTCGGCAAGGGCTATCCACAGGAAACCCGCCTGCAGGTGCCCAATAGGCTGTGCTAGGGGCAGAAGGCCGGGGGATCCTTCAAATGGTGACCGGAAGGAGCTGAAACCGTGAGGGCAGCAACTGAAGGGAGCCTACCGCCGGTCATGCCCCAAGGGAACCTGGTTGAAGTTCTCGGCCGTGAGGCGAGACAGGGGTCGCCAGGGGAACTGATGGTGGAGAGCTCTCCTTCCTGCCAGAAGCGGCCACCATGTAAAACAAACAAGGAGAAGTCAGATGAGGCTGCGGACGCGGCCGCCCTTACTTACTTACTTACTTACTTACTTACTTACTGTGAAGTCTTTTCAGAAGGGCCCACCACCAGAGAAAGCAAAGCTAAAGCGGTGGTGGACTTACCTGAGCCAGTTCAGGCTGACAGTGCATCATATTCCCGGAATAAAGAATGAACTGTCTGACTATATATCGCGCAACAACTTCGATGCGCTTATAGGTGAGAGCTCTGAGGCGCTCGCCAGAGAGGCTTTCCAGCGTATGGATGTCCAGCTTGACCTGTCCATGCGCACTGCTGGAATCCTGGAGGGCTGGAGTCTAACCGACTATCAGTCAGAGTACAAAGAAATTCTCCAAACCCTCAGCACTGGTCTCGAACCCCGTGTCATTGACGGGCACCAGTGGTAGAAAAACAATCAGTACCTCTTCTACGAGGACCGAATTGTGGTGCCTGAGGCACGACTGGATGGGTGCCTACAGTGGTCCCATCTCAGTTCTGGTCACACTGGCGCTAATTGCTCAGTGGACGTTTTCCGTGAGTGTTTCTACTCTAGTCTAACCCTGACTGAACTGAGGTCGCGTATGCAGACCATTGTGGATGCTTGTGGCTGTCATGCCAGCAAGCAGAGCGAAAGTAGGGATAGGGGCCTGATCTCCAGCTTACCCATACCCTATTGTGCTAACTCTCTTCTCTACGTGGATTTCATCCACGGCCTACCACGCTTCGGCGGCTATGATAGTTGCCTAGTGGTCACCTGTGGCCTATCTCGCTTCACCCGTGTGTTCCCTTGCAATAAGAAAATCACAGGTGAGCAGACTGTGAAAATGTTGGTCGAACAATGGTTCGAACCCTATGGAGCACCTAAGCAGGTGCACTCTGATGAGGATGTACGCATCTGCAGTGACACTGAATGGTACAAACGAGTGCTAAATGCCCTCAACGTGGAGGTAACCACAGGTGTGCCCTATACCCACACGTCTAACCCTCTCTGTGAGAGACAGAACTGTGTGGTGGAGCAAAACTTAAGAATCCTGATGAAAGAGGAGCATACCAAGGACTGGGTACGCCTAGTGCCCTCGGCAGTGCTGACCATGAACTCACAGCGGAGCTCCTCTACGGGTTTCACCCCCCACGAACTGTTCCATGGAGGACGACCTGCTTGGTTCTTCAAAACCCCCTTTCCTGAGGACTTCAAGAGCCCTGTCGGAGATTGGCTTGAACACAAGCAGTCGCTGGCTAACCAGGCTGGGACTAACCTGAGACACATTCGTGACCGTGAACTGAGCCGACTGAACCGCCTACGGCGACCTGCCAGCTTCAAGGTTGGTGACCTTGTTTTGGTACACCATTCACGCCTACCCTCCTGGCCACGTAACTTCCTACAGGACCCTTATTTTGGACCCTATCGTATCATCAGGATAGATGGATCCAGGATCCATGTCAGGTGCAGTCCACGTCTAGGTGGTGAACTGCTGAGTGCACCTAAACAGTTGAGGCACTATCACTCCCCTGACAATTTGTCTTGGGATGAGTGGCGCCTTAGCGACGGTGAGGTCGAGCGTATAGACCTAGAGAACGCTGCCAGTCCAGAGGAGGCAGATGAACTCGAAGAGATGACTGCCGATGAGATAGCAGTCGATGGTTACTACGTCGTTGCAGGTATTGCTCGCCACGAGTATAAACAGGGCTGGAAATTCCTAACCCTGTGGGATGGCTATGGGTTATCTGAGGCGACCTGGGAACCTATGTCAGCCTTCATACAACCAGACGGGAGTATCAACCCCATCTTCCGCACTCACCTCGTTGAGAACAACGAGGGGCAGCTCCTAACCCGTGCTGAGAGTATGTCCCAGCGTAAAAAGCGAAACTAATTTCCCTGTGTCAGTCTACTGACAGGTGCTGCTGAGCACTGCACTGACCCTGTCTGTGCCCTACAGACCCATGCCTGTGGTTTCCAGCGTGGACCAGGTGGCCGCTTATCAGGATTGCAGCCACCCAGCGAGTGTATGCCTTGTTGACCACATGTTGCATGGGCACTGCCCTGATGTCATGACCTTGGGGACCCAATGAAGAACGGTGGCTTACTACACCAGGGGGGAATGACAAGCAAGGTGTTATGAGGCAAGGTGTGTCTTCCCTCATTGGGGACAAGCGAGCCCACAGTTAGGACCCCTGACTGGTCCAGACCCATCGGGTTCTACCCTTCCTTACAGGGTTTACCATACCCCTATGTGTGCTACGTATGCCTGTGTGTGTCTCACTTCTCTCCCCGGCGTGGCTCCCGGAGACCGGGCGTCGCTGACGTCGGACCGAAGGTCCTAATCAGGTACTATCACCACTCCTATGGCGCCCAACTTCTGTGCCAGCGCCTATCCTTGGAGGAAGACGGCAAAAGCCCTACCTACTAGAGGGGAGGGGTGGCCAAGTGTGCTAAGGGCATACAAAACGCCCATGTTTGCTAAGGGCCAAAAGCTAACGCACTCCCCTGCCCACGAGGAAAAGCACGCGGGACAGGAGACACCACTACACTACACTCAGTAACGCCAGCACCGGCCTTCGAAGGCAGGGTGAGCACTCATCACCTGCACTCAGCTCCTGCCAGGCCTGCTGACCCTAACCCCTACACACACTACTTGGTGTTGCTGTCAATGAAGTCTCGGGTCCTAATGACCCTCCTGTGAAGAAGACAAGAGAACACAGCACTGCTAAGCAACTGTGGCCTAACAGGGAACGTCACAACACGTTTCCCTGCTAGGGCTTGGAGGGAAGGGGTGCTCTTGTTGCGTGCACAGCGCGGATGTCGATGGAGTCGAACTGCCCACGCCACTCCTGGCTAAGGCGCAGTCAATTGATTGTGTGATCAGCGCCCCTGTTTAGCTGGGGCAGGAAAATGGGATAGCCGCCGAAGGCAGCTGCTGCGTGCACCAATCACCCTGAACCTCTCCCACCTGTACAAGAAAGGCCAATGAAGGGGTGTTTGCGGCTGAGGAACCAAGCCACACTCCACGTATTATACGCTTCTCAGTGTGACCTATAATACGCTGTCCTCAAACACGCCCTGTCAAGCAAACAAGCGTTAAGAGACTCCTCAGGTTCTCTTAAAGAACGTACCGAGGAGCCCCTGGGTAACCTAAACAAGGTTTACCGTGCGCATTTTGCGTGGCCTACTCTTTAATGCATCGTGTGCACGCATGCAGGGAAGGGAGGCGGAACCATGACCACAATGACTCCACAAGGAGGTGAGCTCCTCCTGGGCTCACTTACCTTACTCACCATGCATCGTGTGAATGCCGAAGTGAAGCGAACGCAAAACAACCCTATTGCGAGTTATAAACAAGCCTAAGCGTTTTAAGCAACCCTACCTTAACGCTACGGCTACACACGGGCAAACACTTTCCTTTCTTACCGGTGAAGAGGGAACAAGGATGAATTGGGGTACAGGGAAAGCGTCACAGCGTGTGAATGCCTCAATTAGGCACATGCATCGCCAGCACAGCGCATATTCTAACCCTACGTGCGTGCTGCGCGCTCCATTCGCATCGCATACCTTTCATTCCTGTTTTGACCTGTGCAGAGCAAAGGAGATGAGCGCCCGAACCCCCAACACTCACAGCGTTGACAACGCTAACATTTTAACGAAGCAACCAACACGAACGCAATGCTTGCGTGTGAGATGACACTGGCATACCTGAGAGGTGGGTTGTCCACCTGCTCTGTGGTGTGGGTTCAGTTTGAATACTTTTCCCTAAAGTTTATAAAAATTTTGATGCAACTGTGCAAAAAATTCCTTTAGAACTTTAAAAACTACGGCTCATACCTTCTTTTTCAAAAGCTGTTTACGCTTGCGCAACCTTTTTTTTGAAGTCCGCTTCCTTTGCGCTTGTCTGCGGCTTTGGGTTTGGTGTAAAAATGACGATTTCTCGCGTGATTTCGTCGATTTTTAGGGATTTGACTTGTTAAATCGCTACCACTTTCGCTAACCCGCAGGAATCACTCCCTGTTGGTTACATTTTCTATTTTTTTCAGCTCCTCGAGATTTGTGTCCTCCATTGGGAGTATTGCTCCGCCCTGGCCCTTGGTCAGGACGTTTACTGAAACGCTGTTTATACAGCGATCGCCGTCCGCATCAGAGCGGTCGACCGTACCCTAGTGGGCAAGCACATGTGCTCTGGGGAGGGAGTCCGGGGTTCAAACCCCGCTACCCCCAAAATTTTACCAAAATTTTTCGTCGCACGCCGGCAACTTTTGAGGAATGCCTCATCGAAGGGACATCATTCACGGTACATTACACTGTTTTTCGAGGGTACCTACAGTGTGATAGGCTTCTATGAACTGATGAGGATGTTTTTGGTACGTTTAATGCATTTTTTGAGGTAATTTTGGGAATATCTGAGCCTTTTTCCTTGGTCCTACTAGCTTAACTAATTAGTACTCCAGGGGGGAGTAAGAAAAAGTCACTGCCATGTCCTTCTTGAAGGGCTTGATCCAGGCCAAGCCCCCCTTAAAGCCCTTTTGTTGATGCTAAGACAAACTTAAGTATTTTTATCTCTCTTTTGAAGCCTAAAGTATACTTTCTCAAAGTAACTAGGGTTGTAACCCTAGCCCCCCCATGAAGTTCACTCCTGCCACTCAACTGAGCGGAGGTACCTTCCTTCATGGAGGATATACCGAAATAAAATAGGCATTTCATGCTTTAGGCCTTGGAGGTTAAGCCTAGTGGTCTCCCACCCCGAGACCCCTATACTCAATTGTTTCTACCACTTATTGTGGTTCTACTTTTTAACTGTTTCTGAATTCAGTTGCTTGGCTAAGTCATTTTCTCTTTCGGCCTGACATCTATGCCCCACATTCCTAACCAGCACCATTTCACCCAAAAGAGTGCACATGAAGTGCCTGATGCTATCTTGGAGGCCAGAGTCAGACCAGTTTTCATTTAAAATCTTTTGTATTATCCATTTGTGATTGAATCTTTGTGTTTATACCTGCAATGTCTATCTGCAGCCCTTCTGTGTTACACTGGATTTCAAAACTATTCATTCATTCGATCCACATCCTGTTCTTGCTCTACTTGCGGCTTTGGTTTGGGGTTTCAACTTCAAAACCTGCAGGATTTCATCAAAATATCTAGGGCATTAATCAAGGACATCTTTCTATTGGTATTCTTCAAATTGGCCAACAAAATGTTTTTTCGGGGAAAATGACCGGTGAACCCTCTGATTTTGGACTAAAGAATGGTTATTTGACCCCCCTAAAAACAGCAAAAAATGGGCAAAACTGATGAAAAATGCATTTTTTGGGAGGGTTTGAAAAACAGTATTTTCAAGATGGCAAAAAAGGCTATTTTTTTCGGTGACAAAATCTAGGTACTTAGGCCAAAAAAAGGGGGTGCAGTTTGTGTGGGCTAAGTGTTTTGGAACGTGTTGGTATGTGTGGATCAGCAATTTCTGTAGTTTTACATTGATGGTGTTTTCACCATTTTCTGTACTATAAAACTGAGTTTGGGTCGGTGATGGCCAGTCCTGAGATCGCGCGCGCCGATCCCGAAAATCTCGATTTCTGACGATTTTTAAGAGTTTTCAATCAGTTTTATTGTTTAGATTAATTGTATATCAGTTTTTAGCATAAGCGGATGTTACGGCACTATCGCGGCGCCGTTCCGCGCTAGTTTTTTTGGCCCAAGTAGGCCATGTTCACGATTCTTTATAAAATCGTAGGTAGCTCGGATTCTGAAGTTACATGCACCAAATGACAGCCCATCAGTTGGGCCTTGCACCTAGGATTTTATGAGGTACCGGAATCACGTAACTGAACTGTCCAAAAACTGCCGCGATCGCGATTTACGGCCCGCCGCAACCCCATTTTGCCGAGATTTTGGTGATTTCTGCCAAATCTGTGCGCATTTGGCGTGATTTAGATAGCGCAATCGGTAAATCACGACATTATCTAGCTGCTGTATTGAAATAGTGCCGATTGCATCACCGGATGTCGAGTGTTTTGGGGCCGCCATCACCAAAAAACCGCATTTTTTGCCCAAAAATGGCCAAAAAAAGCCAATTTTTGGCCTAAAACAGTGTTTTTGGGGCCTGAGTGGTCAGTTGTAGGGCCTCCCACCCTATTTTGAGGGTGCCGGACTCAAAATAACGTGTTTTTCAAGGTTTTGGAGCAATCTTTCGATTGTTTTGGAGCCGCCATCACCAAAAACCGCATTTTTTGCCCAAAAATGGCCAAAAAATGCCATTTTTTGGCCTAAAACGGTGTTTTTGGGGCCTGAGTGGTCAGTTGTAGGGTCCCATACCCCATTTTGAGGGTGCTGGACTCAAAAAGGCGTGTTTTGCAAGGTTTTGGGGCAGATGATTCGGGGCTTCAGGGCCGCCATCACCAAAAAACCGCATTTTATGGCCAAAAATGCCATTTTTTGGCCTAAAACTGTGTTTTTGGGGCCTGAATGGTCAGATGTAGGGCCCCATACCCTATTTTGAGGATGCTGGACTCAAAAAAGCGTGTTTTGCAAGGTTTTGGAGCAAATGATCAAGGGTTTCGGAGCCACGTTCACCAAAAAACCGCATTTTTTGCCCAAAAAATGCCAATTTTTTGGCCTAAAACAGCATTTTTGGGGCATGAGTGGTCAGTTGTAGGGCCCCATACCCTATTTTGAGGGTGCTGGACTCAGAAAAACGTGTTTTTCAAGGTTCTGGGGCATCTTATCGAGTGTTTTGGAGCTGTCATCACCAAAAAACCGTATTTTTTGCACAAAAACAAACATGTATGGTTTGAGCTATACAAAAGCTGCTATTCGCAACTAGGTGGTGAATGTCATATTTCTCGCAAACGGCCAATTTTAGATGGAATCAAGCCTGCATTGTCGATATAGGGGCTGGAAAATTTCCAATTTGGAGGCTGGGTGGGGGGCTAACTCCGGAAAATAAGCTCTTTATGGTATAATTTGACAAAAAAAGTAGTATTTTTGCCTGTAGCTGGTTTTGGGATTTTTGGACCCCATAAAATCCTAGGTGGCATGCATATGCTGATTGGGTTTCCAAACACGTCGGTGCACCGGCACCACGCGTTGGGGGGAGACCCGTGTTCATAGTGCATGTATGCATTGTTTTGCTTATATTACAATGTTATATGCCCCCCTTTGTTCATTTTTTCTCAGAACATGTGAAAGGGATCGTTTCAAAATCCCTTCGGATTTCGTGGTCATGACCTTGCCTTGTACGTCGTCGGTGTTGGGGATTTGAAGGAGGTTTGTTTGTGTTTTTTGGGGAAATGTTGGATGTATAGGCCAAAGCCCAATGCAATGCAACAAAGGACTTCAAAAAGTATTACATGTTAACCCGGTAGAACTATGTGGTGGTTAACAATCATGCCTGAAATCGCCTTGGGAGGGGCGATTTTCGTGAGTCCCCTAGGCGTTCTGACACCTTTTTTGGGGCCGGAGTGGTCAGTTGTAGGGCCCCGTACCCTTTTCTCAGGGTGCTGGACTCAAAAAAAAGTGTTTTGCAAGGTTTTGGAGCAGACAATCAAGGGCTTCAGGGCCGCCATCACCAAAAAAACGCATTTTTTGGCCAAAAATGGCCAAAAGAAGCCATTTTTTGGCCTAAAACAGTGTTTTTGGAGCCTGAGTGGTCACAGGTAGGGCCCCATCCCTATTTTGAGGGTGCTGGACTGACAAAGGCGCGTTTTGCAGTGTTTTGGAGCAAATGACCAAGGGTTCCGGAGCCACCATCACCAAAAAACTGCTTTTTTTGCCCAAAAAATGCCAATTTTTTGGCCTAAAACAGCATTTTTGGGGCATGAGTGGTCAGTTGTAGGGCCTCATACCCTATTTTCAGTGTGGTGGACTCAGAAAAAGGTGTATTGCAGGGTTTTTGGAGCAACTTATCCAGTGTTTGGAGCTGCCATCACCAAAAAACCGTATTTCTTGCCAAAAACAAACATGTATGGTTTGAGCTATACAAAAGCTGCTATTCGCAACTAGGTGGTGAATGTCATATTTCTCGGATACGGCCGATTTTAGATGGAATCAAGCCTGCATTGTTGATCTAGGGGCTGGAAAATTTCCAATTGGGAGGGTGGGGGGGGGGGGCTAACTCCGGAAAACATGCTCTTTATGGTATAATTTGACAAAGAAAGTAGTATTTCTGACTGTAGCTGGTTTTGAGATTTTTGGACCCCATAAAATCCTAGGTGCTCCAGCGGCCACATCTACCTGTTGGATGCACCCGGATTCATCAATCCACTCCTCATGAAGCGGATCATCTGCTGGATTCCAGGCATTGTTGACGTAATCTCGGTCTGCATCTGACACCTGATCTGCACCGGACACCTGATCCACACGATGATTGCCCCTTCCACGGCCACGGCCGCCGGATGAGGGACCTCCACCGCCGCCACGCTCCTTGCCCTTACCTGAAAAGGAGGCCCGAGACGGGTTTCCTTTGCCCTTGCCCTGGGATCCTTGGGCATTTCCTTTGTTTCCGCCTGATTGGGGGGTTTGGCCTGGAGTTAGATGGACCCACTGAGGCTGTTTCGTTTTGCGAACATGCCTATTTATATGAGCATTCAGTTATTAAGCTGAACTCTGGTAGTTAATTTCCTACTTTAATGCAGATCCAGATCCAGATCCCAGAATGCACAGCATGATGCTGCTAATCCAACATTGTCCAGCATGAACAGTGAAGATGATCAGTAATGAAGCGGTACCCAGAACCTATGGCCCATGGCCCGGAGGCCTGTGAGCCGTCACACCCGTTATGGCGCATGGCCCGGAGGCCTGTGAGCCGTCACACCCGTGCGGAAGCCGTTGACACCGGCTGTCAGCGGGATATCCCTGTTCTCCAACCCGGGAAGTCTGGAATCCAAATTCTAACCATTAAGTCGATGTGGAATTACCATAATTTTACTGTCTTGGTCGATTTGCGGTTAGAAATCAGTGAAATACCCGATTTCTACCGCGATTTCGAATTGTCGTGAAATCGCCGCCTGACGTCGCCCGTTCCGTGCACTGCATTAGATGATTCTGTAAAACTATCTTTCTTGAAGTTAAGACTGAAACACTCTTCGAGTGATCCGCAATTTTTTCCTTGATAAAACGTATCGCGTCCCAGATTTTCCCCAGAAAATCTGGGCGGCCGAAGGCGCTTTGAACCCCCAAGTGAAACAACAAGGGTTACCGGCGTTCAAGCGCCCAAGGAAGAACTAACGTGCCTCATAGGCACTGTGTATGAGGTTTTGCCCCCCATAGCCATAGGATGAGGCCAAAGGATCCCAACTCCATAGGCCCAAAGGGTTATTTATTTTGAGTGTTTTCCAAGAAATGGGCAATCTCACGTACTTGGCGTCCAAGTACGTGTGGAAGTATGTTGAGTTGGCGTTTTCTCCCTCTTTGCTTGCCTCTACATCCGGGGCATATCACTTGTCTTCCCCGGATAGTACATATATGATCTCCATATATATATTGGCAATATATTTTGCGTGCATGCTAAAATTCGGCTTTCGGAAAGGAGGTCGATTTTCGACCAAAGCACTTGCATGCGTGTTAAGGGACCAAAGTTACTCTAGAATATAGGCACACTTTGATTCTAGGCCACTAGGTTGGGTGTAGAAGGCGAGGGTAGGGTTGTATGCCATATTTGGTGTCATATCACGTGCCCGTTTGGCGGGTGCACCATTGCAAGACTAACCTGCCAATGGACCCCATATCGCACGAAGCCCTTCATTGTACTCCCAACCAACACTCGCAAGCCTAACCTTCGTGAAGGGACGCTTGTGGAGCGCTCCCGAAGCGATAGGTTGCGAGCAAGGTGTGTTTTTTGGAATATTCCATATTTGCATGTGCCCACTTGGGAGGCAGCACGCGCGGCCTTCCAAAGCGCCCCAAGTGGAGCACATATGTGGAATGGAAGGTCATTGGTGTCGAGTCATTGTTTTTAGAAGGATTGGTCGATTACTCAATCCAAGCCGAAGATATTGTAATATATTTGGGCAGTTTTCAGGGCACTTTTGCGTGTTTTTTTGCCAATTTTGCTGTTTTTTGCCCGTCATGATGTCAAGTGGCGACCGTGTATCTCAACGTTGCGTTCAACTGACATCATGAACCAAGTATGTTATGAGGGTACATACTTCGGTGCCCAATATATCTTGGACCCAGCGAACAACTCCCCTTGGGCTTGGCATACCGTGGCCGCCATGTTGGCGATTTGGGACGATCCCAAATCATGGGCTCACTTGGCGACCCTGCCATACCCAAAACCGGAGGGGTTTGGGCGACGCCCAAAAGATATGTTGGACGCATATGACTTGATACCAATCCTATGGCACACTCCGGTTCAAGTCGGGCATGTGCCTCATTTGCCCCACCCATGAGTGTCCGCATTTTTGGCCATTTTGAGCAATTTTCCACATTTTCTGCCCGCCGTGCACCATGTTCAGCCCCCTCGTGCACGCCGGACGCATGGACCAATGGACCATATATGAGATGGGTGTTATGGATATTGGTCACCATGGTTCGCACACCATGTGGGCGAAGCCGAGCAACCTTCGTCAAGGTGCTAGCCCAAAGACAGTGTGGAAGATTTTGCCATTTTGGCAATTGTGGACCCAATTTGGATTGTCACCACGCCGGGTGGCATGGAGATCTTTGGGGGCCAAGTGCATGGGAGTCTTCGTTGGACTCCCGGTGGATCGCGTATGGAATGGCGGATCCGATCTCCAAGCCGGCGTGGAGATATACTATTCAGGGCACGCCCGATTTTGGCTCATTTTGAGCAGCCAAAATGACCCCCTTTTGGGACCCCAATTTCACCCCCCCGTGTGGTCAATTGGCGGCCCCATATCTCTATGCCAACAGGAAGCCTGGACTCAATTTCAAGTTGTGCACTCAGATATAGGTCCTAGGTCCTGCCTCCTATCCTGTGGATCATTGGCCGTGCCCTGGCCGGGCGAGCCACGCGCGGGAATGATGCCAATTTTGGTGATTTTGGCATCATGACCCCACTTGATGAACACGTGGTGCCCTGATGCCGGGACCTCAGAGGGAACCAGGTTGGGTTAGGGCTTCAGAAAGTTCGTAATCGAAGGGCATAGGGTCAGTTGCCTCGTCCCCACCTCTGGCGGGTCCAGACGAGGGGTCAATTTTGGAGTTTTTGGAGCCAATATCAGTTTCGGCTGAAACAGCCTATTTTCAGCTACCAACTCCTAGGGGATAATGGCGGGGCCCTATCTCCCGCTCAGAGAGGAGTTGGGACCTGCCGTTAAGGGAGCATGGGGAGTTACTGTCAGTCAGATTTGCAGCGCCTTGGTTCCCAGAGACTCGCCTGTGGCTGGGCGGGACACCTCCCCTATTGGCAGGGTTTCAGGGTCCGGACTGAGCAGGGCATGGGTTGTGTTTGAGCCCCCGCCCCTGCCAGCCACTGAGAGGGTCTGACCTGGGATTGGGATATGAGTTGGGACTGAGTGTCTATTGTCCTGTAATGCCCTTACCCCAGTCCAGTCTTAACCCCATGTGTACATATCCTGATGGGTTGCTGTACATACTTTTGTTCCCTTGTTTCAGAGTGGCAAGGATCCTGAAACGCTTTGTCACATGACACGAGCGTGATGATGCCCCTGTGAGCGCAGTGCTTTGCCTGCCTGCTTGCTTGTGCGTGCCCACCGCAGCGTCCTGTGGCCAGACCCCCCCACGGGAACGCGTCAAAAGCGTTTCACCGCCACGGGGTTACCCATCCCCCGCGTGCCACTCGGCGCCACCTGAACCCCGAGTACCACGGGCCTCGCAGCGCCGCTCGGCAACAGCGCTGAGTCCGTGAAGGAGGAGCAGCGACCGGAACTCCGACATCAGCGAGTTCCTTCGGCCGACCAGCAAGGCCGTACTCTCAGCTACATCAGCAGCCTCAACAGCCACCTCCAAAGACCGGTCCATCGAGGGGAACGATGGTGAATTGGGAGGAGGCGGGCAAGACGTGGCCGCAGCCCCACCCCCATGCGGTGCGCCTACTGCGTGGGTTGGTGTGGGGGCAGCACTACCGCCACAGCAACCCCCAGTGCGAAGGCGGCATGCCCAGGAGCTTCGAGCTCCGCGAGGAGATGGGTCCCGACCGCCTGCAGGCAGTGGAAGACTGGCTGCGGGTGGAAGGATACGCCTTCCGCTTCCGCCAGAAGCCCTGGAGGGTCTGGACCCGCCCGGACAGACCCGGCGAAGGGCTGCGCCCTGACGGGATTGAGGAGGACGAGAACCCCAACGAGTACCCGTCGGGCGCCACGATCAACGTCTCCATGTGGGACATGATCGAGAAGAAGTTCCCGGAACCGGGGAACGAGCGCACGCTGCAGGGCAGCAGCAGCAGCGCATCTCCTGGGAAGGGGAAGCGGTCCGCCAGGGACAGGAAGCGGGACAAGAAATGGCGGGAGTACCAGGAATCCCTGGCCGCCGAAGCCGCCCAAGCCGCCAAGGGCGGAACCCCAGCCCCCAGCCCCCAACGGGCCAGTGGCGGTCACCACCCCGGCCACACCACCCTTGGCGACTTCCTCGAAGTCGGCAAGCAGGCCAAGGCCAAGCCCCGTGAGCTCCACCTGAGGAAGTCGGGCCGCAGCAGCGACGTGGAGTCGGCCCAGCGGGGAAGGATGCCGGCCGACCAGGCCAGCTTCAGCAGCAGCGTCACTCCCGACCAAAGGGACGTGGCGCGCGCCTGCGAGCGCGCCTGTGGCGTGCCCTGCAACCTTCGGGTTGCCCGGCAACGGGCCACGCAGCAGAACACTGCTGTGGAGGGCGCCGTCGGCATCGCCCAGGAGGGGGCCACAGATTCAGGCAGAGGCATGGCCTTCCACGCCTCGACTATGGCGGCCATTGCGGCCGGACTCACGGCTGCAGCCGCCCAGGAGGCAGCGACTGCCCGGGTCAGGGGTGAGGTGGCGGCAGCCGCCCGGGAAGCCCGCCTGGCCCAGGAGGCCATTGCCTGCAAGGAGGCCGAGGTGGAAGCGCTGGAAGAGGCGCTTGCCCAAGGAGGCGGAGGAAAGGGCCCACGCCGTAGCAACGGCCAAGGCCCAGGCGGATGCCGCCATGAAGGACGCCATCGAGGCCGCGCGACGGAAGGTCGCTGAGGAGAGGGCCAGGACGGAGGCGGAGCTGGCAGCCCTGGAAGCGGAAAAGGCTCGGCTGCAGCTGGCTCGGGAAGCCGAGGCTGCCCGTGCCCGGGAGGAGGGCGAAAGGCGAGCTGCCGCAGCCACAGCCGCCGCAATGGAGGAGGCGGAGGCCAAGCTCCAGCGCGAGACTCCTCCGGGAGGATCCCGAGTGGAGACCCTTCGAAAGCTTTTCGAAGGGGACACCTCCTCCAAGATGACGCTGCATCTGGAGGAGGTCGACACGGGCAGCAGTGGGGACAGTGGCCTCACCGCCTACCAACAGGGGAAGGGTAAGGGGAAGACCCCCGAGAGGTCACGGAGGCCAGCGAGTGGACACCCTCACGACTCCGACCCCTTCTTCACCGCCAGCGACGGGGATGGACGAGGCCGCCGACATCGCTGAGGAGTGGCTGGCGGAGGAGGCGGAGACGTCCCTATGGAGCCGGAGGGTGAGAGTGAGGATCTCCCTCCTCCCTACCGGAGCTCGGGATCCTACGAGTGCGAGACCAAGACGCCTAGGTGGGGCGACCTGGTGGAGGAGGAAGACATGGACTTCGGTTACACGGAGAAGCCCCCATCCTCGGACCCACCGAGGCGACCCGGCGGAGACCCACCGGGAGCCCCTGGCGGAGGACCATCAGGACCCCCTGGAGGTTGCCCACCAGGTGGACCCCCCGGAGGCGGACCTCAGGGAGGGGGAGGACCCCCTGGACCGGGCGGACCCGGCGAAGGCCCTCCTGGAGGACCCCCTGGGGACTCCGACGACCCACCAGGGAACGGTGACCCGGATGCCACCTGGCGCTGGATTGTCCACCTTCGCAGGAGGGTCCAGTCCCTCGAGCGCGAGGTAGACACGGGCAAGGGCGAGATGATCCGCATCGCCAGGGTCGCCGCGGGCGCACAGAAGGAGCTGGACATCGCCAAGACGGAGATGGTCAAGATCGCCAAGGTCGCCACCGCCGCCCAGAGGGAGCTGGACATCGCCAGGGGCGAGACCAGGCTGCTGAACAAGGTCATCAACGGCCTGCAGCAGAGGTTTTACGAGCTGGAAGGCCGTGGGAGCGTCGGCAGCGACCACCCACCCCTGGAGTCTGGCTCGTCGGATGACGGCTAGGGACCTCCACCAGGTCCAGGCAGAGCCCACGCCCCCGGCGGAGCCCCCAGGAGTCGCCCCAGCGCCAGTGCCCCCTCTCTCAGCGCCCCCTCTCACCACAGCGCGGGCCGCCGTAACGAGCGCGTGCCGCCCGGCAGTGGCACTGAGGAGTGGCGTGATGAGTGGCTCAGTGCGGAGTACCACAACCGCCGTGCTCCACCGCGGACACCGGTACGCCCCCGACGCCCCGCACCACCCCCGGAGCCAATCCCAATGGCTGGCGGGCGTTATGGTGGACTCAGGGATGAGGTCCCGGGAGGGAACGTGGAGTGGGATGTCAGCGGAGGTGAGGAAGACCTGGAGGAGTTCGGCATTACCCCGCCGCGTGCTGTACGACGGGAGGCCGCTGAACGTAGCTGCCGGCGCCGTGATGAGGAGGCATACATGGAAGGGGTACGGCGTGAACATCTAGGTTCAGCGTACATGGAAGAACCACGGCGTAGCCACACGGATACCGTGGAGGAGATGGAAGTGGCGGGCGTGGGAGTCCGTGGGGGACGCCGATGGGAGCCTCGGTCGACCTCGAGGCCGGCGGTCATGGTCTCTAAGGCCGCGGATGCCGCCGTGTGGGAAGACCTGAAGGACATCTAGCCCACCACGTACGATGGCAACCCCCTCAACCTTGACCGCTTCTTGGAGAAGCTGGACGATTGGGGGATGACCGTCACTGAAGACATGGATCCCGCAGATGCGGAGAGATATGTCTTCAAACGGTTCAGGTACCGCTCGCCGGAGGTGCTCCAAGAGCTATACTTCATGGCGACCAAGGAGGGGAAGATCAAGACCCTCAAGGAAGCCAAGAAGTGGCTCAACGAGCAGGAGCGGGTGGACGCTCCGCAGGTGGCTGCCAAGCGGTGGAAGGCCATCAAGCTTCAGCATGATGGTCGGGAGATCCGCCTACGGGATTGGCGAGACTTCCGGGGGCAATACACCCTCTTCCGCCGCAACGTGGAGGACTGGAATGAGGGTGACGAGCAGGCTCGCCTGCTCTCCATGCTGCCTGAAGCATGGATCAAGAGAGTCACCAAGGAGGAAGCCAAGAGGGCCAAGTCCAACCACACATTCAAGATGATGCTCCCCAAGGAGTATCATACGAACGTGGTGGCTTGGACAAAGAAGAACGTTGCCCGGGATGTCAAACGGCACTCCATGCGGAACGCCCTCCTCATCACCGTCACGGGCGATCGCGAGAAGACCGCGATGTGGCGCCTTGATAAGTGTGTCGTGAGCGGCCAGACCATCCGTCTGCAGGCCATCCTGGCGCGGATGAGTTGCTACGAGATCCTGGAGTGGATTGGAGAGGAAGTACTCAAGGAGTACCGGAACCTCCACCACACCCGCGGGTTGAGGCCCGGCGACCGTGACGTCAACTACGTTGGCAAGGGGCCTGGCGGGGAAGCTGCCATGGACCCAGCGGGAGCCGATGGCGATGAGGCTCTCGACGACGATGACGACGACGATGAGCCCGCCGAGATGGCCGTTTGTGCCTTCGTGGACCACAACTTGAACGCGGGGAGCAACCGGGGAAGCTGGAAGCCCCTGCAGAAAGGTTGGAAGAAGAAGGAGAAGAAGGATCCCCGCCAAATTGGCGACCCTGCGCTTTCCTTTGGGGAGTTCATACGTGCTCACCCTCAGGGCTGTTTCGTGTGTTATGGGAGGAACAAAGGGTTCAACCATGACCACCGGACATGCGCCATCCACAAGGCTGACAGGGAGGCCTACAAGAAGGTGCACGGGTCGAAGAAGCGTGCACCCGCGGGTATCCGGGAGACCAAGGTGGAGGTCTCCAAGGACGAGCTCTCCAAGCTGATGTTTGTAGGGACCGAGTTGGCAAAGAAGATCCGGGAGATCAAGAGGTCCTGGTTTCCCAAGTCGGACGACAAGAACAGGGAGAACAAAGAGAGCGACAAGAACATGGACAAGGACAAGAAGGGTAAGAAAGGGGGAAAGAAGAAGGGTGTCAACGAGGTTGATGCGGAGGAGAGTACCCCTACTACCACCACAACCGACGCCCCTTAGCGGAGCCCCTGCAGCCAAGGGCCCCAGCTAGGGCGGTCGCAGGATGGTGTCGTGGGAAGCGCCACACCATCCCAGTCGGGAGACAGTGAGCACAAAGGGATTGCCGCGGGCGGAAGGCCCGGTCCGGCACCCAATGCGAAAGACAGTCGCGGTGGCGGGGTGAGGGCAAGTGAAGGCACGAACCCTTGCACCCGTCCAGCCTTCGCGACCAAGAATGTATTTGATGTGCTTCAAGATCTATCTGAGAGTATCGGAGGATCACCCGGACCGCAGCTGGATGCTGCAGATGGGCAGCCTGAGCCCATTGTCCACGACCTGCACCAGTTGCTTGTTGAGCTTCTGGAACGGCCAGAGATCCTGAGCTTGCACGCCGTGCGCCGTGTTGGGCGGGAGCGGCAGTTGCACCTTAAGGTCCGTGCCTTATGCGGGGAAGTGGAGAAGGTCTTCGACGTGTTGGTGGACACGAGAGCTCAGGTCAGCTTGGTCAAGGCTGGCTTACTTCCGCCAGAGTGCTTGACCGACAGTCGGAAGCCTGTCAGGCTGAAGGTGGCGAACTGCCAGTACATGGTGGGAGGCACGAAGGAAGCGGCCATTGGGCTGCAGTTCGTGAACCACCGTGAGCTGAGCCGCCCGGACCTCGGCAAGGAAATCCTCCTGCAAGGTCGCTTCTACGAGGCCGAGATGGACTGGGACATGATCGTTGGGTACGACTTCATGACGGAGACGGACTCCGGCGTTCTCCCGGCCCAGGCCTCCATGACCCTGTACCAGGATGACCAGCTCTCGTGGCTTTCGTCACCTGAGCACCATGTGGAGTGCCAATGAATCCACCCGGAACGCAATCAGCTCAAAGTAGCCGCGCTGGGCACTGAGCCAACTGGGCCAGCAAACCAGGAGTACGGCGTAATGCCGGAAGTGGCGAGCCGAGTGGTCGCGGACCTGGGAGCTTTGGATCTGGCCCTGGATGCGTTCTCTTCAGGAACCTCCCCCCATCTTCGGGTTTGTGAGAAGTACTGGAGCGCCCAGGACTCCGCGTGGAAGAAGCACTGGGGTCCGCATCAGGGTTTGATGTGGATCCATTGCCCCCGATGGGACATTCCAAGGGCGGTAGCGAAGATTCGCAAGGACCGCTCCAAGGCAGTGCTGGTTGTTCGTATGGGATGCACCGAGGAGGAAAGCACCCGAGATCGGGTGGTCTCATTGACCAACATGACCTTAAACAAGGTTGTCCTACCGGCTGGAGAGAGTGTCTATCAGGACGCTAAGGGACAGCCCATGCCACCCCAGAGATGGCCAACGGAATTCCACTATGTGAATGGGGGCCTTGAACAGGCCGACACCACGGACTTCGTGTGTGTCAACCGCATCATAGCGAAGCCATGGCGGCAATGCTTTGCGGTTTCCCCTGTTGACATCGGAGAATCGGAGGACCCCCTCATTGAAGAGGAGTTGGATCTGGTTCAGGGGTATATGGATCAGCCCTTTCACGACTGGGGAAACCAGCGTGAGGGCAAGGGCCAGGACAAATCCTGGTGGGAAGTGGATTCCATCGTCTCCGGTTCCTATGATGGGAATACCTTCGTAAAGAGGGTGCTGGACCACATGTCCAGCCAGGAGGAGCCAATCGGCGGCAACCCACCCACCTACGGCAACCTGTTCCGAGGCAAGACCAGAGATGGCCCTTGGGGCCACCTGGGAAGACCACCTGAGCCGAAACCGAGTGGGGTCGCTACCCCTCAAGTAAGCTCAGTGGTCCAGGTGCCCGGAAAAGCCAAGGCGGAGTCCGATGAGTGCCCCCAGATCCAGGCATTGAGGGCCAGGCTGAAGCAGAAGTATGGTGATTCCTTCTTCAGCGGAAAACCTGTGTTTCCCCCACCGGTGCGTGGACCGCATGGCGAGGCCAAGATACGACTGAATCCGGACCTCCGTGTGTATCGACACCGGGAGTTCGCCCTGAGGGGCGAGAGGAAGGAGGCCATGGAGAAGATCCTCCGTGACTTCATCGAGAGAGGCTGGCTTGAGCCGTGCCACTCCGAGTGGGCCTCCCCGTGCTTTGTCGTCCCCAAGAAGGTGGCCGGTGAGTGGCGGCTCGTGGTCGACTACCGCGGCCTCAACGCCCAAACGCAGCATGACAGCTATACGCTGCCCCTCATTGAGGACATGCTGCAAAAACAACACCGGCGGAGGATCTTCACGGTGATTGACCTGAAACATGGTTATCATCAGATGCCTCTCGCCGAGGAGTCCCGTGCCTGCACAGCCATGAGCACCCCACTTGGACCTCTCCAGTGGAAGGTGATGCCCATGGGCGTTACCAACGGCAATGCGGCTTTTCAGCGGATGCTGGAGAACCTGCTTGAGCCGGTGCGTGACTGTGCGGACCCCTTCGTGGACGACGTGATCATCGCGTCCGGGGACCCCAGTATGAGCTATGAGAAGCTCCTGGAGGCACATGAGAGGGACGTCAACGGAGTGCCGGACCTTCTGGTCCGGCACAAACTCACGGGCAGCAGTGACAAGGCCACTATTGCGGTAAGCGAGGTGGTCTTCGCTGGCCACGTAGTCGGGAATCGGCAGCGGAAGCCCATACCTGGCAAGGTGGCTGCGATCGAGCACTGGGAGAAGCCCAAAACGGTCTCTGAGCTGCGTGCGTACTTGGGGTTCTGCAACTACTACTCGGGGTATATCAAGATGTATGCCGAGTATGCAGCCCCCATGACGACCATGCTCAAGGGCAACCGAGAGGAGACCAAGAAGGGGTCCAAGAAGGCTCTGGTCTGGAATGCTGAGTCCCACCGTGCTTTTGAGGGGATGAAGCAGGCGCTGCTATCCGCAGTGGGTCTGCACCTCGTGGATCCTGACCGAGGGTTCGTCCTGCGCACCGACGCTTCCGACTACGCCGTTGGCCCTGTGTTGGAACAAGTGCTTGACGATGGGAGGCACGTGCCAGTGGCCTTCTGGAGCCGAGTCCTGGCGGAAGGCCAGAGACGGACGTGGACGCCCCGAGAAGAGGAGGCGTATGCCATCGTCATGGCTCTCAGGAAATGGGCTGGGTACATAGCCCTCCATCCCGTCACCGTCTGCACCGACCATCAGAGTCTGCAGTCGTGGCACAAAGAGCACGTGGACACCCCCTCTGGTCCCGCCTCCCGACGGGCAAGATGGCATGAGGCCTTGGCCAAGTTCGACCTCACGGTTGTGTATGGTCCTGGTAAGGACAGCACCGTGGCGGACTGTCTCAGTAGGTGGGCCTATCCCGCCAGCAAGGGCATGACGGATGTCTCTGCCCATGGCGATGACGCTGAGACCGCTGAGGCCAAGAGGATCATAGAAATGGAGCGCCTGATGGAGGAGGAGGGTGTTAAATGCTTCGTCGTCATGGCTGCGGATGCCCCCCTCGGAACGAGGATGGGCAGAGCGGTCAGAGTACTCGCCCCTGAAGGAGCTGAGTCCGACAAGCACCTCTTCCCTGAATCTTGCCTCCAGGACGATTGGACCGACGACTACGCCAAGTTCGAGGCCTTTGCGGCCGAGTATAGGGCTGTCACCGACCCTGATGACGGGCACAAGTGGCCAAAGGGGCTGACCGAAGAGGATGGCAAGCTTTGCCGGAATGGTAAGCTGCTGGTCCCGGAGTCCCGGGTGCTCGAGCTGTGTGAGGCTTGGCACCACCACATGATGCACCCAGGCGTCAAGAAGCAAGCCCTGGACATGCAGCGCCGGTTTGAGATCGACCAGATCGGTCTTTACAGTGCCATCAAGAAGGTCAGGAAGGGTTGCTCGGTCTGTCAGGCCTGCAATCCCGACAACTGGAACGTCAAGGGTGAAGCCCAATGGACTCCGGTGCCTGACCAGCCCATGGAGAGCGTGGCCATGGACGTCTTCTCCATGCCCGAAGTTCACATAGGCAAGGAGACCTTTGACTGTGTGGTCCTTTGTGTGGACCGCCACAGCGGCTACGTAGTAGCCGTTCCGGCACGCAAAAAGGGGTTGCTTGCCAAGCAAGTGGCAGTCATGATGATTCGTCATTGGCTGACCGTCTTTGACATCCCCTGCACCATTTGCAGTGACCGAGGGCCCCAGTTTACTGGTGGCTGGTTCAAGGCCATGTGTTCCCTCATGGGAATACGTCATGCCAAGAGCGTCGCCTATCTCAGCCGGTCCAATGGCCGGGCTGAAGTGGCTGGGAGGCAGCTGTTCGAAGGCTACGTAAGATTCACATCACCAATCCACGTCGGAACTGGTTTGAGGAGATGTGGCCCGCTCTGAAGGCTCATCATGACACCCCCACTCCGGGTGGTTTGTCCCCTCACCAGATTCTGTTCGGCAGGGACCCCCTTGGTCGGGGACTTCCCTTGTCTGGTGATGGTATGGCCATGGACGCCAAGGAATTCTTTGCGCGGCATGAGGCAACGGCGCGGGACATCCGCCAGCAGCTCGAGAAGGAGCATGCTGAGCGTCAGAAGTCCGCCCCGAGCTCGACAGCGCAAAAGCTCAGGGTGGGAGACCCCCCGTGGGTGATCAGACCCCGCTCTTTGGGCACCCACGGCACCAAAACCTGGTTCACACCCCGAGAGGTGGTTTGCAGGATTGGTGACGACACCTACCGCATCAAGGTGGGTCACGGACAGTTCCGGGAGCGCCACGAGAGTCAGCTCCGTGTGCGGGAATCCGACCTCCGTGGCCAACATGTGTCCCTGGACTACGCCGCACATGAGGCTGATTCGGACGACGACTATGCTGAGCAGGAGGACTACGGTATACCGTCGAGAAGATCCTGGCCCAGCGTCCGAACGCCTCGGCACCCGGAGGCCTGGAGTTCAAGGTTCGTTGGCGAGGCTATGGGCCGTCCCACGACACCTGGGAACCCGTCTCCTCGTTCGTGCCGCGGATTAATACCCCCTTCATGGACTACATCCGCAAGCACAAGACCAAGATCCACGTCTCGGACTTGGCAGCACTCACCCAGGCGATTGCAGCCAGGGGCGCCTGATCACCGCCCTGAGCTCTCCCCTGATGCAGTTTGAGCGCTTGTTTCGTCGACGGATCGTCCCTCACTTGCTTGCTCTCTTCCATCTTCCGGTGACCTGCCATCAGAGTGGCCATATACCCCCCCCTGCTAAATCCAGGGGAGGATGGCCCCTCTCTTCCACTTCTATTCGTCACTCCCCGCCTGCTGAATCCTTGCAAAACCAGGCAGGACGACTGACCTTGACATTTCCTGAGCTCTTAGGGCCTTGAAGCCCGTACGACGTTGCGCATCGGATGCCGCTGTCATCGGCATTGCGATTTTGGGGTGTGTGGTCTGGTCCCATGGCACTTGCGGGATCCAGACCAGTCTACGTGTGTCTGCAGACTATATATGGCCTGAACTCAGGCGTTTTCCTGTCCACCCTCCTGCATATGCCTTATCCTAACCGGGGCGTGGTTTGGCGCTCTATCCAGAGTGTGCTTACACGCCTTTTTACCCCGTTTATTGCTTACTTTTCTGCCCCCCAGGATATGTGCATCTGTGTGTTGCGTATTATCAGCCCATCACCGAAATATGGACTGTTTTCCCCCCCCCGAGGGGATGCGAATCGGAATACGAAGGCGCCCTGAGTCGCCGTGTACATGCTCTTACATAAGGTCCAGCCTGGACCAGTACCTGAGTACAGATTCTTCTGTTGGAGTGCCCGTGATACCGTGTGCCCTAGTGGCTGTGAGGTGCTGAGATCCTCATGGCGCCAGGCGGGAAGCCCAGTTGCCTGACTACACTCCCAGCGGTCCGCCACTGTCAGTCCCAGTGTGAGCCTACCGACTCGCAGACGCACTTGCAGTCGGGTGGCGACCTCCGGTGTCCTGACCTCGGTCAGTCTGCCTGGGAAACTGGTGGTTTGAGGAGTCGACGCCTCCGCCCAGACTGCATGGGGACTCCCCCATGCATGGCCTTCGTGGTAATGGGGCGAGGGAAAAGACGGCCTTGATGCCCGATTCCTTATGGAGGAGCTCGTTCGGCTTTACCACTCTGGACTCGCGTCGTGGATATGGACATGGTGCGCCCAAGGAAGGACCCATGGGGACTCTCCCCAGGACTGCGGCCTTGGGAGGCCTGGGGTAGCCTGATGGATCTTTGTGGTTGCTTTGGACCTGAGGGACCACCTCGGTCGTCGTGTGACGCCTATGTTGGCCATGTATGCCACTGCCACTGTGGTAGTGACCGTCGCAGCCGGCACCCAGTGCGCCTGTTATGGGTTAACGGGTCCTTTGGATGCCGCACCATCGCCGCCAGGACCCGGGACTTGATATTTGATACTATACGTGCAGTTACCAACAGCTACAGCACCGTACTTGTCTTACTGTGGGATTGTACTGGGCAGCCTAACCCGCAAATCGGCCTGAAGTGAGGATGTGACACCCCCCCCCCTTCAGGGGATGGTCCTGGGTACCCGCTGCCATGCTTGGGTGTTATCGAGCCCCCCCCAGGGTTTGCTCTAAGGAGGGGGGTGAAGCGGTACCCAGAACCTATGGCCCATGGCCCGGAGGCCTGTGAGCCGTCACACCCGTTATGGTCCATGGCCCGGAGGCCTGTGAGCCGTCACACCCGTGCGGAAGCCGTTGACACCAGCTGTCAGCGGAATCCCTGTTCTCTAACCCGGGAAGTCTGGAATCCGATTTCTAACCATTAAGTCGATGTGGAATTACCATAATTTTACTGTCTTGGTCGATTTGCGGTTAGAAATCAGTGAAATACCCGATTTCTACCGCGATTTCCAATTGTCGTGAAATTGCCGCCTGACGTCGCCTGTTCCGTGCACTGCATTAGATGATTCTGCAAAACGATCTTTCTTGAAGTTGAGACTGAAACACTCTTCGAGTGATCCGCAATTTTTTCCTTGATAAAACGCATCGCGTCCCAGATTTTCCTCAGAAAATCTGGGCGGCCGAAGGCGCTTTGAACCCCCAAGTGAAACAACAAGGGTTACCGGCGTTCAAGCGCCCAAGGACGAACTAACGTGCCTCATAGGCACTGTGTATGAGGTTTTGCCCCCCATAGCCATAGGATGAGGCCAAAGGATCCCAGCTCCATAGGCCCAAAGGGTTATTTATTTTGAGTGTTTTCCAAGAAATGGGCAATCTCACGTACTTGGCGTCCAAGTACGTGTGGAAGTATGTTGAGTTGGCGTTTTCTCCCTCTTTGCTTGCCTCTACATCCGGGGCATATCACTTGTCTTCCCCGGATAGTACATATATGATCTCCATATATATATTGGCAATATATTTTGCGTGCATGCTAAAATTCGGCTTTCGGAAAGGAGGTCGATTTTCGACCAAAGCACTTGCATGCGTGTTAAGGGACCAAAGTTACTCTAGAATATAGGCACACTTTGATTCTAGGCCACTAGGTTGGGTGTAGAAGGCGAGGGTAGGGTTGTATGCCATATTTGGTGTCATATCACGTGCCCGTTTGGCGGGTGCACCATTCCAAGACTAACCTGCCAATGGACCCCATATCGCACGAAGCCCTTCATTGTACTCCCAACCAACACTCGCAAGCCTAACCTTCGTGAAGGGACGCTTGTGGAGCGCCCCCGAAGCCATGCGTTGCGAGCAAGGTGTGTTTTTTGCAATATTTTATATTTGCATGTGCCCACTTGGGAGGCAGCGCGCGCGGCCTTCCAAAGCGCCCCAAGTGGAGGGTAGGGTAGGTGCACTCGGTCGTGGAGAGGCGCCCCATGGTTCCCCCTGGCGTCGCCCCTGTGACGAACAGGAAGAGGCTCCGCGCGTGAAGAGGGGAGGCGGCTTACATCCCGCTAGACCTGACTGTTGGCCCCCAACAAAGCGGCCCCAGGCAACACCGGGAGGGCTGATCGCCGCCAGCGTGACGTGCTTGTCTCGCCGGGAGGGTGTGCCCCCGTGCTTGCGCACGTCCCCTCCTTTGGGCGGAACCCTAGGGGTTCACCGGACTTCCTGGCGTATCCCGTTCCCAAGGCATGCATGCATGTTCTTGGTACTAGGGTTCCGAGGCGCTTGGGTGTCGCGCGCACCGCCTCGAGTCCCAAAGCAGCGCAGGCCTTAGGATGCAGCCTTACCCCCGGTCTCCGGATCTCGTTTGGCCGGGTCACCTGCAAGGCACGGGCTGCCTCAGTGCCTGGGCTTGGGGCACTGGGTTTCCTACTGTTGTGCGGCGTTTGTGTTGGGGTCCGGTTTGCGGTTGGGTGTGGGTTTTGTTAACCCCGCTAGTCCTGGCTGGGGTCTTGGGTGGGTGTGTTTGCGCACGGTTTGTGGTGTTGTCCCTCTAGTGTCGGCTGTTTGTGGTGTTCGTGGTTGGGGTTCGGTTTCGGCCTGCTTATGGGACGTGTGTGGTTGCCTGGGCGCCCCAATTGCCCCCCGCCGTTTCCGGTTCTGGCGTGCGGTGTGGGCGCGTGTGCTGGGCCCGGGTCTCGGCTGTGCCCAGCCCTTCTTGGCTGGGTTGTCGGGGTGTGTTTTTTGCGCTTTTTTTTTTTTTTTTGCTGGGTGTCCCTGTCCCGGGCCTTGTGGTCCCGGTCCCCCCATCCCCTTTCTTTCGGGCTCGGCTGCCGGCTCTTTTTTTTTTTCGTGGTGTGTGTCTGCTTGTTTCGGTGTCCCTTTTCCTGATGGGCCGCTGTTCCTGGCTTGGTGTTGCCGGTTTTGGCTGGGTGGTCCCCCTGAGCCTGTTTGGGGGTCCTGTCTTCGGTGCCTTCCGGGGGGGCTTTTGGCCGCCTCTGGTGGTGTTGGCGGGCGGTTTGGTGGCTGTGGGCTGTTTTCGCGCCCCCCCCCCCTCCCCCCCTCTGTTGTTTTTTTTTTTGGGGGGGGGGCCTGCCTGTTCCTCCCTCTGCCTTTCCTGGGCTGGCGCACGCACTGGCCCGCATTCAGTGTTGTCTTCCGGGCTGCTGTTGTCAGTTGCGTTCTGTTTGGCCGTGTTCCGGCCCCATGGGTCGGGTGGGCTATGTACACGGTGGGCTGGGCGCCCCTTCTTGCCGGGTTAGGTCCTGGCTCTGCCGGCCCGGCGGCTGCGCCAGGCGGCTGCTTGTGGCTCTGGGTTAGGGGGCTGGGGTTGTTCGTGTTCTTTCCCCTGTGCGGTGCCGGTTTTAACCTTCTGGGTGGTCCGCCACCGTTGTTGCCAGGCGCCCTGTGGCCGCGTGTGTGGCCTGCGGTGCTGGTGTGTGGCGTGCTGGTGCGGCGCCTTCCAGGGTGTGCGGTGGCTTGCTTTGGTTAGTCCTTCAGGTTAGGGTCAGTTGTGTCGTGTTGTGCCGCTCTGTGCCGCGTCGCGTCGCGTCGTGCTGTGGCGCGTTGCACCGTGGCGCCCTGTGGTGCCGTGTGCCGTGGTCTCGCGTTGTGCCGCGGTGGGTCAGTGGAGGTCAGCCTGGCCTGTGTCGTGGTGCGGAGTGCGGGCCGGAGTGTGGCTGGCTGGTGGCTGGGGGGTGCGGTTAGGTGTGGATGTCTCGCTGGGTCCGTGCTGTGGGGGCTTGGGCGTGCCGCTCGGGCTGGTGGGTCGGGTAGGTCGACCGCGTGACGGTCCGTGGGGTTGCCCTCTCTGGGGGCCTGAGCCTTGGTCCCGTGTCCTCCGGGGGTTTCGGTCCCCAGTCTTGGTCACTGTGGCCGTGCCTTCGTCCTCTTCCGGTGCCTGTGAGGTGGCCCTTGTGGCGGCCGGGGTCGTCGCCTGGCGGTGAGGGCGTGGTGGTGCGCCGTGCGGCGGCATTCTGTGCGGCTTCCTCTGTGGGTGTGGCGCGTTCTCCCCGTGTAGGTGTGCCCTCCATTCCCCGTGTGGCTTCCAGTGGCTGGTAGGTGTGCGCTGGTGTGATCTGTACGGCGTCTGATGCTTGCTTCGGCGGTGTGTTTTGGGGGCGGGGCCCCTGGGAGTCGTGGGGCGTTCGGTGGGGGCGGTGCTGGTCCCCTCGTCGTGGTATGCCCTTCCTGGGTGTGGGTCGTGGCGTTTGCTGTGGTGCCCTTTTCCTCCGAGCCTTGGTCCCCGCTCCCGCCCCTTCCTGGTTCTTGGGTGGTTTCCTGCCCCCATGTGGTGTCTCTTCCGGCGTCTCGTCCCTGTGAGTGCCTGCCCTCACTTGGGGCCCCTCCGTGCCCTCTTGCCTGAGTGCCCCTTGGTGTCCCCTGCCCTTCCCTTGCCCTTGTCCTCCCCCTTCCTGGTGTGGTGGTGGCGGGAGGGGCGGGGTGGTAAGGGGGCGCCGACGGCCCAGGCCTGGGGTTGGGTGGCCTGGAGCCACTGGCGGAGGGCTTGGGGGTTGTAGGGGGGGCGGAGGCCCTGGACTGCATCGTGGAGGTGGGCCTCCCATGCCGCTTGTGGCATGCTGGCCTCCGGGGCGGCCTCGTTGGGGTTGGCGGGGGTGCGGGTGCGCACCCCCTCGAAGGTATGCACCATGTGCACCCCATCGTGCCTTCTCGCTCCCCCGGCCCACTTCACCCAGCGGCGCAGCTCCTGCAAAGCGGGGGCAGACAACCAGGCGAGGTGGGCGGGGGCCTGGGGGGGGGAGGGGTCCGTGCCCGGGGTCCTGGAGCGGCGGGGGGAGGACGTGGGCCTGCGGTGGTGGCGGGGGTGGCGGTGCCTGGGGGAGCGGGAGCGGCGGTGGCGGGGGCTGGGGGTGGAGGACGGGTACGGGCGGAGAGGGGAAGGGGAGGGGGAGGTGGACATGGGGCGGCGGTGGCGCGCTTGGTGGCGTCCGGGGAAGCGGGAGTGGTGGTGGCGAGGGCTGGGGGTGGTGGATGGGTATGGGCGGCGGGGGGAATGGGGAGCCCGGCGGGGCCTGTGGGGGGAGGGGGAGGTGGACGTGGGGCGGCGGTGGCGTGCCTGGCGGCGTCCGGGGGAGCGGGAGCGGTGGTGGCGGGGGCTGGGGGTGGGGGTCTTGTATGGCCGGAGGGGGGAGGGGGAGGTGGACATGGGGCGGCGGTGGCGCTCGTGGTGGTGCCTGGGGAAGCAGGGGCGGCGGGAGCGGGGTCTCGGGGGGTCGTGGTGGCAGTTGGGGAAGCGGGAGCGGCGCGAGTGGGTGGTTGAGGCGCGGTGGCGGTGTGGGGAGTGTGGGCGCCATGGGCGAGTGTGCCGTGCGGGGGGGGAGCGGGAGCGCCGCCGTTTGCGGGACCGGGCCTCATCGCTCGAGTCGGGCCAGTCAGAAGGCGTCGGCGGGTCCTGGGGGGCTTCGCGTGGTGCCGCCTGGTACTGGGGGGGGGGGGGGGTCTCCGTCGTCCATGGATCCGCCACGTAGGGGTGTGGTGGCAGCAGCGGCTGGTGGTATGGGTCGAGTGACTGTCCTTGGCGGGGTCGGGCCCGCGGGGCCCCTTCGGCGTGGACGTGGTGGCCGGGGGGATACGGATACGGTTCATGGTATGGGGGGGTTGGCTGGTACAGGGGGGGTGCCCCCTGGCGGTAGGTGGGGTATGCGGGTGGAGCGATCGGTGGCTGCCATCCCATTCGCTGTTGCTGTTCGTGCACGGGGGGTTGTGGACCGGCCGGGTAGGGCGGTTGGCAGTGGTAGTCGTGGGGGTGGTGTTGGTAGTGGTGGTGGTGGGGCCGCTGGTGGTGGTGGTGTCGGTAGTGGTGGGGTCGGTGTTGTGGGTATGGCCCATGGACCCCTTGTGGGTTTTCCGGTCCCCCTTGTGGGGGTGGGGGGTTGGGCATCGTGGGCAGTCCCCGGGGCTGCACTATGTGGTGGGCAGGGGGGGCGGGTTGGGGGCCGGGTTTGACGGTGACGCCGGTCGAGGGGTCCCACGTCCCTGGGTTGGTTGGGCCGGCGGTGGTGGTGGTTTGCGGGGGATGGATGACGGGGCGCTTGGTGACGGGGATGCGGACGAGGGCTTGGACGGGGTCGTGTTGGGTGGCCGCCTCTGCGGTGGTGGTGGGTGCCGGTGGGAGGGGGGCGTGGGTTGTGGTGGGTGGGGGGATCTGCCTTGGGTGAGGGTCCGGGTGGGGGTGGTGTCGGTTGGGTTTGTGTCTTTGCGTTTGTGGTGTTGTGTTTGCTCGCGTGGGCGCCGGCTTGGGTTTGGGGTCGGGTTTCGGTTTCGGGTCCGGTTCCAGGTTGAGGAGGACCTCTGTCCGGAGGTGTGAGGGCGCCGATGTCGGGTCGGGGGTCGTCCCGGTGTGTTGTCGGGGTGCCCGAGTCGCCTGTGTGGGGGTCGGGGGGTTGGTGCGTGCGGCCGTGGCTTTGGCTTTTGCCGTGACCTTGAGGATGAGGGCGGCGGGAAGGGGGGGTCGGAGGATGAGGTGGAGGAGGTGGACAAGGCTGAGGATGAGGAGGAGGTGGTGGACGCGGGTTGGGCTGTGATGCGGGCGGGCTTGCGGGCGGGGGCTTCTGCTGCGGCCACGGCAGGGAGGATGGAGGGCATGTCCTCGGGCTGTAGGTTGGGGGCGGGCGGCTGGGGGGGCCCGGTCGTGACCTGGCGGCCCGGTGGGCCGATCTGGTCGGCAGCGGCGGGGGAGGGAGGCGCGGGGCTGTGGCCTTCTCCTTCTGGGCTTGGCTGGGCCCGGGTCCTGCAATGTGCGAGGTTGTGTGGGTTGGCGTCCGCGGGGGGGGAACAGTTCGCGTGGGCTGCATTCAGGGGCCGGGGAAAGTGGGCCTGGGTCTTCTGGGGTGTGTGCGGGGGGCGTGGGCGGGCCACCGGGTGGGGTGGGCGTGCCGCGGGGCGCGGGGCTCCTCTCGGCGGGTGTGTGTGGGTTGTCGAGTGTGGGGGGTGGTGAGGGGTGTCCGGCGGGTGGGTGTGTGGCGGGCGTGTGCTGGTGTTCGGGTGGGTGGGGGAAGCCCGTGTCGCGGGGCCCGGGGATGCGCCCGATGGTGGGCGTGTGTGGGTCTCCGGGTGAGCAGCGAGAGGGGAGGGGCATGGGCGGGGATTGTGCGGTGGGGTATGCTGTGTCGGTGTATGTGTCCGCTCGCCGCGGCGCGCTTGCGTGGCCAGTTGTAGGCCGGGCGGTTTGGAGGAGAAGCTTGCCGTCTTCTGCTGCCGCGGCAAGGATTTCGCAGACGAGCTTGCGTATCTGGTGGACCTCTTGGTCAGTGGTCGGAAGGGGGTATGCTAGCTTTGGGCTAAGACCCGCGCGGTTGAGGACCCTGTGGATGGCGTGGTACCCGCAGGTGAGGGATTGCTGCGGTCTGGGGGGGGGGTTTGGTCGTGTGTCCGGGCCCGCCTCGACTTGTGTGTGGGCGCCGGGGATGGCCCAAACCCAGGGCACGGTCCCCGTTGGTGGCCAGCGGCGCTGGGTCCAGTGGGTCAGGCAGAGCATGGCCAATCCTAGGTGGTAGCCCGCCTTCCCTGAGGTGATTTGGGCCAGGGCGCGGGCTGTGGGCTTGTCCCCTAGCTGGAGGACGCCCCTGAGGACCCTGTGCTGGGTGGTGGGGTCCCCTACTGCCCCTGGTGGGGCGGTCCCTGGGGCGAACATGGTGTCTGTTCCTTTGATGAGCCATTGCGGGCCGGGGGACGTAGCCGTAGCGGCTATCACGTAGTAATGCCCGCACTCGAGGACTGTAACCCAGACCTCCGGCGGGGGGTGGTCACTGTCTGTAGGTGGGGGGGGGAGGTCGTCGTCTGGGGTGCGGAGGCCGGCGGCGCGGACGGCGGTGTCTCGGGTTGGTGCGGTGGTCTGTTCCCACTGCTCCGGGCGGTTCGGGTCCGCTGGCTGGTCCGTCTCCGCTGGGGCCCGTCGTAGGCGTACGGTCCCTTGACGCGTGACGTTGATGCCGGTGTCGTGCGTCAGGGCCTGGCCCCACTCGATGGGGGGGATCCAGACGTGCTGGCCCTGAGTGTGTTTGCGGGCTCGCCAGAGTACGAGGTCTACGATGGCCTCGTGGAGGCCGCTGCCTGGGCTGGTCAGGTCCCGGAGGGCTTTGACGGTGAGCTTGGTCCAGTCGTCTTGTAGGCGGTACCAGCCCAGGGGGGTGGTCGGGGCCCTGTCTCGGAGGGTTGCTCGGAGGAGGTTGGGGTCGCGGATGGTGGCCGGTGTGAGGGGGTGGTGCCCCGGGTCCGGGGGGGGTGGGCTGGATGGGCTGCCAGGGTCTTGCGCGTCTACGTCGACGTATGGTTGGCCCTGGTTGGGCTCGGCCGGGCTGGGCGGTGCCGGGTGGCTTCTTGGGTGAGAGATGGGCCTCGGGGCGCTGTGGTGGTGTCTTGGAGGCCTGCGGATGGAGATGGGGGGCGCGTGCGGGGCGCGGAGTGGGTTAGTGGACGTCTGGGTCATGCACGGCATGGTAATGGATGAGACGCTGCATGTGTTCCCTGGCGGTGGGGTCGGTGAGTTGCTCTGCGTGTGTTAACAGGAGGTGTTTGCAGTGTACCATTTGGGCCGCTGCTCTGCGGACTGCCTTTAGCTGGAGGTGTGCTGCTGCCTCCATGGGGCTTTCCGTGGGTTTGGTGAGGTGTCGGTGCAGGGCCGGTGTCACCGCCCCTCTCATGGTGGCTTCTTTGACCAGGGGATGGCGGAAGAGGTGTTCAGTGGCCTGGTGTGCGTGGCTGTGGGTTGGCCATCCTTCGTGTTGTCGTAGGGTTTCCGCCGGGGACCAGCCCACTAGCTTGTCCCTGCCTGTATGGAGGGGGCATTTCTTGAAGTGTTCCCAGTCCTCCGGGGTGGTGTGGTCGCACGGGCAACGGGTGTGTTCTTCGGGGACGTGGATGTGTTTGCCAGCGAGCCATCTGGGGACCCTGGTGAGGAATGGTAGTTGCTCCCTGAGGAGCTGGATGCGTCGTTTTTGGAGGTGGGCTGGGACGTTTGCTGGGCGCAGCGCTGAGTGGTAGAGGAAGATTTGCAGTCTGTCCTGGAGCTCCTGGATGTGCGCCCGGCTGTCTGCGTCGCCGAGCACGCGGGCGAGATGTTGGATGGGGTTGGGGTAGTGGTATGCTCTGTCGTGGGAGGAATAGGGGGCGTCCTCTGGTACCCAGTCTGGGGTCTGATGGGGCTCGGGTACGGGGTGTATGTGTTGGAGGTGTGTGTGGTTGCGGCCGAGGTCAGGGATCTGGAGGGCTGGTAGGTGCGTTGTGCGCTGGTGTACTGCCTGGTTGTCGACCTTACCATTTCCGTATTGGTGTCTGTGGGACTCTTGTTTCACGATGTGGACTTGGACGTAGGGGGGAAGGCTGCGAAGGGCTTTCCAGAGCAGCAGTGCCTGGGTGCCGAGGCTCGTCGCGGTGGCTTTGTGAAGTGGTTGCCTTGCTATGCGGAGGAGCAGGTGTGTGTCCACAGTGGCGTCTACCACGAACCAGACCCGGACGATGTGCGGGGAGTGGGCAGGTAGGTGGGCCGCGATCTCGGTGATGGCGTCGGCCATGGCCCCCAGCTCCCCGTGGGAGGAGGCCCCATAGGTGGTGTGGCCCGTGTGGTGGTCCATGTGGTAGTGTCCCCCGGTGTGGGTTAGCTGCAGTGTTGCGCCCCCGGTGATGGGCGTGAGGGGGGATTCGCCTGAGGCGTCGGTGAAGAAGAGCCGGTCCGCCGGTGATGGTTGTGGGAGGCGGCATGGGTTCATGGGCAGGTAGGCGTATATGGCGAGGCCCGTGGCGAGGTGGGCTACCCGGGTTGTGGGCTGCAGGATGGGGGTGGCGTACACCCCTATTCCTTTGGGGATGATGTGTTTCGCTTGGGGGAACAGGGCTATGAGTCCCTGCTCCGGCTGTCCTTGTGTGAGGTAGAACTAGATGTAGTGGAGGATGTAGGCTGTGTCTGGGTTTAGGTCGTGGCATGTGAGGGTTTCTGTTCGGTGCTCCGGTGTGTGGCAGGAGTGGTGGAGCGGATATTAGGGGTGCTCATGCTTGCCCGTTCTGCCTGGCTTGTACATGCTGTAACGGATGGCGACCCCTGCCGGGTCGGGGCGGGGCCATGTGGGTGTAGTGGTGAAGAGCCATTTCGGCGCGTGGTCGGGGTTCCATGCTACCGTGGGGTTAGTGTCGGTGCGGTGGAACCATGGGGCTACCCATGCGTAGGCCTGTGGTGGTAGGTGGGTTGTGGGGTGGGTGTGGTGGTGTGCTATGAGGTGTAGTACGGGCCATGGTGTGCTTGGTGCCTCGGGGTCACAGGCCCAACATGTGCGTGGCATGCTCTGGGAGTCATGGGGGACCCGTGGTAGGTCTCAGGCGGTCATGTGGTGTTTCGGTATGCGCCATTTTGCCCCCTGGTGGATGACGGTGGTCTGCGTGGGTTTGGCTTCATTCGGGGCCAGTAGTAGGGTTAGTGGTGGGACTGGGCCCGTCACCGGGGGGACGGGTTCTTGTTTCGAGCCGGTGGGTGCGTAGGGCGGTGTCGCTGGGATGGATCGGGGGTGTTGCTTTGTGAATTCTCGGTAGGCTGTGTGCATGTCTTTGCTTCCCGGCAGAGTGTGTCCCGCTGCTCGTGCCGTCTGCGTGAGGTACTGGTGGAAGAGGCGGTATTGAGGCAATTCGGGAAGCTGTAGAAAGGGGGTTTGGTGTGCCCCGCTGTGGTGCAGGACCCGCATTTGGGGGAGGGTGACGTATACTACGGTGATGGAGGCCCCGACAAGGTCTATGGTGCGGATGGTGCCCTTGGGGTGATGGTGGAGGTCCCCGCAGAGGACCGCTAGAGGTCCTTCCTCTGGGCAAGTGTGGTTGGTGAGTATGGCGTGGTGTGGTGATGGGAGGAGAAGCTGCAGGTGGTTCCACAGGCGCGTGTTCATGTTGGTGGGCATGCCCGTCTGGTGGAGTACCCAGCGCGGGCATGTGTTGCGGGCCCGTTGTGCGGCTTGGAGGCGGATTGCGGTGACCTCGCGGACCTCCGGTGAGTGGTTGTGGGTCATGCGGTGAAGGAGGAGGGCGGTGTGTCTGGTGTAGGCCCCTTTCACCTCGTCCCCTATGGCGTCCCCATAGTGGGGCCATGCCGCTCGGATGGTGCGGGTGGGTATGGGGGTGGGCCAGCCCCCGTGTGCTGCCCATGCCTTGGTCACGGCGCGTGTGGCCGGCTGGAGGGCGTTGGTGGGGTGTGTCAGGTGGAGTGCTTGGAAGCCTATGGAGGCGTTCAAGACCCCGGTGAGGTAGTACGCCAGGCTCTGGTGGGACAGGGAGAGGGCCTTGGTGGTCGGGGACGCATATCTGGGGAGATGGGCGAGGTGTGATTGCAACTTGGGAGGGAGGGTGGCGTCCTCAGGGTTGGCAGCCTGGATTACCCCCAGGTGGGTGCTGGTTGTCACGACTTGCATGGGGGGCCCTTGTGGCCATAGGGTGGGGGGTGTGGCAGACCCCTTGATTATGGCCACTGACTTTGTGGGGTGGACGATGAGGTTGTTGTGGGAGAGGTAGGAGATGGTCACGTCCAGTAAGTCATTGGCCTGTTGCGTGACCGTTGGCCCGGGGTCCGGGGCATGGGGATCGTGTGGGGTGTGCGCGAACGTGAGGTTGGTGTCGTCCGCGAAGCCCACCAGGGGGGAGAGGAGGGGGTAGGGTGTGTAGGCCGGGTAATCCTGCTCGATTGCGAGGGCCAGGGGGAGCGTCACTAGAAGGTACACGAAGGGGCCCTCTGTTCCCCTTTGGGGGACCCCGCTGCCGGGCTCCAGGAAGGGGGTGAGGCCTGCTCCAGTGCGGACCGTGTACTTGCGGGTGCGGATGTAGCCGGAGGCGAAGTTGTAGAAGGGGAGGCCTAGGTGTTTCCACACCGCTTCTAGAAGGAGCCAGGGGGTGTTCGGGAAGGCTCCTTTGACGTCGAGGGAGGCGATGATGAGGTCCACCGGGTCCATGTCTGCGATGGTGTCCTGGAGGAAGATGGCCTCGTGTGGGGACCGGCCTGGGATGGCCCCCCAGAGGCTTGCTGGTATGTGGGGGTCCAGGTGGGGGCGGATGCGGCGTAGGAGGATCGTCCAGACGATTTTGACCTCCGTGACCGCACAGACTATGGGGCGCCAGTTGTCCGGGTTTGCCCAGTCCCCTTTTTTGTAGAGGGGGCGGACTACGTTTGCCCAGTCTGGTGGCAGGGGGGTCTGCCCCGTGACGATGTCCCAGAGGCGGTGGGCGAGGATGCGGAGGAGGTGGGCGGGGAGGTGGTAGTATGCCTCCGCAGGGAGGCCGTCGTAGCCTGGGGTTTTGTGTTGCCGGAGACTGTGGATGGCCTTCCGGACTTCGTGGATGGTGAAGGGGCGTTTTTCCAGTTGCCTCCTCTGGGCGTGGTTGAAGACCCGAGGGAGGCGGTCGATTTTTGCCTGGGTGTCTGGGTCCAGTGTGTCTTGGGTGGGGGTGTGTTGCGGGAGGAAGCTGTCTTGGGTGGCTTGGAGCACTGTGGCTGAGTCGTTGGTGAGGGATCTGTCCTCCTGCCGGACCGTGGTGATGGTGCGGTGGCCGGTGTCGGTCATGGCGTCGTTGAGGTGGCGGATGGCCTTGTAGGGGAGTTCATGTTGCGCATACCGTTCGTGTTCCTGGGCGATGCGCTGTTGCCTGTGGATGTGCCACCGCTGCAGGTCTGCCCTGATGTGGGCTATCTGTGTCGTGCAGTGGTGTATCTGGCGGCGGGTTTGGGAGGTGTCGGTGTGGAGGAGGGTCGCCAGTTGTTGCTTCGCATGCCAGAGGTCATGGAGCATGTCCCCTAGGGCCGTGGGTGGTTGGTCGTTGTCTGTGTCGGGGTGTTGCTGGAAGCCGCAGGCGACGGCAGCCGTGCACATGGCCGTGAGTAGGTCGGTGGGGTCTGGTTGGATGCGCCGGGCGCGGTCTATGGCCCTGTGATAAATGGACCAGGCATGCTTGTCATGCAGTGGGGGCATCTTCAGGGGGGGTGGTAGGCCTTGGTCCGCATCCTCTGGGGGGCTGGGGGGAAGGTTGGGGATGGTGAGGCGGATGTGCAGGGGGCTATGGCCTGTGGGTCCAAGCGGGAGGGGTCCATATCGGGCCTCTGCCCGGATGATGGTGGTGGGGTCGCCATAGCATACGTCGATGCGGGATGGGGCGACATCTGTTTGGTGGGGGAAGTGGGATGGTTGGCCTTCGAGGTTGGCCGTCAGGTCCACGAGCCCCAGCATTTCGATGGTGTCGCGGACTGTTTGGTCCTGGGCTGTGGCCTGTCCCCCTCGGTCCGCCGGGGTGGGGGCGGCGTTCATGTCGCCGATGATGACTGTGAGGGCGAGCATGGCCATCTGGCGGTATGCCTCGGCCAGGGCTTGGAGGAAGGGTTCCGTGGCTTTGCCGAAGGGGACGTGGGTGTTGATGACGTTGAGTTGTCATCCGTCCCCGACGACCTCATAGAGACCTAGCCTCCCCGGGACGCTGAGGTGGTGGACGAGGAGGACGTGGATGCCGGTTTGGGCGTATAGGGGGGTCCCCTTGTGCCAGTAGCATTTGTACGCTTTCTGGTCCGGGGTATATATGGGGGTGCTTTCTGGGGGGTCGTCGCGTTGTAGGCCTTGTTCCTGGAAGGTGAGGAGGTGGGGAACCCACCCCGGCCCCTGTGCCATCGGGAGCTCCTGGAGGGCGGTTGTGGCGTCCTTGGAGTATGTGACGGCCGGGTGGTTGAGATCGAGGAGGTTGACGGTGGCCTCGGTGGGGGCGGGCCGGGGCTGTGGAGGCTTGTGCCCTCGGCCCTTGCCCCGTCAGGGAGGGGGACTGGGGCTCAGGGAGTTTTGCCGGTTGGTGGGCGCTTGGGTAGGCGCGGCGGGGGGAGGCCTTGGCTCCACTCCGGGGGGAGCTCCCCAGTGTATTTGGTGCCTCTGTGGGCCTTGTTCTCTTCGGTGCGGAGTCGGATGGGGTGGGCGCTGGTGAGCTCCAGGGTGTAGGATTCTGGCTTGTCCGGGGCGCTGCTGCCTTGGTCTAGCTCCTTTTGGCGGTGCCAGATCACCCGGATCTGTGGCCCCCCTGTTGTCCCCCGGTCACTTGAGGCGGTACTGGATCGTGCCGTCACACCAGATCCAGTCGCCTGTGTGGTTGTTGCGGGAGGGCTGCTGGACCTTCGCGCCCTTTTCGAATCCTGGGTACGCCTTGGGCGGGGGCGGTGCTGGTGGCGGGAGGGAGGATGATGAGGATGCCTGGTCCTGGTGGGGCGGTGGTAGTGATGGGAGGGAGGATGACGAGGATGCTTGGTCCGGGTGGGGCGGTGGTAGTGGTGGGAGGGAGGATGACGAGGATGCTTGGTCTGGGTTCGCCGTGTGGGTCGGGTGGGATGCGGGGGGTCGGGAGGTCGCTGCTTTTCCGGCTTGGTTGGGGGCGGGTGCGCCCCTTTGTCGTCTCGCCCGCTTGGGCGGGACTGGAGGTAGCGGGGCTGGGGGGGCGTGGGGTTTGAAGAAGGGGTGCTTTGCTTGCTGGCCCGGATCCCTCAGTGGGGGTTCCGCCGGTGTTTGCATTTTAGCTTTCGCGCGGCTGCGCATGATGTCGGCGAGCTTGCGCACGGTCTCCGGGGAATCTGATGGCCATGGCAGTGCGGCCGGGCTGTCGTCGAAGGGGTGGTGAAGGTGGTAGTTCCTCATGGCCTTGGCCTGCATGACCCAGGCCTCCGTGGGTTCCGGTGTGTCTGGGCCGTTGGAAGAGCCTTGAGCCCAGTAGAGTGCTGTGTGGAGGGCTTCCCAGGGGGCGCCTTCGCGGCCTGTGAGGGTGGTGGCCTGGAAGAGTCGCTGCCAGCCCCGTGGGGGGTCTTCCGGGTCTATTTCCGGGGTATAGGCCTGGGCCGCCATGAGGACTCCGTGTGCCCAGTGGAGGACCCACCATTGGGC
This sequence comes from Eutreptiella sp. 'Long Island Sound 2002', assembly GCA_964036045.1. Lineage (NCBI taxonomy): Eukaryota > Euglenozoa > Euglenophyceae > Eutreptiales > Eutreptiaceae > Eutreptiella > Eutreptiella sp. 'Long Island Sound 2002'. Next base: position 139,370,695 of record OZ038383.1, on the reverse strand, counting down.
GTCCGCTTTGAGGATGTGGATGGCGGGTTGTTGGGGGGGCGTGTCCAGGGTGTCCCACGATGCGATGGCTAGTTCTATCCTGGAGGGGTGGAGGTGACGGGTGGCCCTGCGGCTTAGGAGTTGATCGATGTGGAAGGGTGTGACGGGATCTTTGGGGCCCTGCGGTGGTGGGGGCATTGCTGGGATGGTTGTGGGGTCCCAGTGGCGTTCGTGGGCGGCGAGGGTGTACAGGGCGGCGGTGATGATGTGGTGGGCTTGCCCCTCCAGGACGATGTGGCGCTCCGTGCCGAAGTCCTTGGGTAGGTGGGCTGCGGGGTGGATGGTGATGTGGGCTAGGGTGTGTTGGTGGGCCTTTTTTCCCCCGTCTGGCACCTGTGTCCGTTTGTCCCCCGGGATGTGCTGGTGTTGGTGTTTTGGTGGGGGCGGTCCCAGGGCGAGGGATTCTACACCGTGGAGGGGGATGGCGTGTTCCCTGGACCTGTTGGGCAGGATGTATATGCCCGGGTCTCCCGGTACGGTGCCCAGGTACATGTTGCCCGTGATGGTGGGGGCCGGCAGCGGTTGGCGCAGGGGCGAGGTGCATGGGGTGGAGCAGGGCGGGTCATGGTGCTCACACCGGGGGTGGTCGATGCCGTACGGGGTGACGTGTACGGCGAAGGGTCCAACGGCGCGCTGGAGTTTGTGGGGTTGGATGTTGTGGAGGTGCGCCACCGCCCGTGTGTGGGAGCGCCCTTCGCTGATCCACACGGCGTCTGCCCGCGACGCCGCTGGGTTCAGGCAGTCCGTGGTGATGCCTGTGATCGTGCGGTCGTGGGCATCTGACACTCTGGCGGGGGGGGCGCTGATGCGGGGGATGGTGTGGTCGTCGTGGAGGATGCGGGCCTTGCGCCTCGCATCGTGTCGGTGCTGGGCCTCCTGGGCGGGGGTGTGCATACCTGTGTGTTTGGGCTTCTTGTTGGGGCGGTCTGCTGTGTGGAAGGGGGTGGGCCAGCAGGGGGCGTGGTGGAGGGTGGGGTGTGGGAGGTCCCCCCGTGTTGCCCATGTGTACAGGGTGGTCGCGGTGGCCCCTTCCGCCTGTATGGTGTATCGCTCGTCGTGTCGGCAAACTGTGACGACGACGTTGGGGGCTGTCAGCTCATACACTTGTGTGGTGTGGGGGAGGTGGCGGGTGACGGTGATCCTGGCGGCGTCGTTCTTGCGGGTGGTGGTGTGGGGGATGATGTAGTGGGTCGCCCATTCGTCCTGGGGGGTGTGTTTCGTCGGGTCTAGCTTGAGTGGGGGGTGGAGCGGCTTCGGTGTTGGGGGCTTGTCTTGGGCCTTCGCGTGGGGCGCCACTTTGGTTTCAACCAGGTATTGTGGGCCCCAGGTTTCCGGGGCCCCTACCTGTGTGGCTGCCGCTGCTGCTGCTTGGAGCAGGGCGGTTGTGTTGGTGTCCAGAGGGGGGGGCCCTGGTTGGGGGATGAGGGTGTCGTGGTCTTGGTATGCCAACCAAATGGTGTAGCCTCGTTGGGAGTTGCGGTGCGGGGTTTGGGTCTGGGCTTGCTGGATGGATAGGGCGGTCTTGATGTCCTCTGCTGCTTGTGGGTTTATGGGTGTGGCGTACGCCCATACTCCCGGGCCGTGTATGCCGTGTGGTGCTTGGCCTACTCCTCGTATCGGGTGTAGGGTGTGGTGGGTGCGCGTGAGCCCTAGGTGTTCTTGGAGGAGGTCCCCCCGGATTTCCTCCCACCGTTGCTGCCAGGTGTGTGTGTGGTCGTTCGGGGCGGGGTAGGTGATGACGATGGCTTGCCATGGGGTGGGGCCTGGATGTACCGTCATAGGTGCCGACGATGCCTGCTGGGGTATGTGGACGGCGTGGGCGGGGGCTGCTGTTACGGGGTCTCCCTCCGTGGGTGTGATCGTGGCATCGCCTTGGACGGTGAGGAGGAGGTGGTGGCGGCCCGTCGGTACTGCCCAGGTGGTGGTGGGCTCGGTGATCGAGTGGAGGTGGATGGCCTGGAGCCCCGGTGTGATTTCGTCCCATCGGTTTGTGCCGTTGTGGACCGCCCATTCCCGTGGCAGGTCCCGAAACCCGTTTTGGTCCGCGGTGGTGCGGTGTTGTGGGGGGAGCTCCATTGTGGTGATGGGGTTTGTGAGGGGCTCTTTGCGGGGTTTGTCTTGTGTGGTTGGTGGTGGTGGTGCCTGGGGCATCTCTTCGTCCAGTTGTTGTGGGGCTTTTGCCTCCTGGAGTTCTGCGCTGATGGTGGCGAAGACATCTGGGAGGGTGGGGGAGGCGGGGGGGTGGGGTGCCGGATCGTTCCAGGTGATGTGGTATTCTTCCGGGTTCTCGGGGCTTTGCTGTACGGTGATGGCGGCGGTGGCGTCGTCTTCAGGTGTCCATCGGTGTGGATGGTGGTCGAGGGGGTGGAGGGTGATGGTGTGGCGGTATTTCCAGCTGTGGAATGCTAGGAGGGCGTGGAGGCCGTGTCTAGTGTCCCCGGGCGGGCGGGGGTAGGTTTCGGCTGCTGCTTTCAGGATGGCGTCCGTGGTGCCTTTCCAGGTGTCTTCCCAGAGAAGGTCTTCCTCTGTGCCCCACTCGTTGTCGTTCCTTTTCTCCTGCTTCCACCCCTGGAGGGTCGCTTGGTCCTCAGGGAGGTCTCGTTGGATCGGCTGGTAGTACTGCTCGGCGTCCATGGGGGCTAGGGTGCTGGCCAGTGTGGCGTAGATGTCCTTTCGGGGGGGGGGGGCGGTGGGGGCGTGGCGGCGCGGTCGGGGTCGGGCTCCTCTCGCTTGTGTTCCGCGTTCTGGTCTGCGGTGGACGCGGGGGATATGGAGCGTGGTGGCATGGGGTGGTCGGGCTCCTGCGGTTCCGTGGGTTGCTGGTGGGCTTGTGGGCGCGGGGCCGTGGCTGCCAGTAGGTGTCGGATGGCCGGGAGGACGTCGTAGTCGTCGTCCCAGCAGTGGGCTGCAGCGCACGTCCTGTCGGGGGAAGCGGGGGGGCGTGTTGTGGAGCGGTGTACGATAGGGTGGGCGACGCGTGCGGGTGGTGGCGTGCTCGCTCTGCCTTTCTGTTCCCCGCGAGCCCTGACCCTTGGGGGGTTGTGGTGATGTTGGTGGTGAGGGTGGTGTGGGTGCCGGAGTGGATGTTTGTGCCGCTGGCGGTGTTGTTTGCGAGGGTGGTATGGGCGTTAGCGTAGATGAGGTTGGTGCTGGGCTATGGTTGATGGTGGTTAGTTGGTGGGTCAGCTGTTGTCGCTGTCGTCGTCGCCAGTGGTATTGGTGCCTTTGATGTCGTTGACACTGATGGCGAGGGTGATGGTTGGTGAGCATGGCGAGGGTGACGTATGGGCGTATGTGGTGTTGCCGGTGGTGTCGATGGTGAGGGTGTTGTTTCTGGTCGTTGGGGCGTAACGTTTGTGGGCCGGACATGGCGGTGGTGGCGAGGGTGCTGTAGATGACGGGTGGTGTGGCCCACGTCGCCTCCGGTGGTGGAGGTGTGATAGGTGCCGTGGTGGCGTTGGCGACGGTGGGGTGCTGCGGGTGGTGTATTGGTTGTTGGTGGTGGAGCTGTTCTTGGTTTGTGGGTAGTCCCCGTCCGGCGGGGGTGGTGTTGGTGGTGTTGATGTTCGTTGTGGCCGTTGGCGACGCCAGGGGTTCCTGGTCTCTCGCGGGGTGGTGGTGGCACTGGGGTGTGTAGGCGGTGCCATGGGCGGCGGTGCCATTGACGGCCCGGCCGGGTGTGCTGGCAGTGATGCTGACGGTGTGGGTGCGGTGGCGGCAGTGTTGTGGTCGTTAGTTCATCGAGGTTTGTGTCTTTCAAGCTGTTGGCGAGACTGATGATGGGTCGGCGTAGGCGCTGCTGGTGGATGTGGGTCCGGGTGTGGGAGGTTTTTGGGTTGTTTTGGGCGCTATGGGCTGGCTTTCCTGCTGGTGTTGATCATCGTCTTCTGGCGAAGGGTGGTGTCGCTGGTGGGGTGTCCGCTGGTGCTGCTGCAGGATTTGGGTGTAGGTGTGGTTTAGGGTGCGGCGTTGGTGGGTGGCGCCGACGGTGGGTGGCGTGACTGGTGGGTGGCAGCGGTAGTGGGGGTGTCGGTTGTTGGTGAGGTTGCCGTCGTCGGTGTTTCGGTTGGTGCTGGTGATGGTGTCGCTGGTTGTGCAGATGGTGGGGGTTGGAAGGGGACCCGTACCCTGGTGGTTTGTGAGGGTGTCGTGGCTTTTGGTCGACGGTGCCGCTTTTGGTGGTGTTCTCGAGAGTTGGCTGGGAGTGTTGTCGGCGTTGCTCTGGTTTTTAGTGCCTGCGTTTCGTGGTCGTAGGTGGTTCACCGGGCTTTGTCGCTGGTGAGGGTGGTGCAAGTGGTGTCGGTGACTGTTCGCCTGGTGCCGTTTGTGCGGGCTGTGTGGTTGTTGTGTCAGGGGTCGGTGGCATTGGTGACGCTGGTGTGTTGGGGGTTGGTGCCGGTGGTGGCGGTCCGATGGTGAGGGTGCCGGGGACGCTGGCTGGCTCCGCGTTGTTGGGTTTTCTCCTCGCCTTTCCTGGCGGAGGGTGCTGCTGGTGTCGCTGGTGGTGAGGGTGGTGGATGTGGTGGTGTTGCTGTGGTGTTTTGTACTGCTTGGGTGGTGGGGACCCCTGGTTGATGTTGACAATGCTCCGGGTGATGTCGATGCGGTGGGTGTGATCGTGTGTGGTGTTGCTGTTTCTACCCTTGGCTCGGGGCCTGGTGGGTGGCGCTGGTGGCGTTTGTTCGCCAGCCGTGCTGGCGTCCTTGGTGTTGCCGTCGGTGGGGGCGCCCTAGGTGTTACTCTGTGCCGGGGTCGTGGTGGTGGTGGTAGGGGTGTTGTAGGTGACGGTACCTCGGCTGGTCGTTGGTGGAGTTGGCGGTGGTGTGGACATTGCCGTGGGTGTTGGCGGCGTTTGTGTTGCCAACGGTGAGGGTGTCACGGTGGTGGTTGGCGTGTCTAGGTGGTCTGATGTCGTGGGTGTTGTTGGTGTTGGTGCTGGGTGCCGCCTGCGTTTGGGTGGTCGGCGGTTCCGGGCGTGCCACTCGTGGCTGGTGTTTGGCTGGCTTGTGGTCCTGGTGGTGCCGGTTGTCTCTGGTGTTGGGATATTTCCTTCGGCTGTCCTTGGGTCTGTAGTGGCAGGTGTTGCTTCGGTTGTGGTCGAGGGTGTCGATGCTGCGGGTGGGTGGCGGTGTCGCCGTGCTGCCGCTGTCGGTGGTGCTGGTGTTGGTGTTGGTGAGGGCGCCGCCGGGGGAGCTGTGAGTGTTGGCGTTGTAGGGTGTTGTAGGTGATGCCCTGATGGTGCTCTGACGGCGGAGGCGGGACCTCGCCACTCCTGGCGGAGGTTCCCATGGGCGTCGCTGGCTGGTGTGTTCGCCCTGACCCCCTTGGTGTCCTTGTTGCCGATGGTGTCGTACCGGGTGGTGTCGCCGTGGCGGCTGTCGTTGACGCTCCGGGTTGCTGTTGGTGAGGTCCCACTGTCGGTGGTGCCGTCAGTGATGCCGGTGGTGAGGTTGTTGCGGGCGTTGCTATGGTTTACGGCGTCTCTGATGTTGTTGATGCTGCTGGTGGTTGGTGTGGGTCTGTGTGTGGGTTGTCAGTGGCCTGTGTTCGGGGTTGGGCGTTGGCTGGTTCCTGTGGCTCTTGGAGACGTTGGGGGGAGGGCAACCTCCAAGCTTCCCTTGGCATGCACGACCCCAATCCCATGAAATCCAAGACTTCCTCTCGAATTTGGGTTTCTCCAAGAAATTCTGTGATCCTTGCCTCGGCCATGACACAATCCTGCGTCCTGGGCAAGAGATGAAGGTATATGTAGACAATATGAACATGTAGACAAGTAATATGTATATGTAACACTTCTATACTATAAAACAGCTTAGAAAAGAAGACGAAATGAAGGCGGCGGCGTCGCCGCCATCAGAAAGTCTGACGGCTACGAGTCGTCACCATCAGGATCTCCACTGAGATCCTGCCCAAACTGGGCCAAACAGTGGTTTTTGGGCGAAAAACAGTGAAATATAGTGATTTTAGAGCCAAAAACACTCATTTCGCGTGTCTCCCCCCCAAACGCGTTGCGTAGCCGACACGACGCGTTTCTGTCCCAATTCAAACTATATATGAACAGGCCCACTGTTGGGCCACACCATGGGCGCCTGGCTGATTCCTGGGATCGCCTCAGGATTTTTTAAAAAAATCGTGACCGTGACTGTTTTCGCAAAAATTGACCTTCTCGGAACGCCGCGAAAAAGGTCACGTTATATTCCTTTATTTCTAAAAACGATAAATCAATAATAAAATTGATTAAAATCCCCAGAAATCGAGAAATAAATCTTCGATCTGGGGCTGCGTCGCGCAGGCGACGATTGTTCTCGCCAGCCCAAAAATGACGAAAAATGACGATTTCTGGGGTATTCTACAGAAATCTCACAGAAATCGAGATGCCGTAATCAGCCCAGGAAAATTCCTGAGCCAGCCTGGCGAAGAGCGCCACAGGCTGGGCAGCGGGTATGGGTGAAGCTCCCCATACCGCTTCACCCCCCTCCTTAGAAGCCTTGCCTATATCCAAAGGAAGGCAAGGCCAAGGGGGCGCTCTGACCCCTGCACTGCCCTGGTTTCAAACTGATTCAGCAGGACAGTGGGGGGGGGGGTGGGGCTTCGTAAGGAATCTACATGCCACTCCCATGTAGGTCCTTTTTTTTTCTTTTTTTTTCTTGATATATTCATAGGGCAATTGCCCCCCAGGCGACCACACTGGTCCCTGGCACTCCCTTTAGCCTCTGGTGACCAAACCAGGGGCGCTGCAGGTCCTTCCGACCTGACTAATGGCGCTGAGGCGCACATATTGGCCCTTTTTCTCCATGGGCATGGAAACATAATAATTAAAATGCGAAAAAAATTATTTAGGGTCAAACCCAAGGCAACGAATTCCTCGCGCCTGAATTTAGGGCCATTTCCTGCCCAAGGCGACGAATTCCTCGTGCCTGTTTAGGGTTGATTCCCAACCCAAGGCGACGAATTAACGCGCCTGATTTGGGGGATTTAGGGTCATTTCCTACCCAAGGCGACCCGCGCCTATTTAGGGTGGCGACCTTCGGAGGGCCAACCAACCCAAGGCGACGAATTAACGCGCCTTGTGGCAGTTCGCAGATGGCGTCGTCGTTGCTGTGGTCGTCGCCCAGCCACATGATGGACTTCGGGGCTCCATAGGGTCCATGGGGAAGCCAAAGGGATACCCAATGTAGGAGTCAAGGTGTATCGGTACCTTCATCATGTTGATGCCCTGGACCTTAGCTCCTGCAGACGGAGAATCGGAACGAAGCGTCAATTCTCCTGCAGTCTGGGCGTCGTCGTCGTCCGCAGGCCGTCACATCGCCTTGGTGGCCTTGGCGTCGGCAGAATTCTTTTGAAGAGGTTGGGGGGAGGGCAACCTCCAAGCTTCCCTTGGCATGCACGACCCCAATCCCATGAAATCCAAGACTTCCTCTCGAATTTGGGTTTCTCCAAAGAATTCTGTGATCCTTGCATCGGCCATGACACAATCTGGCGTCCTGGGCAAGAGATGAAGGTATATGTAGACAATATAAACATGTAGACAAGTAATATGTATATGTAACACTTCTATACTATAAAATAGCTTAGAAAAGAAGACGAAATGGAGGCGGTGGCGTCGCCGCCATCAGAAAATCTGACGGCTACGAGTCGTCGCCATCAGGATCTCCACTGAGATCGTGCCCAAACTGGGCCAAACAGTGGTTTTTGGGCGAAAAACAGTGAAATATAGTGATTTTTCAGCCAAAAACACTCATTTCGCGTGTCTCCCCCCAACGCGTCGCGTAGCCAACACAACGCGTTTCTGTCCCGATTCAAACTATATATGAAGAGGCCCACTGTTGGGCCACACCATGGGCGCCTGGCTGATTCCTGGGATCGCCTCAGGATTTTTTAAAAAAATCGTGAACGTGACTGTTTTCGCAAAAATTTACCATCGCGGAACGCCGCGAAAAAGGTCACGTTATATTCCTTTATTTCTAAAAACGATAAATCAATAATAAAATTGATTAAAATCTCCAGAAATCGAGAAAAAAATCTTCGATCTGGGGCTGCGTCGCGCAGGCGACGATTGTTGTCGCCAGCCCAAAAAATGACGCAAAATGACGATTTCTGGGGTATTTTACAGAAATCCCACAGAAATCGAGATGCCGTAATCAGCCCAGGAAAATTCCTGAGCCACCCTGGCGAAGAGCGCCACAGGCTCGGCAGCGGGTATGGGTGAAGCACCCCATACCGCTTCACTCTGTCTGGGCGGGTGTGCAGTAGGTGGCGTGGGCTGCTGGTGATGCTGTTGGTGATGGTGGTGCCGCCGGTGGTGTGGGTGCCGCTGGTGACTGCGTGGTGGATGGCGCCCTCTTGTTGGTTTGGTGGCGGGGGTGTTGTTGTTGATGGTTTTGGGCGTGTGTCTTCGCCTCCCCTGGCCGGGGGTTGGTGGTTTGCTGGTTCATCGTCTGTGGTAGCTTTGGTTTCCTCTGGTGGCAGAGGTTGCCGGTGGCGACGCTGATGGTGGGGTGATACTGGCGATGGTTTGTTTGATGCTGTTGGCCTGGGTGATCTAGGCGTTGTATCCGGTGTTGGTCGGTGCGTAGGTATCGTAGGCGATGGTGAGGACGGCGGTGCCGCCGTTGATGGTGATGGTGAGGGTGTTGTGTTGGCTTGATTTTTTGGTGGTGTTGGCGTTTCCGTTGGTGTGGATGCTGCTGGTGGTGGTTCTGGGTGCGGGTCGGTGGGTGGCGCGGTTGTAACGCCTTGGGTGTAACATGGTCGTTGGGTGGTTTCTTGTGTTGGTTCGTTGTTGGCGAGGGTGTCTCAGGCGTCGTGCTGGGTGCCGGGGTTGCTGGTGTTGCCGACGGCGTCTCCGTTGGTTCCGGGTTTTTCCGCTGGTGAGGGTGTGGTGGCGTTCTGTCCGGGTGTTGGTGGCGGTGCAGGTGTGGGTGTCGCAGTTCCTGGTCCTGGGTTTGGGCGTGGTTGGTTGGGTGTTGCTGGGTGTGGGCGCTCGCCACCCCTGGCTGAGGGCTCGGTGGCGTACGTTTGCCAGCCGTGCTGGCGTCCTTGGTGACGCCGATGGTTGGGGTGCCCTAGGTGTTACTTGGTGCCGGGGTCGTGGTGGTGTTGGTAGGGGTGTTGTAGGTGACGGCACCTTGGCCCGTCGTTGGTGGGGTTGGTGGTTGTGTGGATAGTGCCGTGGGTGTTGGCGGCGTTGGTGTTGCCGATGGTGAGGGTGCCATAGGTGATACTTGGTGGTTGGCGTGTCTCGTGGTGGTCTGTTGGCGTGGGTGTTGTTGGTGCTGGGCGCGGCCTGCGTTTGGGTGGTCGGCGGTTCCGGGCGTGCCACTCGTGGCTGGTGGTTGGTCGGTTTGCGGTCCTGGTGGGGTGGTGCCGGTTGTTTCCGGTGTTGGGGAGGTTGGTGCTGTGGGTGGTTGGCGGTGGCGCTGTGTTGCCGCTGTCGGCGGTGCTGGTGACGGTGTTGGCGAGGGCGCCGCCGGCGGAGCAGTGGGTGATGTCGAAGGCGAGGGCGCTGTAGGTGATGCCCTGGTGGATGGTGGTGTTCTGACGGTGGGGGTGGGACGTCGCCACTCCTGGCGGTGGTTCCCATGGGCGTCGTTGGCCTGCGTGTTGGCCTCCTTGGTGTCGTTGATGTCGATGGTGTTGTACCGGGTGGTGTCGCCTTGGCGGCTGCCGTTGACGCCCTGGGTTGTTGTTGCTGAGGTCGCACTGTCGCTGGCGGTGTCGGTGATGCCGGTGGCGAGGTCGTTGCGGGCGTTGCTATGGTTTACGACGTCTCTGATGTTGCTGATGCTGCTGGTGGTTGGTGTGGGTCTGTGTGTGGGTGGTCAGTGGCCTGTGTTCGGCGGGTGGGCGGTGGCCGGTTTCTGTGGCTCTGTCTAGGAGGGTGTGCAGTAGGTGGTGTGGGCTGCTGGTGATGCTGTTGGTGTAGGTGGTGCAGGCGATGCCCCGGGTGGTGTCGTGGGTGAGGGTGGTGTTGATGGCGCCGGTGGTGTGGGTGCCACTGGTGACTGCGTGGTGGATGGCCCCCTGTGGTTGCTTTGGTGGCGAGGGTGTTGTTGTTGATGGTTCTGGGCGTGTGCCCTCGCCTCCCTTGGCCGGGGTTTGGTGGTTTGTTGGCTCACCGGCTGTGGTGGCTTTGGTTCCCTCCGGTGGCGGAGGTTGTTGGTGGCGACGCTGATGGTGGGGTTAGCCGGCGATGGTGTGTTTGATGCCGTTGGCTTGGGTGATGTAGGTGCTGGAACCGGTGTTGGTGTGCGTAGGTTTCGTAGGCGATGGTGCCGGCGGTGATGGTGTTGGTGAGGGTGTTGTGTTGGCTTGATTGTTGGTGGTGTTGGTGTTTCCCATGGTGTGGATGCTGGTGGCGGTGCTTCTGGGCGCGGGTCGGTGGGGGACCGGACCGGCCGAGTGCGGTCTTTGGTCAATGTTGGGTGGCTTTATGTGTTGGTTTGTTGTTGGTCAGGGTGTCCTAGGTGTTGTGCTGGGTGCTGGGGTCGCTGGTGTTGCCGACGGTGTCTCCGTTGGTTCCGGGTGTTTCCGCTGGTGAGGGTGTTGTGGCGTCAGGTTCGGGTGTTGGTGGCGGTGCTGGTGTGGGTGTCGTAGTGCCTGGTCCTGGGGTTGGGCGTGGTCGGTTGGGTGTTGCTGGGTGTGGCCGCTCGCCACTCCTGGCTGAGGGCTTGGTGGGTCCACCTTTGTGTCCTAGCGGTGTTTCTGGCGGCCCTGCAGCTCCCCTGGCGGGGGGTTGCTGGGTTCTTGTTCTTTGGGTTTGCGTGTGTTGCGTTTGTGGTGCGGGCAGTGCTTGCGCTTTGGTGTGTGGTGTGCGTTTGCGGGGCTCGTGTTGGTGGCGGTTGTGGTGGTGTCTGGTGTGTGCATGCGCGGGCGTGTGTGCGGTGTGTTGGTGGTGCGTTTTGGTGCCTGTCCTCGCCTTTCTGGGCCTGGTTTGGCGGCTCTGTGTGGGTGTGGGGGCTGTGTGTCGTGGCCCCTCTCCCGTCTCGGCTGTGTGGTTCCCCGCCCCCCCTGGCTGGATTCTGTTGGTGGTGTGTCCCCCCGCCGCCCACTTTGCGTGCCCTCCTCCCTCTGTTCCTTTTCCGCGTCGCTTGGGGCGGTGTTCCCCTGGTGCCGTGCCCGGGCCTTCCCGGCTGTGGTGGGTGGGGGGGGGTCCTTGTCGTCGGCTTGGGTCCCTTCCCCTGGTGTTTCCCCTTGGGGGGGCCGATGTTTGCACTCCCCGTCAGGGTGTAACTCTGTTGTACGGGCCGTCCATTTGTACCCGCTCGGTACAAATGGACCTGCTCCGTAGCCAGGTACTCCAGCCGTTCCCCACACCGGGGTCGGGTACACTGTGGGTCGCAGGGGAGTCCTTGCGGGATAGGCGTGTCTCTTGCTTGCCCCGATGGACGGTGTGCCCTACCCGCAACCCCTCGCTGGGCCCGAACCGCAGTACGTGCCGTGGGGAATGCTCTTGGTCAGGCCCATTGGTCACCCCCCCAGGCCGGTGCCACCGCGGGCCGCTGACCAACGGTCCCGGGCGTATCCCACCTTATTGCGTGTGCTCAGGTGGGGCCTATACGGTCACCGGGGGGGCCCTCAAACCCCTGAGGTTGGGTCCCTCGCTTGCGTCTCTCGTGGGCCCTTTTCGTCCCACCCCCCATTTCGCTTTGTGGTTTGCGGTGGTGGGTTTCCCGTCTCTCCCGGGTGGGGTGGTGGTGGTGGGGGGCGTTTTTCGCTTTTCCTGGCCGTATTGCTTGTGTGCGTGTCCCCACCTCCCCTGGTTGTGGTTCGCCGTCGGTGTGTGTGTTCGTGGCGCGGTGCGTGCGCGCGTGGTGTCTGTGTTGGTGTGTGTGTCGTGCGTTCGTGGCGGTGTGGGTGTGGGTGTGCCTTCCGTGCGTGTTGGTGTGTGTGTGTGCGTGTGTGGGTGTGTGGTTGGGGCCGGCTGTGGCTTGCTGCTGGTGTGGGTGTGGGGGTGGTCGGTGTGTGCCGTGGCTGGTCCCTCGTTGGCTGGGGTCCGCTGGCGGCGGTGGTGTGTGGTGTGTGGTGTGTGGTTAGTGGTGTGTGGTGTGCGGCGGTGGTGTGTTGGTGGGGTTGTGGCTGGTGTGTGGTGTGGTTGGTCCCTCGCCACTCCTGGCGGAGGTTCCTGTGTGCTGCTCCCCGCCACTCCTGGCTGGGTTTCGCTGCCGGTGGTGGTGGGTGTCCCTCGCCACTCCTGGCTGAGGGTCCGAGGTGCGGTTCCCCGCCACTCCTGGCTGGGTTTCGCTTTCGGCGGTGGTGGGCGCTCCTCGCCACTCCTGGCTGAGGGTCCCGGGTGCGGTTCCCCGCCACTCCTGGCTCGGGTCCGCTGGCGGCGGTGGTGTGAGGTGTGTGGTGTGTGGTGTGGTGTGTGGTGTGTGGTGTGCGGCGGTGGTCTGTTGGTGGGGTTGTGGGTGGTGTGTGGTGTGGTTGGTCCCTCGCCACTCCTGGCGGAGGTTCCTGTGTGTTACTCCCCGCCACTCCTGGCTGGGTTTCGCTGCCGGTGGTAGTGGGCAGTCCTCGCCACTCCTGGCGGAGGGTCCCGGGCGCGGTTCCCCGCCACTCCTGGCTGGGTTTTGCTGTCGGCGGTGGTGTGTGGTACCGTGGTATGTGGTGTGTGGTGACTGGTGTGCGGCGGTGGTGTGTTGGTGGGGTTGTGGCTGGTGTGTGGTGTGGTTGGTCCCTCGCCACTCCTGGCGGAGGTTCCTGTGTGCTACTCCCCGCCACTCCTGGCTGGGTTTCGCTGCCGGTGGTGGTGGACGGTCCTAGCCACTCCTGGCTGAGGGCCCCGGGCGCGGTTCCCCGCCACTCCTGGCCGGGGTCCGCTGGCGGCGCTGGTGTGTGGTGGTTTGAGGTTTGAGGTTTGATTCTGCGGGTACTAGACGCCTTTCGGCCCCGGGGGGCCACCTGGTCGGGCCGGGTGATATCCTCCCCACCGGGTCCTAGTGGGGGGCCCTCCAAGACGCACCTCCTGCCTGGTGGCGGAGTCCCCCGGGTTCACAAGGCTCGGAGCCCCGTCCTGCCCCGGCTTCCCCGCTTCGCCACTCCCCGGTCAGTGCATCAATTCGCAGCCGTGGCTGCGGGCGCTTACCCAGCGCGTCGCCCCCCTAATGCGTGGTCGCCCGGGGCGCCGGCGCCCCCGGGCCTGTGCTACTGGCTTGTCGCCAGTGGGACCCCCTTGGGCTAGCGCGGAGGCTGCCCCGCCTAGGGGTTGGGGCGTGGCGCAGTGCGCCACTACTGCCTTGGCGGATGCAGTGCCCCGTCCGTGTGTGCGCGGCGCTCGCGGCCGGCCGGGGGGCTCGGGCCGGTACCTGGTGTTGTGTCTCTCCCGTTTCCCCCATCCCGCCCCGCGTGTCCCGCGCTGCGTGTGGCGGGCCGTCCTGTCCGGGTGTCCCTTACCCTCGCTCGCTGGTACGCCATTCCACGCGGTCTGTGCCTTCCGCGTGCTCGGTCCGGTTGCCCTTCTGGTAGTCCCGGCGCCGCCCTTTGCGTGTGTGTGCGCTCGCGCTCCCGCGGCGTCCGCCCCCCCCCCCCCCCTGGGTGGTGTGGCGTGTGCACCTCGCGCGGTCCCGGCACTGGGCGCTGGTAGGGCCGTTCCACGTGGTCCGTGCCCCTCCGCGTGTCCTGCCCCGGTCCCTTGCTCCATCTGGCGTGCTTGGGGGGGGGCGGTCCGGTCCCGGTTCCCCCCTACCTGGCTTGGGGCTGTTGTTGTGAGGGGCGTCTGGTGTCAGACGCTCCCCCTCCCCCGACCGCCCGCCCACTGGGCGGGCTGCTGGGGTCCGCTACCCACGTGCTGTGGGCGCGGGTGTGTGGCTGTGGGGGCCCAACACTGTCCCCTTGGCTTGCATGCCCTGTGGGGGCTGCGTGCCGCGGGGGTGGTGTGGTGGGGGGCCGTCCCGGGGGGGAGGGTGGCCTGCCACTGTTGTGAGGGGCGTCTGGTGTCAGGCGCTGTCCCTCCTCAGACCGCCCGTTCTCTGGGGCGGGCAGCCGGGGTACCGCGACCCGTGTGTTCCGGGTGCGGTCGGTGCGGGCGTGGGGACCCAGCACCGGTTCCACAGCGTGCGCCCTTGCGGGCCGGCGCTGCTGGCTGTGCGGGTGGCGGAAGGGCGTCCCCGGGGGGGGTGCCTTCCACTGTTGTGAGGGGCGTCTGAGGTCAGGCGCTCCCCCTCCCCCAACTGCCCGCCCACTGGGCGGGCTGTTGGGGTCCGCCACCCACTGGCTGTGGGTGCTGGGGGGGTGCGGGCGTGGGGACCCATCACCAAACCCACAGCGCGTGCTCTTGCGTGCTGTGGGGGCGGCATGACGGTGCCCGGGGGGGGCGCCTCCTGCCTGGATGTGGGGCGTCCGGGGTCGGGCGCTCTCCCAGCCCCGACTGCCCGCCCTCTGGGCGGGCTGCCGGGGCCCACTACCCACTGGCTGTGGGTGCGGGGGGGTTCGGGCGTGGGGACCCGTCACCAACCCCACAGCGCGCGCTCTTGCGTGCTTTGGGGGCGGCATGAGGGTGCCCGGGGGGGGCGCCTCTTTCCTGGGTGTGGGGCGTCCGGGGTCGGGTGCTCTCCCACCCCCGACTGCCCGCCCTCTGGGCGGGCTGCCAGGGCCCACTACCCACTGGCTGTGGGTGCGGGGGGGTGCGGGCGTGGGGACCCGTCACCAAACCCACAGCGCGCGCTCTTGCGAGCTGGCTTTGCGCGCTGTGGGGGCGGCATGACGGTGCCCGGGGGGGGCGCCCCTTGCCTGGATGTGGGGCGTCCGGGGTCGGGCGCTCTCCCACCCCCGACTGCCCGCCCTCTGGGCGGGCTGCCGGGGCCCACTACCGACTGGCTGTGGGTGCGGGGGGGTTCAGGCGTGGGGACCCGTCACCAACCCCACAGCACGCGCTCCTGCGTGCTTTGGGGGCGGCATGAGGGTGCCCGGGGGGGCCGCCTCTTGCCTGGGTGTGGGGCTTCCGGGGTCGGGTGCTCTCCCACCCCCGACTGCCCGCCCTCTGGGCGGGCTGCCAGGGCCCACTACCCAGTGGCTGTGGGTGCGGGGGGATGCGGGCGTGGGGACCCGTCACCAACCCCACAGCGCGCGCTCTTGCGAGCTGGCTTTGCGCGATGTGGGGGCGACACGAGGGTGCCTGCGGGGGGCGTCTCCTGCCCGGGTTGTTGGTTGGTTGGTTGGTTGCTGCCGCTATGTCCCGGCGCTAGGCCGGGGCCCCCTAGGCTGTAGGCCACGGGCGGCAGGGGCAGCGTGACACGCTATATGTCGCATGAACCACGCGCACTGGGGCTCGCGCGTGTCGCTCTGGCGCGCTCTCGCTTTTTCCCTGTCCCCGTGTAAGGCACGCCTGGGTCCACCGCGTTGCGCGCGGCGCCTTACCCGTTCGTACCTTGGCTGTGCGTCGTCGCTCCGGCCTCCTCGCTCTCCCCCCGCCCCGTCGGTGGTGTGTCCGTGGTGTGCCCCGAGCTTTCGTGCCGGCGCCCACCGGCTGGGGCGCCCCGTTGCGTCCCATTCTGAGAAAGGGGTGGGCGCGGAGGCTCGCCCTCGGCGCTGGCCCTAGCCCCCAGTACCCCCCCCTGCGGGGCCCGCGCGTCCTCGTTGCTCCCTCCCTGTCCCCTCCCTGGTCGCGGGCACAAGCACTGGTCGGGTTTCTCATTTTTACTCCGCCCAGGGAGTACGAGGGTCCCAGAGGACGCACCTCCGCGGCGCTAGGCCTGTCAAGTGCAAATGGTCTGCATGGGCGTGGCGTACCGCCCACTCAAGGTCCGTGTCTATGAGGCACACGTGGGCGGCGCTTGCCGCTTCCTTGGGCTGGCTGAGAGCAAAATCTAAATCTGTAGCTTGAATACACATATACACCACCGCGGCCGGCCGCCCTAGAACCCCGCTTAGTGCCGGGAGGGGCTGCTGTAGCCCATATCGGACGCGCAGCTGCCATCGGTCCAGCGCCCGCAATACATATTGGAGTAGGACTTCGTCCCCGAAGGACAGCCATGGCCCCGCTCCATCTGCCGAGGGCTCCAGGCCACTTTGCCCCAGGGCCCACAGCAGGGTGTGGTCGGGGTGGGCAGCCGCCGCCAGGACGTCCTGTACGATGTCGTCGGCGTTGCACCCGGCCATTGGTCGCCCGGGGCTCGCTTGGGCGTGGCCGCTCGGGCTGATGTCCACGCCGGGGGACTCCAGTGGTGCTGTGCGTTGTACTGGGTCCAGGATAGTGTACTCGATCCCTGTGGCGTCGCAGACTGCCAGTCCCCGGTGGCTGCGGGCAGGCCGCAGTGTGGTCACCCGCACCAGGTGGTACAGGAGGGTCTGGAACATGTCAACGCGCATCAGGTAATAGGCCCTGCATCCCCCCGCCAGGTGGGCGTTCAGATCCAGAGCCGAACCGTGGCAGAAAGGGCAGTCGGACGCGCCATACTCCTGTGGCGGTCGGCGGACCTCGAGCAGGCGCAGCAGGGTCATGCGTTGCAGCTGCAGCAGGGGGAGGCTGTCAGCGCGCAGGGCCCGCAGAAGGATTGATGGCAGCACAGGCATTTCCTGCATCCATTAGTTGTTGCTGCCATGCTGACATACAGCGAGCGATTTTGCATGTGCGAGACTCATTTTGCATATTACGATTACGCAACCCTGTGAAGTGCAACACCCTATTGCATGCTTGGCAAGGATTGATTTTGCAACATTTGAAGTAATAAAACGCATGCGAGGCAGAGACTGCAAGAAGATCAGTTTTGGTCAGAGTTTAGGGCGGCGTACAAGGTTGACGACAGTTGGTAGGTGCAGTGATCGGTTGCTAGACATTGGGTGAAGCAAATGATTGGGCATTTGTATGATTTTTTTACTGAAATGTTTGTTATGAAAAGTTGGGGTATTGACGAGCATATCACATTATAACTGCATGGTGCAAGACAAAAAGGACAAGGACAATGTGAATCGTGTGTAGATCAGGGTCAATCTATGTTGTCTACATACATTGCAATGGTTTCCATTTTGTATTGTGTTGGACAAGTAAGTAATTCATTTCTCCACACAAATTGAGTTTTTGTTTTGCCCGAAATATTGGATGTGCATGACATCTTGGCACTCAAAATGAGCCATGCGTCAGCTGTTATCATGAATGATAGGCGAAAACCACAAAATGTTCAAAACAAGCTTCATACACAACAAAGATGTGTCAATTTTGTGAACCATTTGGATAGAATCCGGGTTTTGGCCATTTTGTGCCCGGTAAAATCAAAGGTGAGGGGTGCCACGGGCGCACGAGGGCTGTGGGGTACCTCTGGTAAAGCGCTAACCGGGTGCCAGTCTGGTACAGCTCCTGAGCAGCCTCCTTGACGTTGATGATCAGTGCGCCGTCCCAGTGCGCCACTACCCTGCCCGCCAGCAGGTGCGGCCACGGTACCGAGGCGCTGCTGGGGCGATGAGCCGCCTGCTTGGCGAGATCGTGGGCGGCGCGGTGTAGGTGATGGTGCTGCGACAGAGGAGGTTGGGCCCGGGGCAGGGAGGGGACCCACACGTCCACGGA
The DNA here is from genome assembly GCA_964036045.1 of Eutreptiella sp. 'Long Island Sound 2002'. NCBI lineage: Eukaryota > Euglenozoa > Euglenophyceae > Eutreptiales > Eutreptiaceae > Eutreptiella > Eutreptiella sp. 'Long Island Sound 2002'. The sequence goes on along the minus strand of OZ038383.1, from coordinate 139,353,156 downwards.
GGGGCTGGAGACGCGTAGCGGCGCTAGCACTCGATACCAGGGTTCCACCAGTGTGCCCGCCGGGGGGGCACGGTCGTATGTGGAGGCCAGGGTGGCGGTCGAGTCGGCTACGTAGTGAACTGTCCCCCCCCAGCGCTGTAGGGCATGCATGGCTTCCAACCGTCCCATCCATTCGGCCACAGTGGCGTCGCTGCCCGCGGTCCGCAGAGCGCGACCGCATCCGTAGAGGTACCCCAAGGTGTCGTGCCACAGGACTATGGCCCAGGCCGTCACACCTGCCACATACAACCCGTCGTAGGAGACGTGCACACTGTGAACTCCGCTCAGGGCCGCCAGGGACCCGAACTCGAGGGCCTCAGGCTCAGGTGAGTCGGACGGCAGGGCGGTCAGGCTGACCCCTCGGGCACGCGGGGCGCTTTGGAGGGCGATCCCCTCGTGTTCCCATTCGCGTATGGGCGGTGTGCTTACCAAGTAGTGCACCGCGGCACCGCGGCACCGCTGCGGCGTTGCGCGACCATGATGACTGCAAGTACGACTGCAGGAGCAGCAACTCGCAGCGGTCGCGGAGGCTCGGCGCCCCAGGGCCTCCTTCCTCGAGCGCCAACGTTAGGAACTCCACCGGGGTCCATTTGGGTAGGCAGAACGCGCGGCGGTAAGGTTTGTGCACCTGCACCTGGTGAGCCGCCAGGCAACGGCCGGGTACCAGGAGGCCACGCAGCAGGTTGTCTCCACTGGAGATTCCATACGCCAGCAAAGCCCGGAGCCGCAGCAAGGGGGGCAGTCGTTGGCGTGTAGCTGACGCCGAGGCCCGCCGGAGGGCCCGCAGGAACCGCCCCAGGGCCGCCGTCAGCGGGAGCTCTGCCAAGAGCGGCACCCGCAGCGCCACTGGCGTCTCCATGGTTGTCATCAGGCCTGCCAGCCCCACCTCGCACTCAATCAGTTGCGGCCCCGCAGCGTCTAGGCGGACGCAGTGGAAGGCCAACTTGGAGGGGTGTACCACCCTGCCGGCGGCCATGGACACGTCCATGCATCGTGTGACCAAAGCCACCACCCGCGCCATAGAGTCTGATTGGAACCGCCGGTCGTCCGAGTACGCCTGGTGCTCCATCGGTAGCGAGTGCCCCGGCCGCAGGACGTCAGGGATGGACAGTGACGCCCCCGTGAGCATGCAGGTGTTCAGGACGCACTGCAGGGCCTGAAAACCCTCCCCCGCAAAGCAGTCTCCCTGCTCCCTGCCCTCGCCAGGGCTGTAGCTCGGGGCCAACCCCTCGTCGGTCACTGGGTGAATTCGCTGACGCGAGTAAAACGCGTCGCACCAGGAGCCGAAGTTCCATACCCCAGGCAGTAGGCGCAGCAGTTCCTCGTCATCTTCCCTCTGGTTGCGTAAGTAGGCGTCCGACTCGTCCCATTCAGCATCTGCGCATACCCCAGAAACCTCCAGTGCTCGCAGCACCGAAGCTCGCGTGGTGAGGACCATCATGGTGGCGGAAACCGCTGTGCGGTACGCGAAGAGATCGGGCGTCAGGGCCCCGGACAGCTCTAGGGTGTAGTTGAGCCTCGTGCGCCCGACCCCCGAGTAGGAGCGCATGAGGTCGGATTCCACCGCGACCGGCCTATGCGATCCTGCCAGGTGCAGCGGGCCCTTGCCTTTGTACGACCCATAGCGGATGGTGTCCCTGGCCACCGAGTCCACGTTGCGCAGGAAGCTGCAGTGCATGTTACGGACTCCCGCCACGGTGCCTCCGAACCTGGCATGGGTGATCGTACCTGGCACATTGTCCAAGGCCGTGGCTGGTGACGTCCGTCGCTCCAGCTGCAGGGCCACGTCAGGCACGCCATAGAGCGGCCGCGCATTCAGCTCAGCCAGGAGGGCCTCCCGGTTGCTGCTGGCGTCAGGATCTCGCCCCCGTCGGAGGGCGTGGTGCAGTTGGTCCATGGGGAGCTCGGCTGCAAACCACGGCGTGCGCTGCTGCATCGGCGGGACTGACTGGATGGCAAAGCGCTCCTTGTCGATGTGTAGGTGCCTGTACCGGGTGGCGTAGGAGACCTGGGCCGTGACTTCTGCCAGGCGCTCTTCCCTGGTGGAAAGGACAGCCCCTGGGGTCGGGAGTATGCCCGAGTACGGCCTGAGCGGGACGGTAGGCAGGCACAGGGCTCGGCGGGTTTCGCGACCGATTTGCACCGAGCGCAGGGCCAGCCGTACGCCGTCGCGGTGGAGATCTTGCGCTCGCTGTCGTTGCTCCTCCGCCCGCGCTTGAAGGAAAGCGTCGTCATAGGGCGGTGGGTGGCGCGCCAAGCGCCGGACGTACTGGCTATCTGGCAAGGGCGCTGGCAGGCGCTGGCGTGCCAGGTGCTGCAGGGCTGCTACAAACGTGTCGGGCGGGGCTGTGGTGGCGGCCAGGTGGCCCCAGACCGCGCTGGTGAGCGCCCGTACAGCGTCCATAACTGCTGGGGGGGCCAGGCGCCAGCGCAAATGCTTCCAGTGGAACGGGGCGTAGCGGGTGCTGGTGAGGGAGATTTCCGCCATCACCGCCAGGTGGGAACTGGCCGTGGGGACCAGGTGGTGTTCGCTGCTGTGTATGGGGCCGTTGACGAAGAGGTGGTCTATGGCGGTGGCGCGGATGCGCCCCTGGACGCTGACGATGTTGGTCGGCGTGCGCGGGGGCAGCACCCGTACGTAGTGCTGCAGTCGCGGGTCCCGCCGGAGGGTGACAGCCAGTGGCGCTGCGCCGTCGTCGTCGGAGTTCAGGTCGCCTTGGATGATCGTCACGGATGCTCGTACATGGTGTGCGCAAGTGAGGAGGCTGTCCATGGTGGCGCGCCATTGCGCGTGTGATGCGTGGGGGTCGAAGTGCGCGTCCAGCACGAGCACGCGTCCTACGTGTCGGGCGTGGCATAGGACCCCCAGCCAGTCTCGTGAGTCGTAGACCACCGCGGGCGGGTGCATCGGGAGGATGTCCGCCAGCCGGATCCCCACTGCCAGGCCGCGTCCCTGTCCCGTCACGGTTCCCTGGACCAAGGCGTATGTCGGCGGCACCAGCTCCTGAGCCGCTGCAGGGTCCTAAGTCTCCTGCAGCACCACGAACGAGGGGTCCACGGCCTCTATCAGCGGGCCCACTATGTCTCGTTGATGAGCTGCACCGGCGAGGTTGTTGCCCAGCACCCAGAAGCTGACGGGTTCAGGCTTGGCCTGGGGCGCGTTGGGCGCAGGCAGTCGCAGGGTCCACAAGGGTACAGGCAGGACGGTTGTTGGTGGGGGTAGTCCTGAGCACTTCGCCCAGCGTGACCCAAACAGGGCGACACCAGCCGAGTAGTGGCGACATCCGTCCCACAGGTGCGCCCTTTCCGCCACGCTGGCTGTGAGGAGGGGGCGATGGGCTGCTTGCGCAACGCAGAAGAGTTGGGGCTGGGGGGCAGCGTCGTGAGGCGCGTGTACGGCTGCCACTGAGGCTCGCATCTTCTTGCACATGGCGCAGGCGGACGAGAGCACGTGCATGTCGGGGGTGGCGAATCTCAGGAGCCACGGCTCATGCGGGCCACGCCGGCCGTACGAGGGCGGCGGCAGCGGCTCCTTCCGCATGGGAGGGGCCTCGTCCCAGAACGAGACCCACACGTCCGCACACCGGACCGGGGGGGTGGCGGCAGCTGAGGGTGGCAGTTGGCCGACTGCACGTATCCAGGCCTGAGTCACATCCAGGGCTGTGCTACGGGCTTCGGGGGGCAGCTGGCTGAGGGCTGCCGGGACGGTGTTGCTGGGGACAGCGGGCGAGGGGGGCTGAAGCGTGAAGGCCTGCAGTGACGCCCCGGAGCCACACTCCGGGCAGGCCAAGGAGGCTACTGATCCGGGCGCTGACAAGGCCCAAGTGCCGCAGGCAGTGCAGATACTGGACGAGTGCAGGGCGCTGGGGGGTTCGGTTGCCGAGGCAGCGGGCAGGGTGATAGGGCGGCGCGTCGTCGGCTTGGGGTGGGTCTCAGCGAGGGCGTGGGCCACGCGGAGGATCCCATGGTCCGGGGTGCAGGTGGGGGGGAGGGTGAGCGGCACTAGTAGTCATTTCCTGCGACGGGTCGGCCATGGCTGCCCCTGAGCCATCTGCATGGGTGGGGCTCCATTGGTGTCAGGGCGAGTGTGTAGGACAACGTGCGGCGCGTGCGGGGGGGCCCGTTCCGGGGCCAAGGGCGGTGGAGGCCCCGGGAGGCCTGGCGCAGCGCGGTCCCAAGAAGTCGGCGGGCGAGGACCCTCGTCGATCCGCCTGCGTTTCGGGTCCTGCTCCGGCGAGGGTCCTGGGCGCAAGTGGGGGGGCACCGTGAGGGCCGTGAGGTCCGCGTCGAAGGCCTCCCCGTTGGATTGCCTGCTACTGTCGAGTGTCACCCCCCACATGCCGTCATACTCGTACCAGCGCGAGGGGTAGTCCGAGAAGAGATTCTCGAACACGGCTGCCGGTATGACCGCGAACCCGTATCCACGTTGCTGATCGGGGGGCGCCAGGTAGACGGGCGTCTGCAGCAGGGCACTGAGACCGACTGACACCTCTGGGGCACGCAGATCGCGGAGTCCAGAGATGCGCACCACCCTGGTGGGCGGCGCACGACCAGGTCCCGCATCGCTGGCGTGCGGCGGCTGGTCAGCCCAAGGGCGGGGGGCGGCAGGCTGCAGTTGCTGTGGGGTCGCGTCCGTCGGGCGGGACGTGGGTGGGTCCGGGGCCTGGGCCGCCGCTGGGGGGGACACCCCGGGCTTAGTGAAGCGGTCTGGGGTGCTTCACCCATACCCGCTGCCCAGCCTGTGGCGCTCTTCGCCAGGCCAGATCAGGAATTTTCCTGCTGATGCTACGGCATCCTGATTTCTGTGGGATCTCTGTAAAATACCCCAGAAATCGTCATTTTACGTCTTTTTTTGGGCTGGCGACGACGATCGTCGCCTGCGCGACGCACCTCCAGATCGAAGCTTTATTCTTTGATTTCTAAAGATTTTAGGCAATTTTATTATTGTTTTATCGTTTTTAGAAATAAAAGATTGTAGCGTGACCTTTTTCGCGGCGTTCCGCGAAGGTTATTTTTTGCGAAGTTAAGCACGTTCACGCATTCTTCAAAAAATGCTGAGGCGATTCCAGGAATCGCCCAGGCGCCCATGGTGTGGCCCAACAGTGGGCCTTTTCATATGTAGTATGAATTGGCGCAGAAACGCGTCGTGTCGGCTACGCGACGCGTTGGGGGGAGACGCGCAAAATGAGTGTTTTTGACTCAAAAATCACTATATTTCGTTGTTTTTCGCCCAAAAACCACTGTTTGGCCCAGTTTGGGCAGGATCTCAGTGGAGATCCTGAGGGCAACGCCTCGTAGCCGTCAGATTTTCTGATGGCGGCGACGCCGTCGCCTTCATTTCGTCTTCTCTTTTATGCTATTTTATAGTATAGAATTGTTACTTGTACATATTACTTGTCTACGTGTTTTCTTTGTCTACATATACCTTCATCTCCTTGCCCAGGACGCCAGATTGTGTCATGGCCGAGGCAAGGATTCCAGAATACTTTGGACAATCGTGAATTCGAGTGGAAGACTTGGATTTCATGGGTTTTGGGGGTTTGAGGTCGTGCATGCCGAAGGGAAGCTTCGAGGTCGCCCCCTCCCCCCAAATGCTTCAAAAGTATTCTGCCGACGCCAAGGCCACCAAGGGCGTGTGATGGCCTGCGGACGGCGACGACACCCAGACTGCAGGAGTACGCGGATCGCTGATCGCTGTTCGCTGGGAAACTGCAGGAGCTAAGGTCCACGGCATCAACATGATGAAGGAGGAATTCCTTGACTCCTACGATGGATAAGACCATGGCTTCCCCATGGACCCTATGGAGCCCCCAAGTCCATTCCGTCCTCTGGGCGACGACCACAGCGACGACGACGCCATCTGCGAACCGCACAAGCAGGCGCATTAATTCGTCGCCTTGGGTTGGTTGACCCTCCGGGAGGTCCCTTCCTAAATCGGCGTGGGGCGCCTTGGGTAGGAAATGACCCTAAATCCCCCAAATTAGGCGCGTTAATTCGTCGCCCTGGGTTGGGAATCGACCCTAAAAGGCACGAGGAATTCGTCGCCTTGGGCAGGAAATGGCCCTAAATTCAGGCGCGAGGAATTCGTTGCCTTGGGTTTGACCCTAAAAAATTTTTTTTGAATTTATTGAATTATTATGTTTCCATGCCCATGGAGAAAAAGGGCCCATATGTGCGCCTAAGCGCCATCAGTCAGGGCGGAAGGCCCTGCAGCGTCTCTGTTCATGTAACTACAGGCTACAAGGAGTGCCAGGGACCAGTGTGGTCGCCTGAGGGGCAATTGCCCTATGAATATGTCATGATCAAAAAAAAAATTTACATCTGTGTGGCATGTAAATTACTCACGAAGCCCCCCCCCCCCTGTCCTGCTGAATCAGAGTTGAAACCAGGGCACTGCAGGGGTCAGAGCGCCTCCTTGGCCTTGCCTTCCTTTGGATATAGGCAAGGCTTCTAAGGAGGGGGGTGAAGCGGTATGGGGTGCTTCACCCATACCCGCTGCCCAGCCTGTGGCGCTCTTCGCCAGGCCAGATCAGGAATTTTCCTGCTGATGCTACGGCATCCTGATTTCTGTGGGACTTCTGTAAAATACCCCAGAAATCGTCCTTTTACGTCTTTTTTTGGGCTGGCGACGACAGTCGTCGCCTGCGCGACGCAGCTCCAGATCGAAGCTTTATTCTTCGATTTCTAAAGATTTTAGGCAATTTTATTATTGTTTTATCGTTTTTAGAAATAAAAGATTGTAGCGTGACCTTTTTCGCGGCGTTCCGCGAAGGTTAATTTTTGCGAAGTTAAGCACGTTCACGCATTTTTCAAAAAATGCTGAGGCGATTCCAGGAATCGCCCAGGCGCCCATGGTGTGGCCCAACAGTGGGCCTTTTCATATGTAGTATGAATTGGCGCAGAAACGCGTCGTGTCGGCTACGCGACGCGTTGGGGGGAGCCGCGTAAAATCAGTATTTTTGACTCAAAAATCACTATATTTCGTTGTTTTTCGCCCAAAAACCACTGTTTGGCCCAGTTTGGGCAGGATCTCAGTGGAGATCCTGAGGGCGACGCCTCGTAGCCGTCAGATTTTCTGATGGCGGCGACGCCGTCGCCTTCATTTCGTCTTCTTTTCTAAGCTTTTTTTTTGGAATTTTTTTTTGGAATTTTTTGGAATTTTTTGGGATGAGCTTTGAGCTTGTCCTCGCCGGAAAATCCTGAGAAGGGGTCCTCAATCAGAAAATCAGCGGTGGTCACAGGCTACTTCACACACGGCTCACATGCAAGCGTCCACAAACAAAGCCAAAAAACGAGACCGGTTTCGGCCCAACACTAGGCCCTCATCAGTCTGAGCGTGAGATAACAAAGGATATTCAAAAAGACATTCTTTATCTCACATCATTGCGTGTATCACACATGCAGACATCCGTCATTTTACTGGCGTGTTCCATCTGGTGTATTATACATCTGGTTCACTGACTTCACTGAAAATACATGTGCATAGCGCAGGAATTGCATTCACAAATATTCAAAACACATGATATTTTGGCAGTGTGCGCGACCTGTTCAGGCGACGCGGCGGCGCTTACTCTGGCTGCAATTGCCATTTTCAGCTGCTGCCCTGCAATTCAACAACAGGCTGGCATCCATAGACAAACTGTCTGCAGCTGGCTGGACATCCCCCAGATCATTCAGGGTTTTTACCAGCGCTCTGTGCCAGCGCTTCCTGAGATTTGGCTGTGGACGGTTGACTGCAAACAGTTTGGTCCCAGGAATTGATTGTTTGATCTGTTGGTTCAGTCTGTGAATTGGATCTCCATACTTCAGGGGAATACACGCCTCATATGGCACTCTCCACACATGGATGCGAAAAAATTCCAAAAAATTACCCACCCTCCTACCCTTTGTTTTGGAATTTCGTGTCATGTATCTGTCCTTCTCAGACCAACTCACAGGCAAGGAACTGCAGAGCGTTTTGGGGTACCCTAGCCTGCGGCAGGCCCCATTCATCCTCTTTACGGCCGCCAGGAAATATCGTTCATGGGAGTTAGTACGAAGGAAACGTACCCCCTCCCCCCGTCTCCACCCGAGTTTTGTACCTCGGGGGGTATTGCTGGACCAGGGGATGTATGTGGCACTGTTTGTAGGCTTGAAATGGGTACAGTACCTCGGTTCATGCAGGTCCAGGACATGTAGGTCCAGGAAAATGATATCCGCTGACACACCCAGAGCCAAAACCTCAAAAGGCAGGTGTGGGGGGTACCAAGAGGAAAGCATTGCAGTGATCTGCGGCGTATGGGCGCGGTGGTGAATACACGCGCCATCGTCGATAAATCTCAGCAAAATGCATGGCAGTGCCTTCTGCCCCAGACGTTCAAAACAGCGCAGCGCCAGGTTAGCCCAGGCTGGGGCGCAATTCGTCCCCATGGAGAAGCCCTGGGCCTGCCTGTAAATTCCACTGCCTGGGGCCTTAAAAATATTATGCGTAAAAATTAGGTGCAGGAAAACCTCACCCAGGGAAACCTCGGGATCGTACTGCATATTGAAAAATGGGAATGAGGTATCAATGAATCGAAACCATCGTTCACCAATCGGCTCAGTGAGCCATCGCACATATGCACGCTCATGTAATGTGATCTCAAAATTATTCAGACATGTGTTCTTCCACTCATCGCGCCAATAGCGGAACGCTTTGCTCAAATCACTGAACGTAAAATTTGTGTACAGGGCAGTGAAATCAAAGGAGGTCAGGACATACTGATCGTGGTCCCCATCCACCCAATGTTTGAAATTGTGTATGCGCTGTACAAAATCCAGTGTATCCGTGAGGGGAGTGTTCTTGGCGTCTTGCCAAGCATCGAAGCGCAAAAATATTTTCCCCAACGTGCTCAAAATGATTGATGGGGGGGTAGTGAACCAGCTTGTGAGTGCTGTGATCGGTCTGGAAGGCCACGAATTTTCACGAATGGATTTTCTCTTGTGGGTCTTCACTTGCATGTAGAAAATTGGCATTTTCAAAGGCGGCGACCTTTCAAAGAAGTTTTGCAACAACTCGGTTAGTGGTTCGTCCACGTTGTGGGATTCCAGCAGGGTGATGGCCGTTATGGCGATGTCCCGTCTCCACACCTTAGCCTGGTCAGTCCACATCAATTCTTGATCGGTTGTGAAGTCCCCAAGCTTGCGGTATACCGGGTCTCCATTTTTGTGGACCACACCCATGTTGTTGTTTTGTTCCATGAGGTATGTCTTGAGAGACATCACAACTTGATCCCCGTCTTTGTCAGCAGCCACAATTACGTGTGTGTTTAGGAACTCATGCACGCATCCACCATGCCAAATCACACCACGAGAGGGGGGACGTTGCTCAGCAAAATCGCTGAGCGTGAACTTGAAAGTATCATGGCACTTGTTGACGAAATTTTCGATCACGAACGACTCCGCTCCCAATTTTTGTAGCACACACGGAGGTGGGTCTCGACCGCTCTTCCGAAACAACGAAGGATGTGGGAATGACCGGTAGATGTCCACCTTTTTTGGTTCCTTTGTAAAAGCCAGCGACCATAGAAGCACACGGCGCATCTCCATAGCCTCGGATGGGAGCGCCTTCAATGAACGCTTTATAGATGGACCAGGGAATGAATGGGGCACAAATTTTCCTCCGAGCGATAGCAGCATGCGAAGGTATGGCGAAATTGGTTGAGACAAAACGTCTCCTTGCAAGACGGTAGGCACGAAAGGCTTGAGGTGTAGTTCAATGTTGTGAAGGGCTTTGAAATCCATGTCACTTTCAGCAATTTCTTTGGGGCAACGCGTCTTGTCCCACTCACGTTTTCTCATCTTTTGCTTCTTTGACCGCGTTTCTTTGGTGTGGGTGTTCGGAAGCGGAGTTTCTTTGACTTTGGCGATTTTGCTTGCTTCTTTCCGCGGGTTTTGCGCCCGCCGTAACTCTTGGGATTTCTTCCTCGCCTTCCATTTTGTGAGCTTCCGGTGCTGCTTCGTGTCGTTGAGGTACTTGAGCTCCTTTTCGTTGAGGTACTGCTTGAGGCGGAGTCTTCTCGCCTTTTCCCTCTTTTCGAACTCGAGCGTACCCCGTTTTTTGATTTTGTAGCGAGCTCCGGTCGGTTGGTCACCATTTTTTGTAGTGCACGGCGAAGGGCAAGTATTTGGTCATCCATTTCGAGTTCACTTTGAAAGCCTTCACGCATAATTTCCTCAAAGACGGTTTTTTGTTCCACTTGCATAAGACGGTCCGCTTCTTTCTTTTTGATGCTCTCTTCCCACTTGGTGTATTGTTTTTCACCATTATCATTGATCGATCGTAAGCTTACGACAATTTGTGTGAGTGCTTTATCACGTTCTTCAACGAGATCACGGCGTGCCGTGTTGGTGTCCATTCCCCATTGCGCACATTCATCAACCATGGTAATAAAATGTGCATGCACCTTGCCACGTGCCGTGCTTGCCAAATCCCGCACACGAGCATCATCATTGGCTTTTTGTTTTTTGAGGAGTTCAATTTTGGTGTTGTAGAACTCTTCGTGCACCTTCTTTTGAGACTCTTCGGCAATGACTTTCATCACTTTGTTGGTACCATCGTAAAATTGGTCCTTTTTGGCCTTGAATGTGTTGTTCCGGTAGTAAAGCATCTTTCGGATTGCAAGGTCACGATTCTTGGCTTTTTCGGCGGCCATGAGGTAGGTAACAACGTCCGAACGGATCGCATGTGGCACGGCTTGGAGTTGCCACTTTGGTTTGTGGTTTTGACGCTTGAAAGACATATCGGCGCTCGGTAACACACGACGTTTTTGGAATTTTTTGGGATGAGCTTTGAGCTTGTCCTCGCCGGAAAATCCTGAGAAGGGGTCCTCAATCAGAAAATCAGCGGTGGTCACAGGCTACTTCACACACGGCTCACATGCAAGCGTCCACAAACAAAGCCAAAAAACGAGACCGGTTTCGGCCCAACACTAGGCCCTCATCAGTCTGAGCGTGAGATAACAAAGGATATTCAAAAAGACATTCTTTATCTCACATCATTGCGTGTATCACACATGCAGACATCCGTCATTTTACTGGCGTGTTCCATCTGGTGTATTATACATCTGGTTCACTGACTTCACTGAAAATACATGTGCATAGCGCAGGAATTGCATTCACAAATATTCAAAACACATGATATTTTGGCAGTGTGCGCGACCTGTTCAGGCGACGCGGCGGCGCTTACTCTGGCTGCAATTGCCATTTTCAGCTGCTGCCCTGCAATTCAACAACAGGCTGGCATCCATAGACAAACTGTCTGCAGCTGGCTGGACATCCCCCAGATCATTCAGGGTTTTTACCAGCGCTCTGTGCCAGCGCTTCCTGAGATTTGGCTGTGGACGGTTGACTGCAAACAGTTTGGTCCCAGGAATTGATTGTTTGATCTGTTGGTTCAGTCTGTGAATTGGATCTCCATACTTCAGGGGAATACACGCCTCATATGGCACTCTCCACACATGGATGCGAAAAAATTCCAAAAAATTCCAAAAACGTAGAATTGTTAGTTGTACATATTACTTGTCTACATGTTTTCTTTGTCTACATATACCTTCATCTCCTTGCCCAGGACGCCAGATTGTGTCATGGCCGAGGCAAGGATTCCAGAATACTTTGGACAATCATGAATTCGAGTGGAAGACTTGGATTTCATGGGTTTGGGGGTTTGAGGTCGTGCATGCCGAAGGGAAGCTTCGAGGTCGCCCCCTCCCCCCAAATGCTTCATTAGCGCCTTTCCCTAGGAACCACTGGAAGCTGTCCCCTTCCGAGACAGTGAGGGCCCTCTTGGTGGACTCGAGCAGCACGTCGTGCTGGGCAATGCGGTCCAGGCCCCGCACTAGCGCCAACATGCCCTTACGGAACTCCTGCTCGTCGTTCACGCTGCCAATGTGCTGGAAGGCGGCGATGGGCAGGTCATCGGTGGAGGCCACAGCCAGCCCAGCCTAGGACCATCTGGTATAGCCCTGGGACGCCGCGTCCGTGATGGCCTCCTCCACCGCTTCGAGCGTGCGTCGTACTCTGGCCCCGTCAACCGCGGAGCCGTGGCGCTGCTGCACGTGATCGAGGAGGCGCTGGAGGTCGGCCGTCATGCGCGCCTGGGTGGACGCCGGGCACGAGGACCACACCGCCTTGACGGCAGTGACTAGGGCCGCCGGGACCGAAGCCATGCCCAAATTCTGCAGCACGCGGGCGGACGTACCGTACGGGCGGGCGAGGGCCGCTACTGCGGCGGCGACCTGCCCAACTTGTGGCCCCGGGACACAACCCAGCGCATCCAGCTCCCGCAGCATGTTCTCGGGGTCTGCAGGTGCGGGCCCCTGCCAAATTGACAGCCACTGTGGGGTGTCGCTCTGGCCAGGCCCGTGCGGCTGCGTGTGGCTCCTCTCCAGCGACTGAAAGCGCGTCAGAGCATCGGGCGTGGCCAAGCTCCCATCCTTCTTTCGGTCTCGGAGCTCGTTCTGCCACTCCCGCTGAGTCAGGGGGCACGGGCTAGGGAGTTTGACACCTGCTGTAGTAGTTATGAATGATGGGGTTTCCCACGCCAGCTTCAGTCCGTGTCTCGATGCAGTCCAGGAGGCCAGCCAGTGTAGAAGTGGTACCCGCAGAGTGACCGGCTGGACCGTTGTGACGTTCCCCAGCAGTAGCAGGAGGTCCTCAAAGGCCAGGCCACGGATCTGGTCGCTGCCCCATGCCTCCATGTGCCTCGCCGCCGCCTGCACCAGATCCGTCCGTCGGGGTGCCGCTTCCCGCGACGCGTACTCCATCAGCTCCTCCATGCACGTCTGGTAGGTGCGCCACGAGTACCCCGACAGGCGCTCTTCCAGGACGCTCAGGTCGTACGGCTGCAGTCTCGGCGGCTTCGACGGGCTGGCCAGTGCGCACCACGTCACTGCAACGGACGCGAGCGTGGGGCTGCGCGGTACTTGCACCCCCATGACGTTGGTCTTCGCCTCGTGGTGCCGTGCAGTGATCTCAACGGATGCTTGCGCCGCGTTCCACACGGCGCCCGAGATCGGGAATACGGCTGCTGGGCGGAGCTGCTCCTGCTGTTCCGCCGGCGAAAGGGAGGCGAATGGGTGCGGCATGCTGTGTCACTGCCCTGTTGGGTGGGGTGCAGGGCGCCAACACACACACACTGGTTGGGGGCTAGCCCGCTTCCAGCGCATCTGGTTGGCACCCGGGTCTTTTTGCCCGCGTCGCTCCGCGTGGGGGGGGGGGGGGGTTGTTCCCTGGGCTGCACCGTCGCGCGTGTTCGCCGCGTTCGCGCGCTTGCGCTGTGCTGTGCGGGTGTGGTTGTGTGGAGCCCGGGGCGGCGAACCGACTGGGGCTGGCTCAACAACCCCCTAAAGGGCCCTCTGTGATGTGGTGCTGTGGCTGGGCGTCGAGACGCCTGAGGGGGCGATTGTGTGCATCGCATTGCCCCCTGGGCCCTGGGGCCCCGTTGTTCAGTGCGCGTGTCAGAGGTGGGGCTGGCCTCTAGGGCACAGCCCGGGGGCCGTTGAGCCTAACCCCCCCCTCGTGCTGTGCTGCCCGGGTGCCACCAGTGCCACCTGTGCGGGGCACCGTCAGGGCACCCGCTCCCCTTCGTCGTCGTCCTGTTCCACCTGTTGAGCAAGCATGGGCGCGGCGGGGGGGGGGGGGGGTACACTTGGTGAGGCAGTGGTGTGTCTGCCCCTCACAGGCTGCATCTCTGACCCCAGGGGGCGCCCAGGGCGGGTGGCGGCTGCTGCCGGCCTGACTTGGCTCCTGCCTGGGTGTGGGGCGTCCGGGGTCGGGCGCTCTCCCACCCCCAACTGCCTGCCCTCTGGGCGGGCTGCCGGGGCCCACTACCCACTGGCTGTGGGTGCGGGGGGCTGCAGGCGTGGGGACCCGTCACCAAACCCACAGCGCGCGCTCTTGCGAGCTGGCTTTGCGCGCTGTGGGGGCGGCACGAGGGCGCCCGGGGGCAGCGCCTCCTGCCTGGCTGTGGGGCGTCCGGGGTCTTGCGCTCTCCCACCCCCGACTGCCCGCCCTCTGGGCGGGCTGCCGGGGCCCACTACCCACTGGCTGTGGGTGCGGGGGGGTGCGGGCGTGGGGACCCGTCACCACCCCCACAGCGCGTGCTCTTGCGTGCTGTGGGGGCGGCATGAGGGTGCCCGGGGGGGGCGCCTCCTGCCTGGCTGTGGGGCGTCCGGGGTCTTGCGCTCTCCCACCCCCGACTGCCCGCCCTCTGGGCGGGCTGCCGGGGCCCACTACCCACTGGGTGTTGGTGCGGGGGGCTGCAGGCGTGGGGACCCATCACCAACCCCACAGCGCGCGCTCTTGCAAGCTGGCTTTGCGCGCTGTGGGGGCGGCACGAGGGCGCCCGAGGGGGGTGCCTCCTGCCTGGATGTGGGGCGTCCGGGGTCGGGCGCTCTTCCACCCCCGACTGCCCGCCCTCTGGGCGGGCTGGCGGGGCTCACTACCCACTGGCTGTGGGTTGGGGGGGGGGGCGGCCGTGGGGACCCGTCACCCACCCCATAGCGCGCGCTCTTGCGAGCTGGCTTTGCGCGCTATGGGGGCGGCACGAGGGCGCCCGGGGGGGGCGCCTCTTGCCTGGGTGTGGGGCTCCAGGGGTCGGGCGCTCTCCCACCCCCGACTGCCCGCCCTCTGGGCGGGCTGCCGGGGCCCACTACCCACTGGCTGTGGGTGCGGGGGGGGTGCGGGCGTGGGGACCCGTCACCAACCCCACAGCGTGCGCTCTTGCGAACTGTGGGGGCGGCATGAGGCCGCCCGGGGGGGGCGCCTCCTGCCTGGGTGTGGGGCGCCTGGGGTCGGGCGCTCTCCCAGCCCCAACTACCCGCCCTGTGGGTGGGCTGCCGGCGCCCACTACCCACTGGCTGTGGGTGCGGGGGGGTGCGGGCGTGGGGGACCCGTCACCAAACCCGCAGCGCGCGCTCTTGCGAACTGGCTTTGCGCGCTGTGGGGGCGGCGCCAGGGCGCCCGGGGGGGGGCGCCTCCTGCCTGGGTGTGGGACGTCCGGGGTCAGGCGCTCTCCCACCCCCGACTGCCCGCCCTCTGGGCGGGCTGCACGGGCCCACTACCCACTGGCTGTGGGTGCGGGGTGGTGCGGGCGTGGGGACCCGTCACCAACCCCACAGCGCGCGCTCTTGCGTGCTGTGGGGGCGGCATGAGGATGCCCGGGGGGGGCGCCTCTTGCCTGGGTCTTGGGCGTCCGGGGTCGGGCGCTCTCCCACCCCCGACTGCCCGCCCTCTGCACGGGCTGCCGGGGCCCACTACCCACTGGCTGTGGGTGTGGGGGGGTGCGGGCGTGGGGACCCGTCACCAAACCCACCGCGCGCGCTCTTGCGAGCTGGCTTTGTGCGCTGTGGGGCTGGCACGAGGGCGCCCTGTGGGGGTGCCTCCTGCCTGGATGTGGGGCGTCCGGGGTCAGGCGATCTCCCACCCACGACGAGCCCGCCCTCTGGGCGGGCTGGCGGGGCCCACTACCCACTGGCTGTGAGTTTGGGGGGGGGTGCGGGCGTGGGGACCCGTCACCAACCCCACAGCGCGCGCTCTTGCGAGCTGGCTTTGCGCGCTGTGGGGGCGGCACAAGGGCGCCCGGGGAGGGCGCCTCCTGCCTGGGTGTGGGGCGTCCGGGGTCGGGCGCTCTCCCACCCCTGACTGCCCGCCTTCTGGGCGGGCTGCCGGGGCCCACTACCCACTGGCTGTGGGTGCGGGGGGGGTGCGAGCGTGGGGACCTGTCACCGACCCCACAGCGCGCGCTCTCGCGTGCTGCGGGGGCAGCATGAGGGTGCCCGGGGGGGGCGCCTCTTGCCCGGATGTGGGTCATCCGGGGTTGGGCGCTCTCCCACCCCCGACACCTGCCCCCTGGGCGGGCTGCCGGGGCCCACTACCCACTGGCTGTGGCTGCGGGGAGGTGCGGGCGTGGGGACCCGTCACCAACCCCACAGCGCGCGCTCTTGCGAGCTGGCTTTGCGCGCTGTGGGGGCGGCACAAAGGCGCCCTGGGGGGGCGCCTCCTGCCTGGGTGTGGGGCGTCTGGGGTCGGGCGCTCTCCCAACCCCGACTGCCCGCCCTCTGGGCGGGCTGCTGGGGACCACTATCCACTGGCTGTTGGTGCGGTGGGGTGCGGGCGTGGGGACCCGTCACCCACCCCACAGCGTGCACTCTTGCGTGCTGTGGGGGCGGCATGAACGCGCCCGGGGGGGGCGTCTCTTGCCTGGGTCTGGGGCGTCCGGGGTCGAACGCTCTCCCACCCCCGACTGCCCGCCCTCTGGGCGGGCTGCCGGGGCCCACTACCCACTGGCTGTGGGTGCGGGGGGTGCGGGCGTGGGGACCCGTCACCAACCCCACAGCACGCGCTCTTGCGCGCTGGCTTTGCGCGCTGTGGGGGCGGCACGAGGGCGCCCGGGGGGAGCGCCTCGTGCCTGGGTGTGGGGCGCCCGAGGTTGGGCGCTCTTCCATCTCCGACTGCCCGCCCTCTGGGCGGGCTGCCGGGGCCCACCACCCACTGGCTGTGGGTGCGGGGGGGTGCGGGCGTGGGGACCCGTCACCACCCCCACAGCGCGCGCTCTTGCGAGCTGTGGGGGCGGCATGAGGGCGCCTGGGGGGGCTGCGTCTCGCCTGGGTGTGGGGCGTCCGGGGTCGGGCGCTCTCCCACCCCCGACTGCCCGCCCTCTGGGCGGGCAGCCCGGGCCTGTTACCCACTGGCTGTGGGTGCAGGGGGTGCGGGCTTGGGGACCCGTCACCAACCGCACAGCGCGCGCTCTTGCGAGCTCGCTTTGCGCGCTGTGGGGGCGGCACGGGGGCCCCCGGGGGAGGCGCCTCCTGCCTGGGTGTGGGGCGTCCGGGGTTGGGCGCTCTCCCACCCCCGGCTGCCCGCCCCCTGGGCGGGCTGCCGGGGCCCACTACCCACTGGCTGTGGCTGCGGGGGGGTGCGGGCGTGGGGACCCGTCACCGACCCCACAGCGCGCGCTCTTGCGAGCTGGCTTTGCGCGCTGTGGGGAGACACAGGGGCGCCTGGGGGGGGCGCCTCCTGCCTGGGTGTGGGGCGTCCGGGGTCGGGCGCTCTCCCACCCCCGACTGCCCGCCCTCTGCGCGGGCTGCCAGGGCCCACTACCCACTGGCTGTGGGAGCGGGGGGGTGCGGGCGTGGAGACCTGTCACCAACCCAACAGCGCGCGCTCTTGCATGCTGTGGGGGCGGCATGAGGGCGCCCAGGGGGGGCGCCTCTTGCCTGGGTGTGGGGCGTCCGGGGTCGGGCGCTCTCCCACCCCCGACTGCCCTCCCTCTGGGCGGGCTGCCGGGGCCCACTACCCACTGGCTGTGGTTGCGGGGGGATGCGGGCGTGGGGACCCGTCACCAACCCCACAGCGCGCGCTCCTGCGAGCTGGCTTTGGGCGCTGTGGGGGCGGCACGAGGGCGCCCAGGGGGGGCGCCTCCTGCCTGGCTGTGGGGCGTCCGGGGTCGGGCGCTCTCCCACCCCCGACTGCCCGCCCTCTGGGCGGGCTGCCGGGGCCCACTACCCACTGGCTGTGGGTGCGGGGGGGTCCGGGCGTGGGGACCTGTCACCAACCCCACAGCGCGCGGTCATGCGTGCTGTGGGGGCGGCATGAGGGCGCCAGGGGGGGGCTTCTCTTGCCTGGCTGTGGGGCGTCCGGGGTCCGGCGCTCTCCCTTCCCCGACTGCCCGCCCTCTGGGCGGGCTGCCGGGGCCCACTACCCACTGGCTGTGGGTGCGGGGGGTGCGGGCGTGGGGACCCGTCACCAACCCCACAGCGCGCGCTCTTGCGAGCTGGCTTTGCGCGCTGTGGGGGCGGCACGAGGGCGCCCGGGGGGGGCGCCTCCTGCCTGGATGTGGGGCGTTCGGGGTCGGGCGCTCTCCCGACTCCGACTGCCCGCCCTCTGGGCGGGCTGCCGGGGCCCACTCCCCACTGGCTGCGGCTGCGGGGGGGGCGGGCGTGGGGACCCGTCACCAACCCCACAGCGCGCGGTCTTGCGTGCTTTCCGGGCGGCATGAGGGCGCCCGGGGGGGGCGCCTCCTGCCTGGATGTGGGGCGTCCGGGGTCGGGCGCTCTCCCACCCCCGACTGCCCGCCCTCTGGGCGGGCTGCCGGGGCCCACTACCCACTGGCTGTGGCTGCGGGGGGGTGCAGGCGTGGGGACCCGTCACCAACCCCACAGCGCGCGCTCTTGCGAGCTGGCTTTGCGCGCTGTGGGGGCGGCACGAGGGCGCCCGGGGGGGGCGCCTCCTGCCTGGGTGTGGGGCGTCAGGGGTCGGGCGCTCTCCCAACCCCGACTGCCCGCCCTCTGGGCGGGCTGCCGGGGCCCACTACCCACTGGCTGTGGGTGTGGGGGGGTGCGGGCGTGGGGACCCGTCACCGACCCCACAGCGCGCGGTCTTGCGTGCTGTGGGGGCGGCATGAGGGCGCCCCGGGGGGGGCGCCTCTTGCCCGGGTGTGGGGCGTCCGGGGTCTGGCGCTCTCCCACCCCCGACTGCCCGCCCTCTGGGCGGGCTGCCGGGGCCCACTACCCACTGGCTGTGGGGGCGGCATGAGGGCGCCCGGGGGGGGGCTTCTCTTGCCTGGGTGTGGGGCGTCCGGGGTCGGGCGCTCTCCCACCCCCGACTGCCCGCCCTCTGGGCGGGCTGCCGGGGCCCACTACCCACTGGCTGTAGGGGCGGCATGAGGGCGCCCGGGGGGGGGCTTCTCTTGCCTGGGTGTGGGGCGTCCGGGGTCGGGCGCTCTCCCACCCCCGACTGCCCGCCCTCTGGGCGGGCTGCCGGGGCCCACTACCCACTGGCTGTGGGTGCGGGGGGGTGCAGGCGTGGGGACCCGTCACCAACCCCACAGCGCGCGCTCTTGCGAGCTGGCTTTGCGCGCTGTGGGGGCGGCACGAGGGCGCCCGGGGGGGGCGCCTCCTGCCTGGGTGTGGGGCGTCCGGGGTCGGGCGCTCTCCCAACCCCGACTGCCCGCCCTCTGGGCGGGCTGCCGGGGCCCACTACCCACTGGCTGTGAATGTGGGGGGGTGCGGGCGTGGGGACCCGTCACCGACCCCACAGCGCGCGGTCTTGCGTGCTGTGGGGGCGGCATGAGGGCGCCCCGGGGGGGGCGCCTCTTGCCCGGGTGTGGGGCGTCCGGGGTCTGGCGCTCTCCCACCCCCGACTGCCCGCCCTCTGGGCGGGCTGCCGGGGCCCACTACCCACTGGCTGTGGCTGCGGGGGGGTGCGGGCGTGGGGACCCGTCACCAACCCCACAGCGCGCGCTCTTGCGAGCTGGCTTTGCGCGCTGTGGGGGCGGCACGAGGGCGCCCGGGGGGGGCGCGTCCTGCCTGGGTGTGGGGCGTCCGGGGTCGGGCGCTCTCCCACCCCCGACTGCCCGCCCTCTGGGCGGACTGCCGGGGCCCACTACCCACTGGCTGTGGGGGCGGCATGAGGGCGCCCGGGGGGGGCTTCTCTTGCCTGGGTGTGGGGCGTCCGGGGTCGGGCGCTCTCCCACCCCCGACTGCCCGCCCTCTGGGCGGGCTGCCGGGGCCCACTACCCACTGGCTGTGGGTGCGGGGGGGTGCGGGCGTGGGGACCCGTCACCAACCCCACAGCGCGCGCTCTTGCGAGCTGGCTTTGCGCGCTGTGGGGGCGGCACGAGGGCGCCCGGGGGGGGCGCCTCCTGCCTGGATGTGGGGCGTTCGGGGTCGGGCGCTCTCCCGACTCCGACTGCCCGCCCTCTGGGCGGGCTGCCGGGGCCCACTCCCCACTGGCTGCGGCTGCGGGGGGGGGCGGGCGTGGGGACCCGTCACCAACCCCACAGCGCGCGGTCTTGCGTGCTTTCCGGGCGGCATGAGGGCGCCCGGGGGGGGCGCCTCCTGCCTGGATGTGGGGCGTCCGGGGTCGGGCGCTCTCCCACCCCCGACTGCCCGCCCTCTGGGCGGGCTGCCGGGGCCCACTACCCACTGGCTGTGGCTGCGGGGGGGTGCAGGCGTGGGGACCCGTCACCAACCCCACAGCGCGCGCTCTTGCGAGCTGGCTTTGCGCGCTGTGGGGGCGGCACGAGGGCGCCCGGGGGGGGCGCCTCCTGCCTGGGTGTGGGGCGTCCGGGGTCGGGCGCTCTCCCAACCCCGACTGCCCGCCCTCTGGGCGGGCTGCCGGGGCCCACTACCCACTGGCTGTGGGTGTGGGGGGGTGCGGGCGTGGGGACCCGTCACCGACCCCACAGCGCGCGGTCTTGCGTGCTGTGGGGGCGGCATGAGGGCGCCCCGGGGGGGGCGCCTCTTGCCCGGGTGTGGGGCGTCCGGGGTCTGGCGCTCTCCCAAACCCGACTGCCCGCCCTCTGGGCGGGCTGCCGGGGCCCACTACCCACTGGCTGTGGCTGCGGGGGGGTGCGGGCGTGGGGACCCGTCACCAACCCCACAGCGCGCGCTCTTGCGAGCTGGCTTTGCGCGCTGTGGGGGCGGCACGAGGGCGCCCGGGGGGGGCGCGTCCTGCCTGTGTGTGGGGCGTCCGGGGTCGGGCGCTCTCCCACCCCCGACTGCCCGCCCTCTGGGCGGACTGCCGGGGCCCACTACCCACTGGCTGTGGGGGCGGCATGAGGGCGCCCGGGGGGGGGCTTCTCTTGCCTGGGTGTGGGGTACCGGGGTCGGGCGCTCTCCCACCCCCGACTGCCCGCCCTCTGGGCGGGCTGCCGGGGCCCACTACCCACTGGCTGTGGGTGCGGGGGGGTGCAGGCGTGGGGACCCGTCACCAACCCCACAGCGCGCGCTCTTGCGAGCTGGCTTTGCGCGCTGTGGGGGCGGCACGAGGGCGCCCGGGGGGGGCGCCTCCTGCCTGGGTGTGGGGCGTCCGGGGTCGGGCGCTCTCCCAACCCCGACTGCCCGCCCTCTGGGCGGGCTGCCGGGGCCCACTACCCACTGGCTGTGAATGTGGGGGGGTGCGGGCGTGGGGACCCGTCACCGACCCCACAGCGCGCGGTCTTGCGTGCTGTGGGGGCGGCATGAGGGCGCCCCGGGGGGGGCGCCTCTTGCCCGGGTGTGGGGCGTCCGGGGTCTGGCGCTCTCCCACCCCCGACTGCCCGCCCTCTGGGCGGGCTGCCGGGGCCCACTACCCACTGGCTGTGGGTGCGGGGGGGTGCAGGCGTGGGGACCCGTCACCAACCCCACAGCGCGCGCTCTTGCGAGCTGGCTTTGCGCGCTGTGGGGGCGGCACGAGGGCGCCCGGGGGGGGCGCGTCCTGCCTGGGTGTGGGGCGTCCGGGGTCGGGCGCTCTCCCACCCCCGACTGCCCGCCCTCTGGGCGGACTGCCGGGGCCCACTACCCACTGGCTGTGGGGGCGGCATGAGGGCGCCCGGGGGGGGCTTCTCTTGCCTGGGTGTGGGGCGTCCGGGGTCGGGCGCTCTCCCACCCCCGACTGCCCGCCCTCTGGGCGGGCTGCCGGGGCCCACTACCCACTGGCTGTGGGTGCGGGGGGGTGCGGGCGTGGGGACCCGTCACCAACCCCACAGCGCGCGCTCTTGCGAGCTGGCTTTGCGCGCTGTGGGGGCCGCACGAGGGCGCCCGGGGGGGGCGCCTCCTGCCTGGGTGTGGGGCGTCCGGGGTCGGGCGCTCTCCCACCCCCGACTGCCCGCCCTCTGGGCGGACTGCCGGGGCCCACTACCCACTGGCTGTGGGTGCGGGGGGGTGCGGGCGTGGGGACCCGTCACCAACCCCACAGCGCGCGGTCTTGCGTGCTGTGGGGGCGGCATGAGGGCGCCCGGGGGGGGCTTCTCTTGCCTGGGTGTGGGGCGTCCGGGGTCAGGCGCTCTCCCACCCCCGACTGCCCGCCCTCTGGGCGGGCTGCCGGGGCCCACTACCCACTGGCTGTGGGTGCGGGGGAGTGCGGGCGTGGGGACCCGTCACCAACCCCTCAGCGCGCGCTCTTGCGAGCTGGCTTTGCGCGCTTCGGGGGCGGCACGAGGGCGCCCCGGGGGGGCGCCTCCTGCCTGGGTGTGGGGCGTCCGGGGTCGGGCGCTCTCCCGACCCCGAATGCCCGCCCTCTGGGCGGGCTGCCGGGGCCCACTACCCACTGGCTGTGGGTGCGGGGGGGTGCGGGCGTGCGGACCCGTCACCGACCCCACAGCGCGCGGTCTTGCGTGCTGTGGGGGCGGCATGAGGGCGGCCCGGGGGGGGCGCCTCTTGCCTGGGTGTGGGGCGTCCGGGGTCTGGCGCTCTCCCACCCCCGACTGCCCTCCCTCTGGGCGGGCTGCCGGGGCCCACTACCCACTGGCTGTGGGTGCGGGGGGGTGCGGGCGTGGGGACCCGTCACCAACCCCACAGCGCGCGGTCTTGCGTGCTGTAGGAGCGGCATGAGGGCGCCCGCGGGTGGGCGCTTCTTGCCTCGGTGTGGGGCGTCCGGGGTCGGGCGGTCTCCCAAACCCGACTGCCCGCCCTCTGGGCGGGCTGCCGGGGCCCACTACCCACTGGCTGTGGCTGCGGGGGGGTGCGGGCGTGGGGACCCGTCACCAACCCCACAGCGCGCGCTCTTGCGAGCTGGCTTTGCGCGCTGTGGGGGCGGCACGAGGGCGCCCGGGGGGGGCGCGTCCTGCCTGGGTGTGGGGCGTCCGGGGTCGGGCGCTCTCCCACCCCCGACTGCCCGCCCTCTGGGCGGACTGCCGGGGCCCACTACCCACTGGCTGTGGGGGCGGCATGAGGGCGCCCGGGGGGGGGCTTCTCTTGCCTGGGTGTGGGGTACCGGGGTCGGGCGCTCTCCCACCCCCGACTGCCCGCCCTCTGGGCGGGCTGCCGGGGCCCACTACCCACTGGCTGTGGGTGCGGGGGGGTGCAGGCGTGGGGACCCGTCACCAACCCCACAGCGCGCGCTCTTGCGAGCTGGCTTTGCGCGCTGTGGGGGCGGCACGAGGGCGCCCGGGGGGGGCGCCTCCTGCCTGGGTGTGGGGCGTCCGGGGTCGGGCGCTCTCCCAACCCCGACTGCCCGCCCTCTGGGCGGGCTGCCGGGGCCCACTACCCACTGGCTGTGAATGTGGGGGGGTGCGGGCGTGGGGACCCGTCACCGACCCCACAGCGCGCGGTCTTGCGTGCTGTGGGGGCGGCATGAGGGCGCCCCGGGGGGGGCGCCTCTTGCCCGGGTGTGGGGCGTCCGGGGTCTGGCGCTCTCCCACCCCCGACTGCCCGCCCTCTGGGCGGGCTGCCGGGGCCCACTACCCACTGGCTGTGGGTGCGGGGGGGTGCAGGCGTGGGGACCCGTCACCAACCCCACAGCGCGCGCTCTTGCGAGCTGGCTTTGCGCGCTGTGGGGGCGGCACGAGGGCGCCCGGGGGGGGCGCGTCCTGCCTGGGTGTGGGGCGTCCGGGGTCGGGCGCTCTCCCACCCCCGACTGCCCGCCCTCTGGGCGGACTGCCGGGGCCCACTACCCACTGGCTGTGGGGGCGGCATGAGGGCGCCCGGGGGGGGCTTCTCTTGCCTGGGTGTGGGGCGTCCGGGGTCGGGCGCTCTCCCACCCCCGACTGCCCGCCCTCTGGGCGGGCTGCCGGGGCCCACTACCCACTGGCTGTGGGTGCGGGGGGGTGCGGGCGTGGGGACCCGTCACCAACCCCACAGCGCGCGCTCTTGCGAGCTGGCTTTGCGCGCTGTGGGGGCCGCACGAGGGCGCCCGGGGGGGGCGCCTCCTGCCTGGGTGTGGGGCGTCCGGGGTCGGGCGCTCTCCCACCCCCGACTGCCCGCCCTCTGGGCGGACTGCCGGGGCCCACTACCCACTGGCTGTGGGTGCGGGGGGGTGCGGGCGTGGGGACCCGTCACCAACCCCACAGCGCGCGGTCTTGCGTGCTGTGGGGGCGGCATGAGGGCGCCCGGGGGGGGCTTCTCTTGCCTGGGTGTGGGGCGTCCGGGGTCAGGCGCTCTCCCACCCCCGACTGCCCGCCCTCTGGGCGGGCTGCCGGGGCCCACTACCCACTGGCTGTGGGTGCGGGGGAGTGCGGGCGTGGGGACCCGTCACCAACCCCTCAGCGCGCGCTCTTGCGAGCTGGCTTTGCGCGCTTCGGGGGCGGCACGAGGGCGCCCCGGGGGGGCGCCTCCTGCCTGGGTGTGGGGCGTCCGTGGTCGGGCGCTCTCCCGACCCCGAATGCCCGCCCTCTGGGCGGGCTGCCGGGGCCCACTACCCACTGGCTGTGGGTGCGGGGGGGTGCGGGCGTGCGGACCCGTCACCGACCCCACAGCGCGCGGTCTTGCGTGCTGTGGGGGCGGCATGAGGGCGGCCCGGGGGGGGCGCCTCTTGCCTGGGTGTGGGGCGTCCGGGGTCTGGCGCTCTCCCACCCCCGACTGCCCTCCCTCTGGGCGGGCTGCCGGGGCCCACTACCCACTGGCTGTGGGTGCGGGGGGGTGCGGGCGTGGGGACCCGTCACCAACCCCACAGCGCGCGGTCTTGCGTGCTGTAGGAGCGGCATGAGGGCGCCCGCGGGTGGGCGCTTCTTGCCTCGGTGTGGGGCGTCCGGGGTCGGGCGGTCTCCCACCCCCGACTGCCCGCCCTCTGGGCGGGCTGCCGGGGCCCACTACCCACTGGCTGTGGGTGCAGCGAGATGCGGGCGTGGGGACCCGTCACCAACCCCACAGCGCGCGCTCTTGCGAGCTGGCTTTGCGCGCTGTGGGGGCGGCACGAGGACGCCCGGGGGGGGCACCTCCTGCCTGGGTGTTGGGCGTCCGGGGTCGGGCGCTCTCCCACTCCCGACTGCCCGCCCTCTGGGCGGGCTGCCAGGGCCCACTACCCACTGGCTGTGGGTGCGGGGGGGTGCGGGTGTGCCTCGCGTGTGTGCGTGCGCGTGCCCTGCTTGGCCGGGTCGGGCGGGCCGGCCTCCCGGGCGCGTTTTGGTGCGCGTCACCTTTCCTTTGGCCGTTCTTGGTTCGCTCTTTGCTTGCTCGGCCCCCACGGGCTGGGGTTGCCCTGTTTGTGGTTGTTGTTGGGTTTTTTTGTCTCTTTTCCCCTTCTCCACCTCGTTGTGCCCCCGTTGTGTCCGGCTTTGCGTGTTTTCCGTCCCCGGGTGCCTTGGGCCTTGGCGTCTTGTCCCCCCCCCCCCCTTTTTTTTTTCCCTCCACCCCCTCTGTCCGCCGCGTTGTCTCCTGCTTTGCGTGTTTTCCGGCCTGGGCTGCCCTTGGCCTTGGCGTCTTGTTGCCCCCCCCCCCCTTTTTTTTTGTGTGCTGCCGTGTGGTGCTGTGCTGTGGTGCACTGTCGTCTTTTTTTGCTTTTCTTCCTGCTGGTGGCGCTGGTTTCCTGTTGTTCCCCGTTGGCTCTGGGCTCCGGGCCGGTTCCGGGTCGTTTCTGTCTCTGTGCTCTGCCTGTGCGGTGCTGTGCTGGCGTGCCTGCCTCGTTGCTCTCTGCTCGCTGCCCTCTTGCCCTCGCGGGGCTGGCTGGTGTTTTGTGTTGTTGCCTGTTGTGTTTGTGTGTTTGCTGTTGGGCCCCGCTGTCCTCTGTTGTCTCCTGGTGGGTCCTGGTGGCTCCTGGTGTCGTGTCTCGGTGGCGTGCTGTGGTGTGTCCCTGGGTGCTGTGCTGCGCCGTGTTGCTGCGTCTTGTGCCCTGGCGTTGCGTTGTTGTGCGCTGTGTTGTTTCGTTTTGCTCCGTTTGGTGCTGCCGCGCGCTGTGTTGTGCCCTGGGGCGCTGTCCGTCGTCTTGGGGTCCTGTGCCTTCTGGCGACGTGTTTTGTCTTGTCCCCCCGCGATGTGTGTGTTTTGCTGTGGTGTGTCGCCGCGTGGTGTTGTTCGCCGTTGTGCTTTGTGCCGTGTGCGCCCTGGGGTGTCGTGTTGTGCGTTTCCTGTCGTCTCCGCCCTGTGCGGTGTTGCTGTGTGGCCCGCTCTCCCTCGGTGCCCTGCTCCCCTGTGCTGTGCCTCGTGGTGCTGCGCTGGCGCGTGGTGCCGTGGTGTCCTGTCCTGCCGCCTTGTTGGGTTTGTTTCTTGCGTGGGTGTGGTTGTACCAACTTGTAAAACCGCTGCAAAATTTCGTAAAATATTTTTTTTTCCCCTTTTTTTGGCTTTTGAAAATGAAATAAAATTATACACGACCCAAAACACTCGCGTGCAGCAAGTCCATGTACGCTGCTGTGCCTTACGTGTTACCCGTCGTTCTTGATGTTCTTGGCCTTGTACTTGTGCGTGGCGTCGTGGAGCGTGTTGTTGTCCGTTGCTAAGGGTTGGCCGCGTTCCTCCAGGGCCGCCGCCTGAGCTGCAGGGCAAGGGGAGTGATGGGCACGAGGGTGGGGAGGGAGGTGCATGGAGAAGAAGAACAAAAAGGCGGCAGGGCGCGACGTGAGGGGTCGTGGCGAGTTATGAGAAATTCTCGAGTTTTACGCGCTGCTCGCGACGCGTTTTTCTTTGCGCCTATAGCGAGTTAGACGACGGCAGGGACGGCGTTGGGGTCCTACGAGGGTTACGGTGCTTACGGCGTTAACTATTCACCTATTTCACGTCGAAAAAATTTTCGTCGCGTTTTTGCGCGTTGGCCTAAGCGTTTTTATGCTAATTAGCTTTATTTTCAGCTATTCAGAAAGTTTTTTCGTCGTGTTTTACCTATCTTTTTATTTCGTTCTGGGACAGGGCCCCAGCGCGCGCGACGAGCTCTCAAGTGGTGGGGTTTCCGGCTGGTGTGTGGTGTGGTTGGTCACTCGCCACTCCTGGCGGAGGTTCCTGTGTGCTACGCCCCGCCACTCCTGGCTGGGTTTCGCTGCCGGTGGTGGTGTGCGGTTCCCCTCCACTCCTGGCTGGGGTCTGCTGGCAGCGGTGGTGCGTGGTGTGTGGTGTGTGGTGTGTGGTGTGTGGTGTGCGGCGGTGGTGTGTTGGTGGGGTTGTGGCTGGTGTGTGGTGTGGTTGGTTCCTCGCCACTCCTGGCGGAGGTTCCTGTGTGCTACTCCCCGCCACTCCTGGCTGGGTTTTGCTGCCGGTGGTGGTGGGCGTTCCTCGCCACTCCTGGCGGAGGGTCCCGGGCGCGGTTCCCCACCACTCCTGGCTGGGTTTCGCTGGCGGCGGTGGTTTGTGGTGTGTGACGTGTGGTGTGTGGTGTGTGGTGTGCGGCGGTGGTGTGTTGGTTGGGTTGTGGCTGGTGTGTGGTGTGGTTGGTCCCTCGCCACTCCTGGCGGAGTTTCCTGTGTGCTACTCCCCGCCACTCCTGGCTGGGTTTCGCTGCCGGTGGTGGTGGGCGGTCCTCGCCACTCCTGGCTGAGGGTCCCGGGCGCGGTTCCCCGCCACTCCTGGCTGGGGTCCGCTGGCGGCAGTGGTGTGTGGTGGGGTTGTGGCTGGTGTTTGGTGTGGTTGGTCCCTCGCCACTCCTCGCGGAGGTTCCTGTGTGCTACTCCCCGCCACTCCTGGCTGGGTTTCGCTGCCGGTGGTGGTGTGCGGTTCCCCGCCACTCCTGGCTGGGGTCTGCTGGCGGCGGTGGTGTGTGGTGTGTGGTGTGTGGTGTGTGGTGTGTGGTGTGCGGCGGTGGTGTGTTGGCGGGGTTGTGGCTGGTGTGTGGTGTGGTTGGTCCCTCGCCACTCCTGGCGGAGGTTCCTGTGTGCTACTCCCCGCCACTCCTGGCTGGGTTTCGCTGCCGGTGGTGGTGGGCGGTCCTCGCCACTCCTGGCTGAGGGCCCCGGGCGCGGTTCCCCGCCACTCCTGGCTGGGGTTCGCTGGCGGCGGTGGTGTGTGGTGGGGTAATGGCTGGTGTGTGGTTCTGGTTGGTCCCTCGCCACTCCTGGCGGAGGTTCCTGTGTGCTACTCCCCGCCACTCCTGGCTGGGTTTCGCTGCCGGTGGTGGTGTGCGGCTCCCCGCCACTCCTGGCTGGGGCCCGCCGGTTGTGGTGGTGTGTTTCGCGGGTGGGGGTGTCCTTTGTTGTGTGTGTTTGTGGTGTGTGTGGGTGTGCGCGGTGGCCGTGCTGTGTTGTGTGTCGCGTGTTTGTGGTGTCTGCGTTGTTGGTGGTGTGGTGTGGTGGTGCGGTGGGTGTGTCTTCCGCGTGTGCTGGTGTGTGTGGTTGCGTGTGTGTGGTGTGCCGGTGGTCTGCGGTTTGGTGTCCCCGCCCCTTGCCTCTCCTGGGCGTTGGCCGTGGGCGTGGTTCCCCGCCACTCCTGGCTGGGGTCCACTGGTTGTGGTGGTGGGGGCCCTGGGTGCCCTTCTCCTTGGTCTTGGTGTGTGTGTGTGCGCTGTGTGGCCCTTCGTGTTGGTGTGGGTGGCGTGGGGGGGGTCGTGCGCGGTATGGCTGCCGTGCGTGTGCGTGTGTGTGCTTGCGGTGTGTGGTTGGTGGGGTGTGTCATACCTTGGTTGGTTCTCGTCGTCCGTCGTCGGCATGGTTCAAAAAGCAGAAGAAGAGGTCCTGTAGACGCGTAGCAGAAATGCGTGGCATGCGTGATGCGTAGTACGTACCTCTCTTTTTGTCCCACCGTGTTTTCTTCCCCTGTAGAGAAGGAGCGTGTGCAGCTCTTTTGGGGGTTGGTTAGTTGTTTTTGCGTGTTGTGCCTTGTGTCTCCTCCTTTTTTGTTTTTCTTTCCGTAGCGTCTTCGATAACACACCTCTTTGCCTTGTGTTTCCCCTATAGAGAGGGCGTGGAAGGCGCTTTTGTGTTTTCTTTTCGTAACATACTTGTCATACCTTGTGCAGCTTCTTGTTGTCGTCCCCTATAGAGAAAGCGTGTGCTTGTTTGTGGGTGGGGCGGGAGTGGGGTTTCATACCATGTTTCTCCTTTGTCTTGTCTCCGTCTTCTTGCTTCTTGCGGCCTTGTGTACGTTTGTATTTTCGTGTGCGGTCCGTCCCTTTGGCGCCTTCCCTCGCATTCTTAACATACTTGTTCGCCATACCATTGTTTCCCCGTGGTACGTGGCCATCCCCTATAGTGAGAGCGTGTGCGTGTTTGCGGGCGGGGCGGGGTGGGGTTTCATACCATGTTTCTCCTTGCTCTTGTCTCCGTCTTCTTGCACCTTGCGGTCTTGTCTATGTGTGTGCGTGTGTGCGTGGTCCGTCCCTTTGGCGCCCTCCTTTGCATTCTTAACATACTTGCTTGCCATACCATTGTTTCCCCGTGGTTCTTGGGCATTGCCTATAGCGAGAGCGCGTGCACGTTGTTAGGGTGGGGCGGGGGTGGGGTTTCATACCATGCTTCTCTTTGACCTTGTCTCCGTTTTCTTTCACTTTGCGGCCTTGCGTACGTTCGGGTATGTGTGCGTGGTGTGCTCCCTTGGCGCCCTCCTTCGTATTTTTAACATACTTGTTTGCCTTTTCATTGTTTCCCCATTGTCCGTGGCCGCCCCATACCTTTTGCGCTTTTGTTGTTTTTTTTTTCGTCGTGTATCTCGCGGTGGTCGGAGCCTATGGAGGAATATGGGGGATATATGGTTGTGGTTTGTGTTTGTGGGCATACCTTTTGACGTGCCTGGTGGTTCGTCGTTCTTTTTTGCGTGCGGTGTTGTCCCTTGGGCGCCCTCCTTCGCAACATACTTGGTTTTCTCATCTACGCATGTGTAGCGGTGGATATGATATGTAGGATGCATGGGGCCGTAACATACTTGGTTGTCATACCATTGTTTTCCCGTGGTCCGTGGTTGTGTTTTCTTTGTTTGTGGTTTGGTGTTTCTCCTTTTGTTGTGTTTCCTTCTCTTTTTTTTTTGACGCGCACAAGCCGCCTAGCTCCTATGGCACGCACGTTGCTAGGTGGTTTGGAGCACGCAATGTTCATTTTCTTCGTCGTCGCGGCTCGCTTGTTCTCGGTGTTCGCCTCTATTCTTCGTCTTTGTTGTTGGAGCGCGCACAAGTCCCTAGCGCCTAGGATACGCACTTTGCTAGGTGTTTTAAGGCATGCAACGCTCAACTTCCTCGCTGTCGCGACTCTGTTGTTCTTCTTTTTCTGTGTGTGTCCTAAATTTTGCGACCTCGCCAAACAGCGGCGCAAAATTTTTGTGGGGGTTTCTGAGGTCGGAAAAATGGATTTTGCGCTTTATTTTTTCTGGTTGTGCGTCTTTTTCTTGGTTTTTCATTTTCTTCTGCTGCGATCGCGCGACGGATTAATCAAGTGGAGCACATATGTGGAATCGAAGGTCATTGGTGTCGAGTCATTGTGTTTAGAAGGATTGGTCGATTACTCAATCCAAGCCGGAGATATTGTAATATATTTGGGCAGTTTTCAGGGCACTTTTGCGTGTTTTTTTGCTAATTTTGCTGTTTTTTGCCCGTCATGATGTCAAGTGGCGACTGTGTATCCCAACGTTGCGTTCAATTGACATCATGACCCAAGTATGTTCTCAGGGTACATACTTCGGTGCCCAACATATCTTGGACCCGGCGAACAACTCCCCTTGGGCTTTGCATACCGTGGCCGCCATGTTGGCGATTTGGGACGATCCCAAATCATGGGCTCACTTGGCGACCCTGCCATTCCCAAAACCAAAGGGGTTTGGGCGACGCCCAAAAGATATGTTGGACGCATATGACTTGATACCAATCCTATGGCACACTCCGGTCCAAGTCGGGCATGTGCCTCATTTGCGCCAACCAGGAGTGTGCGCATTTTCGGCCATTTTGAGCAATTTTCCACATTTTCTGCCCGCCGTGCACCATGTTCAGCCCCCTCGTGCACGCCGGACGCATGGACCAATGGACCATATATGACATGGGTGTTATGGATATTGCTCACAATGGTTCGCACACCACGTGGGCGAAGCGGAGCAACATTCGTCAAGGTCCTAGCCCAAAGTGAGTGTGGACGATTTTGCCATTTTGGCAATTGTGGACCCAGTTTGGATTGTCACCACGCCGAGTGGCATGGAGATCTTTGGGAGCCAAGTGCATGGGAGTCTTCGTTGGACTCATGGTGGATTGCGTATGGAATGGGGGATCCGATCTGTAAGCCGGCGTGGAGATATACTATTGAGGGCACCCCCGATCTTGGCTCATTTTGAGCAGCCAAAATGACCCCCTTTTAGGACCCCAATTTCACCCCCCCGGGTGGTCAATTGGCGGCCCCACCTCTTTATGCCCACAATGAGCCCGGACCTAATTTCAAGTTGTGCACTCAGATATAGGTCCTAGGTCCTGCCTCCTATCCTGTGAGCCATTGGCCTTGCCCTGGCCGGGCGAGCCACGCGTGGGAATGATGCCAATTTTGGTGATTTTGGCATCATGACCCCACTTGATGAACACGTGGTGCCCTGATGCCGGGACCTCAGAG
Source organism: Eutreptiella sp. 'Long Island Sound 2002' (assembly GCA_964036045.1). NCBI lineage: Eukaryota > Euglenozoa > Euglenophyceae > Eutreptiales > Eutreptiaceae > Eutreptiella > Eutreptiella sp. 'Long Island Sound 2002'. The sequence continues at coordinate 139,321,964 of OZ038383.1, read as the reverse complement.
GGAACCAGGTTGGGGGAGGGCTCCAGAGAGATTGTACTCGAAGGGCATAGGGTCAGTTGCCTCGTCCCTACCTCTGGCAGGTCCGGACGAGGGGTCCATTTTGGTGTTTGGAGCCAATATCAGTTCCGGCTGAAACAGCCCATTTTCAGCTACCAACTCCTAGGGGATAATGCTGGGGCCTTTCCTCCGGCTCAGAGGGGAGTCCGGACCTGCCGTTAGGGGAGCATTGGGAGCGACTGTCGGTTGGCCTTGGACCCACTTGGTTCCCAGGAACTCGCCTGTGGCTGGGCGGGACACCTCCCCTATTGGCAGGGTTTCAGGGTCCGGACTGAGCAGGGCATGGGTTGTGTTTGAGCCCCCGCCCCCGCCAGCCACTGAGAGGGTCGGACCTGGGATTGGGATATGAGTTGGGACTGAGTGTCTATCGTCCTGTGATGCCCTTACCCCAGTCCAGTCTTAACCCCATGTGTACATATCCTGATGTGTTGCTGTACATACTTTTGTTCCCTTGTTTCAGAGTGGCAAGGATCCTGAAACGCTTTGTCACATGACACGAGCGTGATGATGCCCCTGTGAGCGCAGTGCTTTGCCTGCCTGCTTGCTTGTGCGTGTCCACCGCAGCGTCCCGTGGCCAGGCCACCCCACGGAAACGCGTCGGTAAATCAGAAGAATGATTGAAGATGATGGTGACAGGCAGATTCTCAGAGGTCTAATTGTTCATCATCAGGACATGATGCAGAAATGACATGATGGGTCATGATGGGGCACATGAATGGCTCCATGATGGCCAGTCCTACTGAGTGGGCAGTTCGAGAGATAAAGGTCAGAACTGAACTATGGTGATAGTAAAAGGCCCAGAAACCACAGAAACATATCTTTTTGATGTATTTTATACTCAAGAGACTTGTGCATATTTTTGGGTCATTTGTTTAGCCTTTTATGCCATGGACCTACAATCAATGGTGGACTTTCATCAGCAAGTTTGATCCTGAATGTTTGCTTTGTGCCAGGGTGTAAGGCAGAAATCTTTCTGGTAGCCGAGGCCGGAGTTGTAGCAACTCCAGGACCCTGCTTGGCGGATTTTTGAATATTTTGAAAATTGAAAAATCTGAGATTTTCATCATCTCAATCATCATCACATTTCATCAACCCCAGGCTAGCCCTCTAGTTCTACAACCCAGCTGTTTGACATGGCCCCACCCAAAAGTTCAAAGGCAAAAAGGCGAGAAGATAAGACACTCAGAAGGGTACGTGTGCGTTCAGGGATAAGGTTAAGAGGGCGCGCCGAGCGAGAGAGAGTCAGGGCAATGAAGGCAAGGGATGCAAGGTTCAGAGAGTCAGAGAAGTCAAGGTTGAGAGAGTCAGAGAAACCAACATCGCAGGGCGCTAACACTCTAACAGAAGCAAAGCCTGTACCAACTCCCTCGCAATCTTCTTGGTGCGCGCACGAAGACACTCATGCGCATCGAGAGAGGGTAAGGCTCGCGCCCCAAGTAGGTCCTGCGCGCGAGACAAGGCTGCGCGGGAAGCCAGGATACCATTCGAGACTGATCTTGTGCGCGAAGCAAGACCCATGCGTGAAGCAATGCAGGTGCCAGGAACTGGTTATGCGAACAAAGAGTGGACCACACGCACATGCGAGGCTGGTTCTTCGCGCGCAAGTGGACGAACACGTGAAGTTGATGCGGAGTTCGAATGGTTAGAAGATCTTGCAGAACACCTAAAAACAATGGGCAAGGACAAGGTGTTGAGGGACCTATTGTCGCGCGACGACAAGAATGAAAGCGACCAGTTGCACAATCTACATGAGTACGAACTACCACCTCGCGCCACTGGGAAAGAACATGACCCTACGCTACACGACCTCTTACACAAAATGGAAACACTGACACTGGAACTGAATCAGCTGAAGGATGGCACCAAGTTGACAGACCTAGACACCACCATCACAGGGTTGTCGTACCTAGGTGACAAGCGCTCGCCCTTTGTTCCACGACAAACCTATGGCAAGTCGACACCCTCGTTCAAGAAGTCAGTACCAATCAAGACGCTACACGAAGCACACCTACATGGCCTTCGAATTCTTGCGTGCTTGGTGGTGCCAAGGGAACTCGAAACTGAAGATTCTGAAGAAGAAGCAGATCGAAGGAGAGAATGGAAGGGTGTCGCCACAGCGAAGATCCAAACACCACTGCCTTTGTTCACTGGAAGGAACATTGTCTTCTGGGCAAAGGACTTCACGCGCTTTCTGAGACTCACAGGTCAAACCAAGGCGTCCTACATGATCAAAGCCGACCTCATGGTGACTGGGTCCAAGACAGACTAGTTGCGCGAACTCCTAGAAGACCTATTATCCGAATCTAACACCTTTGTGGAGTTCCTTTCTAAGATTGCGGAGACCTCCCCTGTGTTCGAGACTGACATGCACATTCGCCAACAACTCATAGATCTCTCCAAGTTTAAGGAGTTCCCCAAACTGGACGAGATCAATCAGATGGAGGCAAGAATCAGAAAGCTGATGGCAAGGCTTACGTGTGGTTACTCGGAGTACGACAAACTGATTCTGTTGCGCAGCAAGATCCCAGCGAAAAAATGGTCAGAGTGCAAAGACACGCCAGCACGCAAGGCCCTTACCCACAGCTACTCCGATCTACTGAGACTGCTCAAAGCCCTGTCTATGGAGCTAGAGTCTGATCAAGCCGCCGACCGCCACGCGCACCTCGACTACGCGCAGTACAACGCTGAGGCCGAACTGTTCACTGGTGAAGGCAAAGGAGAAGGCAAAGGCGGTGGCAAAGGAAAAGGAAAAGGTCGAGGACGAGGCGGCGGCAAACGCAAAGGTGGAAGAGGCTGGCAATGGACGCAAGAACATCCACCACCTGCTTTCAAGGTTACCATCTACTGCGAATACTGTGGAAAAAGGAACCACACAGCGTCGAACTGCTGGAAGAAGCAAAAGGATGACAAGAGACAACAAGAAGACTGGAATGCACAACAGCAAGCACCAAAGCAAGGTCAACCTGTCAACCCCAAGTCGGGCACGCAGCCATTTCAGAAGCCTGCGCCGAAGCCTGCCCCTTCACCGACGCCAGCATTTCTGCCAAAACCAGCACCGAATCCCGCTCTTGTGGCAGCACCTGAAGAGGAAGGAAGCAATAAAAAGAAGAGGAAGCTGTTGTCCATGGAGAAGTACCTTCTCAAGCAATGCGAGAAGCACGGGATTTCACTCAAGACCCTTCAGGCCACACAGAAGTGGAGGGGTGGGACCTCGGGAAAGAGGCTCTACGCGTGCCTGGTCTCAATGGGGGAGCAAAAGTATCATGGGTTACTCGACACGGGCGCCAGTAACAGCTTAGTGGCGGAGAGACTGGTGGAGCAAGGCCAGACGCAAATGGGTGAAATTTTCGGAGTCAAGGTTGGCAACGGAGCTGTACAGCTGACAAGTGGGGAGACGGAAGAAGTTGTTCACGTGGGACGAGAGGACATCCCTTTCTCGTTCGCCACCTTCGACACCGACGCGTTTAACGTGATCCTGGGAAACGACTTCTTTGAAGCCAACCGGCACATCAAGTACCTCTCCCTGCAAGCGCCCAACCATTTACTGGTTCAGAGACATGGGCAACTCGTGCAAGTCCCACTGAACGAGGACACCACACCAAAACCCTCCGTGCAGGTCATCCAAGGTCTGTCACTCAACTTAGGTGCAGACATGAAGCTGGAAGGTATGGTGGCCCTCCACGCGCAGCTCGCTCGTACTGAGAACTACAAGCTTTCGACGGAGATGAAGAGACAAGGGTTTGCGGACTTATCTTTGGAAGGAGATCCGACGGGTTCGTACTTCATTGAGCTGTTCGCGTCGAAGCAGAACGCGGACTCACAATTTTACTGCAACTGTAAGGACAACTCCGCCTTTTGGTACCAATTGGGGGGGGCTACAAAGGTGGAAGCAGTTGTACGCAAATCCAAGGTTCTCCCAACTCTTAAGAGTTCTGGTCAAGATGGCGATCGACCGAGCGCGTTTAGTTTTAGTAGTACCAGAAGGGAAGAAATGGGAAAGTAAAGGAGCGAAGTGGAAAGAACTCCTCGAAAGACTGACTATCTCGAAGATCATCCTACCCGACCTGCCGATGTACAGCCAAGACGGGAGTGAAGAAATTTTACCGAAGCCTTCCTGGCGAACATGTCTCTATCTACTGGACGGGGATACCAAACCCGTACCGATGGAAGAACTCGACCAGGAGGAGGTACAGTGGGTCACAAGGCAGAACCGAGGTTGGGGAAAAGCAAAGATGCTAAGCAAATTCCCTGATCACCCTGAGGTCAAATGGGGGGAACGAGAACCTGTCGTCAATGCTCCGACGCTGGACGTGGAAAGTGATAGCGAAGGAGAAGAGGAGACCTGTGCAGCAAACACAGGAGACAACATCAGGAATCCGAGTGTGTCGACCATCCCGATTCACAACTCTGAAGGGTACGAATCAGTGAAATGGGACGATTTGGTGGATGCACTACTACTCGAAACTGAACCTGACATACCTCCGCAACGAGGACAACTCGATGACCAAGCCAAGTGCTGACAAGACAACCCACTCTGAAAAAAGGGATCCTCAGTGGGCGAAGCCCAGCAAGGACAGTTGGCCCATCGGGGAGCACGAGAAGGAGGATCTCAAACAACTTCTCTTCCATCGAGTAGAACACCTACAAGAAAATCAGAAGAGAGAGGAATGGCGAGAAAAGCAACTGAAGCTTAAGATGAAATTGGGTATGACTGTCTATGTCCCTGAATACGACGAGGATCCGTCAACCTGTACATGCGAGTACCAAGGAACCTGGGAGATGTCCCACGTGTGTCACTGCCACCAAGCGAGTACTCTAACTCTGCGAGAAGTGCGTAAACTACTGCAGAAATACGGCGATCGGAGCGCGAAAGAACATACTTCCTGCTGCGACGAGTGTCACGGAAGTCTCGACCTCTGTCAATTTCACCAAGTGGATCCTGACGAGATCAAAGAAGTACTTACACTCAAGCAGGAGTTTGGACAAAGCAACCTGGCGGCTTCTGACGATTTCAAGAACAAGATCCAAGAACACGATCCCCGAGTCGCTGAAGTCCTCGCAAGGTACGAAGAAGCCTTCCGACCTTTACCACCTCCCGGGTCAAGCAAGAAACTGGTCAGAATGGACTTAGAGTTGAAGCCCGAGTACCAGGACCAGCGGATTACTTCTGGAGGTTACCCCTGCTCTAAGGAGGGGCAGGACGAGATCATGACGCAAGTCCTAGAGCTGGTGGAAGCGGGGATGTGCGAAGCCTACAAGGACAAGGAAATCCCTGAGCACTGCTCGCCGTGTTTCTTGGTGGCCAAACCTGGATCGACAGCGAAAAGGCTAGTCGTCGACTATCGCAAGCTGAACAAAATGATCAAACTGCACGCCGGCAGTCTCCCTGTGATGGAAAACACCATCGAAAATGCCGCGTCGTGCAAGTTCAAGTCCAAGATGGACAAAAGATCAGGGTTTCGGCAAGTCGATTTGAGGGAGCGTGCCAAGGAGTTGATGGCGTTTCGGACACCAAACAGAAGGGTGTTCCGATGGCTGTCATGCCCTTTGGTATCGCCAACGCCCCCGCGCTGTTCCAGGAGTTGATGAACCAGGTGCTCACTATCTTCAAACAGCGACCCGCAGTCCAGGCGTTGCTTGAACGAGGAGCGGTTGCCGAAGCTCACATCAACGACGTGCTGCTAGGCACGAACTCGATCAAGGACCACCTGCCGTTGCTGTTGGAGTTTTTCGACGTGTGTGTGGAGCAGAATCTCCGTATCAAACTGGAGAAATGCGAATTCCTCAAAACTGAGCTGGAGTACCTTGGATTCCGAGTGGCAGACGGTCACTGGGGACCGTGTGAGGACAAACTGAAGCCACTGATGGATTTTACGATCGATGGAGTCAAAGGGAAAGCCGAAGGAGTCAAGAAGATAAGGCAATTTATTGGAGGTTGCAACTTCTACAGGCGCCACGTCAGGAATTTCACTGAGTCCTGGGCTATACTGACCGACCTCATCAAAGACAACACTCAATGGAAATGGACAGACGAGGAGAAAAGCAAGGTGGAGGAACTGAAGGAGAAAATCTGCAAAGCAATACCTCTGGGAGTGCCGCGGCCGAAGGGAGAGATTGTCTTCGTCTCGGACGGCTCGAACGTGGGCGAAGGTGGTACTCTTTTTCAATGCCAAGCGCTCCGACCTGAACAGTGTCACAAAACCGATGAAAGGCTCAGAACACAAGGAGTGAACCGAGACGGCAGTCTGAAGCACTCGTACAACGAAGACGAATGGTGACTTGTTCCACTTGGACATTGGAATTAGAAGTGGAATGCAGCGCGCTCCAAGTACCACAAGTACGAGCATGAACTGCTGGGAGGAGTACTGGTCCTCGTCAGTCAACAGAGGATCATTGGTAACAATCCAGTCACCTGGCTCTGTGATCAGGATTCGGTCAGGTACGTTATGGACTCACCGCCTCCCGAACAAAAGAGACTACCGCGATGGTGGGTATTCCTATCCCAACTACGACTAGCCGCTCACCACATCCAAGGACTCCAGAACGAGCTAAGCGATTACCTGAGCCGCAACTCGTTCGACGAACGCTTGGGGCAATCTTTAGAGAAATGGCAAAGGACGCGTTCGCCAAGACGGATGTGGAGCTCGACCTATTCATGAAGACCACGCAACCGCAGAAGAAGTGCGGAAAGGAGGAACTGTTGAAGGATTACGCTGCGATTATAAAGCAACTACAACCACGGCAAGTCAAGCTGATCGCCGGCGAACAGTGGGCAATGACTAAAGACGCGCTGTACAAGGAGGACCGAGTCTGTGTGCCTGAATCCCATCTTGAGGACACACTCCGACAGAGCCACACTGTCAACGGTCATCCTGCAGTGCAGAGGTCCTTGTGGTTCTTCGACCGCCACTTTCACTGCAACAGCAATGAGTCAGAGACGAAGAGACTTATGACCGAAGTGAAGAAAGACTGCCACTGCATCCTGGGGAAACCGGACAGTGAAGTCGATCGCGGAGAAATGGGAAATCTGCCCATACCTCATATGGTGAACTCTGTCGTGTACCTCGACTTCATGCACCTGCCGCACTATGCCGGGCACAACTTTGCGTTGATGATCACGTGCGGGCTCTAGAGATTTGCAAGGGTCTTCCCTATGAACAAGAAGGCGGACAGCGAGACCGTGCTGAAGACTTTGTTTGAAGAATGGGTACAAGTCTATGGTTTACCGAAGGTCATCCACTCTGATCAGGACGTGCGCTTAACATCAGCAGGCAACTGGTACCGAGGTACTGGAAACACTTGGTTGCGAGATACAATTCGGTACGCCCTATCTACACACCAAGAACGCACTCTGCGAGAGGCAAATCCGCTCCTTCAAAACAGTTGTGCGGATTTTCATGGCGCAGGAGAAGGGGAGGAAGTGGTTGAGAGTCCTACCGTACGCAATATACCTGATGCACAACCAGGTGTCCACGCGTACTGCTTTCTCACCGCACGAGCTCTTCTTTGGTCGTCCTGGTTTCCACATGGAGTTACCGACGCCACAGGACGCGAATCCTAAGGTGAAAGAGTGGATGGAGAAGCAAGCGACGTTGGCAAGCAAGGCCAAAGAACTGCTTCAGAGGATCAGAGAACGTGAGAACACACGCAGCAACCGTGGGCGCAAACCCATCGAATACCAAATCGGAGACATGGTACTCGTGCACCACAGGAGGTTACCGCGCTGGAAGAAGAACGACCTAGATCTACCCTACTATGGTCCTTTTATGGTCACGGATGTGGGTCCTAGTTCGGTTAAAGTACGCGCAAGCCCGAGGTTTGGGGGAGAGATCGAAGTCGGCTTCCCTTTCCTCAAGAGGTACACCCTGATGGACGAGTACGACCTGGATTTGGAGGGTTTCGACGACGAAGTGGCGGCTGAGGAGGATGAGCTCAACGACGATCAAGATGAGGACATGACGTCGGAGCTCGGCAGCGCGGAGGTCTCTGAAGGAGAAGGACAGCTGCCGGATATGGACACGAAGAAGATGAAGGCAAAGGGATTTTACAAGGTGGAAGCTATTCTGCGTTCGAAGTACAGGCATGGCTGGAGATTCTTGGTCAAGTGGGAGGGTTACTCTATGGCAGAAGCAACATGGGAACCCTACACGGCGTTTATCCTGGACCAAGGAAATGTGAGTTTGGTACTTCGGGACTACTGCAATGCCAACGAACATGAGAGAGTGCTCAAACTAGCGGAGATTAAGAGTAAGAAGGAGCACGAAAAGCACCACAAGTAAGAACCTGAAGACTCTTCACCAAAGTCAGCCGACTCCACGGGCGAAGGACCAAGCACGTTCACGGACACCGTCTCCGAGCATTCCTCACCCACTGCAGCCGGATCAGCAGCCGCAGGCGCAGCCGGATCAGCAGCCGCAGGCGCAGCCGGATCAACAGCCAAAGGCGCAGCCGGATCATCAGCCGCAGGCGCAGCCGGATCAACAGCCAAAGGCGAAGCCGGATCATCAGCCACAGGCACAGCCGGATCAACAGCCGCAGGCGCAGCCGGATCATCGGCCACAGGCACAGCCGGATGGACAGCCATAGGCACAGCCGGAGCAACAGCCGCTGGCACAGCCGGATCATCAGCCACAGGCGCACTCGGATCATCAGCTGCAGGCACCAATGCAGGCACCTGTCCCGGGTCCACAGCTCCTGGCAGCCAACGAGGCTCGCTCAGCAAGACGCTGTCCAGCTGAGCATCTGCCCAGTACAGCCGAAGCGCATCAGAGTTTGGCACTACTGCCCAACGGCCGACGGGCTCCAGCTGGCGCCCAGGCCCGAAGAGGGCCTAGACGGGCAGGTGGGAGCGGGGGAAGGGAATGCGAGTGTTGGTGCGGGGGGGGAGGGATGCGGGGAGGCGGAGTGCCGGACAAGGAGAGCGGAGAATTGTAGATCGACTTAAGGGTAGATGCAGGAGATGGTGATGCAGGGGATGCACCAGAAGAAGAAGAAGAAGGAGGAGGAGGAGGAGGTGGCATTGGTGGCGGCGCCAGAGCCGCAGGGAGCGGCACGTTTGCCAACTGAGGCGGCGGTGGTACCGCTGGGGCTGCTGGTGCTGGCAGTGGCAACAGCATGTGCAAGAAGGGCACGGGCTCCGACAAAGTGCCACTGGGGGTACTGGATGCAGGGGGAAGTTTGGGGTAGGGTTTGGCTGGTTTTGGTAGGGGCTTGGGCTTAGGCTTGGGCTTAGGCTTGGGCACGCCTTTACCAGTCGACTTACTACGGTCCATGACTCCCTTGTAAAATAAGCTGTAAAACCATAAAAGGCACTGCACTACAGTCAGCAGTAAGGTATCGTTTTAAGTGCCAGAACAGGAGTTTGCGTCCCTCTAACCAACTGTCGCGCGCGAACTCAAGAGCCCAAACCAACAGAAAGGCCAGAAGAGAGAGAGAGAGAGAGAGAGCAAGACAGAGAAAAGGGAAGAGAAGTGTCTGAGAGACTTGGGGGGAGGATATACGACAAAACGTTTTATGAAACCCACGCTGAAAACAGCGAACTCCGCCAGCGAGGTTCTGGGTAGCTAGGGCGCCAGGCAACTGTAACCAGGGGTAGACACCTACGCACCCAGGTACTAAGCGAACGGTGAGCGCCGAGTGGGAATGGTGTACAGTGACATCCTTAACTCCTTGTGACATCTTTTTCACCTTGTGCGAATCAATCATTTCATACCCTGCTCACCAATGAGCGAATCAACACGTGCACGCCCACCTTCCTGAGCAGTACAACGGCCAGCGCGGCAGTGTGGTGACTACATCCTGCCGAGTGGATCGAAGGACGCTCACAGGATGACAGCGATTTTGTTAAACAAACACGCAAACCACGACGCGATCTGTGCGATGCTAGCGAAGGTCCACCTCAGCAACTTGCCCGTACCAGTACCTTTACTACGAGAGTGACGGAGCAACGAGGGAGAGATCGATGAGTACCAAGTACCTCTACTACAGTTACTTGCAGACTGAAGACAAGAAGATCAACCTGACTGCCTACAGCGACAACGACATTGGGATCAACGCGTGGAATTCAAGGTACGCGCTACGCAAAGCTGCTGAAGGACGTGTCAGACGCCTCCACGCCTACGCAACGAACAGATCATGGCGATGAAGGACAGCGCGCGCAAGCACCTTGACTGAGTACAACCCCAAACGACACGCGGAACTCACATGCGCTCCTCTTGTTTTGAAATGAAAATTGCGTCAAATTGAAACTCAATTTGTGCTTCTATGCCCTCAGCACACGATAGCAAAGCAAGAAGCCTCAGCCAATGATGTACTGGTCGTAATGAACTCCGAGCGTCTCAAACACCAACGGGTATGCATTTCGCTGCCATGAAGCAGCCTCATCAGCTCAAACATGGATGAAAAAAAATAGACACTCAGAAAACCCAGCGGGACCCAGCATCCTACACCCGCCCCCGAAGCTCAGGGCCCTCCGCTATCTCCCACAGCCCTCTCCTCCGCCTCCGACTCCACAACCTCCACCACCACAACCACCTCATCAACCACCACCACCACGTCCTCATCCAGCACTCCACCCCAAACGGGCTCCCAAACCCGCCCCCACCGCGAGCAACCCCACCGCCGCCAAGGCCCACGCCCCGACGAGGCCCACACCCGCGACCCAGCCGAAACCCAAGACCGCCGCCAAACAGCCACCCAAACCCGTCAGCGCGCCACGACCGCAACCCGCAGCCAAGCCCAAACCCAAGTCCAAACCTGGCGCCACGACGGCAGCGCGAGCCCGGCCCCCGGAGGACGTCCTCTATGACATTCGGCCCCAGCCGTCCCAGGCCCGGAGGCAGCAGCGCCCAGCACGGCGCCCCCCCACCGTCACCGACGCCGCCGCCACCACCTTCATAGCGGAGCGCGCCGCGGCCGAAGCACGACGCACCTTGTCCCGCCACCTCTCAAAGCCCGCAACCCAGGCCCACGGACCGCCCCTGACCAGGCCAGAACGACGCCAGGGTCCGCCAGCAGCGTCCACGCCCCCCTACCAACCCTCGATGACGGCCCACATACAGCGCATGCCCCGCTACCACCGCCGCCGCGAGTCCCCGCCGAACCCCGAGGCGGAGACCGTGCGCGCACACCCGCGGGTCCACATCCGCGCGCGCCCCCACTCCCCGCGCACCCCCACCGAACAGGACTACGAGGAATCCCCGAGGCCCGCCATCGCCACCGGTCCCCACGACCCCGTCACACCCACCCATGCCCACTCCTCCGCCCAAGATCGCAGCCCCGCCCAGGGACAGTAGTGGCAGCGCTGGACCCACACGCAGCTCTGGGAGCTGCGAAAGTGGGCCCGGGGAGAGCCCTCCCTCGAGGGCCTGGTCCATCGGCCCCGCAAGGGGTCGGTGGAGAACTGCCGCCTCCGGCCGGCAGGGGGGTGGATGCCGCAGGCCGCATGGGAAGCCATGCTGGCCGATGCGCTCCACCCCCTGGGAGTCCACCCCCGCAACCTCCCCGCGCCCCAGGACCACCCGTATGTCCTCAGGCGCCTGCGGAAGACCCTCCAGGAGACACAGCGAGACGGCATCCGCCTGTGGGACATCATTCAAAGCCCAGCCCCGCACACACACACCCCCTCACCACCCCACAAGCGTCAGCGCAAAGTCACCGGCGGCACCCACAGCACCCCAGGAGCCCTGCGCACCAAACAACACGACGCGCCTGACCCCCTGGCCAGCGGCGCCGCCACCTAACCCTGTTACCCAGCAAACCACCACCACGGGGCGCCACGCCAGGCCCCGCCCAGAAGTCACCAAACAAACCAGACGCCGAAGGACGCCAACGCACACGACAACGGGCACCACTACGCCCAACGGCACCGAACCCAGGTCTGCTACCGTCGCAACCGCCTGACCGAGCCAAAACCCAAACACAAATCAAACACGAGCCACACCCCGAAACCGCTAACCCTTGACTCCTAACCAGGCCCGCCGAGGGAACAACGTAACCACAGCCCACACCCACAGCCCACACAGCCGCCTAACCAGCCAGCTCCAGAAGCAAAGAGACAGCTAACGAAACCCACCCTGGCCCATGCCCGTGTACATCAGGACGCGCGAGCCGCACCCCTGGGGCGTGACCGCCGCCACAGCACCGACGACACACGCCAGAGGACACAACACTATTGCACCGCAGCACCAGCTGCCCGTGCCTGTGCCTGCAGTGTACGCGCGCCCCTGTTTTTCTTTTTTTTTCCTAAAAAAAAAACGAAAATTAGGGGGGGAGGAAGAGGGACACAACCACCCATGGCACACGTGCACCGCACACGGCGCGCACACCGGTGAACGGGAGCCAAGTGGCCCAGGACACCGCACACGCAACACAACACAGTGAGCGAGCACACTGGTGAACAGGAGCCAAGTGGCCCAGGACACCGCAGACGCAACACAGCAAACCGCGCGGGCACACCGGTGAACAGGAGCCAAGCGGCCCAGGACACTGCACACACGTAGGGCGGCCAAGGGACAGGAGAGAACCAACATCCCATGGGTCGGACGCACTGGGGCGACCCAGTTGACCCACCGGGACAGTGGCAGGAGCGGTACTCCAAGGCCACTTGTCCGAGCCCGGCCAGGCTGCATCAGGGACCATGGCAAACGTCAGGCGGAGCCATGGAAGCAACCGGTGACAGGCGAGCCGGTACACAGTCCAGGAGGGGGTCGCCTGCCAAGCAGAGTGGTCCCGCAACTCAAGCCACAAGGGTGAGGCGGTCGTACCGTAGACTAGCGGGAGCAATACCCCTTGTGGTGAGAGATACTCCACACGGCTGGGCAGCCCCCAGAGCTGCCGCCCAAAGGAGGGGGCATGTGGCCCTACCCATGGACACATGTGGGGACACCCTCCCACCTGGGACACATGGACCAGGTGGCCGCGACAATGCCTCCCGAAGCACATGCGGGAGCGGCTCAAGAGGCACCTGACATAGGGCAGTGGGAGGGACAGGACGTCCCCTTGGTAAGACCTTCTTGCTGCAATGTCAAAGGAGGCATCCCGAGCTCCCGAAGATACCTACCTACCTACCTACCTAAGAACCTGAAGACTCTTCACCAAAGTCAGCCGACTCCACGGGCGAAGGATCAAGCACGTTCACGGACACCGTCTCGGAGCTTTCCTCACCCACTGCAGCCGGATCAGCAGCCGCAGGCGCAGCCGGATCAACAGCCAAAGGCGCAGCCGGATCATCAGCCGCAGGCGCAGCCGGATCAACAGCCAAAGGCGCAGCCGGATCATCAGCCACAGGCACAGCCGGATCAACAGCCGCAGGCGCAGCCGGATCATCAGCCACAGGCACAGCCGGATGGACAGCCATAGGCACAGCCGGATCAACAGCCGCTGGCACAGCCGGATCATCAGCCACAGTCACTCGGATCATCAGCTGCAGGCACCAATGCAGGCACCTGTCCAGGGTCCACAGCTCCTGGCAGCCAACGAGGCTCGCTCAGCTAGACGCTGTCCAGCTGAGCATCTGCCCAGTACAGCCGAAGCCCATCAGAGTTTGGCACTACTGCCCAACGGCCGACGGGCTCCAGCTGGCGCCCAGGCCCGAAGAGGGCCTAGACGGGCAGGTGGGAGCGGGGGAAGGGAATGCGAGTGTTGGTGCGGGGGGAGAGGGATGCGGGGAGGCGGAGTGCCGGACAAGGAGAGCGGAGAATTGTAGATCGACTTAAAAGTAGATGCAGGAGATGGTGATGCAGGGGATGCACCAGAAGAAGAAGAAGAAGAAGAAGGAGGAGGAGGTGGCATTGGTGGCGGCGCCAGAGCCGCAGGGAGCGGCACGTTTGCCAACTGAGGCGGCGGTGGTACCGCTGGGGCTGCTGGTGCTGGCAGTGGCAACAGCACGTGCAAGAAGGGCACGGGCTCCGACAAAGTGCCACTGGGGGCACTGGGTGCAGGGGGAAGTTTGGGGTAGGGTTTGGCTGGTTTTGGTAGGGGCTTGGGCTTAGGCTTGGGCTTAGACTTGGGCACGCCTTTGCCAGTCGACTTACTACGGTCCATGACTCCCTTGTAAAATAAGCTGTAAAACCATAAAAGGCATTGCACTACAGTCAGCAGTAAGGTATCGTTTTAAGTGCCAGAACAGGAGCTTGCGTCCCTCTAACCAACTGTGGCGCGCGAACTCAAGAGCCCAAACCAACAGAAAGTCCAGAAGAGATAGAGAGAGAGAGAGAGCAAGACAGAGAAAAGGGAAGAGAAGTGTCTGAGAGACTTGGGGGGAGGATATACGACAAAAAGTTTTATGAAACCCATGCTGAAAACAGCGAACTCCGCCAGCGAGGTTCTGGGTAGCTTGGGCGCCAGGCAACTGTAACCAGGGGTAGACGCCTACGCACCCAGGTACTAAGCGAACGGTGAGCGCCGAGTGGGAATGGTGTACAGTGACATCCTTAACTCCTTGTGACATCTTTTTCACCTTGTGCGAATCAATCATTTCATACCCTGCTCACCAATGAGCGAATCAACACGTGCACGCTGACCTTCCTGAGCAGTACAACGGCCAGCGCGGCAGTGTGGTGACTACACCCTGCCGAGTGGATCGAAGGACGCTCACAGGATGACAGCGATTTTGTTAAACAAACACGCAAACCACGACACGATCTGTGCGATGCTAGCAAAGGTCCACCTCAGCAACTTGCTCGTACCAGTACCTTTACTACGAGAGTGACGGAGCAACGAGGGAGAGACGGATGAGTACCAAGTACCTCTACTACAGTTACTTGCAGACTGAAGACAAGAAGATCAACCTGACTGCCTACAGCGACAACGACATTGGGATCAACGCGTGGAATTCAAGGTACGTGCTACGCAAAGCTGCTGAAGGACGTGTCAGACGCCTCCACGCCTACGCAAAGAACAGATCATCGCGATGAAGGACGGCGCGCGCAAGCAGCTTGACTGAGTACAACCCCAAACGACACGCGGAACTCACATGCGCTCCTCCAGAGCACCTAGGTTCTGACCACAAGCAAGAAATGGGTGTAAGGATATTGCGCATGCATGTTGTGAGCCCATCTAAGGGTTGTATTTTTTGTGACGCACGCAAAGGACTTGCAGCGCTGCAGGGGGGGAATTAGATGGACCCACTGAGGCTGTTTTGCTTTGCGAACATGCCTATTTATATGAGCATTCAGTTATTAAGCTGAACTCTGGTAGTGAATTTCCTACTTTAATGCAGATCCAGATCCAGATCCCAGAATGCACACCCTGATGCTGCTAAACCAACATTGTCCAGCATGAACAGTGAAGATGATCAGTAAATCAGAAGAATGATTGAAGATGATGGCGACAGGCAGATTCTCAGAGGTCTAATTGTTCATAATCAGATCATGATGCAGAAATGGCGCGATGGGTCATGATGGGGCACCTGAATGGCTCCATGATGGCCAGTCTTACTGAGTGGGCAGTTCAAGAGATTGAGGTCAGAACTGAACTATGGTGATAGTAAAAGGCCCAGAAACCATACAAAGATATCTTTTTCATGTATTTCATACTCAAGAGACTTCTGCATATTTTTAGGTCATTTGTTTAGCCTTTTATGCCATGGACCTATAATCAATGGTGGACTTTCATCAGCAAGTTTGATCCTGAATTTTTGCTTTGTGCTAGGGTGTAAGGCAGAAATCTTTCTGGTAGCAGAAGCCGGAGTTGTAGCAACTCCAGGACCCTGCCTGGCGGATTTTTGGGTATATTTTGAAAATTGAAAAATCTGAGATTTTCATCATCTCAATCATCATCACATTTTATCAACCCCAGGCTAGCCTTCTAGTTCTACAAGAGGAGAACAGCAACGTACAGCCGTACTCAGCCCGCGATTGAACTTGGTTTTGGGCTCCCGCCCCTCCCCGGAAAAGCTTGGCGCGAAAGAGCCTTTCCCCCCGGCCTGGCGGGCCACAAAAGGCACCGTTCAGTGCAAAAGAAATCTTTCTCCTGGATTTCGATTTCCGCCACTGGGGGTCCCACTTGTATTTTTCTGACGACCGGGCTGCCCACCGGAACCGGATGGAGTCCGATTTCCTGTGCCTTGGGAACCGCTTGGGCCTTCAGGATTTTTGGTTCCACCAGAGGGGGTTGAATTTCCCTTGCCAGCCTTCCCTCCATGCACCTGTTGGGCATTTCTGTCTGAATTCTGAGCGGGACTACTGACATTTTCCCCAACAATCTTGTGATCGTGGGCTGACCACCGGTCATTCTCCGTAGAGTGTGACTTCGCTCAGTTCGTAGAGCCAAGCAAGAGGCAGTTGCAACACTCCTGCTGGACACCTTTTGTGTCATTCACTTTTTTGTTGCTCCTATTGGCGCCGCCTTGGGCATTTTGCTGGGAATTCTTACCACCCCCCAGGCCCTTGTGGTAATTTTGGTTGGCGGCGTCAGCGAGCCGCTCAACCTCTTCCCACAGATCCTTCGGGGTGTACGAAAACACCCAGTTTCTTCCCCTAAGGCGCTGCCCATGGAAGCTTACTCCCCTGTTGAGGACTTGGACAAACAAGTGCCGATCTTCATGTTCATGAAACTGGATTTTCCACATCTTTTCAGTGAATTTCACGTTCGAAAACGACGTTGGGGAACACTTTTGAAGTGCTTCCCGAACTGAAAAATTTATCGGCGGAGGGATTGAGGCCATCCACCTCCGCCCACCAGGTGTTGACCTTTTCTTCGGACTGTTTACTCCGAAGGGTGGCGGCAGTTTCAGAGAGGATCTTATCAAAAACTAAATTTTTCAACTCAGCATTGGAGAACTTTTCACCCGAATGATCAGCCTCCTCGACCAGATTCCAGAAACGGTGCTTCTTATCCTGAACCTCATGGAGGATTAATCGCAAAAATGAAGGGAAATTCCTCAGCATCTGGTGGTAATGATCCTCCGGCAGTCGGGATCCACGTACCTCCAGCTGTTCCCACACCTCATCAAAGGGGGGAACTTGTCTCTTCACGATCACTCCATGTCCAAAGCCAGGTGTTGGCCGGCGGTCCCTCAAGACAGTTCAAGAGGGCCGTCAGGTACTGATCCTCGGAAAGCTTTTGATTTTTAACCCACAGCTTGAACTCTTGTTGGGTTTGAGGCCAACGACTGGGGCTCCCATTGTACTTCAGTTGCTTGGCAACCTGGCGAAGTCTCAGCGAGGGAGGGTTCAGAAGAGATTCCAGCCCAACACTGGCTGTAATGGCAGACACCTCCGCGGCATCATTAGCCACACCAGCTCTGGCGAGGGTCTGGGCGAGCAAAAGCTTGGCTAGGGCGTTGGAGTCAGCAGCAACAGGGTAGTGTGTGAGGCAGTTCGCTTGGCATTCTGTGCCTTTTTCCTGGCCTTCTCCATCTCCATGGTACTCTCAGAACGAGAAATTTTAACCCTTTCTTTAATTTTACTTCTGCTGATCCGTGCATCGGTGGTCTTAGAGTCCACCGAAGGAGCAATGGAAGAAATCTCTGTGGCTTCCTCTGATGGCTCCGTTTCTTTTCCTACCGATGAAGCGCCCTCAGACGGCATGTGTGTCTTAAAAATATTTTTGATACCCAACGTATGTACAATTACTTGCATCTGATCCTTGAGCTCATGAAGCTCAGAATCTCGTTGGGTACGACGGGGGCAGTCAACAGGGCAGTACATTCCGTGCCCTGCGGGTGCTGGACAGACTGCAGGACCGCATAGGTCTGTTGATTTTAACCAGGAGTCCACCTTCGGTGCTCCACCGGCCCTGATCTCTAGACTGGCCTGTTTTGCTGCTTCCAAAATACCTTCTTCGAACGCTGCAGCCAGTTCACCCGCAGCATCGCGGCCTGGATAGGCAGAATGAGGGACGGAGGGCCCAGGAACAGCCTCCCGGGTCTTCTCCTGGGGCGAAGGCGTCACATTCCATACCTGATGGAACGCATTTCTGAGCTGATTTTCCTCCCACGACTGGTACATCCGGTCGTAGATTTCAGCTCGAATTAAATAAAAAGAAATCGAGTAAAAAATCAAACTCTTGCTCCTCCTCGCGTTGTGTCTGTTTCGTAGTTGGGGAAATGTCCCTGGGGTAATCGGGGTTCCCAAGGAGCCCATTGTTCAGGACGTGTTGGGTTAGGCACCTCACCTGATCCACCGACCTCGAAGTCCATGAGATCGACCTCGAATCTCTCCAACGGCGTGATGGATGGTGGGATGATGGTGCTGCCAAGCTCATAAAGAGCTCCGCCGTCGACAAGGACTGGTTAATTCCAGCCATCCAGCGGCTGATTTCGACTGGGATCTTGACATTGTTGGCCTCCTTGACAGCCGATGGTGACTCTCCTGGGACACTGGGGACTGCTGCAGGGGAATCCTCGTAGCGCTTCAGTTGCGCAGCACAGAGGGAGCGAGATGGTCACTTCCGGAGTTCCTACAGCTACCCTTTGGGTGCCCAGAGAGCCTAGCGAAGGAGTGGGTCCCGCGGGAACAACATTCAGGTAGCCTCTGCTGACATGTAAGTGCTGTCCCGGGTAGTTGAGAAGGCCGGAGGGCTCAGGGCCGGCTAGGCCCGGGATGCAGCCGTGCGGGGATGCGACCTGATTGATTGTTCTGCTGACCAAAGGGACCATGGGGGAGGAGAGGGCAGTGAGAACACTAGACAAGTCCATGCTCATATGACCCAGGAAAAAATCCCAGTCTATGAAGAAAATTAATGCGGATGAACACAAATACATCTGAGTGTCTGAACCTGTCAGAAAAGATTTATATAAATCCGATGTTGAAAAAAAGTATGGCCGATTTGG
This sequence comes from Eutreptiella sp. 'Long Island Sound 2002', assembly GCA_964036045.1. Classification (NCBI taxonomy): domain Eukaryota; phylum Euglenozoa; class Euglenophyceae; order Eutreptiales; family Eutreptiaceae; genus Eutreptiella; species Eutreptiella sp. 'Long Island Sound 2002'. The sequence continues at coordinate 139,303,132 of OZ038383.1, read as the reverse complement.
GTCGCGCACGCGCACCAGCGGCAAATGACGATTCCGGGTAAATCATCGGAACGCTGCGGATTTACAGTAAATGGACAGCGAGCCTGAATCCGGCACATCAGAATTATGTAGTTCAGTCCCAGAGAATGGTCTGGGGGTCGGCGGTAGCGCCAAAGTGTGTAAAATGACCAAAATGCAGCCAGTGTGGGGCAGATCTGTGAAAATCTGAGCAGATGGGGGTTAGCTGCACTTACAGGTAGATCTCTCCACCATGTGGTACGTGCCTTCGGACGATGAGACTGAGGCCATCAATGAGGAGGAACGCCGAGCAAAATCTGAGCAACCACAGCCGCTGGGCTGTCGGCCCCACACGAAGCATGAGAGGTGCGCAGAGGGTTCCAAACGCAAAGCTGGTAAGACCTGTCGCATACACGCTGACCAACTCCCTTTTGCCAGCCTGCAGCTTCATCCCGAGCGAGACGGTGTTGCAAGTCATCAAGCCGCAAAACGTATTGAAGCGCACCTTAGTGTTCACGGTGATGTGCCCACTGCTGAACCGGAGCAGCGCGGCCGTCTCGAGGTCACGGTGCCGCAATAGAAGGATGCGCATGATGTAAGGATTGCGCGTCGCGCACCTCTCTTGCAGGTACGAGGTGAACCCTGTGAATGAAGTATCGCAATACCGGTGCAAATCGCCGATCAGTACCACCAGTAGGTGGGACAGACAGTTTTGGGCCGACACCAAGTAGACTTGTTTCGAGATCTTTTTCGGTGTCGCCCCCCCGGGGCACCTACACACCGCGACGCAGCAACTTCTCAACTCTCTATATAACAAAACAGAGACGGTAGAAAGAACTACGCGCTGCGCACATGGGAAAATGCAAAGTAGAAATAGTCGATAGAAATACGCGTAGAGACAGCAAGCTAGGGGCCAGGCAGGTAGGATGAGAGTAAATAAACACGCGCTTACACTTGGGCGCGCGCGGAAACCAAGACATGTGCATAGGGTACAAGGGAGGTAGGAAGAGGATAAAGTCCCTATAACCGTGCGTCCAGGACCGCATGCAAAGAACATACAGAAAAAGGTATGCTTAGATGCCAAGACAGCATTGCCACGGGGCAGAACGAGAACGCCAAGGATGCCGAAAGAAAAAGAGCGCACCAAGAGAGCAGGGTGCGGGGAGGGGAGAGATAAGAGGGTAGCTGCGTGCACGAGAGAAATGCGGGGGCACAATGGGTGTGCGCAGCATGCCTTGCCCCGTGTGCACAGAAGAGACCGGTCGTGTGCAACACGCCGGGAAGGAGAGAAAAGAACACACGGGCGTGCGGACTGTGCCCGAACACAAGGGTAAAGGAGTAAGAACGCGTATCAAAACATTAGCCACAAACATCAAAAGACGGGTGCGTAGAACATACCTGAACACATCGAAAAAGTAAGAAACAATGGACACCAAAGGACATAACGACAAAAGGACAGTTATGTCGAACGTGCCTCACAACACTGCAAACGGGTTCAGAAGACGTGCACAACACAACGGCCAAACACAACTAATGGGTGCGTGGAACGTACCGGAACGCAGAGAGAAAGTCAGAAACGAGCAACACCAAGGGAGACAACCAGCAAAAGACAGATGTGTGGAACGTGCCCGAACGCCATGCAAAAGGAGTGAGAGCAGGAGAGCACACATAAGGGCCACACACAAAAGGACGGGTGTGCGGAACGTGCCCGAACCCACAAAAAAGGATTAAAAAACATGGGACAGCAGAGGACACAAGCAGCAAAAGAGGGGTGTGTGGAACATACCGGAATGGGGTGGTGCAAGAGCATGGGAGAGGTTGACGATACGGTGAAGGAAGGTGGGCGTGGAGACGGTGAAGGACGCCAATGCAGACATGACCTTCTTGGTTTCCAGAAGAAGGTGCCGGAAGCAACGGGGGAAGGTCGAAGATGGGGACGCCGCTGACGAGAAGAAGCGGAGGCCGTGGCAGAGCAGTGGGGAAAGGTGACGGAGAGCGATGTGGGAGAAGAAGAAGGTGACAAGTGGGCACGCAGGCTACAAAAGACGGCGGTGCGGATGGAGCGGATGGGAGGCAAAGACACAAGCTTATATCGGTGCATGATCCGCATTGAGGGGAGGAAAGACACGGAGGAGGGAACCCGAGAATGTAGGCGGGAAATACAAGAAAGGGTGCGGAGGAGCCAAGGGGCCGTAGTGACACAGGAAGAAAGCAAGGCGTGGGCGGACCGGCAGAGATCAGAGAGTGCGCTGGAGGGGGGGGGGAAGGAGGCGGTGTATGCCCAGAAAAAGGAGGAGGATGCATGGGAAAGGGTGATGATGGTCAGTGGTGACCTCACTTTCTGACTGATTTTGTGCCTGTCATGGTCTCCTGTCATCAACGGGTCCTCAACTTGCCCCCCCCCCCCCCCCCTCCAAGGAGCGGTCACTCGGGTGGTGTGCCCTCCGGGCCCCCCCGTTTACGAGGACAGTTGCACCGCCGCCCGGACCTCTGGCCCGGGTGGACCCCGGGGCAGGGAAGCGCTTGGCGCGCCCCGGGGCCCCTCCAACCGCCCGCCCCGTCACCGTGGGAGGCAGGTCCAGCCTAGAGCAGCACCACCCGTGCCAGTGCAATCAGGGAGTGCGGACCGCCCCCAGTCGTGTGTGGAGCTTGGCCACCCCCTGCCATCGGCAGTAGTGGGCGACCAGCGGCATGTCGGTAGACCTGGAGGTGGCGTGTCCAGGCCGACAGCTCCCCCGGTGGGCTCAGTGTCAGGCTCCCCCAGCCTCCCCACCGGGGCCTGGAGCACCAGGCGACACACTTCCCCACGCACACAGGCACGGCGGCATCTCCCTCCCGCGTGTGCCACCGCGGGGTACGGGGGCGGTCATCAGTCCGGTAGGCCTTGAGACCGGACAACCGTGAACCCGCCGGACCAGTTGTGACGCGCAAGGAAGGGCGATGTCCGTGGTCCCGGAGGTCCGGATGAGGCCTTGACCCAACCCAACCCAACCCCCCCCCCCCCCCACTACACGCAGACCCCCAACAGGCGACCCACATCAGCTTTTGAGGCGTACAGTCCGCTTGGAACACTGTGCCTTTCTCACCAATCAGAATCAGTTACAAGCCCAGGAACCCACCGACACCAATGCAAACACAGGACCCGACAGGAGAGAAAGAAGAGGGCCTGAGAACCGGGGCCAAGGAAGCAGGCAAGAGGAAAGACCGAGACACACACCAGGGCGGAGGCAGGGAAAACGTGCATGCCAGGGAGGAGGGCGGGCCAACGGAGGGCCGAGGAAAGGGTGAAGATCGACGAAGCCACGAAAGAAACGGGAGGTAGCCAGCAGACGAGCAAGGGACGCGCGCATGGAAGGGGGCACGGCAAGCACACGGGGAGCGCAACACCGCAACAAAGCACCAGAGAGGGGGGCACCAGAGGGACAGGCGAAGGGCAACACCCAGCACCACGGCACGCACCGCACAGGCACCACACACACCGCACACACCCACATCCGCACCCACGGCACGCGGCCAGCGGGCCCCGGCAGCCCGCCCAGAGGGCCGGCAGCAGGGAAGAGGGGGCGCCTGAACCCAGATGCCCCCCGCCACCCCCGTGGCGCGCAGCCCCCCACAGGGCACGCGGGCCACGGGGCCGGTGCAGGACCCCCACGCCCGCACGGCCGCGCCCACAGCGCGTGGGTAGCAGACCCCGACAGCCCGCCCAGTGGGCGGGCAGCTGGGGGAGCGGGAGGGCCTGACCCCAGACGCCCCTCACAACGGCGAATGGCACCCCCCCCGGGGACGCCCTTCCGCCACCCCCACGGCGCGCAATGCCGGCCCGCAAGGGCGCGTGCCGTGGGGCCGGTGATGGGTCCCCACGCCCGCACCGACCGCACCCGGGACACACGGGTCGCGGAACCCTGGCTGCCCGCCCCAGAGGACGGGCGGCCAGGGGAGGGACAGGGCCTGACACCAGACGGCCCTCACAACGGTGGCAGGCCACCCCCCCCGGGGACGGCCCCCCACCACCCCCGCGGCACGCAGCCCCCACAGGGCATGCAGGCCAAGGGGACAGTGTTGGGCCCCCACACCCACACAACGGCGCCCACGGCATGTGGGTGACGGACCCCAACAGCACGCCCAGAGGGCAGGCAGCTGGGAGAAGGGGGGCGCCTGACCACAGACGCCCCTCACAACGGCAGAAGGCTACCCCCCCGGGGACGCCCTTCCACCATTCCCACAGCGAGCAACGCCGGCCCGCAAGGGTGCACGCTGTGGGGCCGGGGCTGGGTCCCCACGCCCGCACCGACCGCACCCGGGACACACGGGTCGCGGAGCCCCGGCTGCCCGCTCCAGAGGACGGGCGGCCGAGGGAGGGACGGCGCTTGACGCCAGACGCCCCTCACAACGGTGGCAGGCCACCCCCTCCGGGGACGGCCCCCCACCACCCCCGCGGCACGCAGCCCCCACAGGGCATGCAGGCCAAGGGGACAGTCTCGGGCCCCCACACCCACACACCGGCGCCCACAGCACGTGGGTGGCGGACCCCAACAGCCCGCCCAGTGGGCGGGCAGACGGTGGAGGGACAGCGCCTGACCTCAGACGCCCCTCACAATGGTAGAAGGCAGCCCCCCCGGGGACGCCCTTCCGCCACCCCCACAGCGAGCAACGCCGGCCCGCAAGGGCGCACGCTGTGGGGCCGGTGCTGGGTCCCCACGCCCGCACCGACTGCACCCGGGACACACGGGTCGCGGAACCCCGGCTGCCCGCTCCAGAGGACGGGCGGCTGGGGGAGGGACAGCGCCTGACACCAGACGCCCCTCACAACGGTGGGAGGCCACCCCCCCCGGGGACGGCCCCCAACCAACCCCGCGGCACGCGGCCCCCACAGGGTATGCAGGCCAAGGGGACAGTGTTGGGCCCCCACAACCACACACCCGCGCCCACGGCACGTGGGTGGCCGACCTGAACAGCCCGCCCAGTGGGTGGGCAGTCAGGGGAGGGACAGCGCCTGACCTCAGACGCCCCCCACAATGGTGGAAGGCGGCCCCCCCGGGGACGCCCTTCCGCCACCCCCACAGCGAGCAACGCCGGCCGGCAAGGGCGCACGCTGTGGGGCCGGGGCTGGGTCCCCACGCCCGCACCGACTGCACCCGGGACACACGGGTCGCGGAACCCCGGCTGCCCGCTCCAGAGGACGGGCGGCCGGGGGAGTGACAGCGCCTGACACGAGACGCCCCTCACAACAGTGGCAGGCCAAACCCCCGGGGACGGCGTCCCACACCCCCGCGGCACGCAGCCCCCACAGGGCATGCAGGCCAAGGGGACAGTGTTGGGCCCCCACACCTACACACCCGCGCCCACAGCACATGGGTGGCGGACCCCAACAGCCCGCCCAGTGGGCGGGCAGACGGGGGAGGGACAGCGCCTGACCTCAGACGCCCCTCACAATGGTGGAAGTCACCCCCCCCCGTGGACGCCCTTCCGCCACCCCCACAGCAAGCAACGCCGGCCCGCAAGGGCGCACGCTGTGGGGCCGGTGCTGGGTCCCCACGCCCGCACCGACCGCACCCGTGACACACGGGTCGTGGAACCCTGGCTGCCCGCTCCAGAGGACGGGCGGCCGGGGGAGGGACAGCGCCTGACACCACACGCTGCTCACAATGGTGGCAGGCCAGCCCCCCCGGGGAAGGCCCCCCACCACCCCCGCGGCACGCAGCCCCAACGGGGCATGCGGGCCAAGGGGACAGTGTTGGGCCCCCACACCCACACACCCGCGCCCACAGCACGTGGGTGGCGGACCCCAACAGCCCGCCGAGTGGGTGGGCAGTCGGGGGAGGGACAGCGCCTGACCTCAGACGCCCCTCACAATGGTGGAAGGCACCCACCCCGGGGACGCCCTCCGCCATCCCCACAGCAAGCAACGCCGGCCCGCAAGGGCGCACGCTGTGGTACCGGTGCTGGGTCCCAACGCCCGCACCGACCGCACCCGGGACACACGGGTCGCGGAACCCTGGCTGCCCGCTCCAGAGGACGGGCGGCCGGGGGAGGGACAGCGTCTGACACCAGACGCCCCTCACAACGGTGGCAGGCCACCCCCCCCGGGGACTGCCTGCCCACCAGCCCCGCGGCACGCAGCCCCCACAGGGCATGCAAGCCAAGGGGACAGTGTTGGGCCCCCACACCCACACACCCGCGCCCACAGCACGTGGGTGGCCGACCCCAACAGCCCGCCCAGTGGGCGGGCAGTCGGGGGAGGGACAGCTCCTGACCTCAGACGCCCCTCACAATGGTGGAAGGCACCCCCCCGGTAACGCCCTTCCGCCACCCCCACAGCGAGCAAAGTTGGCCCGCAAGGGCGCAGGCTGTGGGGCCGGTGCTGGGTCCCCACGCCCGCATCGACCGCACCCGGGACACACGGGTCGCGGAACCCTGGCTGCCCACTCCAGAGGACGGGCGGCCGGGGGAGGGACAGCGCCTGACACCAGACGCCCCTGACAATGGTGGAAGGCAGCCCCCCCGGAGATGCCCCTCCGCCACCCCCACAGCGAGCAACGCCGGCCCGCAAGGGCGCACGCTGTTGGGCCGGTGCTGGGTCCCCACGCCCGCGCCGACCGCACCCGGGACACACGGGTCGCAGAACCGCGGCCGCCCGCCCCAGAGGGCGGGCGGCTGGGGGAGGGACAGCGCCTGGCACCAGACGCCCCTCATAACAGTGGCAGGCCACCCCCCCCGGGGACGGCCCCCCACCCCCCCCACGGCACGCAGCCCCCACAGGGCGTGCAGGCCAAGGGGACAGTGTTGGGCCCCCACACCCACATACCCGCACCCACAGCACGTGGGTGGCGGACCCCAACAGCCCGCCCAGTGGGCGGGCAGTCGGGGGAGGAACAGCGCCTGACCTCAGACGCCCCTCACAATGGTTGAAGGCACCCCCCCCGGGGACGCCCTTCCGCCACCCCCACAGCGAGCAACGCCGGCCCGCAAGGGCGTACGCTGTGGGGCCGGTGCTGGGTCCCCACGCCCGCACCGACCGCACCCGGGACACACGGGTCGCGGAACCCCGGCTACGCGCCCCAGAGGACGGACGGCCGGGGGAGGGACAGCGCCTGACACCGGACGCCCCTCACAACGGTGGCAGGGCCCCCCACCACCCCCGCGGCACGCAACCCCCACAGGGCATGCAGGCCAAGGGGGCCGTGATGGGCCCCCACACCCACACGCCCGCGCCCGCAGCACGTGGCTGGCGGACCCGAACACCCCGCCCAGTGGGCGGGCAGTCAGGGGAGGGGGAGCGCCTGACCTCAGACGCCCCTCACAATTATGGAGGGCACCCCCCTCGGGGACGCCCTTCCGCCACCCCCACTGCGAGCAACGCCGGCCCGCAAAGGCGCACGCTGTGGGGCCGGTGCTGGGTCCACATGCCCGCACCGACCGCACTCGGGACACACGGGTCGCGGAACCCTGGCTGCCCGCTTCAGAGGACGGGCGGCCGGGGGAGGGACAGCGCCTGACACCAGACGCCCCCCACAACGCTGGCAGGCCAACCCCCCCCGGGGACGGCCCCCCACCACCCCCGCGGCACGCAGCCCCCACAGGGCATGCAGGCCAAGGGGACAGTGATGGGTCCCCACACCCACACGACCGCGCCCACAGCACATGGGTGGCAGACCCCTACAGCCCGCCCAGTGGGCGGGCAGTCGGGGGAGGGGGAGCGCCTGACCTCAGACGCCCCTCACAACGGTGGAAGGCACCCCCCCCGGGGACGTCCTTCCGCCACCCCCACAGCGAGCAACGCCGGCCCGCAAGGGCGCACGCTGTGGAACCGGTGCTGGGTCCCCACGCCTGCAACGACCGCACCCGGAACACACGGGTCACGGTACCCCGGCTGCCCGCCCCAGAGGACGCGCGGTCGGGGGAGGGACAGCGCCTGACACCAGACGCCCCTCACAACGGTGGCAGGCCACCCCCCCCCGGGGACGGCCCCCCACCACCCCCGCGGCACGCAGCCCCCACAGGGCGTGCAGGCCAAGGGGACAGTGTTGGGCCCGCACACCCACACGCCCGCGCCCACAGCACGTTGGTAGCGGACCCCAACAGCCGGCCCAGTGGGCGGGCGGTCAAGGGAGGGACAGCGCCTGACCTCAGACGCTCCTCGCAACGGTGGAAGGCAGCCCCCCCGGGGACGCCCTTTCGCCACCCCCACAGCGAGCAACGCCGGCCCCGCAAGGGCGCACGCTGTGGGGCCGGTGCTGGGTCCCCACGCCGACACCCACCCTACCCGGGACACACGGGTCGCGGAACTCCGGCCGCCCGCCCCAGAGGACGGGCGGCAGGGGGAGGGACAGCGCCTGACACCAGACGCCCCTCGCAACAGTGGCAGGCCAGCCCCCCGAGGACGGCCCCCGGCCACCCCCGCGGCACGCAGCCCCCACAGGGCATGCAGGCCAAGTGGACAGTGTTGGGCCCCCACACCCACACGCCCGCGCCCACAGCATGTGGGTGACGGACCCCAACAGCCCGCCCAGTGGCTAGGCAGTCGGGGAAGGGGGAGCGCCTGACCTCAGACGCCCCTCACAACGGTGGAAGGCACCCCCCCCGGGGACACCCTTCCGCCACCCCCACAGCGAGCAACGCCGGCCCGCAAGGGCGCACGCTGTCGAACCCGTGCTGGGTCCCCACGCCCGCACCGACCGCACCCAGAACACACGGGGCGGTACCCCGGCTGCCCGGCCCAGAGGACGGGCGGTCGGGGGTTGGACAGCGCCTGACACCGGACGCCCCTCACAAAAGTGGCAGGCCACCCCCCCCCGGGGACGGCCCCCCACCACCCCCGCGGCACGCAGCCCCCACAGGGCGTGCAGGCCAAGCCAGGTAGGGAGGAACCGTGACCGGACCGCTCCCCCCCAAGCACGCCAGACGGAGCAAGGGACCGGGGCAGGACGCGCGGAGGGGCACGGACCACGTGGAACGGCCCTATCAGCGCCCAGTGCCGGGACCGCGCGAGGTGCGCACGCCACACCACCCAGGGGGGGAGGGAGCGGACGCCGCGGGAGCGTGAGCGCACCTACACGAAAAGGGCACGCGGGGACTACCAGAAGGGCAACCGGACCGAGCTCGCGGAACGCACAGACCGCGTGGAATGGCGTACCAGCGAGCGTGGGTAAGGGACACCCGGACGGGACGGCCCGCCAGAAGGAGCGCGGGACACGTCGGGCGGGAAGGGGGAAACGGGAGAGACACAACACCAGGTACCGGCCCCAGCCCCCCGAACCGGCCGCGAGCGCCGCGCACACACGGACGGGGCACTGCACCCGCCAAGGCAGTAGTTGCGCACTGCGCCACGCCCCAACTCCTAGGCAAGGCAGCCTCAGCGCCAGCCCAAGGGGGTCCCACTGGCGACAAGCCAGTAGCACGGGCCCGGCGGCGCCGGCGCCCAGGGCGACCACGCATTAGGGGGGCAACGCGCTGGGTAAGCGCCTGCAGCCACGGCTGCGAATTGATGCACTGACCGGGGAGTTGCGAAACGGGGAAGCGGGGGAGTGACGGGGCTCCGAGCCCTGTGAACCCGGGGGACTCCGCCACCAGGCAGGAGGTGCGTCTTGGAGGGCCCCCCACTAGGACGCGGTGTGGAAGATATCACCTGGCCCGACCAGGTGGCCCCCCGGGGCCCAAAGGCGTCTAGTACCCGCCAAATCAAACCTCAAACCTCAAACCCACCGACATTTGTCTCGGGAGTGGTTAGCATTCTTTTCTTTGTATGTTAACTTGCATGTGTACATACAAACAGTGGAAGTGGATTTGCTCAGGACTCCTGAGTCACCACAGTTCACACCCTTATCACACACTGAAAGTACACTGTTGTGAACTCAGGCGGGAGCACCGCCACGAAAGAAAAAAGGGTGATGATGGTAAGAGCAGGGAAAGCAGCGGAGGCGGCAATCCTGTGGACCCAAGAGAAAGGAGAGTGGCGATATGTACTAGTACAAAATAGAGAGGAGGACACGGGGCGAGAGGCAGAGTGACCGGAGCGGGAGGGCGCATGGGAAGGAGCCCCGGAAACACCTCACAAGACAAAGAACCCGATTGAGGACAGCGGTGACGTGGACGTGGATGAAGATGGTGTAACGGAACAAGGGGACCGGGGGGAGGAGCAGGGGAGGGACAGAAAGGAGGACAAGGGGACTATGCAGCGCAGCGCAGAGGACGGCAGAGAAAGCGTACACCAAGTACTGCAAGCGGCAAGTGCGAGCGCGGCCCAGGAGGACGAAGAGAAGGAAAAGCAGAGAAGGAAAACTGCGGGTGTCGCCTGCTCTGATTTACGACAATGGGAGACAAATAAAAGATCTATCTGAAACAAAATGCAGGTGAAAGATCCCGTGTTTTTTGCTCCGCCTGTGAGAATTGGGGTGATTATCGCATTACATGTCATAGAAGGTCAGCGAGAAGACCATCAGCCACTGTGGACTACAACACATGCAAAAAACCTTAACATCAACAATCCACAATGAATCGCTTGCTGATCTCCCTGGCTTTGAGCTCAGTGCGCCATTTAGAGTAAGAAAAAGTCACTGCCATGTCTTTCTTGGAGGGAATGATCCAGGCCAAGCCCCCCTTAAAACCCTTTTGTTGATGCTAAGACAAACTTAAGCATTTTTATCTCTCTTTTGAAGCCTAAAGTACACTTTCTCAAAGTAACTAGGGTTGTAACCCTAGCCCCCCCATGAAGTTCACCCCTGCCACTCAACTGAGCGGAGGTACCTTCCTTCATGGGGGATATACCGAAATAAAATAGGCATTTCATGCTTTAGGCCTTGGAGGTTAAGCCTAGTGGTCTCCCACCCCAAGACCCCTATAGAAAAGTTTATAGTGTTTTCAGCACTGTGTTTTTGCTTCTCCTGCTGCTTGCTGTAGGTGTAGGGTTTCCTGCTGCTTGTTTTGGAAGATGGAAACCTTTGTTTTGCAGAAATAGAGTCAATCCAGGATAACCCAAGCCAGAAGTGTGCAAAGAGGAGAAGATCAGGATCAAAGCATGAAGGGCTGCAGTGTAAACAGTGAAAGATGATTGGATATTCACAGAAACTGCAACTCAGGTCACAAATGAATGCATATTCACAAAGATAGCTGAAATGTTTTGGGAAAAGAGTTAGAAAACTGCCCCATGGTCACTCTCTCTCCATAGTGCCATCTCAGGAGATGTGCACTCTTTGTTTTGGGTCCCATATGTGCTGAAATGGCATGGTATGTGGCGATGAGGTCACTGCCATGTCACATGGGATCTTCCTACTTAGCTAGGCTGACCAGGAATTGAACCCAGGACCTCTCAAAAAGAGGTGCCTAGCCCCCTAGGGTCCATACCACTAGGGCAGATAAGTATTCATGGAAAAACATAGATAAATTCATAGCCTCTGCCTTGGATATGTCAGTTCTCAGTCAACTCAGGAAAAGATGTTTTACTTCACATTGAAAGGGGATTAAGGGGTCCACTCCATATCCTGATTGGGTGTCTGGTTCCATAGGTCAAAATGTGTTATCACCACTTTTGGTGGGACCAATACTAAGATAAAAATACATGGATGCTCAGTGCATCTCTAATACAACTAGAATATGCCTCAAAGCAATGGAAAAGGACTTTTTCTTACTCCCCCCTTGTGCTGTTGTGGCCACCACTGTCGCATTTTAGGAAAAAGGGATTTTTTTTCTTGGCCTTTCCTTGGTTTCCACATCTACTTTAAAATACCTATAGTTTCCCTCACACTGAAAAATGAGCGCTCACCATGGCTGGCGCTCTTTTGCTGCTCTGTATGTAACATGTCCTACAGAAGACTCAGCGCTCATGGCGCTGCCGGGGCTCCTGTGGCTTGGTTGGGTTAGTATGGGAGCATGCCAAACATATGCATATGCATCCCTCCCTCCAAGACGCAGCGTCGACACAAACCCAACGCAAGACACAATATACACCCTCGCATGGGTTCTCGTAAACCTGCTGGCGACCTGTGACCTGTCTTAGGGCGAAGGGAGTCGTGATAAAATTAAAATTGCCCCTTGGTGGGGTCTTGGTTCTGCTCAGTCTCTCCAGGCACCTGCGTTTCGGCCCGAACACGGCCTACTCAGCGAGGCTGCGCGTGGGTATCTGCAGAGGCAGGAATGGGAGAATTATGGACCAATCCACGCAAAAACGAAGCGACGACACCAAAATCCGTCAAATGACGGCCTAGAATTTTTCTGAAACGACACACCTGAGCAGAATCCAATTGTGCATCAGAAGCACATTTTTATAGAAATTATAGTCATCTCTGGATTTTTTAAATCCAGAAATTCATACGCATAAAATGGCGGCGCGCAGGAGCGGCTCCTAGCGAAGCGCCGGAAAATGGAGAAATAATGGAATTATAAACGTATGTCTCACGTAGTCTTGAAAATGACGAGACACACATTAATAAATAAACATACAGATTCCACCCACACTAATAGAAGCTTCAAAAATTCAAGAATTCGAAAATCAATCGAAAAGACTTCAATGAATCAGGTATAAACTACAGGTATGCTCGTCTCGCATGCCGCATACACATTGCTCGTCTCGTGTCTCCGTGAACGAGCCTTGTAGCAGCGCTAACAAAGATAGAACGCGATAGAGGGATTGATTAGAAAGATTGCAGATGATTGGCGGTCAGATCAGGGTGATTAGACATACACACAAGTGCATGGCAACGTTCTTCGCGTGCGCCCCTCACTTGCACTCTCTATCCAGCGGTAGGTAAGGTGAGTAAGCCCAGGCGGGGCCACCCCCTGGTGGAGTTCGTGATTGTGGTTGAGATGGGCAGGTGTGCCCAAAGGACTCGTGCATACTCGCGCATGCACACACGCATTAAAGGGTAGGCCACGCGAAGTGCGCACGGTAAACCTTGTTTAGGCTACCCAGGGGCTCCTCGGTACGTTCTTTAAGAGAACCTGAGGAGTCCCTTAAAGCTCGCTTGCTTGACAAGGGTAGCTGGTCCTCCAGCGTGTTTGCGGACAGTGTATTATAGGTCACACTGAGAAGGGTATAATACCTGGAGTGTGGCTTGGTTCCTCCGCCGCAAATGCCCTTTCATTTGCCTTTGTTTTACAGGTGGGCAGGTAGGGTGGTTGGTGCAGCAGCATTTTTTTTTATGTGCTGCTAAACAAGGGCGCAGATCACACAAACAAGTAACTCCGCCTCTGCCTGTGGCAGAGCAGGGAGTCCGACTTCATCGACATCTGCGCCGTGCACGCAGGAGCACCTCTTCCCTCCAAGCCCTTGCAGGGGAAACGCGTTGTGGTGTCTCCTGTTAGGCCACAGTTGCTTAGCAGCGCTGTGTTCTCTTGTCATTTCACAGGAGGGTCGCTAGGACCCACGACACCTTTGCCTTCGCAACGCCCAGTAGAGTGTGCGTGTAGGAATGGTAGTCCTGTGTGGGGGCTAGAGCCAGTTGCCCAGTTCTCGCCCACCAGGATGGTGCCACTGTAGGGTGTGTAGGACCTGTAGTGCGTGTGTCACTGTCCCACTTGTTTCCTGCAATTTTAGCAGGGTTGGTGGGCTGTGGCAGTGGTTACGTCAGTGTTTTGGCCATATAGCAAAACGGCGTTCTCAAGCCTTCATAGCTTTTGGCCACCCCTCCCTGTAGTAGACAGATAGGTAGGGAAAACAATACCTGGATTAGTACGCTGGGTATTCCCCAAAGGTTTTGCGCCAGCACAGAAATTGGGCGCTTAGGGGAGGGGAGACCCGGGGCGTACCCCGTGGCATCAATAAGCCAACCCTCCAGGTTTAGCAAGGGCGCAGACTTGGGTATAGTTAGGACACCACTTCTGCGGCTTGCTCTCAGAACCTTAGGACTAGCACACTCACACATACGCTTTGGCAGGTAAGGGTAAGGTTCAGTCCCTAGCTTTAGTCTTGGAGGCAAGCGTCTCAGCGAGCCTCAGCAACTCACCAAGGTTGTTCTGGGACAAGTAGTCAACCAGAACTGAGTTTAGGCGTCCCTCCGGTAGAACAAATGCAGAGAAGGGCTCCCAGGTGGCCTCTCCGACTCCAAACCCTTCCCAGAGGGTGAGGAAGCGCCAACCCTGGCGATAGCGGTGGCGTAGGACAGACTTCACCAGGTAGAAGCCCTCCTTAGCCATCTCCTCGGCGTTCATGTCGGGGAGTTCACCTTCAACTTCCATAGGGCTGGCAGCCCCTTGTAGGTCCAGAGCGGCGATTTCCTCGTCGTTCAGCTCCCACTCCTCCCCACAGAGGTCTTCAGGATCATGGTAGCGCTTCAGGTGTTGAGCAGCGCACACCAGGGTCCCCCCTAGTCGGGGAGAACACCGCACAGTGATACGGTGACCATCCACAGATAGAATCTTGTACGGCCCGAAGTATGGGTCATCGCTGGTAGAGCGTGGCCAGGCGGGTAGTCGACTGTGGTGCACCAGCACCCAGTCCCCCTCTTGGTAGGTGGCCGGTACTCGGTGCTTGTTCTTCTTGTTCCACTGACGCTCCCTCACTCTCTGGAGCATAGCCTTGGCCTTGTCCACCTTCGCTTGTTGCTGTTGGACCCATTCACCCACAGAAAAATGGGTGTCCTCTGGATAGGGGGCATGTAGGAACCACGCCGGGCGCCCCAAGAATAGCTCATGGGGCGAGTAGCCAGTCGCTGAACTCTCTTGGGAGTTCATCATCAAGGATATGACGGGGAGTAGTCTCACCCAGTCTCTGGTGCGTTCAGTTTTGCACCATATCCTGACGTTCTCCTTCAGGACATGGATCTGTCGCTCACATAGGGGGTTGCTCGTGTGAGAGTAGGGAATCCCCGTAGACACCTGGACATTGAGGGATCTCAGGACCCTCTTGTACCAGCCAGTATCTGAGCGTACTCGCACGTCCTCATCGGAGTTGATCTCCTTGGGCGCCCCATAGACACAAAACCACTCCTCCAGGAGTATCTTGATAGTCTCCTCCCCGGTAATGTGCTTGGTACATGGGAACACCCTGGTAAACCTGGTCAACCCACAGGTTACCACGAGGGCGAAGTCATAGCCCCCGAACTTCGGCATCTCCGTGTAGTCCACGTATAGAACACTGTTGGCACAGTGAGGGATGGGCAGGGTCGAGTAGAGACCTCTGTCCCTGATATCCCCTGGTTTACAGGACCTGCACGGGCACTTGTCCACGATAGGCTGGAGGGTTTTCCGCAGTTGGTCGTCAGTCCACGTAGTGTGGAACCACTGCTTGAACAGCCTCAGGGTACGGTCAGCACCCACATGACCACTGGACTCATGGGTCCACTTCAGCAGCGCTGAGACTCGGTCACTAGGCACCACGATGCGGTCCTCGTGCCAGAGGTAGCTCTTGTCCCTCTTCCACTGGTCTTGGTTGACCAGGAGGGGTTCAAGGCGTTTCTCCAGGCGCTTGTAGATATCCCCAAACTCCTTCAGGTACTCCGATTGTTGGAGTCCATCCAGGGGGCGTATCATGGTCATGTTCAGGTCCAGGTGTACGTCCATACGGCTGAACGCCTCCTTAGCCAGCGCTTCAGACCGGGCACCAATCAGGGCGTCGAAGTTGTTGCGGCTGATGTAGTCGGCACACTCGTTCTTCACTCCCTGGATATGATGTACCGTCAGCCGTAGTTGACTGAGGTAGGTCCACCAGCGCCGTAGCTTGGCCTTCTCAGGTGGGGGACCCTTCTGGAAACTGCGGACCGGTTCTTGGTCGCACAGCCAGACCACAGGGTTACTCCCCAACAGTCGTGCTTGTGAGGATAGCACCAGCATACCCGCGAGCAATTCCTGCTCATAGGTGGAGTAGTTTCCCCTGGCCTGGTTCCACTTCCAGTTCCAGTGGCCCAGAGGTACTAGGACCCACTTGTCGTCAGGGTAGCTGTGCTTGAGGGTTCCATCTCGGTTGAGACCTTCCGTCCCCCATTGGGAAATGGCCGAGTCGAACTCCTCCTTCTCTAGTGCTTGCCATTGGAACAACGTTCCACCACCGCCCACATTGCTGGCGTCGGTCACCAGGATAATCTCCCCTTGTGCTCTAGGCACGCCCAAGCACTTAGCGTTGGCTACCTTGTCTTTGAGCTCGTCAAACGCTTGTTGCTCTTGTGGGCCCCAGCGCCAAGTAGTACTCTTCTTGATCAAGTCCGTCAGAACGGCGCTGGTATAGGTGAAGTTCTTGATGTGGCGGCGATAGAAGTTGCACGCCCCAATGAAACTGCGTACATCATGAAGTCCTTTCTTGGGGTCTTCGTGTCGTACCTTGGCATCCATCAGGGGTTTGGCCTTAGAGGCCGCTGGGGTCCACCACCCATAGCCAACGTCAAACCCCAGGTACTGCATGGTCTCCTGCATGAACTCACACTTCTCCAGCTTGAGTCGTGTGTGGTTCTCCTTGCAGACCGCAAAGAACTCACCCAAGAGGATTAGGTGATCCTCCTGGGTATTGGTCCCGAGGCATACATCGTCGATGTGAGCCTCCATCTGGGCACCACGGGATATGAGCTCCTGCACATTAGGTCTCCTTCGTAGGATGGACAAGATCTTGTTCATCAGCTCTTGGAAAAGAGCGGGTGCGTTAGCCACGCCAAACGGCATGACCTTCCACTTGAACACCCTCCCCTGAGGGGTGATGAAGGCCAGTAGTTCCTGTGCGTTGGGCGTCAGGTCCACTTGCCAGAATCCGCTTCGCTTGTCCATCTTGGTCTTGTAGCGGCAGGAGGCTATCTTCTCCAGGGTAGACTCCATATTGGGAATGGACCCTGAGTGGTTCAACGTCTTTTTGTTCAGCTCTCCGTAGTCCACTACCAGCCGTTTGGCTGTAGACCCAGGCTTAGCCACCAGGAAACAGGGGCTGCAGTGTAGGGGGTAGTCCCCGTCCTTGTACTCCAGGACTAGGCCAGCGTCGATACATTCTTGTATCTGTCGCTCAATCTCGTCGGCCTGCTGTTTAGGAGCTGGATAGGGTCTCCTCCGGATCTTGTGACCCACGAACTCGGGTTTCAGCTTGAGGTCCATCTGTACCAGCTTGTCACATGATGCTGGAGGGGGTAGTTCTCCGAACACCTCCAGATAGGTCCTTATAAGCTTCTGTACCCGCGGGTCCAATACCTTGATCTTGTCCTCCATGTCCTCGTCAGAGTTTAAGTTGCTTGCCCCCTGAGTAATAGACGTCGGGAGGTGGTCCTCCACCGACTCTTCGCCCGTGGTAGTATCCTTCAGCCCTTGGTAGGCATATAGAAGGTCTTGTTCAACCATCTCCGACGGACGATGGCAACATAGGCACGCTCGAGGGGGTTCACATACACATTCCTCCGAGAGGTCGTCCTCCTCTGGGGTCCTCGCATGGGCGCCCCACACGCTCTTCATGAGCTTGAGATCTACCTCCCTTTGCCAGGTGGTGATCTTCTGTTCGAGGTCCTCCTTCAATTGGGATAGGTCTCCCATACGTCCTTGCTTCAGTGGCCATGAGCTGCGGGTAGGCTTCGCGTAGCATAGCTTTTTCGCCACAAACTTCCTCTTGGAATCCACATACTCCCTGAGCCTGGATCGAGGGTCGAGCTCCTCGTCCACGGGGTCTTCCACCCTCATGGAGAGTAGGGGTTTCAGTGGGGCGACGTACTCGGCGTTCTCCATTTCCTCCACACAGGTCTGCACGAAGAAGGCGTCGTGCTCAGTTTCGTCTTCTGAGTGGATAGAGCTCGGTAGCTCAGATAGTCCACACTCAGAGACTCCATCAGGAACAGGTACACGGCAGGGAGAGTTGGGGGTGTTGGTGTCAGTCACGACGTACTCATCTCCTCCGGGTGTAGTCTCAACAGCATCTTGAGGTCGTAGGCGATCCTTCAAGTCACCCAAGGCGAGTCCGTCGCTTTCTCGTTGTATAGCCTGGACCAGAGTCGGGTCCAGTTCCTCCCAGGGAATGGAGGTAAGACCTCCGTCCACCACGCTAAGCATACTCCCCCATCCGGGTTTCCCAATAGGCGTCTTGCGCCCCAGAGGCACGTAGATGGCCTCATCAGGCAAACGTACAGAGCTGATAGTCAGCCTGTCCAGGAGGTTTCGCCAGTACTCGTTGCCCCCATGGGCTCCCCAATCGGGGGAACACAGGACCATACGGGAACGTTCCAAGGCCCCCTTGGTCAGCACCTTCCCCAGTTCACTGAATCTGGGGTTCCCGTAGGCCATCCCGAAAGAGGGCCAGTAAAATTTGTAGCTGCAGTTCTTCCCCTTGCTGCAGTAAAGGTCCAGTAAATGTTGCTTGTCGCTGGCGAACAACTCCACACTCAGGTCTGCTCGAGAGTAACCCAACTCCTTCAGACCTTGGTCTAGGACTTCCCCCAATAGTTGATAGTCCTCAGTTTTGGAGGCCGCCATCATGTTAGAGGGCTCCTCCTCCGATAGCCTCAGGTAACTCGAGGTATGTTCCGACTGCTCCAGTGGCACAGACTCTCTGCCACTGCCGTGGTCCACGTAGAGGAGGTAGGGCGCTTGCAGCGTCAGGGATTGTATCTGGGAGTGCTGCACGAAGAAGTCAGTCCCCAGTACAAAGTCGAAGGCATCAGTGTCCATCACATAGAACCGATGGGCGATAGTCCTGGAGCCCATAGGTACCTCCACTTCACAGTCCCCGCAGCTGTGCACCACATGTCCATCCCCCATGCGTATAGCGGCGGTGGTCATGGTGTTCTTCAGGCTCCCACAAGGTAAAATGTTCTTGGCCACTATAGATATTGTGGCGCCAGTATCCAGTACCCCCAGGTATTCACGTCCCCCTAGTCGGATACGTACCCAAAACACCAGGTCTTGGGTGCCACCAGAGCGTCCCTGTCAGAACTCCGCGGGACAGGTCACCTCGAACCCCTTGTTCCGCAACTTGCGGGCCATCCTCATCAAACGGCTCCTCTTCTTAGCGTTGCCGTCGTCACCACCTTCATGCTCACGCTTGGCTCCTTGTTCTTGCTGGGCCTGCATCTGTGAGCGTGTGGTAGGACCAGACTGCCCTCCAGAGGGCTCGGAGTTCCCCCCTGGATTAGGGTTGGGGTTGCCTCCGTTCTTGTCCTTGTTCTTGTTGTCGGGCTGGCGGTTAGCGCCTCCTCCTCGTCCACCTTGACCCTTGTCTTGACCACCTTGACCACGTCCTTTCGACTTGCCCTTGCCGGAGTCGTTGCCTTTGCCTTTGCCTTCACCTTTGCTTGAGCCTTTGCCAGGATCTTCCCCTTTAAGCTTCGCCGATAGGCGTTGCTTATGGTAGCACTCATCCTCGTAGTGCTTCCGCGTACCGCAGAATGCACACGTGATGGTGCACCGGTAATGATCCGGCAGCTTTGCTTTAGCGCCGGTGTTCTTCTCCTGCTGCTTCCCCTGGACTACGAGACAGTCTCGCTGCTCGCAGTCAGAGGCGTGCTGCAGGTGGCCCTGCTCGTCTCTGGCATCACACCAGAATAGCTCCTTCACGTTCTCCATGGTACGGGCGTGGGTGTGTTTGGGGGTAGTCCCCTGCCCAGGTCGGGACCCTTGGTACCCTTTGCCTCCAGAACCTCCACCACCAGGACGGTAGTTGTTCAAGTGCTGGTCGCTCTCCTTCTCCAGCGCCAGCTCCAGGAGTAGCACGCACAGATCCTCGTAGTGGAGGGATCTGGACTTGCGCTCCGCCGTCAAACGGCACTCGTCCCATAGCTCTCGAGGGAGCTTGGCCACCAACCAGAACAGCAGGTCGTCGCTGCTGTAGGAACCGGGCGTCAGTCGTCCAGCCCAGTGATCCAGATCAGCCAACAGCTCGGATACCCTGCCAGGTTTGGGGTTGTTGGGCAGCACGGGCAGGTTCTGGATCTTGACCCTGATGGAGAGGTCGGTTTCGTAGGTCGGGTACTGCCTCTCCAGGGCAACCAACACATCGGCAAAGGTGGCGGAGTTAGTCACGATCTGCCTGACCTGCTTCTCCAGGTACTTGGTCTTGCAGCACTGCAGGAGCAGATCGCACTTCACTCGCCCACTAGCGTGGGTTTGGCCGGTCAATCGTAGGAACCGACCAAAGTTCTCAGCGAACTCGCTGAGGTCCTTGCCTGTGAACTCAGGCAGGTTCACCACGATTTTGGAGGTGGCAATAGCCTTCGCCTCCTGAGTCCGGCGTCCTTCAGGGCGTCGGGTCTTCTTCTTCTTCTTCTTCTTCTTACCCTTCGGGTCCTCGGGGTCCTCAGGGTCTTCGTCATCTGAGGGCGAAGAAGAATCCATCGACGGCGGTTCATCATCGGAGGGGTCTCCGCCAAGATCACTAGAGCCATAAGGCTCTACGTCCACCATAGCCCTCAAGGCTGTCAGCCCCAGCCGGTCCAGCTCGGCCCTCGTCGAGTTCGTCACGTGGCTGTAGGGCGGCTGGGCCGTTCTCGGGACGAATGGACTTCTCGGTATGGCTGCAGGAGTCGGCATCGGTCGGCTCCTCAGGCTCCCCAGGGTATTTGTCAACCCTGACGCCAGGTGGTTAGCCTGTACTCGGTGGGGTGACATTCCCACCGTAGTAGGTGATGCATGGGGCGGGATCATCAGGGGCTCCAGTTTCTCCTTGATCTCTTGCGTGAGGTCGCGCACGATTTTTGATGTGGCTCCTCGGAGCACCTCATTGATCTCCGACCGCGTCAGGGACCTGTTGGAGGATCTTCCCGATCCTCTACTCCTGCCTCCAAGAGACTCTGGTCCTCTCCTCAACCCACTCAAGGGTGCATACCCAGGTGCATACCCAGGAGCATACCCGGGAACATCCATATAGGTTCCAGTAGCGTGTAGTGGATGGGGATAGTCAGCCGCATACCATCGCGGTGCAGAGCTGGAAGCCACCGGCTCACTGGCAGTAGTTGCCTCATGGAGCGCAGTGGTAGGTGGGCCCATACCATAGGCGGGGTAGTGAGGCATGCCAGTAAAGCCTGTGCCCTCTGCCATAGGCGGGTTGGTTGTGGAAGCGGATGTTGCAGCGGCTGGGAGTGTGGTGGTTAAAGGAGAGGGTGATGCGTGGAGGCCAGAAGCGCTTGGTGCGCCTTCAAAGGTAGGGACATTCGCCAGGTCTTGCCCTTGCTCCTCTCCTTCGTCTGCTCCTTCTCCAGCATCCTTCTCGCTCTCGCTCCCTCTCTTCGTCTTCACAGGCTGAGGCTGAGAGACCAGTTCTTCGACAGACAGGGCCCCGAAGGCCGTCTGAAGCCCATCCAGAGAGTCCTCAGCCGCATCCACTGGCCCATGTAAGGGCTCCGCCGAAGGTACAGCGCCCGGCGCTGGCCTTGCCGGTGCCTCAGGCGCTGGCGCTGTCTTCACGTCGGCGTCCTCCTTTCTTGCATCCATCTTCTTTCACCCTTCAGCTTATATTTGCCCGTACTCGGCGCACTGGATGTACGGCACGGGGTTGCTGCCGGTGCGCAGAGACAGGCTGCCTCTTGCTACCAGAAAGGTTTATAGTGTTTTCAGCACTGTGTTTTTGCTTCTCCTGCTGCTTGCTGTAGGTGTAGGGTTTCCTGCTGCTTGCTTTGGAAGATGAAAACCTTTGTTTTGCAGAAATAGAGTCAATCCAGGATAACCCAAGCCAGAAGTGTGCAAAGAGGAGAAGATCAGGATCAAAGCATGAAGGGCTGCAGTGTAAACAGTGAAAGATGATTGGATATTCACAGAAACTGCAACTCAGGTCACAAATGAATGCATATTCACAAAGATAGCTGAAATGTTTTGGAAAAAGAGTTAGAAAACTGCCCCATGGTCACTCTCTCTCCATAGTGCCATCTCAGGAGATGTGCACTCTTTGTTTTGGGTCCCATATGTGCTGAGGTGGCATGGTATGTGGCGATGAGGTCACTGCCATGTCACATGGGATCTTCCTAGTTAGCTAGGCTGACCAGGAATTGAACCCGGGACCTCTCAAAAAGAGGTGCCTAGCCCCCTAGGGTCCATACCACTAGGGCAGATAAGTATTCATGGAAAAACATAGATAAATTCATAGGCTCTGCCTTGGATATGTCAGTTCTCAGTCAACTCAGGAAAAGATGTTTTACTTCACATTGAAAGGGGATTAAGGGGTCCACTCCATATCCTGATTGGGTGTTTGGTTCCATAGGTCAAAATGTGTTATCACCACTTTTGGTGGGACCAATACTAAGATAAAAATGTATGGATGCTCAGTGCATCTCTAATACAACTAGAATATGCCTCAAAGCAATGGAAAAGCACTTTTTCTTACTCCTATACTCAATTGTTTCTACCACTTATTAATGTTGTTCTACTTTTTAAATGTTTCTGAATTCAGTTGCTTGGCCAAGTCATTTTCTCTGTTGGCCTGACATCTATGCCCCACATTCCTAACCAGCACCATTTTACCCAAAAGAGTGCACATGAAGTGCCTGATGCTATCTTGGAGGCCAGAGTCGGACAAATTTTCATATAAAATCTTTTGTATTATCCATTTGTGATTGAATCCTTGTGTTTATACCTGCATTGTCTATCTGCAGCCGTTCTGTGTTACACTGGATTCCAAAACCAATCATTGATTCGATCCACATCCTGTTCCTGCTCTACTTGCTGCTTTGGTTTGGGTTTTCAACTTCAAAACCTGCAGGATTTCATCAACGTATCTAGGGCATTAATCAAGGACATCTTTCTTGTAGCAGAGGCAGTCCCTTGTGACCTTTTGAACCGACCCTGAGAAGAAGTGCAGCACACAAAGCTCAACAACAAGTTCATCATGTCCACGCCAAGCGTCAGGACCTGGCCCATAAGAATTGTCCAAGTACAAATGGGCAGCATGGCCCACCCTATGAGTGAACCACCTTACCGAGCTCCACATCTCAGTGGCGCATCTGGGTCCCAAGGAGATCCAGATCGCAGAAGGGCGGAAGAAAATACAATCCTTACCACCGATGTCTTAGCGGCCCACGGTGGAGACAGCCTGCATCATCTCGACAGGCGTGTAGCAGCCTCAGTCTCCCGATCCGCCTGTCCGGCTTCATCCTCAACAGCGATTGGAGGCCCTGAGGATTATTAGGAGCTGAGGAAGAAAATGGATGAATACATCCTCCATGAGGAGTACTACAAATCCATTCGTGGAGAAGATGGGGAGGAGCCATTGGCAGTACACGGATCCAGACCACGTACAGACCTAGGGTCCTACACGCACTCTGGCCCGCCGTCCGACAGAGCCGAGACAGCATCCCTGCTAAGACGACCGAGACCAGAGTATCCAAGAGCATGTTGTCCAGCCCCAGGGGCTCCCGAAGTGGGCCCGACTCGAGTTGAGGAGCAACATCATCCAAGGCAAATTTACGGTGCCCTGGATCATACGGCCGAACTGCTGGCCAAACTTCTGTCTGGATCAGAAGATCCAGATGTGACGGCCCTATCGGAGGCCATTAAGGCAAAACTGGGTATTGCAGAACCTTTACCCAAGCCAGAGTTGTCCTCCCCCTCTCCCGGACTGAGTACCCTGGCCGAAGATCTTAAGAGATCAAGGGTCTCAAGGCTGTTGCCTAAGGTCACCTGCCCCAGCCCCTTTCACCCCCGTGCCAGGACAGTGCCCATGGCTGAACTACAGGACGTGCCTGTGACAGAGACTGAGAAAAGAGGGCTGTCGGCCCTGGCACCTCTTGCCGGCGTATCACTCTCTGGCCTAACTCCGGGGGATGGGAAGACGGGCAGACCTATTGCCCAGACGAACATCCAGCTGGAACTGCCGGAGTTCGACCCCAAAAATCTGCCCAAATGGGCAGAAGAATTTGCTGAGTTTCTTTTGCTGACTGGCCAATTCCATGTGGATGTGGCCACCAAATGCTCACTGCTGAAACGCTCATGCAAAAAGAAATTTTTGCAAAAACAGGTGAAACAGATTGTGAAAACCTGTTCCACCTGGGCAGAGGTACTCCAGAGGTTGGAGAAAACGTTCCCAGTCTATGAGACTGACCTCAGTGTGCGCACACAGATAGAGGAGCTACCTATGCTCCCTGAGTCTCCTTCCGCTGCGCGAATCTCTGAATACACGTGCGACTTGGAGTATCTGTTTTCGCGGATGAACGTCGGCTCCTACAGAGCCACTGAGCCCCACCTGTGGCTCATGAGTAAGATCCCCCAACGTACGTGGGGTGATTGCCGCTCTACCTCTGAGAGGAAGAGTCGGACCCACTCGTACGATGAACTGGTGGACCTCCTGATTGAGCTAGCTCTTGAGAGAGAGAATGACTCCCACATGGAGAAATTCCTCAAGAAGCGCTTGGGTCGAGGTGGTACCCCTACCCCCGAACGTGGCGAAGGGAAGGGGCCTAAAGATCCCACTGACACAAACCAGGGAGGTGGTAAGGGGAGGGATAACCTACGTACCATGAATGAGGTTAAACCTGATGCAGGTACACCCCCTATGTTCTACTGCAAACCTGTCAATGACAAGGGGGGGCCTTGTCATGCCTCCGACTGCGATCACCGCAGTAGCTGTATGCTGCAGATGAAACGACAGCAGCATACCAAGGATGGGAAACCTGTGACCCATCAGGATCATTTCAGGTGTACCATCACCTGTGGGTATTGTGGCAAACTTTGTCACTACGAGGACAAATGTCACATAAAGAAACGCGAGAGTGATAAACTCAAGCGTCAGGAGGCCGAACGCCAGAAGACCCAAACACCCACCAGAAATCCCCCGAATCGGGATAAAGGTGGTAAACGAGGTGGCAAGGGGGGTGGCAAAAATGGACCCCCTAACCCCCAGAGGCGCTCATCAGCGCCCGTTGCTACACCCTCTCCTGCTGCTAAACCCACTCCTGCCACAGGTGATCCCAAGAAGCGCCCCCAGGGGGATAACGCTACCCCTGAGGGAAATAACTCCAAGAAGAGGCGCTTGGCCTGGATGGCCAGGTCCCTCATAGCTGCAGGGGTGGATGTCAAGTTCCCTGATGAAGAGTAGGGGGGCGGCTCCGAAGAGGAGACTTTGGTTTTCTGGATCCTCGTGAAAATCACGGATCAAGTTCTTCGAGCGGTGCTTGACACCGGTGCAACACTTTCCATAGTGGCCCGGCACCTGCTAAAGACTTTCAAGAAAACTAAGACCGTGGCCATAAGAGTAGGGGATGGGCGTACCATCCATTCCTTGGGGGGGGTCGATGTGACTATATGCCTGGGCGACGAAACCGTGACCCAACACTGCAGAGTGCTGGACACCCACGCCTTTGACATTGTCATTGGTACCGATTTCCTACGAAGAAACCCCCAGGGTAAAAATGCTGTCTCTCCAGCGCCCCTATTCTTTGCACTGCGACTTTGGCAGTAGGCTATTCTCCGTACCTTTGGAGCTGTCAGGACGAAAAGAGTCTGGGCTGCGCTACGCATCCAAGACTAACTATCGTACTGAAAACTACCAATTGGCCCGTCACGTTCTTGAAAATAGATTGGCGGCCCTTCAGGTAAACCTGGATGAGATCCAGGTGGAATTGTTTGCGAGCCAACAACAGCACATCATGCAGTTGTACTGCTCGAAACAATTAAACAATGCTTTCCGTTTCTTCTGGAAAGCAATGGGCCTAGGTAGGTAGGTAGGTGCACTCGGTCGTGGAGAGGCGCCCCATGGTTCCCCCTTGCGTCGCTTCTGTGACGAACAGGAAGAGGCTCCGCGCGTGAAGAGGGGAGGCGGCTTACTTCCCGCTAGACCTGACTGTTGGCCCCCAACAAAGCGGCCCCTGGCGACACCGGGAGGGCTGATCGCCGCCAGCGTGACGTGCTTGTCTCGCCGGGAGGGTGTGCCCCCGTGCTTGCGCATGTCCCCTCCTTTGGGCGGAACCCTAGAGGCTCACCGGACTTCCTGGCGTATCCCGTTCCCAAGGCATGCATGCATGTTCTTGGTACTAGGGTTCCGAGGCGCTTGGGTGTCGCACGCTCCGCCTCGAGTCCCAAAGCAGCGCAGGCCTCAGGGTGCAGCCTTACCCCCGGTCTCCGGATCTCGTTTGGCCGGGTCACCTGCATGGCACGGGCTGCCTCAGTGCCCGGGCTGTGGGCACTGGGTTTCCTACTGTTGTGCGGCGTTTGTGTTTGGGTCCGGTTGGCGGTTGGGTGTGGGTTTTGTTAGCCCCGCCAGTCCTGGCTGGGGTCTTGGGTGGGTGTGTTTGGGCACGGTTTGTGGTGTTGCCCCTCTAGTGTCGGCTGTTTGTGGTGTTCGTGGTTGGGGTTCGGTGTGGGCCTGCTTATGGGACGTGTGTGGTTTTGTGGGCGCCCCGCTTGCCCCCCGCCGTTTCCGGTTCTGGCGTGCGGTGTGGGTGTGTGTGCTGGGCCCGGGTCTCGGCTGTGCCCAGCCCTTCTTGGCTGGGTTGTCGGGGTGTGTTTTTTGCGCTTTTTTTTTTTTTTTTGGTGTTCCTGTCCCGGGCCTTGTGGTCCCTGTCCCCCCATCCCCTTTCTTTCGGGCCGGGCTGGTGGCTCTCTCTTTTTTTTTTGCTTGTTTCGGTGTCCCTTTTCCCGATGGGCCGCTGTTCCTGGCTTGGTGTTGCCGGTTTTGGGTGGGTGGTCCCCCCGTGCCTCTTTGGGGGTCCTGTCTTCGGTGCCTTCAGGGGGGGGGGTTGGCCGTCTCTGGTGGTGTTGGCGGGCGGTTTGGCGGCTGTGGGCTGTTTTCGCGCCTTTTCCCCCTCCCCCCTCCGTTTTTTTTGGGGGGGGGGGGCTTGCCTGTTCCTCCCTCTGCCTTCCCTGGGTTGGTGCACGCACTGGCCTGCATTCAGTGTTGTCTTCCGGGCTGCTGTTTTCAGTTGCGTTCTGTTTGGCCGCGTTCCGGCCCCATGGGTCGGGTGGGCTATGTACACGGTGGGCTCGGCGCCCCTTCTTGCCGGGTCAGGTCCTGGCTCTGCCGGCTGGGCGGCTGCGCCAGGCGGCTGCTTGTGGTTCTGGGTTAGGGGGCTGGGGTTGTTCGTGTCCTTTCCCCTTTGCGGTGCCGGTTTCAATCTTCTGGGTGGTCCGCCACCGTTGTTGCTAGGCGCGCTGTGGCCCCGTGTGTGGCCTGCGGTGCTGGTGTGTGGCGTGCTGGTGCGGCGCCTTCCAGGGTGTGCGGTGGCTGGCTTCGGTTAGTCCTTCAGGTTAGGGTCAGTTGTGTCGTGTTGTGCCGTTCTGTGCCGCGTCGCGTCGCGTCCTGCTGTGGGGCGTTGCACTGTGGTGCGCTGTGGTGCGGTGTGCCGTGGTCTCGCGTCGTGCCGCGGTGGGGCAGTGGAGGTCAGCCTGGCCTGTGTCGTGATGCGGAGTGCGGGCCGGAGTGTGGCTGGCTGGTGGCTGGGGTGCGGTTAGGTGTGGGTGTCTCGCTGGGTCCGTGCTGTGGGGGCTCGGGCGTGCCGCTCGGGCTGGTGGGTCGGGTAGGTCGATCGCGTGACGGTCCGTGGGGTTGCCCTCCCTGGGGGCCTGTGCCTTGGTCCCGTGTCCTCTCGGGGTTTCGGTCCCTAGTCCTGGCCGCGGTGGTCGTGCCTTCGTCCTCTTCCGGTGCCTGTGAGGTGGCCCTTGTGGTGGCCGGGGTCGTCGCCTGGCGGTGAGGGCGTGGTGGTGCGCCGTGCGGCGGCGTTCCCTGCGGCTTCCTCTGTGGGTGTGGCCCGTTCTCCCCGTGTAGGTGTGCCCTCCATTCTCCGTTTGGTTTCCGGTGGCTGGTGGGTGTGCGCTGGTGTGATCCGCACGGCGTCCGATGCTTGCTTCGGTGATGTGTGTTGGGGGGTGCGTCCGCGGGTGTCGTGGGGTGTTTGGTAGGGGTGGGGCGGCGTTGGTCCCCCCGTCGTGGTATGCCCTTCCTGGGTGTGGGTCGTGGCGCCTGCCGTGGTGCCCTTTTCCTCCGTGCCTTGGTCCCCGCTCCCGCCCCTTCCTGGTTCTTGGGTGGTTTCCTGCCCCCATGTGGTATCTCTTCCGGCGTCCTGTCCCTGTGAGTGCCTGCCCTTACTTGGGGCCCCTCCGTGCCCTCTTGCCTGAGTGCTCCTTGGTGTCCCTTGCCCTTCCCTTGCCCTTGTCCTGCCCCTTCCTGGTGTGGTGGTGGCGGGAGGGGCGGGGTGGGGAGGGGGCGCCGGCGGCCCAGGCCTGGGGGTGGGTGGCCTGGAGCCACTGGCGGAGGGCTTGGGGGGTGTAGGGGGGGCGGAGGCCCTGGACCGCATCGCGGAGGAGGGCCTCCCATGCCGCTTGCGGCATGATGGCCTCCGGGGCGGCCTCTTTGTGGTTTGCGGGGGTGCGGGTGCGCACCTCCTCGAAGATATGCACCATGTGCACCCCTTCGTGCCTTCTCGCTCCCCCGGCCCACTTCACCCAGCGGCGAAGCTCCTGCAGAGCGGGGGGAGACCACCAGGCGAGGTGGGCGGGGGCCTGGGGGGGGGAGGGGTCCGTGCCCGGGGTCCTGGAGCGGCGGGGGGAGGACGTGGACCTGCGGTGGTGGCGGGGGTGGCGGTGCCTGGGGGAGCGGGAGCGGCGGTGGCGGGGGCTGGGGGTGGAGGACGGGTACGGGCGGAGGGGGGAACGGGAGGGGGGGGTGGACATGGGGCGGCGGTGGCGCGCTTGGTGGCGTCCGGGGGAGCGGGAGTGATGGTGGCGGGGGCTGGGGGTGGTGGATGAGTATGGGCAGCGGGGGGAACGGGGAGCTCGGCGGGGCGTGTGGGGGGAGGGGGAGTTGGACGTGGGGCGGCGGTGGCGTGCCTGGCGGCGTCGGGGGGAGCGGGAGCGGTGGTGGCGGGGGCTGGGGGTGGGGGTCTTGTATGGCCGGTGGGGGGAGGGGGAGGTGGACATGGGGCGGCGGTGGCGCTCGTGGTGGTGCCCGGGGGAGCGGGAGCGACGGGAGCGGGGTCTTGGGGGGTCCCGGTGGCACCTGGGGGAGCGGGAGCGGCGCGAGTGGGTGGTTGGGGCGCGGTGGGAGTGTGGGCGCCGTGGGCGAGTGTGCCGTGCGGGGGGGGAGCGGGAGCGCCGCCGTTTGCGGGACCGGGCCTCATCGCTCGAGTTGGGCCAGTCAGGAGGCGTCGGCGGCCCCTGGGGGGCTTCGCGTGGTGCCGCCTGGTACTGGGGGGGGGGGGGAGGTCCCCCGTCGTCCATGGATCCGCCACGTAGGGGTGTGGTGGCGGCAGCGGCTGGTGGTATGGGTCGGGGGGGGGTTGGGCCCGGGGGGCCCCTTCGGCGTGGACGTGGTGGCCGGGGGGATACGGATATGGTTCCTGGTACGGGGGGGGTGGCTGGTAGGGGGGGGGTGGCCCCTGGCGGTAGGTGGGGTGTGCGGGTGCAGCGCTCGGTGGCTGCCATCCCATTCGCTGGTGCTGTTCGTGCACGGGGGGTTGTGGCCCGGTGGGGTAGGGCGGTGGGCAGTGGTAGTGGTGGGGGTGGTGTTGGTAGTGGTGGTGGTGGGGCCGCTGGTGGTGGTGGTGTGGGTAGTTGTGGGGTTGGTGTTGCGGGTATGGCCCATGGACCCCTTGTGGGTTTTCCGGTCCCCCCTGTGGGTGTGGGGGGTTGGGCATCGTGGGCAGTCCCCGGGGCTGCACTATGTGGTGGGCAGGGGGGGCGGGTCGGGGGCCGGGCTTGACGGTGACGGTGGTCGAGGGGTCCCACGTCCCTGGGTTGGTTGGGCTGGCGGTGGTGGTGGTTTTTGGGGGATGGATGACGGGGCGCTTGGTGACGGGGATGCGGACGAGGGCTTGGACGGGGTCGTGCTGGGTGGCCGCCTCTGCGGTGGTGGTGGGTGCCGGTGGGAGGGGGGCGTGGGTTGCGGTGGGTGGGGGGTCCTGGCTTGGGTGAGGGTCCGGGTGGGGGTGGTGTTGGTTGGGTTTGTGTCGTTGTGTTTGTGGTGTTGTGTGTGCTCGCGTGGGCGCCGGCTTGGGTTTGGGGTCGGGTTTGGGGTTGGGGTCCGGTTCCAGGTTTAGGAGTACCTCTGTCCGGAGGTGTGAGGGCGCCGATGTCGGGTCGGGGGTCGTCCCGGTGTGTTGTCGGGGTGCCCGAGTCGCCTGTGTGGGGGCTGGGGGGTCGGTGCGTGCGGCCGCGGCTTTGGCTTTTGCCGTGGCCTTGAGGATGAGGGCGGCGGGGAGGGGGGGGGTCGGAGGATGAGGTGGAGGAGGTGGACGAGGCTGAGGATGAGGAGTAGGTGGTGGACGCGGGTTGGGCTGTGATGCAGGCGGGCTTGCGGGCGGCGGCTTCTGCTGCGGCCACGGCGGGGAGGATGGAGGGCATGTCCTCGGGCTGTAGGTTGGGGGCGGGCGGCTGGGGGGGCCCGGTCGTGACCTGGCGGCCCGGTGGGCCGATCTGGTCGGCAGCGGCGGGGGAGGGAGGCGCGGGGCTGTGGCCTTCTCTTTCTGGGCTTGGCTGGGCCCGGGTCCTGCAATGTGCGAGGTTGTGTGGGTTGGCGTCCGCGGGGGGGAACAGTTCGCGTGGGCTGCATTCAGGGGCCGGGGAAAGTTGGCCTGGGTCTTCTGGGGTGTGTGCGGGGGGCGTGGGCGGGCCACTGGGTGGGGTGGGCGTGCCGCGGGGCGCGGGGCCCCTCTCGGCGGGTGTCTGTGGGTTGTCGAGTGTGGGGGGTGGTGAGGGGTGTCCGCCGGGTGGGTGTGTGGCGGGCGTGTGCTGGTGTTCGGGCGGGTGGGGGAGGCCCGTGTCGCGGGGCCCGGGGGTGCGCGCGATGGTGGGCGTTTGTGGGTCTCCGGTTGAGCAGCGAGAGGGGGGGGGCATGGGCGGGGATTGTGCGGTTGGGTGTGCTGTGTCGGTGTATGTGTCCGCTCGCCGCGGCGCGCTTGCGTGGCCAGTTGTAGGTCGGGCGGTTTGGAGGAGAAGCTTGCCGTCTTCTGCTGCCGCGGCAAGGATTTCGCAGACGAGCTTGCGTATCTGGTGGACCTCTTGGTCAGTGGTGGGAAGGCGGTATGCTAGCTTTGGGCTAAGACCCGCGCGGTTGAGGACCCTGTGGATGGCGTGGTACCCGCAGGTCAGGGACTGCTGCGGTCTCGGGGGGGGGTTTGGTCGTGTGTCCGGGCCCGCCTCGACTTGTGTGTGGGCGGTGGGGATGGCCCAAACCCAGGGCACGGTCCCCGTGGGTGGCCAGCGGCGCTGGATCCAGTGGGTTAGGCAGAGCATGGCCAGTCCCAGGTGGTAGCCCGCCTTCCCTGAGGTGATTTGGGCCAGGGCGCGGGCTGGGGGCTTGTCCCCTGGCTGGAGGACGCCCCTGAGGACCCTGTGCTGGGTGGTGGGGTCCCCTACTGCCCCTGGTGGGGCGGTCTCTGGGGCGAGCATGGTGTCTGTCCTTTGGATGAGCCATTGCGGGCCGGGGGACGTAGCCGTAGCGGCTATCACGTAGTAGTGGCCGCACTCGAGGACTGTAACCCAGACCTCCGGCGGGGGGTGGTCACTGTCTGTAGGTGGGGGGGGGGAGGTCGTCGTCTGGGTTGCGGAGGCCGGCGGCGCGGAGGGCGGCGTCGCGGGTTGGTGCGGTGGCTTGTTCCCACTGCTCCGGGCGGTTCGGGTCCGCTGGGTGGTCCGTCTCCGCTGGGGCCCGTCGTAGGCGTACGGTCCCTTGACTCGTGACGTTGATGCCGGTGTCGTGCGTCAGGGCCTGGCCCCACTCGATGGGGGGGATCCAGACGTGCTGGCCCTGGGTGTGTTTGCGGGCTCGCCAGAGTACGAGGTCTACGATGGTCTCGTGGAGGCCGCTGCCTGGGGTGGTCAGGTCCTGGAGGGCTTTGACGGTGAGCTTGGTCCAGTCCTCTTGTAGGCGGTACCAGCCCAGGGGGGTGGTCGGGGCCCTGTCTTGGAGGGTTGCTCGGAGGAGGTCGGGGTCGCGGATGGTGGCCGGTGTGAGGGGGGGGTGCCACGGGTGCAGGGGGGGTGGGCCGGATGGGCTGCCGGGGTCTTGCGCGTCCACGTCGATGCATGGTTGGCCCTGGTTGGGCTCGGCCGGACTGGGCGGTGCCGGGTGGCTTCTTGGGTGAGTGATGGGCCTCGGGGCGCTGTGGTGGTGTCTTGGAGGCCTGCAGATGGAGATGAGGGGCGTGTGCGGGGCGCAGAGTGGGTTAGTGGACGTCTGGGTCATGCACGGCATGGTAATGGATGAGACGCTGCATGTGTTCCCTGGCGGTGGGGTCGGTGAGTTGCTCTGCGTGTGTTAACAGGAGGTGTTTGCGGTGTACCATTTGGGCCGCTGCTCTGCGGACTGCCTCTAGCTGGAGGTGTGCTGCTGCCTCCATGGGGTTTTCCGTGTGTTTGGTGAGGTGTCGGTGCAGGCCCTGTGTCACCGCCCCTCTCATGGTGGCTTCTTTGACCAGGGGATCCCGGAAGAGGTGTTCGGTGGCCTGGTGTGCGTGGCTGTGGGTTGGCCATCCTTCGTGTTGTCGCAGGGTTTCCGCCGGGGACCAGCCCACTAGCGTGTCCCTGCCTGTATGGAGGGGGCATTTCTTGAAGTGTTCCCAGTCCTCCGGGGTGGTGTGGTCGCACGGGCAACGGGTGTGATCTTCGGGGACGTGGATGTGCTTGCGGGCGAGCCATCTGGCGACCCTGGTGAGGAATGGTAGTTGCTCCCTGAGGAGCTGGATGCGTCGTTTTTGGAGGTGGGCTGGGACGTTTGCTGGGCGCAGCGCTGAGTGGTAGAGGGGGATTTGCAGTCTGTCCTGGAGCTCCTGGATGTGCGCCCGGCTGTCTGCGTCGCCGAGCACGCGGGCGAGATGTTGGATGGGGTTGGGGTAGTGGTATGTTCTGTCGTGGGAGGAATAGGGGGCGTCCTCTGGTACCCAGTCCGGGGTCTGATGGGGCTCGGGTACAGGGGGCACGTGTTGGAGGTGTGTGTGGTTGCGGCCGAGGTCAGGGATCTGGAGGGCTGGTAGGTGTGTTGTGCGCTTGTGTACTGCCTGGTTGTCGACCTTACCATTTCCGTATTGGTGTCTGTGGGACTCTTGTTTCACGATGTTGAGTTGGACGTACGGGGGAAGGCTGCGAAGGGCTTTCCAGAGCAGCAGTGCCTGGGTGCCGAGGCTCGTCGCGGTGGCTTTGTGAAGTGGTTGCCTTGCTATGCGGAGGAGCAGGTGTGTGTCGACAGTGGCGTCTACCACGAACCAGACCCGGACGATGTGCGGGGAGTGGGCGGGTAGGTGGGCCGCGATCTCGGTGATGGCGTCGGCCATGGCCCCTAGCTCCCCGTGGGAGGAGGCCCCATAGGTGGTGTGGCCCGTGTGGTGGTCCATGTGGTAGTGTCCTCCGGTGTGGGTTAGCTGCAGGGTGGCCCCCCTGGTGACGGGCGTGAGGGCGGACTCGCCTGAGGCATCGGTGAAGAAGAGCCGGTCCACCGGTGATGGTTGTGGGAGGCGGCATGGGTTCATGGGCAGGTAGGCGTATATGGCAAGGCCCGTGGCGAGATGGGCTACGGCGGTTGTGGGCTGCAGGATGGGAGTGGCGTACACCCCTATTCCTTTGGGGATGATGTGTTTCGCTTGGGGGGACAGGGCTATGAGTCCCTGCTCCGGCTGTCCTTGTGTGAGGTAGGAGTAGATGTAGTGGAGGATGTAGGCTGTGTCGGGGTTTAGGTCGTGGCATGTGAGGGTTTGTGTTCGGTGCTCCGGTGTGTGGCAGGAGTGGTGGAGCGGATAGTAGGGGTGTTCGTGCTTGCCCGTTCTGCCTGGCTCGTACATGCTGTAACGGATGGCGACTCCTGCCGGGTCGGGGCGGGGCCATGTGGGTGTAGTGGTGAAGAGCCATTTTGCCGCGTGGTCGGGGTTCCATGCTACCGTGGGGTTAGTGTCGGTGCGGTGGAACCATGAGGCTACCCATGCGTAGGCCTGTGGTGGTAGGTGGGTTGTGGGGTGGGTGTGGTGGCGTGCTATGAGGTGTAGTACGGGCCATGGTGTGGTTGGTGCCTCGGGGTCACAGGCCCAACATGTGCGTGGCATGCCCTGGGAATCATGGGGGACCCGTGGTAGGTCTCGGGCGGTCATGTGGTGTTTCGGTATGCGCCATTTTGCCCCGTGGCGGATGACGGTGGTCTGCGTGGGTTTGGCTTCATTCGGGGCTTTGGAGCTGTCAGGACGAAAAGAGTCTGAGCTGCGCTACGCATCCAAGACTAACTATCGTACTGAAAACTACCAATTGGCCCGTCACGTTCTTGAAAATAGATTGGCGGCCCTTCAGGTAAACCTGGATGAGATCCAGGTGGAATTGTTTGCGAGCCAACAACAGCACATCATGCAGTTGTACTGCTCGAAATAATTGAACAATGCTTTCCGTTTCTTCTGGAAAGCAATGGGCCTAGCGTATGCTAACCCTCCCTTCTCCCTGCTCGCGAAGGTTCTAACCAAAATCGGTTACGAGGGAGGAAGGGTTGTCATGTGCACCCCTGACTGGGGCTGCTCTGGTGAACATGCTTACTGGCACCGTATGCTAGATCGAATGACCGTGGGAAGAGTGCAACTCCCCGACGGCCCCATCTATGTGCCTGAGGACTCAGAAACAGCTATGCAGGCCCCTGAGTGGGCCAGTTTCCTGTCCATCGTCGATGGATCTCTCAATCCTGTACCCCTGTCTGACCCAGACCAGGTACTACTGAAAGAGTTCATGGCCGAAAATCGTGGTCTGACCCTTTTTGATCTCAAAAATCGATCTCCTGAGCACCTATCTGCCACACTTACAGGGTGTGAGTCTCCCGATGATTATCTGGAACCTGCAGCTGTAAAGGAGGATGCTGACAACCAGCTGTCTGAGATCGCCAGCACTATCCCTCCTGTTGATCCCAGCTGTGTTGACCTAAAACACAGTGCCTTCCTCGCCCAGCTGTTGCTAGAGGAGGTAGATCTAGGGTCAACCCCTGAACCCGCTTCCCCTGGTCCGAGGAGGACGATGATTCCTATACGCTGCCTGATCCTGAGATACCCCTAGTGTATTCTCTGCACTATGGGCAGCAATGTCCCCCTGAGTGGGACGATGGTTCTGTGCCTGCCGAAACTGCTGATCGGCAGAAAAAGAAAGAACATGGAAAGAGCAACCTCCATGCTGAGGAGGATGTCCTTCAGAAACTCGAGAGTCTTAACCTTGACCCCCGCCTGAAGAAACCGCTGATAACCTATGAGGAGTTGTTCGGCGCCTTGCCGCCTCCCCTCTCTTGTAAAAAACTGGTCCAGATGGACCTGAAACTGAGACCTGAATTTGAAAAGACGCGAGTGAGGCGTCGTCCCTATCCCGCTCCACAGGAACAGGTTGAAGAAATCGAGCGCCAGATCCAGGAATGTATTGATGCTGGCCTCGTTGAAGAATATAAGCAGGGGGACTACCCCCATCACTGCAGTCCCTGTTTCCTGGTTGGCAAACCAGGGTCGACTGCCCTACGACTGGTTGTAGACTATGGTGAGGTCAACATGAAAACCCAGAACCACTCAGGGAGTATTCCTAACATGGAAAATACCCTGGAGCGTATTGCCTATTACAGGTACAAGACCAAAATGGACAAATGCTCTGGTTTCTGGCAGGTGGACCTAACCGCCGCAGCTCAGGAGCTGCTGGCTTTTATAACCCCTAAGGGCCGTGTCTTTAAGTGGAAGGTTATGCCTTTCGGGGTGGCTAATGCCCCAGCGCTCTTCCAGGAGCTTTTGAACAAAATTTTGTACATACTGAGGCGCAGGCCTGTAGTACAGGAGTTGATTTCTCGGGGTGCAGAAATGGAGGCTCATATCGACGACGTGAGTTTGGGTACTAATACCAAAGAGGACCATGTCCCTCTCCTCCGTGAATTTTTCATTGTCTGTCAAGAAAACCATCTCGGAATCAAACTCGAAAAATGTGAGTTTATGAAAGAGGAGATGGAATATTTGGGTTTCGACGTGGGGTATGGTTGGTGGAAACCAGCCGCGTCTAAGATGCAGCCCCTACAGGACATGCAGATTCGCGATGACCCTAAGAAGGGTCTACGCGACGTGAGGAGTTTTGTGGGCGCCTGTAGTTTCTATCGGCGTCACATCCACAATTTTACTTACTCCTCTGCCCCCCTCACTGATCTAATCAAGAAAACTACTCCCTGGAGGTGGACCGCCAGAGAGGAAGAGTGTTTCCAGGAGTTGAAGAAGAAGATTGCCTCCTCCAACTGCCTGGGAGTACCCCGCCCTGAGGGCGAGATAGTCCTGATCACTGATGCCAGTGATGTAGGGGGGGGTGGTACGATCTACCAATGGCAGGAGCTTAACCCCGCTGAACTAACCCACTGCCATTATCGTACTAGTGGACTGAACCGTGATGGTTCGTTGAAACATGACTATCCTACCAGTGAGTGGCAACTGGTGCCACTGGGACACTGGAATAGGAAATGGAACCAAGCGCGTTCCAATTACAGCACCTATGACCAGGAACTCCTGGCCGGTATGTTGGTGCTTTCGTCACAATCCTGACTCCTGGGATCTAACCCTATTGTCTGGCTGTGTGACCAGGAGCCTGTGAAGACTTTTCAGAAGGGCCCACCACCAGAGAAAGCAAAGCGAAAACGGTGGTGGACTTACCTGAGCTAGTTCAGGCTGACAGTGCATCATATTCCCGGAATAAAGAATGAACTGTCTGACTATATATCGCGCAACAACTTCGATGCGCTTATAGCTGAGAGCTCTGAGACGCTCGCCAGAGAGGCTTTCCAGCGTATGGATGTCCAACTTGACCTGTCCATGCGCACTGCTGGAATCCTGGAGGGTTGGAGTATAACCGACTATCAGTCAGAGTAGAAAGAAATTCTCCAAAACCCTCAGCACTGGTCTCGAACCCCGTGTCATTGACGGGCACCAGTGGTATAAAAACAATCAGTACCTCTTCTACGAGGACCGAATTGTGGTGCCTGAGGCACGACTGGATGGGTGCCTACAGTGCTCCCATCTCAGTTCTGCTCACACCGGCGCTAATCGCTCAGTGGACTTCTTCCGTGAGTGTTTCTACTCTAGTCTAACCCTGACTGAACTGAGGTTGCGTATGCAGACCATTGTGGATGCTTGTGGCTGTCATGCCAGCAAGCAGAGCGACAGTAGGGATGGGGGCCTGATCTGCAGCTTACCCATACCCTATTGTGCTAACTCTCTTCTCTACGTGGATTTCATCCATTGCCTACCACGCTTCGGCGGCTATGATAGTGGCCTAGTGGTCACCTGTGGCCTATCTCGCTTCACCCGTGTGTTCCCTTGCAATAAGAAAATCACAGGTGAGCAGACTGTGAAAATGTTGGTCGAACAATGGTTCGAACCCTATGGAGCACCTAAGCAGGTGCACTCTGATGAGCATGTACGCATCTGCAGTGACACTGGGTGGTACAAACGAGTGCTAAATGCCCTCAACGTGGAGGTAACCACAGGTGTGCCCTATACCCACACGTCTAACCCTCTCTGTGAGAGACAGAACCGTGTGGTGGAGCAAAACTTAAGAATCCTGATGAAACAGGAGCGTACCAAGGACTGGGTACGCCTACTGCCCTGGGCAGTGCTGACCATGAACTCACAGCGGAGCTCCTCTACGGGTTTCACCCCCCACGAACTGTTCCATGGAGGACGACCTGCTTGGTTCTTCCAAACCCCCTTTCCTGAAGACTTCAAGAGCCCTGTGGGAGATTGGCTGGAACACAAGCAGTCTCTGGCTAACCAGGCTGGGACTAACCTGAGACACATTCGTGACCGTGAACTGAGCCGACGGAACCACCTACGGCGACCTGCCAGCTTCAAGGTTGGTGACCTTATTTTGGTACACCATTCACGCCTACCCTCCTGGCCACGTAACTGCCTACAGGACCCTTATTTTGGACCCTATCGTATCATCAGGATAGATGGATCCAGGATCCATGTCAGGTGCAGTCCACGTCTAGGTGGTGAACTGCTGTGTGCACCTAAACA
Source organism: Eutreptiella sp. 'Long Island Sound 2002' (assembly GCA_964036045.1). Classification (NCBI taxonomy): domain Eukaryota; phylum Euglenozoa; class Euglenophyceae; order Eutreptiales; family Eutreptiaceae; genus Eutreptiella; species Eutreptiella sp. 'Long Island Sound 2002'. Next base: position 139,265,351 of record OZ038383.1, on the reverse strand, counting down.
GTTGAGGCACTATCACTCCCCTGACAATTTGTCTTGGGATGAGTGGCGCCTGAGCGACAGTGAGGTTGAGCGTATAGACCTAGAGAACGCTGCCAGTCCAGAGGAGGCAGACGAACTCGAAGAGATGACTGCCGATGAGATGGCAGTCGATGGTTACTACGTGGTTGCAGGTATTGGTCGCCACGAGTATAAACAGGGCTGGAAATTCCTAACCCTGTGGGATGGCTATGAGTTATCTGAGGCGACCTGGGAACCTATGTCAGCCTTCATACAACCAGACGGGAGTATCAACCCCATCTTCCGCACCTACCTCGTTGAGAACAACGAGGGGCAGCTCCTAACCCGTGCTGAGACTATGTCCCAGGGTAAAAAGCGAAACCAATTTTCCTGTGTCAGTCTACTGACAGGTGCAGTGAGCACTCTTCTGACCCTGTCTATGCCCTGCAGACCCATGCCTATGGTTTCCAGCGTGGGCCAGGTGGCCGCTTATCAGGATTGCAGCCACCCAGCAAATGTATGCCTTGTTGACCATGTGTTGCATGGGGCTGCCCTGATGTAATGACCTTGGGGAGCCAACGAAGAACGGTGGCTTACTACACCAGGGGGGAATGACAAGCAAGGTGTTATGAGGCAAGGTGTGTCTTCCCTCCTTGGGGACAAGCAAGCCCACAGTTAGGACCCCTGACTGGTCCAGACCCATGGGGTTCTACCCTTCCTTACAGGGTTTACCATACCCCTATGTGTGCTACGTATGTCTGTGTGTGTCTCACTTCTGTCCCCGGCGTGGCTCCCGGAGACCGGGCTTCGCTGACGTTGGACCGAAGGTCCTAATCAGGTACTATTACCACTCCTATGGCGCCAAACTTCTGTGCTGGCGCCTATCCTTGGGGGAAGACGGCAAAAGCCCTACCTACTAGAGGGGAGGGGTGGCCAAGTGTGCTAAGGGCATACAAAAGGCCCATTTTTGCTAAGGGCCAAAAGCTAACGCACTCCCCTGCCCACGAGGAAAAGCACGCGGGACAGGAGACACCACTACACTACACTCACTAACGCCAGCACCGGCCTTCGAAGGCAGGGTGAGCACTCATCACCTGCACTCAACTCCTGCCAGGCCTGCTGACCCTAACCCCTACACACGCTACTTGGTGTTGCTGTCAATGAAGTCTCGGGTCCTAATGACCCTCCTGTGAAGAAGACAAGAGAACACAGCGCTGCTAAGCAACTGTGGCCTAACAGTGACGTCACAACACGTTTCCCCTGCTAGGGCTTGGAGGGAAGGGGTGCTCTTGTTGCGTGCACAGCGCAGATGTCCATGGAGTCAAACTGCCCACGCCACTCCTGGCTGAGGCGCAGTCAATTGATTGTGTGATCAGCGCCCCTGTTTAGCTGGGGCGGAAAAATGGGATAGCCGCCAAAGGGAGCTGCTGCGTGCACCAATCACCCTGAACCTCTCCCACCTGTACAACAGAGGCCAATGAAGGGGTGTTTGCGGCTGAGGAACCAAGCCACACTCCACGTATTATACGCTTCTCAGTGTGACCTATAATACACTGTCCTCAAACAACCCCTGTCAAGCAAGCAAGCGTTAAGAGACTCCTCAGGTTCTCTTAAAGAACGTACCGAGGAGCCCCTGGGTAACCTAAACAAGCTTTACCGTGCGCATTTCGCGTGGCCTACCCTTTAATGCATCGTGTCCTTCTTGTCCTTCTTCTTGGACTTCTTGCCAGGGACCGCCATTATTTACCCGCTGTGCCTATCCACCGCCAGGATGACACAGTCGTAGGTCTCTCCTTCCACGGTGACCTCAGGCATGGCGAATACATCCATGGCCACGGACCGCATAGGGGCCTCCGGTATAGCCGCATACACCGGGTTGCCTGCTGTGGAGACGTTGGGGCTCTTCGTGGCCCGACACACGGCACAGTCGCTGCAGTACTTGTCCAGGAGGGCGTAGTACCCCGGTGGGAACTTGAAGCGCCACTCCAGGTCCTGCTGCATCTTGTCCCGACCAGGATGCATGAGCTGGGCGTTATGCCAGTGGTCAATGAGCTCCTCCATTCGGTTCTCAGGGACCAATAGCTTGTCCTTGAGGAACAGTTTGTCCCCATCCTCGGTCAAGCCCTCGGGCCATTCGTCGTCCGATGGGGCGCTCACGGCATTCCAGTACTTGGTCCAGTGGTCGGATGCCGCGTAGTCATCCGACCAGTCCTCTGTGAGCACCGACCTGGTTAGGTCTACAGGGGCCACCATCCATTGCTCGAGGGTTTCCTCTCGAATAGCTTGGACGCGGGCACCCCGGAACTTGGCCAGGTCCGTACGGTTTGCCATTACCACAAAGCACTTGACCCCCTCTTGCTCCATGGCCTTCTCCATCTCGATGATGCGCTTGGCCTCCTCGGTCTCTTCGGCGTCTCCATGGCTGGATATGTCCATCCAAGCCTTGCCCGCGGGGTAGGCCCACCGACTGAGGCAATCTGCCACAGTGTTGTCCTTCCCCGGGTCGTATACGACGCTGAGGTCGAACTTGGCGAACGTCTCATGCCATCGGGCCCTCCTTGCCGCCGGTCCCGAGGGGGTGTCGACGTGCTCCTTGTGCCAGCTCTGCAAGGACTGATGGTCCGTACACACCACCACCGGTTGCAATCCGATGTGGCCGGACCACTTCCTCAGCGCACAGACAATGGCGTACGTCTCCTTCTCCCTCGCGGTCCAGGTTCGACGTTGGCCCTCGGCCAGGATCCTGCTCCAGAACGCCACGGGTACGTGCGACCCGTCGTCCCGGACCTGCTCGAGGACTGAACCTACAGCATAGTCCGAGGCGTCCGTCCGTAGCACGAATCCCTTGTCCGGGTCCACCAGGAATAACCCCAGCTGCCCCAGGAGTCGCTCCTTCAGGCAGCTGAACGCATCTTCGGCCTCAGGGGTCCAGGCAAGTTTCTTCTTGCTCCCCTTCCGGCCATCGAACTTCCCCACCTGCAGCATCTTATGCAGCGGCCCCGAGAGTTCTGCATACATCCGGACATAGCCCGAATAGTAATTGCAGAACCCCATGAAGGACCGGAGTTCGCTGATGGTCTGGGGCTTCTCCCAGTGGTGCAGGGACGCCAGCTTCCCAGGCATGGGACGGCGTTGCCCGTGACCAACCACGTGACCCGCGAACTCCACTTCCTTCACGAACAGTGAGGCTTTGGTGGGCTTGCACACCATGTTGTGCTTGTCCAACTCGCTGAGCACTCAGCGCAGATCCTTCTCATGCGCCTCGATGAGCTCGTCCTCAGTCATGTTCTCCGTGCCGGACCCGATGATGATGTCATCCACAAAGGGGTAGGCACAATCCCGGACTGGACCGAGTAGGTCCTCCATCATGCGCTGGAAAGCGGCGTTGCCATTCTTGGCGCCCATGGGCACCACTTTCCACTGCATGGGCCCCAGCGGCGTCGACATCGCTGTGCAGGGCCTGGAGTCCGGGTGTAGCGGCATCTGGTGATAACCGTGTTTCAGGTCCAACACCGTGAATATCCGCTTTTTCTGTTGTTTTTGGAGGATGGAGTCGATCAGCGGAAGCGAGTACGAGTCGTGCTCGGTTTGCTTGTTCAAACCCCTGTAATCCACCACCAACCTCCACTCGCCCTTCTCCTTCTTGGGCACGATAAAGGCTGGGCTGGCCCACTCACTGTCGGAGGGTTCGATCCATCCTCGCTCAATGAACTCGGCCAACAGCTTCTTCATGGCCTCGGCCCGATCGCCCTGAAGTTGGTACTCCAGATGACGATAGATCTTGGGGTTCGGCTTCAGCTTGATCTTCGCTGTACCAAACCTCCCACGATCTGGAGGGTTCTTGTTGGCGACGCCACTGAATAGCCGCGGATAGGCATTGATCAGCCTCTCCTTCAGCTCGGCGACCTTCGGGTTCTCCTGGGCCTCTTCAGCCGCTTGCTTTGGTATAGATACAACCGACCGCACTGTGGTATAGGCCTCTTCCTGGTCCGAGTCCGACTTCTCCTCGTCCGATATGCCGTCTTCATCGTCGTGGGGAGCTCTTCCCACCAATAATCTTCGGAAATTTGCGGCATCGGGCTGGTTCTTGTCGCTATCGGCACCCATTCTTGGAAAATCCCGTGTCCATGGGTCCGACCCAACCGGACCATCGTTTTGGTCCGCGATGTGATCCATGACCCTCGCCACGAACTCGTCCTTCTCGTACTTGCCGGTGACCAACATCTTGTCATCCCACCAATGCGGAGATGTGACCATGGCCCGCCTCTTCTTGGCTGCCACACGGTCGTGCATCCCCATCCGCATGTAGTTGACGACGTCGTCGATCTCGGCGTGGGACAGGATGTCAATGCCAACAATCGGTTGATCAATCCCCTCCTTGGGCTCAAACATGACCTTCATGGGCACCGCCTCCACCCTACGGATGAATGCTTCATCACCCGTGGGCTGGGCTTGCGCCCCATCCACCAGGAAAGCCTTGGTACCCCACGCTTGACCGGGGGAGGGCATTGATACACCCTTGGCGTCGATGAACAGCTCCTCCTCTGGCCCGAAAGACATCTCGTTCAGGGTGATGGAGTCCAGCGTCGACTTGAGACCTTCCAGCGGACATGGGGTGGATCCTATGCCGGTTATGACCAGGACCCCCTTCGCCCTATCCGCGACGATCTTTTCCACCGTACGTCTGGTATTGTCCAGGGAGCCATGCCAATACATGGGCCCCCACTCCTTCAAACCCCAATGCCTGTGCCAGGCTGAGTCTCCTCGATGCCAATGCCTCCTACACTTCCGCAAAAGTGGGGCATCTTGGGAAGCGAAGACGTCCATCTCGGGCGCTTCGGCTCCCAGCGTCTGGATCATCCTGTCATACACCTGTGGCGCCATTCCATACTCCGTGAGCTGAACTCCGCGGTCTCCTCTGGACTTGGCACCCACAGCTTGCACCGCTCGGACGATCCGATCTTCTTCCTCAGCATTCCATTGGGATGATCCGCATGCATAATCCGTGGACAGCCATGTGAGGCATTCATCATCCTCCTGGACCAGCGTTGCGCGATGGGGAAGGGCTCCAATGGCATTTGCCACCATGAAGTCATACCCCATGATCATATCCCAATCTGTAATGTCGGCCACATAGAAGTTCCCGGATAGAGTGCTTCTTTTCGCCAAATCAGGGCGGTTCAAGCGCTCATGCTCCCAGAATTCCATACTGATAGTGGCCTCATGGGTACCACCACCCATGATCTCTCCATTGGCCACCTTCAGGCGCACCGGTCTACGGCTGGGCTGCAGGGATTCCTCCTTGAACAACCCTCTCCGGACCAGGCTCACCTGGGCATCCGTATCCACCAAAACATCCACCACCAACTCCTCTTGTCCGCACCGTACACGCACCTTCAAGTGCAACTGCCGCTCGTCACCATGCGGTGTATGGACGACTCTCACGGCATGCAACTCTAGCACATCCGGGTGCATCAGGACTTCGAGGGTATGGTCACCGATGGTGTAGATCTTGGGCTGGTCCTGCCCGTCCACGGGGCTCTCCGTGGTCGCTCCTTCCTTCTTGCCACGTCCCTTGCCCACATAAACTTCCCTTGGCAGGGCGCTCCAGGGGTTGGGAGTGGCGAAACTCAGTGGTTTTGGCTCTTCCGGACCCTTCTTCGGCACCCGATGTGCCTCGGATTCCTCAGGGATTCCACTGACTTTCGAAGGAGAGACCTCCGAGGTCCCACTCCCGTGGGGGCTTCTCTAGACTTGACTTCCCGCAGCCCCTTCCGGCTGCGATCCGCCAGGACTTTGTCCACCACGTTGCTGAGCTTTGAGTTCCTCCAACGTCCTCAACATGTCCTCAGCAACCTCCTCGATCGACCTCACTCGTCGGTCTTGGCCAGGTCCACCACCATAGCCTCTTCCTCCGCCTTTCCCTTGGCCTTTGCCTTGGCCTTTTCCCCCTTCTCCGCCCTTCGCCTTCCAATCGTCAATCAGCTGCTCCTTGGGCTTTTTCTCGGGGTGGGCGGCAAAGTAGGCCTTCTTGTCCGCCTCATACACCTTGCACTGACGGTGGTCGTGTGCATGGTTGTTTCCCTTGCCATAACAGACCCAGCACCCGTCGTGCTGAGACCTGTACTCCCGGAACGAGAGCCGTGGGTTCCCGATCCTCCTTGGCGCGTTGCCCTTCTTGGGTCCCACCCGGCTCCATCTGGACCGATCCTGCCCATGGTCCCTCACGTTGTGCGCCACAAACGCGAAGAAATGGGCCTCCTCGTGATCCTCCGGGGACCAGGTCCAGTGGTCTTGGCCACTTCCACTACCATCCTCCGCGGAGTTGGACGTGTCCTCCTGGATCTCCCGATGATGGCGGTCTTCTCGGTGGCCTCGTTGTGCATGACCATGTCGATCCTGCACGTGGGCCTCGTTCTTCGCATTGAGCTTCAACTCCACCGTGATGTACTTCACGATCTCGTCCAGGCTCATGCGGGCGAAGATGACCTGCATCCTCAGCAGCTCCCCGCGCCTCCACTCCACGTTGTTGAGGCGCAGCAGCCTTTGCCCCATGGTGTCTCCAAATACCTCCACGTACACGGCGTTCTTCAGTCCCAACATCCGGTTGGGCTTGCCCAGGTTCCTCCTGAAGAACTCCATGATACCCGCATGGGTATCCTCCGCCGCCATGATCCTCACCGCCACCCGCTTCTTGGCTCGCTTCTTTTCCTCGTCCTCCACTCGCCTCTTCCAGTTGCCGGGCAGCACGTCCTTCAGCAGGTGACGGATCTCGCTGGACTCGTTCCAGTCCTCAACCAGCTTGAGGCTCCGTCGGTACTTCCGCAGATACCGGTTCCACTCCCGGACCCGCAACTCACCGCGGTCCAGCTGTAGCGGGATGGACCACAAGTCCTCCAGCTTCTGGTTTGGAGCGTCCACCCGCTCCTCATCCTCCAACCACTGGAGGCAGGCCTGCTCCGTACGGATCAGTCCTTCCCGGATCTGATCCCGCAGCTCCTCCTTCAGGTCCTGCGCCAGCCGGTGTGGGAATGTCCGGCATACCCACTTGTCCCGCGGCGCTCCCCGCATCTCACCAACGACCTCCTCGGCAAAGTCCTCCCAATCCAGGATGAAGTCATCCACGTTGGAGGGGTTGCCATCGTAGTAGGGGATTTTGATTCCCCTGAGGTCGTCAATCCTGATGGCGTCTCCGACGTCCCGAGCAACCACTCCACCGAGACGGATACCACCTGTGGCCGGGGGGTGTGAGTACACTCCCTGTACATCCCTCTCCTCCATGGAGTGCGGTCCAGTTGGGCCTGAACCCATGGGGTTTGGAATGCGGGAAGGACTTGCTCCATCGGCCGTCCATATCCCCGCCTTGGGGTCCTTGGCCCACAGGTTTCCGCCTGGATGACCTCGACCATGTCCGTCGGCGCTTCCCATGGTTCGCCCCTGCATGGTCTGGCTCTTGATCTCCTCTTCCGCATAAACTGCATGGGCAGTCGTTGTGATCGGTAGATCCTGGGCGGCATGGGACATCTGTACCGTCAGGCTCCTCGGGTCCGTGGTTACGTGCCCTTCCCGCATGGACCCAGCCGGTGCCGTGTGTTCCCCGAGCATTGTGGATTCGCTGAACATGGGAACAAACGGCAGCGCACCCGGGTCAACACGCGGAGGCGCGTAGGGTGCCTCTGCAGGGCCGCCCATGGGTTTATCCATGGCGCTCCTGAGGGTCTTAACCCGCTCCACCAGCTGTGCCGCTGCCTGCTTTGCCGGGAGCTCCGAACCCGAGGTGAGGGGCTGTAGCTCCTCTAGCCTTTTCAGGCGTCCCGACATGTCCTCCACCAGGTGGAGGAGGCTGTCCACCACTCGCTGCTGCTTCTCCAGGGCCAGCTCCAGATTCTCCCGGTACCGGTCCCGTTCCGCTCGCAGCTCCGCCATGTCTCTCTCCGCGGCCGACTGGTCATACCGGATCCCGGCGACGTCCTCCTCTAGGCCGTCCTTCGCGTTGTCCAGGCTGTCGAGGCGATGCACGATGGCGTCCATCCCCATCTTTGGGTACTTGCCCATGAGGAAGGATACGTGCTCGCAGTGGCACTCAGCGTGCTTTCCACCTGATCCGGCGCATCCCGCGGTTCCCGGCGCCTCGGACTCCTCCGCCATGGGTGTGTCGCCCATGGTATCCCGCGTTGGCTCCGTGTGCCGGGCCACCGGCGCCGTCCTGGCTCTGGCGGGCCTCTCCAACGCCTCGGCGTCGTGCTCCAGGCTGGGTTCTGGGGCCGTGTTCGCCCTTGTGGGCGGTCTGGCCGTCTCCTCCGACTCCGAAGGTTGCTCATAGGCTGTCCGATAGCCCTCGGAGTGCCCCTCGAAGTCCCACAGCCTGCCCGGGCTGGGGTCCGTATCCATAGCCCCGGCGTCCCCTGCCGCGGGCTTGGGTGACCCGCGCTTACGGTAGCGCCAGGCCCGTCCTCCACTGCTGCCTGAATGGCAGGTCTCCTCAGAGTCCTCCGCGGCGGAGCGGAGGTTGCATGCCTTTCGGCAGCGACGCTCACACATGGAGACCAGGTGCTCCATGTCAAGTCCTCCTCTTCCCGAACGTCGTATTTCTCTTCGGGCTTCAGCTTCCGGAGTTCGCCATGCTCCTGAGCGTCTCGCCTCTTCTCTGGCTCCAATCTCCGGCGTGGTCTGCTACCATAAAGAAGGTCCCTACCAGGACCGGCCCCCGCTGTGCCCCTTCCGCCTGTCACCCCTGCTGACTTGCTCCTGATCAGCGATTGCATTTATCAAAATCCAGAGTCCAAAATCCAAAAATATAGAAAATAAAATCCTCCTTCAACCCTGAACAGCAACCAGATCCCACAAATACAGCAATAACCCAATCCAGAATCCAATCCACGCTGCAGGCTTCCGTTCAGCACACCGGTCGTCCCACGGTGGCGGGCATGTACAAGAATTGCACCAAAGAGGAAATCCCTGAAATTGACATATGAACACAATATGAACAAATGTGAGGAAGGATAGTACCATACACAATCACTGCCATGTACCCTTCGTTCCTTGGACTCAAGACCTCCCCTTGACTCACCACTGTGATGCCTTGAACCAGGTCCAAGTGCATGGCTAAGTTACATGTGTCACAAGTCACTACATAACCCCTAAAAAGTGTTCACTCCCAAGCCTCTAAATCCTAGCCCAAAGGGGAAGGTGGCGTGTCATGGCCTAGAGTGGCACTCAGGACCATGCCCTACCCTGACATATACTTGGTTGGACTTGGAGTCAAATGGGCTTAGAGATATGCCCCATGAGTTTGAACTCATAACATGCCAAAAACTGCCAATTCACACCATATTGGCCAGATATCAAATATATGCTCAAAATTGAAGTTACCACTTATCCGAAGGCTCAAAGTATGCATGAACTCGAAGTCTAGTAATCATGGAGGATAGAGACCAAAGGCCAATGCCCATGTACATCCCCACTTTACCCTCAAAACCCCTTCGGATATGGGCGCCACGCACCGCCCAAGTCAGCCCATGATCTTGAGACCAGTTCTTGTAATCCTTCGTGCGCCAAGCCAAATGGAGTACGCAATCCGTCATATGGTGGTGTTCAACTCCAAAGCATATGCCAACATATGAACAACATACCATGGTTCGACTCTCCATAGGCTTCTTGCTGTTTGCCGACCAGCTAAGTACACAAAACGCAAAAATGAGCAAAAATTGAGGTCAAAAACATGAAAATACGTCCAAATACAAAGTTGTCATGATAGTATATCTCTATGCTCACCCATGATATCCGCGCATGGTTCAATATACAAATGATTGGAACCATTTGCGAACAATTCCCCCACTTGGATCCCCAATCGGGCGCATGGAGATACCTTCGCCACTCATATCTACATGCCCCATGAAAATGGGAGTGCACTCATGGATCTCTTTGCCAAACATACCATGAGCGATACATACGCGGTAGACTTAGTCTAGCGCTTTGAATTCCACAATTGGGACATGGGCAAAGCCCTTGTCACATGTGGGTCTCCATCTCTTCGGCCACACGAAGATATATAACATGGGCGTGAGCATATCAAGACATATACTACCAATATCACACATAGCCCTTAAAATTGGCTCCCACCATGGTATACCATGCCCCTCCATGGTCATAACTTTGGGTTAAATGGACGTGGGAACCTAAGAAAAGATGCTATGCAACCGCAAGACTCATGCGCTACACTCAAAAGTCATAATATCAAGTCCGGACACATGGTCAACAAGTTATAAACAAGTTTCTACCATGTTGCCCATGATCCTATGATACAACGAGTGTGTGTGACGACTTAAGGTGTTGGACCCTACTAAAAATAAGTTGAGACTAAGGCGCTTGCAACGCAACCTTCCTTATTCTCTTTCCTCACACTCGCGCGTAGATATGGCCCTTCAAAGTGGTCCCACGATTCACTTTTGTTTCCCTTATATCTCCAAGTCAAATGGGTGGCAAGTATAAGGGAAACCTGATTCGGGCATAGGGAAAAGAGTATGACCACTCGAAGAAGACCAAATCAAGTGCGGCGATGTCGAAGTCGAAAATCCGATTTCGACATCGCGAAAAATTCAGATTAAAATCCCGAGTGCATATTTAGAAAATTGCGGAAGCAACGAACCCTTTACTGATGAAATCTGACCCTTCATCGGGGTTTCCGCCAAAATATCTGGAAATAACAGTTAACCAATCTGTTACCGCAAAATCGCGAGCCAACTGACAGTCGCCGATACATTGACCATCAGAACTGAAGGCGGAAAAATTACGGAAACATTATGATAAAAAAACCCTGTTGATTCCTGATATTCTGATATATAAATCTCAGCTGGCGGCGCCTCGGTACTGAATATGGCCGCTCATAGCCGGAATGGCCAAACCTATCACACTATCACATCGGGTTAGGTCAGGTGGATGGGAGAGTATGATATCAGCCAATGGCGGCTTGCCGGCACATAGATACACACCCCAAGTGACCCAAAGATGGCCACGGGGGTCCAAACCGGCTTCAGCACGCATGCAGGGAAAGGAGGCGGAACCATAACCACAATGACTCAACCAGGAGGTGAGCTCCTCCTGGGCTTACTTACCTTACTCACCATGCATCGTGTGAATGCCGAAGTGAAGCGAACACAAAACAACCCTATTGCGAGTTTTAAACAAGCCTAAGCGTTTTAAGCAACCCTACTTTAACGCTACGGCTACACACGAGCAAACACTTTCTTTTCTTACCTGTGAAGAGGGAACAAGGATGAATTGGGGTGCAGGGAAAGCGTCACAGCGTGTGAATGCCTCAATTAGGCAAATGCATCGCGAGCACAGCGCATATTCTAACCCTACGTGCGCGCTGCGCGCTCCATTCGCATCGCATACCTTTCATTCCTGTTTTGACCTGTGCAGAGCAAAGGAGATGAGCGCCCGAACCCCCAACGAACACAGCGTTGACAACCCTAACGCTTTAACGAAGCAACCAACACGAACGCAATGCGTGCGTGTGAGATGGCACTGGCATACCTGAGAGGTGGGTTGTCCACCTGCTCTGTGGTGTGGGTTGAGTTTGAATACTTTTCTCTAAAGTTTATGAAAATTTTGATGCAACTGTGCAAAAATTTCCTTTAGAACTTTAAAAACTACGGCGCATACCTTCTTTTTCAAAAGCCCTTTACGCTTGCGCAACGTTGTTTTTGAAGTCCGCTTCCTTTGCGCTTGTCTGCGACTTTGTGTTTGGTGTAAAAATGACGATTTCTCGCGTGATTTTGTCAATTTTTAGCGATTTGACTTGTTAAATCGCTACCCCTTTCGCTAAACCGCAGGAATCACTCCCTGTTGGTTGCACTTTCTATTTTTTTCAGCTCCTGGAGATTTGTGTCCTCCATTGGGAGTGGTGCTCCGCCCTGGCCCTTGGTCAGGACGTTTATCGAAACGCTGTTTATACAGCAATCACCGTCCGAATCGAGCGGTCGACTGTACCCTAGTGGGCAAGCACATGTGCTCTAGGGATGGAGTCCTGGGTTCAAACCCCACGGCCCCCAAATTTTTACCAAAATTTTTCGTCGCACGCCGGCGACTTTTGAGGAATGCCCCATCGAAGGGACATCATTCAGGGTACATTACACTGTTTTTCGAGGGTACCTACAGTGTGATGGGCTTCTATGAACTGATGAGGATGTTTTTGGTAAGTTTAATGCATTTTCTGAGGTATTTTGGGAATATTTGAGCCTTTTTCCTTGGTCCTACTAGCTTAGCTAACTAGTACTCCAGGGGGGAGTAAGAAAAAGTCACTGCCATGTCTTTCTTGGAGGGCTTGATCCAGGCCAAGCCCCCCTTAAAACCCTTTTGTTGATGCTAAGACAAACTTAAGCATTTTTATCTCTCTTTTGAAGCCTAAAGTACACTTTCTCAAATTAACTAGGGTTGTAACCCTAGCCCCCCATGAAGTTCACCCCTGCCACTCAACTGAGCGGAGGTACCTTCCTTCATGGAGGATATACAGAAATAAAATGGGCATTTCATGCTTTAGGCCTTGGAGGTTAAGCCTAGTGGTCTCCCACCCCAAGACCCCTATACTCAATTGTTTCTACCACTTATTGTGGTTCTACTTTTTAAATGTTTCTGAATTCAGTTGCTTGGCCAAGTCATTTTCTGTGTTGGTCTGACATCTATGCCCCACATTCCTAACCAGCACCATTTCACCCAAAAGAGTGCACATGAAGTGCCTGATGCTATCTTGGAGGCCAGGGTGAGACCAATTTTCATATAAAATCTTTTGTATTATCCATTTGTGATTGAATCTTTGTGTTTATACCTGCATTGTCTATCTGCAGTCCTTCTGTGTTACACTGGATTCCAAAACCAATGATTGATTCGATCCACATCCTGTTCTTGCTCTACTTGCCGCTTTGGTTTGGGTTTTCAACTTCAAAACCTGCAGGATTTCATGAAAATATCTAGGGCATTAATCAAGGACATCTTTCTTTTAGCATTTCAAGAATCAGGTCCATATCAAGAATGCCGCCGGTTCCGCCCGTCTCGCTCCTGGTCCAAACACTGTCAATCAACGCCGCAAAACACACAATGCACACTTCCGCTACGAACCTCTTCAGATTGGACGCACAATCCGTATCAATGGCCTACTAACTCGGCTACACCTCCTAATGCTGGAATCAACACAGATTTGAGACCAGCAAAAACCTCCACGCGGTCTAAATCGAAACCCAAAGCTGAAGATTCGTCAGAATTTGACACAGGTCTGCCTCCGCTCCCTACACAGGTTAGCACTGGACCGGTTCTAAATAATAACAATATCTTCCCATTGCTTGATCCAAACAAGCAACTCAATTCTAAAGCTGAAAACAACTCTGGGGAGGACGAAATCAGCGATATAGATGAGGAGAATGATGAAACGTGGACTACTGTACGCAACCATCAAAACTTCAAGCCAAAGAGACCGGCATCTCACACTTCAAGTGAAGGAAGAAAGACTGCGTGCAAACAATGCAATCAAATTTGGAAATTGAAGCCGTCCACAGCCAAATGGTATGTCAACAACGGCCTGTGTAAACCTGTCCGCTGTCAGTCTTGCCGCGACGCCAACGAGCGACACGCAAAGCCAAAGCTTACTCCAGCTACACCACCGACAATCATTCAATATCTTCCAGTTTCACCGAGCCCATCACCACCTGCAGCCAACTACACTAACGCCGCGTTGCGCTCTGTTCAGGACTCCCCTCCATTGCCCAATATGCAGAAACCCACCACGAGAACCGAGGAACGAATCGTTACAGCCAAACCCACTGAGATGGAGCCAACGACGGCCACGCAAGCTCCAGTACGATTCGCCGAAGACACAACATCTCAACTCGAAAATCAGAGCGAGGTGGCGACCCATTCGGATACAGATGGCGACTCACAATCTGCTACTTCAAGCAAATCTCCCGGACTCACCGTGGAACGTCCAGCTCATCAACCTCCAACTCCCAAGACAACTGAGCACACTGAAGTAAATACTGAGAACGAGTACTCCAACAGTATCTCCTTTGCATCTACAGCGCGACCGAAACTCGAGGCTTGGAAGCTGAGAGACTCCAGGCTCACTAAGCGGCTAGAATATGTAATTAACCATCTCGATGAAGACACATTTCAAGAAGCCTGGGAATAGACCGAATCACAATTTACCTATAACTTCTAGACCGCCGCCTTTGCAGATCTGCTCTACAGATCTTTCAAAGCAAGACTTGGCCACAGTAGGGACTGACATCTGCACTCTTCTGCCTTCTACTTTCCCCAATGGTCCAGTGCTTTGCTTGTGGAGGGCTGATAGGAGTGCTTCAGGCTTTGTAAACCTGTTCTCTAGCTGAACACCACACACCCAAACCAGAAACAAGAACAACACAATCAAAGCTTGACCCTTTTCCCAAGCATCCAAACAATCAAAACTGTGGATTCAACACCACTGTTCTACTGATTTTTCATATAAAGCAAGTATGAGCCTATGGTTCCCTCGAGGAAGTGTAGATTGCACCTCTCTTGTATATAGCAAATTCTGTTGGTGCAGTGATTGTGTAAAAAACGCGGAGGACCGCCATGCCCAAAAAAAAAAAGTAAAGAAGGAAAAGCAGAAATGGCCACGACGGCTGGAGAGACAGCACGTGGTCAGGAGGCGGGAACCACGAGATGGGCTCTGCTTGTTCAGGGCCATGTGCCACATGGAGGGACAGGAGGGCTCGGATGAGGACGCGGGGCGGAACAGCCTGGAAGTGGTGGGATGGGTCAGGGATGCGTGGGAGGCGGGGAACCACGAGCTGGAGGCGGCGACCGACTAGGGAGCAAACCTGATGCAATAGTTGCAGGATTCGGAGAGCGGGCGGAAGGTTTTTTCTTTGCGAACTGTCCGGTGCCTTCCACAATTGTGCAGAATTGTATGAGAATGTGCGGGCGCGTCAGACATTTGGTATGAGTACGTACATAACCGTCCCTTCTCACCTACCCGCCTTCCTCGCAGAGAGGGGGCATAAGGTTAAGGTTTCCGCGGCGATGTATCTCTTAGGCGGCTCAAGTTGCATGGTATAAAACGACAGAAAGTGCCCAAAATACAGGGCCTCAAAAAAATTCAAAAGAACCATTCTTTGGCTTGCAAAAAATCAAGCCGTTTTTGAAACACCAAAAGAACTCTTATGTAAGGAATTTTGGCCTTTTCTTGGTCCTGATGGGTCCAAAAAATGCTTTTTTGGGGGCAATGGACTGTTCCCTGCGCGAGGCCTCGCGCAAGGAGCAGTCCATTGCCCCTTCAAAGTCAGGTAATGATGGTAGAATTGAGGAATCAAGCAGGCGCCTACACTGGAGTGAGATTACAGGCACCCTTTACTTGATCACATTGTACAATATGTTTAGGCGGGCGGACATTCAGCGCTCTAAACAAGCCTTGCAAATCTCATTGATGACTCAAGAAATCATTTCTAATATTGTTGCATTCCTAACAAAAGGAGCACATACATTGGAGGTGTTGCACAGGGTCCATCCTTCACCATTGCTCATGATGCACACCTGCCACAAGCTATGGGGAGTGTCAAGCAAAAAAAAGAGTATCACTGGTAACACATGAAGCATGTCCACTCAACAGATGACGCTGAGCTGGACAGGGACCCCCCTTGTAGCTTTGGCTGAGGAAAAATGAATCCTTCTGTGGTTGAATATAGATCAAAGTAAAATGTGCAAAGAAAATATGAATTTGCCATGCGTGGCACTTTTTCGAGCGTTTGTTTGGGCCACAAAAACTGATTTTTTGGAGAGTAAAATGCAATGTGGTGCAAACGACACCAATTCTCAACATGATGTTGGATACCTGGAGAAAGAAGGTGCCCTCGGGGAAGCAGTCTGCCAAGCGCAGGGGCTGACCAAGCCCAAAAACAGTTTTTCCGCCTCCGGGGGGGGCAAGCTTCTGGTAAATTTCAATGACTCGACGACAATTTAGGTACTCGTTGCTTCACCGAACGTTGTGCACAAGCGCTATCAGATGAGAACCCCTCCGAATGGTACAAAGAATATATTTTCTGGGCCTTTTTTTGCGCGAGGCCTCGCGCAATGAGGAATGCAATGCAGTCCCATAACTTGAAAGTCACAACCTATACCTCTCTTTTCAGGCAGTGCAAATCAAAAATCAAACCGTGGGGTGGGTATTAAGACCACTCAACCCTGTGAAAGTGCTGCCCTGGGTCGTTGATGGTGCCGGAGGGCTCGGGGCCGGCAAGACCAGTGGGGCAGGCACGCGAGGAGTCGACCTGAACGCTGCTGTTGGGGGTAGAACCGGAGACACGGACACCAACGGAGGCGAGAGCAGCAACAACTGAAGCAAGGTCCATGCTGATTGTTATCCGGCAGAAAATCCCAGTCTATGAAGAAAATTGATGCGGATTATTCTAAGTACATCTGAGTGTCCATATCTGTCTGAAAAGATTTAAATAAATCCGATTGTGAAAAATATTTGGCCGATCTGGCCCGCGAGCGCGCGTCAGCGGCAAATGGCGATTCCAGGTAAATGATCGGAACGCGGCGGATTTACGGAGAATGGACCGCGGAATCAGATCCGGCATATCAGAAATATATAGGTCTGATCCTGAGACTGAGCTGCGAGGCGGCGAATCCGCCGAAGCAAAGAAAATGACCAAAATGTAGTCAATCTGGGTTAGATCAGTGAAAATCTGAGCAGATGGGGGTTAGCCGCACTTACACTCCCCCTCCAAAAACACACTGGGGTGTGTCGCTACGTCAACGAAGAATGTAGTGCGGGTAAGTCCCAGAAAAAAAATAGAAATGTAGCCTCGTCGGGGCGAAATCTGCTTGATCTGACCTGATATGGGCTGAATTGGCAATGAATCCTGATGGATGAACCTGAAATGAGACAGAATGAGGAGTGACGAACAGTCCTCCGTGCAGTAAATCATTAGGTTAAGGGCTAACAAGCATGTAAACGTATCGAGAATCGATACCAAACCATGCACTGGTTGAGAATGAGGTAGATTATTGGTGGATTGAGTGGGGGAATCAAGAAATGGAGTGACATCTCGGCGCTCTGGCACAGTTTCGCTGTCGCGGGCACGCTACGGTGTCCTCGCCGAACTCTACATCGTGTTACTCCCGCTTTTCTCGTTCTGAAAAGTGCAGCATGTGCTTCAGATTTGGCGCATCTGGCGGATGATCACAAGATTCAGCAAGATTGAGAATCAAATGGGGCAGAGATGAAGGAGATGAAACAGTCACAGAGAGGGAAAACAAATACAGATGTAGTCTGCAGGTCCTAAGTGAATAGAAAAAGATCAGCGTCCGCGAAGTTAGGCAAGGCCGTTAACAGATCTTCGAGGAATGAGAGGAGATGACAAGGAAATCAACCTAAATTGTCCTAAAATGTGCAAATTCCCTAAGATGAAGGTGAAATGAAGCGGAATGTCTAGAACTGAAACTACTAACAACTTCGTTTAGACTAGAGTTAATATACATTGTCGTTTATTCAGCTCAATTGTGCTTTCCGGCACGTTGGTTCGCGAGCATCTAACAGATTCTATGAAAATGTGGATCATGTGATGATGCATCATGATGGGACATGCTGGCCCTGGATCCTTGGCATGTAACGCGCCGAAGGTTCGCTGAAGACGCTTTACTGACAGTATATAACTGAGAGACACCGCATGGTCCTTTATTTACAGTGGCGGCGGTGTCAATCGACTTGGACAAGGCCCATCTTTCGATTGAGTCCCGCGAGACACTTGGATTCACCATTTTCGACAGTTTCAGGTCGGATTGAGCTCACATTGGCGTGTGCCAAAAATACAACGAAGCTTATGGACCTCAAAGGTTGCTTTTAGAAGTCCCTAGAGCCTCTGTCTGAAGGTTGTCTGAACAATTGACGTCGGGGTTTCGTGCAACAATGGCAGAATGAAGGACAAACCTGAGAAATTCAAGGTAAATTTGAGGATCCTGGATCTGAATCTGGACTTTGGCTTCCGCATCACGGCAAATGAAGGTAAGATCTGAGTTCCTGGCGTCGCATCTGGTGCAGCCAGTACTACAGGGGGTGCCTGTAGGGGTGAATGTCGCTGGCCAGCGTTTTTACTATGTACATTTGCTTCCATCTGCACGAGTAGCCAAATTCCAAAGATGCACAGACCAACAGAGACAAGATTACCCCGAATCTGCCTGAATTAAGCCTGAGTTTGGTTTTTTCTGAACACGGCAGCACACTCCGTGGCTTTCGGCTCTCGACTTCCGATACGCTGCCGAACGGAGACCAAAGAAAAGTTGATTGACGTCAAATTATCAAACATTCGCAGTTCTCCACATCATGTTGTAATCAGGAAAAATGAACAGTGGATTGAGCAGAATGTGGTTTTTTCAAGTCGTCAGAACACTCACATTGAAATAAGTGGTCAACGGGGCGAGGCTGGAGCTTTTGTAGGAGTTGGACATGCAAGGGTTTCGAACCTACACCCTTGAGCCCTAGCGACGAGTGCCATGACGCCCTGGACTAGACGACTGTTACCCAGATTAGGGCGTCGGCGACTCAAGTCACGACGGATCTCCCTCAATTCGGCCAAGCACGAATACATGTGACCACCAACCTGTCTGGTCGGGCCCTCGTACGGCTTGGGCGCTGCAGATCAGCGGCCGAACTTGAAGCTTGGTCCTCATTTGGCTCCTGGGCTGGCCTGACCGCAGGAGGGGGGATCGACGGATCAGCCCTGGAATGTGGCTGCTGAGGGCCGTAAAAGGCTGGATCTCGATTCACCACAGGTCTTTTTCCGTCGCTCTCCACTTGTCTGTCTGGTTTCGACAGACAGTCTGTCAGGAGTACGCCAATTTCGGGGTGCTTCTTGAGGAAGTCGATGAACCCCTTGGTGTACCCATGGACAAAAGAATGGGCTGGTTCCCAGTTGTTGTGACTGGAATCAAAGCCCCTCCACTCACACAGAAATTCCCATTCGCCCTTTTGGTCACGTCTTGCTTCAACAATCCTCTTGAGTTCGTACTTCCCCCCTTCGATGACCCGATCCGACAAAAATTTCGAAGTCCAAAAAAGGGGTTTAACCCGATCCTTGGGGGAGGGGATCTCTCTCTTGAGGCGATCGCCCGAAACGTCAATTTCCCTGCTGACATCCACACGAATCCTCCACCTGTTCTCACCTAGACGCGCTGTAACAGCGAATGGCCCCTCCCACAAGGGAAGAAGCTTGTCATCTCCGTCCAGGGTGGTTTCGGATTTTGGAAGCCAAACTCGATCATCGACTTCAAAATTGTGGGGGTTTTTTCGACCTTGATTCTGGACCCAAAGCCAGTCAGCTTGATGCTTATCGATTAATTTCGAGACAGTTTTATCTGCTCGTTGGACGTCGTCCAAAAACAACGAAGCATCTTTACAAGGGCGAGGATTATTCAACGGCATGTTCCACCAACACTTCTTTCGTCCAAAGACAATTTCATTTGGAGAAAGGCCATGATACAAAGGCGTGTTGTGGTAACGACGAAGCAATGCGAACAGAACTTCAAGCCAGTGGAAATCCTTTTCACTCGCGAGCTCCTTACGAAGCATATTTATAATTGAGCGGCCGGCTCTTTCGCCAGGCAGCGCTCGATGCGAGTGGATTTCACACCTGAGGTGGTGGATTCCAAGGCGAGCACATAATTCCCTCCACCATTCGGAGGTGTACTCTTTGCCTGAGTCCGTAACCACCTCGGATGGGACGTCCCAACCTCCCATCCAGGTCTGCGCGCACCATTTGGCGGCAGCCTTGCCAGTCATTGACTCGATGTTGCAAGGCAACACCTGCATGTAGCCAGAATGACGGCACTGAATAAGGAGCACACCATTGACCTTTTTATTGGTCCAATGGCACTCTTCGTCGTCGAGTTCACCGAGATAGAAGAAATCACTGGTGACTCTGTTAAGAAGGCGCTCCGGAATAGGATGTGGCCTCAGATGGCCGTGCTTCTTCGCGCTGGGGGGCGTCGAGACAGCACATTGGGCACATCCGGCGGCTACTTTCATGCAATGAGTATATAGCCTTGAGCCAAACAACCTATGTTTAATCATCGACCATAATCGACGGCCATGTGCGTGGGGGGACTCCCATTTATGCCACCAGTTTAACACTCGGGGGGCCAGGGCGTCTGGTACGCACGATTTACCCTCCATCCTCTTTAAACATGGAATCATGCAGATAATCGGACGTCCAGTCACGGATGATCAGGGAATCTTTCGGCAGGGGTGGAGTTTTGGCCGGATCTCGACGCTTAATGCCCTGGATCAACCGAAATCCACTTACACGTCGGGTATAGTCAAACCGTTTCACACTCCCTGAGGAGGGATCGGTGACTTTCTCCACGACTTTCAGTGTTTTGGTGCAGATCTCATGAGCATGCGCCGGATCTGAAAAGGCCGTGATGTCATGGCACGGTAATGCGTGCTGTTTAACAGCGCATTGCATGCATGCACGTCGAATGAGCTTTTTTTCTTCCTGATCCCATTCGATTATGACATGGCGGTCCTGCTCCGTACCATGGATGTCGGTACTTTGCAGCCCCTCTGAAGCGGGGTAAGCCCATCGGCTCAGAGCATCCGCTACCGTGTTGTGTTTTCCAGGCAAATACGACACATGGAGGTCAAACAGACTGAGAAATTCGTGCCATCTGGCCCGTCGACCAGCTGGGCTCGCGACAGTATCAATGTGTTCGGTGGCCCAATACTCCAGAGATCGATGATCCGTCAGGACCTCGACTCGATTGGTGCCAACCCACGATTGGTACTTTTTTAAAGCACAGATTATGGCGTAGGTTTCTTGCTCACGCGGCGACCATTGCATTTGGCGTGGGGCTAGCTTCCGAGACCAAAATGCAAGAGGGTAATGATCACCTGTGGCTTCATCAACCTGTTCAGAGGAAAGCTCCGATCGCGTACCTAGAGGCGTCGGTTCTTATGTAGAAGGGTCGGTCAAATTGCGGCACATGCAACGTGGCGACTTCGCAGAGGGCCGCCTTCAAGTGATGGAAGGCCTCCTCGCACTCGTCAGTCCACTTGACACGAACCTTTGAACCTGCCTTGCCTGCATCTCTCCCTACCTTCAATAATTCAGTGAGGGGGGCAGCAAATTTGGCATAATTCGGCACAAAAGTGTGGTAAAAATTGCCACAACCCAGGAATCCTCTCAATTCCGTGATCGTCTCAGGGCGCTTCCACTTCTGAATAGCGACGAGCTTCCCTGGACTGGGTCGTCGGGTGCCATTCTCAAGGAGAGAACCACAAAATTCGACTGATTTTAAAAATAATTTTCCCTTCTTTGGCCCACAAATCAGCTGATTGGCATCAAGAATGTCCAAAACCTGGTTCAGCTGCTTTTCATGTAGGGCCACCAGCTCGGCTTCGGTCAGTCCCTCCCCCTCTGTCGCGATGATTATGTCATCTATGTACACACTCACGAAGGCACGAAGCTCAGGATGAGCTGTAAAAAGCACATCCTCCATCATTCTTTGAAAAAACGAAGGGGCGTTCTTCAGGCCCATGGGCATGACCGTCCACTGGACTGGGCCACATGGCGTGCACATACAGGTGAGAGGTCGGCTGTCCTTCCTCAACGGCATTTGGTGAAAGCCGTGACGGAGATCCAGCACAGAAAACAAACGACCTCTTGCCCTCTTGGCGATTTCCTCCTCAATGAGGGGCAGGGGGTGCGAATCCGCCTTGGTTTCGGCGTTGAGGTTGCGAAAATCAACAACCATTCGCCAACCATCAATAGTGTTCTGGTCTGCAGGCGGCGGCTTCGGGACTGTGAAGGGTGCACAGCACCATTCGCTGGTCATACAACCCTCAAGCCAACCAAATTCCCTGAGATTTCTCTCGATTATTTTTCTGAGTATCTCATGTTTATGTCCATGGTTCTCATAAGGACGCTGTTTCTTCGCCTTGTACCCTTCACGAAGCTCGATGAAGGCTTCACCGAACTGTCCACGGACAGGGGGGTCTTTGATCAACTTCCCCGAAAGGGTTGTGTCCTTCCGTTCCTCAAAAATCTTTTCTCTTGTCTTGGAACACAACTCAGTGTCCACCTGATCGCCAGGAATTACTGTCGAAAAAACTTTGGCGATTTCTTCGGCCTTGGCAGGAAGAATGTTCTTACGGATGTCCCTAAACAGGTCCGTATCAACTGCCTCTTGAAGATAGGTGGGTCGAGTGTCGACATTCCAGAGATTATCTTCGCGATCCAGCTCCTCGAAAGGATCTATGAAAGCTTCCACACGGGGTTTTTCATAAAAAACTCTGAATTTGCGGCGCGATTTAAAATTTTTCTTCGCCCGTGTACTGAAGATTCTTTTCGATGTCGATCGTATTGGGGAAGAGGGAGACGAGGCGGATCCATTTGACGTTGGATCACCTTGGGTATCTGACGGACAAAAATCAGAAAAAATAGATTCATCATCAGTACCACGCTCAACCTCAGATTCAGACCCAACACAGGAATCAGTACCAGAATCAGCAGAATTAGAGTCAGAAAGCTTTCCATCCACCAGGAATGCAAGCGAACTCCAGGACCGCTGTGGCAGGGGACCTGTGTCGTCCCTGGCATACAGCTTAATCTTCCTGGGAAGTTCGATGTAATCTACACAAATGTCTTGCAATTCCTGAAACCAAGGTTTGTCGTCCCACAAAGGCACAACTAAAATCGCCTGGGTTTTATCTTGCTTGATTTTGTGGATGACCTGCTGGATTAAGTGAAACGGAGGATTAATCCATAACTTCTTGTCCCATTTATGGGTCCAAGCGTCGCGAAAGTGCTTGTCAAAGCGCTTGTTCTCGCGGTTAGCAAAGGCATCATACTGTGGCCAAAAGGAATGGTGTTCATAAAAATATTCACAAATTGTATCGCGCCATTTGTCGACAACTCTGTAGGATGAAGAGTGCCAGCGCGAAGGACGTCGTGGCTGGGAGTCCCTACGAAGACATTCTAACTCTCGGGAGTAATCGGCACTCCCATTCACCTCTGCAATGGTGACATCTTCGCCAAATTTTGGTGTAACCTTTCGCTTCAAAAATTCTTCTGCACTTTTAAACCCTGCGTGCAAAAAACGAAATTCAGGACGCTCCAAGGGACCTAACTCCAGCAAAAAACAACGCCGATGACCTACGGGCGCCACCCTGTTCTTGCTAAGCCAAGGATGGCCCAAGTAAAGGTCATACTTTATGTCGGCACGATAGAAGTAGTCATCCTTAAGGACAACTTCCTCCACATTACCTTCTTCCCAAAGGTCTTGAGCGACCAAATGAGTTGATATATAACAACCGCGTTGCCCACCTGCGAGAGAATGTCCAGAAACTCCCTCGAGGGTAACAGGATGAGGCGACTCAAACACGCAGTCGTCGGGTAAGAAAGAATTGGATTGGAGATTTACCTCTGATCCATTGTCACACAAACAAGTGGCGAGGTGGAAATTTCCCTTGCGGTCAGAGACCCACAGCTTTGTGACAAACTGACGGGCCCTGTGCTTGGACTGTACACCAACCTCGTCCACTACAACAGAAGGATCCGCTGCCGGATCCAGGGGAGAGGAGACAAGCGACCCTACATCAAGTAGTGGTCGAGATGGAATCTGGGGATCATGCCTGAAATCGCCTGGGGAGGGGCGATTTTCGTGCCTCCCCTAGGCGTTCTGACCTCCAGTGACTGCGTTAACATTGTGAACACACCCTGATTCGTCGACCCACTCATCTTGGAGCGGATCATCTGCTGGATTCAAGGCATTTTCGACATAATCTCGATCCGCATCGGACACCTGATCTGCACCTGAGACCTGATCCACACGATGGTTGCCCTTTCCACGTCCACGGCCACGGCCGCCGGATGATGGACCTCCACCGTCGCCACGCCCTCTGCCCTTACCAGAGAAAGGGGTCCCAGAAGGATTTCCCTTACCTTTACCCTGGGATCCTGGAGCATTTCCCTTGTTTGTACCGGATTGAGGGGTTTGGCCTGGATTTCGATTTCCGCCTCCGGCGTTGCTATTGGGGTTTTTCTGGCCGTTCGGCTGCCCACCGGAGCCGGATGGAGTCCGATTTCCTGTGCCTTGGGACCCGCCAGGGCCTCCAGTATTTTTGTTTCCACCGGAGGGGGGCGAATTCCCTTTTCCAGCCTTCCCACCATGCACCTGTCTGTCATTCCTGTCTGAATTCTGCGGATTACTGATATTTTCACCAATCACCTTGTGATCGTAAGGAGACCATCGGTGATTACCAGTAGAATGCGTCTTAGCTCGGTTCGTAGAACCTAAAAGAAGGCAGATGCTACAGTGATCCTGAACATTCCGGGTGTCATTCACCTTTTTGTTGCCCTTTTGGGCCCCATTTTGGGTGTTTTGCTGGGTATTCTTGTTTCCCCCAAGACCCTCATGGAAATTTTGATTGGCGGTGTCAGCGAGCCGCTCAACCTCTTCCCAGAGTTCCTTCGGGGTGAACGAAAACACCCAGTTCTTGGCCTTCAGGCGATGGCCATGGAAGCTTACTCCCTTGTTGAGGACTTGGACAAACAAGTCCCGATCCTCGTGTTCATTAAACTTGATTTTCCACGTGTTTTCAGTGAATTTCACCTTGGAAAACGACGTGGGGGAGCACTTTTGAAGTGCCTCCCTGACTGAAAACCTGTTGGCCGAGGCATCGAAGCCTTCGACCTCTGCCCACCAGGTCTTGACCTTTTCTTCGGATTGTTTATTCCGAAGGGTGGCGGCAGTTTCGGAGGGGATCTTGTCAAAAATCAGATTTTTCAGCTCGGCACTGGAAAATTTTTCGCCTGAATGTTCAGCTTCTTCCACTAAGTTCCAGAAGCGCTGTCTCTTGTCTTGCACTTCGTGCAAGATTAATCGCGAGAATGAAGGAAAATTCTTCAACAATTGGTGGTAATGGTCCTCTGGCAGCCGGGATCCACGTACCTCCAACTGTTCCCACACCTCATCAAAGGTAAGGGGGGAACTTGTATCCTCACGATCACTCCAGGTCCTGAGCCAAGTGTTGGCCGGCGCTCCCTCAAGGCAATCCAAGAGGGCCATCAGGAACTGATCATCTTGGAGTTTTTGAGTCTTAACCCACAATTTAAATTCCCGTTGGAACTGAGGCCAACGTCTGGGGTTCCCATTATACTTCGGTTGCTTGGCAACCTGACGAAGTCGCAATGAAGTAGGATTAAGAAGCGAATCCAGCCCAACACCGGCCGTAATGGCAGACACCTTGGCGGCATCATTCGCCACACCAGCTCCGGCGAGGGTCTGGGCGAGCAACAGCTGGGCTAAGGCATTGGAATCAGCAGCAGGAGGGGCAGTACGGGAGGCAGTTCGCTTGGCATTCTGAGCCTCAGTCCTAGCCTTCGCCGTCCTACTCTGAGATCGAGAGATTGTAACCCTTTCCTTTAGCTTGGTCCTGCTGATTCTTGCATCAGTGGTCTTGGAGTCCACCGAAGGAGCAATTGAAAAAATTTCTGTCGCCTCCTCCGACGGTTCTGTTACTTGTTCCACCGATGATGCGCCCTCAGACCGCATGTGCGTCTTGAAAAGATTTTTTATTCCCAGCGTTTCAATGATGAGGTGCATTTGATCTTTGAGCGTTTGGAGCTCAGCAACTCGCTGGAATCTGCAGGAGCAGTCGGCAGGACAGTACATACCGTGTCCTGAAGGGCCTGAGCAGGCTGTCGGACCGCTAATCTCAGTGGTCCGCAGCCAGGAGTCCACTTGGGGAGCTCCTTCAGCCCTGATTTCCAGGCTTGCCTGCCTGGCTGCCTCTAAAATTCCTTCCTCAACCGCGGCGGCTAGATCGTCGCGGATGGAAACAGGGGGATGAGGGGCGGAGGGCCCGGCAACAGGTGCCTTGGTCTTCTCCTTCGGGAAGGGGCTTGCCTCCCAGATCTGCAAAAAAATGGCAAAAGAGTCATCTTCTTGAGAACGCCACCACATCCTGGTATTAATTTCTTCTTGAAGGAGGAAAAAATATTCCATTAAAAAATCAGAGGCGATTCTTTCTTGTCCGATCAACTTAGACGTGGCTAAGAGACAAAGGGCCTCAAGGGCCTCAAGGTTACGGGTCACTTCTGGGGACAAATGGTCGCCCCATTGTGCCCAAGAGGCTGGTCGATTATAGGTAGGTACCTCACCTGGACCACCCATCTCAATGTCGTTGAGATCGGAGTCAATGGTCTCAAATGGTGGACATCCGTAAGGAGTGCTGGTACCTGCCAGCTCCGTAAGGTCCACCGGAGCGTTGCTATCGCCGTAGGCTGGCGGATTCCAGCTGCTCGATGGCCAATTTCGACTGGGATCATAATGGTAATCTGGTCCTCCACAGCTGCTGATTTGCGCCCTTCTTGGGCAGCTTGGGCTTGCGCAAGGCATTCCTCTCAAGGCCTCGTTCGCGCAGCACCATGGCAGCGTAATCGTTACTTCCCCAGAAGCGGCGGAGTCTACGGGGCCGTACTGGGGAGCGGGCTGTGGTTGGGACACCAAAGGAACAACATTCAGGTAGCCTCTGCTACCATGAAAGTGGTGCCCTGGGTCGTTGATGGTGCCGGAGGGCTCGGGGCCGGCAAGACCAGTGGGGCAGGCACGCGAGGAGTCGACCTGAACGCTGCTGTTGGGGGTAGAACCGGAGACACGGACACCAACGGAGGCGAGAGCAGCAACAACTGAAGCAAGGTCCATGCTGATTGTTATCCGGCAGAAAATCCCAGTCTATGAAGAAAATTGATGCGGATTATTCTAAGTACATCTGAGTGTCCATATCTGTCTGAAAAGATTTAAATAAATCCGATTGTGAAAAATATTTGGCCGATCTGGCCCGCGAGCGCGCGTCAGCGGCAAATGGCGATTCCAGGTAAATGATCGGAACGCGGCGGATTTACGGAGAATGGACCGCGGAATCAGATCCGGCATATCAGAAATATATAGGTCTGATCCTGAGACTGAGCTGCGAGGCGGCGATTCCGCCGAAGCAAAGAAAATGACCAAAATGTAGTCAATCTGGGTTAGATCAGTGAAAATCTGAGCAGATGGGGGTTAGCCGCACTTACACCCTGAAGCCGTCTTTCCAAAGGAAAATGAATCGGGTGAGGTTTTTTGTTTAGTAAGTTATGCGCGAGGCCTCGCGCATGGGGCAGCCCTTGAACCACATGTTGCATATGCTTTGCATTGATATTTAATCGGCCATGCTTCTGTTTTAATGATCCTTGGTCTTGATTGCGCGAGGCCTCGCGCATAGAATTCGATCAATAAATCATTTTTCCAGGTATGCAATGAACATGCAGAACAGAAAATGATGTTGCAATCATTTTTTCTGCAGACCATGTGCATCCAAAAAACAAGGGGAACGCAAAATGTATTTATTGGCCAATTTCCGCTAAAAGCACATCATTTTCCACTGAAATCATAAGATTTATTTATTTTTTATAGTTTTTTTTTGTTTTCGGCTGTCCGAAAAAAGGCACAAAATGGCACAAATGGTAAGAAAGATACTTACTTTGGACTAATATTCTGTTTTCAAAAAACTGAGCCTGTGAAAAACTATTTTTTTGCATGGTCCAATTTGGGTGCATTTGGTGTGATTTTGACCATGCAACTTGAGCCGCCTAAGTATCTGGTGCCTTCCCCACAGGCCACTCCTGCAACTGGTCAGGATATAGGGAGTTTTGGTAGGCTGTGTTGTCGTGAGTCCACTGTCTGACAAAGCGCCGAAGGCGCCTCCGCGTCTGCGTACTCTTGCCAACATGACGCAATGACTGTGGAGAGCGGGCGGAAGCTCAGGTTGGCAACCCACTTCCTATCTAGCAAAGCATTGCAGGGCAGAAGGATTGGAAGTTGCCACCCCGGTACTACACATTGCCCCCGCCCAAAACCTCCCCAATTATACTAAAAATCCCCTTGGGTGTTTTTTTAGTACATTTGGGGGATTCTTTTAGTGCATTCTAGAGTGGGGGGGTTTTTAGTACACAAGGGGGGTTTTTTAGTACAAAAACGGAGGGTTTTTTAGTAGGCACCACCCAAAAGAAACTCATGTGCTTTTATTTCATTCTCTTAGATTGTATTGGAAGGTACAATTGCAGCACCACACAGAAGGCAACAGTGCAATAGTAAAAGTATTTGTTGTGGCCATGAAATTTTTGTGAGACAATGACCACCAATAGGAAACCAGCTGTCAGATAGCAGCTTACCCACCCTCCTCAAGATCCTCAAGACCATAACATGCAAATGTGTGGGAACATATGCGGAACCCGTAACCCCACCAGCGCTTGCCATCTCCTACAAATGAAACATCTTTGAGTTTGGGACTGCAAAACCAGTCTTTTGCCTACCACACCGAGTCGGTGTGTACAGCTTCAAATTCCGCTTTTTTTTTACAGCACACCTTTTTGAAATAATTTTTCCTTCTCCAATTTTCGTTTGCAAAGGGGCACGATATTTGAAATTCAGATGTTGTTTCTGATATTCATTTTTTTTCACTTAGAACCGTGTCTCCCTAGTTGGTAAAACCATCTTTGAAATACAAGGTGCGCCGACTGAGGCTTTTGGGGTTTGATAAAACAGGGCAAGCAAAGTGCACTTTTTGGGTGGAGTGAACACATCATGATGTCGGCCAGAACCGTCGTGTTGCAAGGCACAACCACGCAGCATGCTGGGTGATAACTTTTTCCGAAACAAACTGCAGCATGGCGAAAGAAATGCAGCTTGCGCAAACTGCACCGGTTAGCAAAAATATATCGAACGTTGTTTGCCTCCTCCTCAACGAGTGCTTCAAAGTGATCCTCCAATGTCATTTCAACTGCTGCACAATCCTGTCACCCGTCTGTTTCTCTCCTACAACACCTTCGTTAGACGAGTTGTCTAAGAGCTGGGAGTCAGCATTTGAGATTCTCTGTCTCTCTATCATCCTCTTTTCCAAAGGAATATCCAATTTTCATGCGGACTGCGGCGTGCGTTTTTTGTTTACCCTCTCTTCTCCACCAATCATGACAGGGCCTCGATTGCTTCACCTCGGCAGCGGTTTGCTTTGCTACGTTGGGCCTGTCAGTAGTACTTTGTTTCTCTTCTAGGGCCTTGGGCAGCTTTGCCCTCGGTGTGCTGGTTTGTGATGGAGCAGAACTTGACCCTCTCTCACTGCTGTCCCTCTCTAGTCTGATCATTTCCAACTGCCTCTTCCATTTGTTGTTGGCATGGCCCATCACATTTTTCACATCCTACAGAGGCAGATGAGTTTGTGGATATCACTCTACATAGGGGGTAAGAACTCGCCCCATGTTCGCGGATGCGCCATGTGTGAACTCTTAGTTTGGCCGATGTGTGTGATGCCGCCGGCTTTGCATCTTTTGTCAGTCCCAGGGCAAGCGCTCCGAAGTCTAACATCTAGGTTTGAATCTACGCATTGTTGTTGTCTTTGTACTCTCTAGGAATCTCTGTGTCAATTTGGATGTCTTCCGTCCTTGTTGCCCGGTGCTCCGTCCTCTAGCGTTTGCAATCACGGTAAACCTATTTGCAACTTCTTTTGCTATTATGTGAGGAGGCCGTTCTTTTTGTTGTGAGCAATCATGTTCAACAGCGTACGCATCATGTCCCACTCTATGGTGTACTTCAGCGCTAGGGCATGCATCTTGTTGTAAAATTCTTTTTGTAATTGTTTGTAGCACATTCTGCACATCGGGCTTAGGGCACAGTGAGGCCTTTTGACTTTTTTAGTACGTTTCGGAGGGTTGTTCAGTACATTTTGGGGTTTTTTTTTAGTACATTTAGCGGTGGTTTTGAGTCCATTCAAGGGGTTTTTGTTAGTACATTTAGGGGACTTTTTTTTAGTACAAAACGGGGGGTAATACAAAAAATTTTGGGGGGGCGGTTTAGTGCATTTCAAGAAATCTTATAGTACATTTCCTGGAGTTCTATAGTACGTTTTGGGGGGCTCTTTAGTACATATCGGGGTATTTTCGGGGCAATGTGAGCCTTGAATCTCAGTCCCGGAAGACAGGTAGTCTATATGTTGTGCTCTACGTAGAACACCCGTGGGGATGTGGAGGGGGGGGGGCTTGCCCCATTTCCGTTTCCGGTATGAAGGTAGGAGAGGCAATGCAGGGTCATGGAAGCACATGTGATTGTACATTCAGTGTTTTGCTTCACATTGCTCTATTCCTGTATGTGTTTTGCATTCTTTGTGTGTCTGACTGGAGGGGCATTATGCTTTGCTTAACACCCCCGGATTTCACTGGGGTCCCCCATTTAGTGTGGGGGACCCAATTTTTCCATTGTTTACCGTCTACGGTCTAAACCCCTCTCCCCGCTCTCGACTCTTCCCCTCTTTTTTTTAATGAAACGGGGGCCCACAGCAGTGTCTCTTGTGCCAAAAACATTTTCTTAACAGGTGCGCCTGCTATTTTCCACATGGCATTTTTTTTTCTGTAAATTAAACGACACTGTATGCAAATTTGTCGCCTGGGTGGGGTGCAAAGGGTTCTTCGCCGGGTGTGGGGGGCCTAAAAAGACGCCCAAGCACCAGAGAGTCAAAGAGAGCGAGGCCGAGGGGTACATTGTCCTACCTAAAAGATTAGGCACCCCTACGAGCCTCTCGGTCCCTCCCTTGCCGGCAACCCCTCCTGCTTCGGCTTTCTCAAGGCTTTGGTTAAGGAAAAACCCCAAAAAAAACACAGAGGACAGAATCACTGAGCAGAGCTGTCCCGCCCCGCCCCCGCCCCCTCTCCCCACATTTGCAACCGTTGAGTTATCGTTGTCTGTACATCCCCTTCTGCACCTTGCTTCACTTCCAGATAATATGTCCTCATTCAGGGATCAAGGATGAGGGAAGCATATAATGAACCTGTCCCATATAATCAAATGAGACACTGGCATAAAGAGCTGATTGGAACATGATTGGGCAAAGACTCACAACAAATGTGTCCATGACTCAATGAAACTACTGTACTACTTATTGTACTAGTAAATTCATCTCGAAAATCCCTGGCTGGCACCCTCACAATCACCGATCGCAGAAGCAAGTCATCATTTTTATGTGTCAAATCTGCTACCAAACTTCTGGTGTAATTTTTAGCTGAGAGCAGTGTGGTCTGTCATTTCTGTGCACATACCTTGAGCAGTGATCATGTTTCAGTCAGATCAATGCCCCCTAATGGACAAGCCCCCCCCCCCCCCCCCTGCTGGGCCAGGTGATTGGCCCCTGGAGACAAATTGCCAATGATTTCCCCCCTCCCTATTTCAATGTTTTTGGCGAGGGAGTCGTTTTTAGAAGAGTGGCTAATCTTGAGGTGTCTCTCAGGAACTGTGTTTCAATATGCCTCAAATACCCACATGCGTGCATACAGATGGGTGTGGTAGAGGAGGGGAGGGGGGGTGCGGTAAGGAGCACACACACAGAGCTAAGCACCCGGAAAAAGAAGCAACTCATCCTGAATGACATGGAACAGCTTCATTATATGCTTACAGTGTCACTGATCAGTATTCCGTGTCAGATCTGCTATTGGACTTATGTGCTGCCATTATGTGAAAAGACAGAAGAATTGTACAATCAAATGTCACTGGTGTGGTGCATTTCAGCTTTCAGCTAGTACATGCTTACGTGCTACTTTGCATTCATGTTGCCTGCAGGATGTGGCAGTTTTCCTTTTGGGGGTGGGGGTCTGTAGAGGGCTGAGCTCGGACCCAATACAGCAATGCACGAGCACACAGTGCCATAAAGCAGGAAGCAAGTAGCTGCAATGGACAGTTTTCACGCCAAAACAACGTGGGTAAGGGTGTGCGGGCTTGGCAGGGCTTCAGACATGGTAAAGGGGGCTTTTCCTATTTGGCGGACGCAAATTTTTTTATTTGGTGAAAAGGGGGGTTTTTTTAGTACAAAACGGGGGGTCTTTTAGTACAAAAGGGGGGTTTTTTAGTACAAAGCGGGGGATTTTTAATACATTTCGGGGGGTTTTTTAGTACATTTGGGGGGGTTTTTTTAGTACAAAAGGGGGGGTTTTTAGTACATTTCGGGGGGTTTTTTAGTACAAAGCGGGGGGATTTTAGTACAAAGCGGGGGGGGTTTTAGTACAAAACGGGGGGTTTTTTCGTATTCACCATTCTTTTGGGGGGGGGGGGGATGAAGCATCAGCGTGTGAAGGAAACTGAACCAGTTTTCACAGTATGTACAGAGTATTTTTCACAATAGAGTAAAACTGCAGTTTCACCAAAGCGAAAAACAGAGCTGTCACTCCCCCTGTGCCTGGTTGGGCTGCAGGGTGCTGGGTGGAGTGTGAAAGCTTTCAAAGTTTGTTTTGCTTAAGAAAAAAAGCAAAACAAAACATCCTCTGCCAGCTGGGGCAGTTAACTGCCAAAAGAAAAGGAAAATGTAGACTGGTTGTAAGACAATGGACAGGCAGCACAGGCACTTCTGGGGGCACCCACCTAATGTTCACACCAATCCTGTCCTGCCAGGCCACACTGGGATGCAAGCACACATCAACTCGTTCCTTCCCAGCTCCTTGTCGTTCATTCTGTCTGGACAAATCAAATATCATTACCAGGCAATGCCATGTGACAGTACTTCAGAGGTGGAAGTACTCAAAGCACTTCAGACCACCATGTTTGGCCACAAAAAAAATCAATTTGTGAGAAAATGGCTTGCAACTGGAACAAACGGAAAGTGGATGAACCCACTTTATCCATCCAGAAGATTCTGCAATGCTATTACTACTCGTGGGCACGGCCACGTGTCTCGCTATCAGCCTGCTTTGGAGGTGGTACAAGTAGATCAGAATCTGCCTGACCACTAAATACAAATGGCAATTGCGCACACAAACAAACATACACACACAAACGCACGCACGCACGCATGCATGCACACGCGCCTGCATAAAGCTGTGCAGACTCTCCCCCAGCTCTAGCGACCAAACATGCCAAAAGTGGGACAACATTACAATAAAAACACATCACATCACACACACACACACAAACAGAGAGACGGAGAGGGAGAGAGAGAGAGAGAGAGAGAGAGAGAGAGAGAGAGAGAGAGAGAGAGAGAGAGAGAGAGAGAGACAGAGACAGAGACAGAGACAGAGACAGAGACAGAGACAGAGACAGAGACAGAGACAGAGACACAGACAGAGCACATGAAAAAAAATTGTCTTTGTGCTGACTGAGGCCTGACAGTGGTGCATGGGCCCTGCTCGTCGGGTGCACTGACCATGACTGTCGCATTATTTGGCAGTCAGGATGATGATGATGATGATAACAATGGTAACAATACTGACATCAAGAATGATGACAACAACAATGATAACAGCAATGGCTCAGAAAAAATACACCATGGCAACAACCATGACAATGACTGATGACAACAACAGGGATGATAGCAATGGTGGAGTTGGAGTTGGTGCTGGTGGCAGAAAAAACATGAGGGAGGAAGAAAAGAAAGAGAGATGAGAGATCAGGTCCCAACAATTTTTCACCAGAGCTGAAAATGTAGTAAGCACACTTTGCTGTCACTCAGAGTGAAATACAGGCTTGCAAGGATGCGTCAACCTTGGTTGTGCCGCTTATCAATGGACATACCAGCAGGATTACAATGCAAGAATTTGTCCTCCTGGACCCCTAGTAGCGGTGCCCGTTGATACCCCAAGCGTTGATGGGCACCCCAGACAGAAATTCCTGCCCATCAGATGCCTGCGAAAAAACTGACATTTGGCAATGCTACCCTATGAATAGTTGGGGCATCCTGCACAAACCGTTTTGCCATGCACCTGCAAAGTTTGCATGATTGCACCTTGAGCCCGTAAAGATAGCTTCACACACAGACTGGGCTGCGCGATGGCACCTGTGATTGAAAGCAAAAGGTCTAGAATTCCTGAGTGAAATCATATGTGTGTTCGTACCATGGCAAACCATACCATTCCAAGCATGCGCTGCAATACGTAATCAATCATCTACGTGTGTCTGTTTGTCTGCCTGCCTGCCTGCATGGATGGATGGATGGACACAATGCATGCCTGCATGCGTGGGGAAAGTACAGTTGGGTGGTGTACCGTGAGATACAGTGGAACCACCAGGTGAAACCAACGTCTGAGCGAGCTACCAACAAAAAGATCTGGCACCAAATCAGGATCTGGCCCCAAGGAACATCATGCATGCATGTAGAGGGGACAGCATACACAATTGACGTGGTCTGTTGGCTACTAGTGTGGTCTACACCAAGGAACAACACACCAAATCATGAACCACCACACTATGGCTGTTAGGTGACTTCCATCGAGAGGCATGCAAACAGGCATCATTGGTGACATGCATATGTGCACGTATGGCGTATGGCTGTATCTATGCTTATATATGAGAGGACTCAGTACACAAAACCAGCCACAAGAACACCACATTTGCGGCTGCAACTCACAATGCTTTCGGCATTCTGTGTTATGGTGCAACGTTTGACCTCAAAGCAAGAAACCCTTGGTTGGCACAGGGGGGAAGAGAACTCCGCAAAGTCATGCTCTTACATGATATGAACCTACTAGTGCTTGACAAAGTTAAGGTGCCAAATGCTCCAGTGGCAGGGAGCTTACAGGTAGACATTGGCTGGCACCACATCAACCATGAAATGCAGCAAGAAAGAATGATAAAATGCTTTGGCACAGCATAAATGGGTAGTGTGACATGGGAGGGCTGCTGGTTGCCGCAGCAATGTCATCAAGACAATGTCATCAAGCTGCTGTCAATCCCGGTGGATCTCACTGCCTCCACGACAGGGGTGCTTGGGACGGTGCGATGAAACAGACTCGACAGGGAGGTCTCCTCATGGACAGAGCGGATAGCCTGTATACCAAGAAAATATGCTGATGCTGTTTCATGCCTCATGACCACATCTTTGTTCTGTTTTGAACCAGGCATGGCATTCCTTCAGGAGGTCCACCTTTTTTTTCTACTGTGACTGCCCTTGGGACAGCTCTAGTTACCGTCAAACTGCTGTCAGTTTCCCTCCAACTGCTGTCGTTTACCTTCCGCGGTTGGGCTAGGTTTGACAAACCCCAGCAGTTGATAGCATGCACGGAAGTTGCCCCTCTCTTACCTCGCC
The DNA here is from genome assembly GCA_964036045.1 of Eutreptiella sp. 'Long Island Sound 2002'. Taxonomy (NCBI): domain Eukaryota; phylum Euglenozoa; class Euglenophyceae; order Eutreptiales; family Eutreptiaceae; genus Eutreptiella; species Eutreptiella sp. 'Long Island Sound 2002'. The sequence continues at coordinate 139,230,229 of OZ038383.1, read as the reverse complement.
CCTTACCCCCCCCCCCAGCCCCACGTACCTCAGGGCCAGTTCGGCGCTCCGCGCCTCACAGATGTTCATGGGTGTACGGGTAACCGATGTGAGAGGCCCGTTTTTTTGGAGAGGCGGCCTTTGGCCCCCTTCCCAAATATTGTAACTTCGAGTCTACAACAGTGTCTACAATTGGCAGACCGTCTACAACAGTGTCTACAATTAGCAGACCGCGTCTACTTGTAGCAGACCCGTCTACAGACTAAAGACTGCCCTCGTGTGGTGCACGGGTAAACGACGTGAGCGGCCCGTTTTTTGGGAAGTGGGCCTTTGGCCGCCTTCCCAAATATTGTTACTTCACGTCTACAACATACTGACAATGTCTACAATTAGCAGACCGCGTCTACTTGCAGTACACAGCGTCCTCAGACTACACCCCCCTTACCCCCAAGGTAAAGGAGGGGGGGACTTTGTGCAACATGTGAGAGTTGGTTTTTTATTTTGCTGTAAGGTCTTAGAAATCCTAATTTTTTGTGCAACTACATGATTCTTGGTATTAGGTGTCTTTTTTTTCCGCAAAGAAAAAATCCATTAATTCAATTAATTTTTGGTCCATCTTGCTCATGGACCAAAAAACCCTCTGCAAAAGTGCCAAACAATTCTTTTTCCGCCGACTGCAGCATCTGTCCTCCGGGAAACAATGACAACCGTGAAATTAACGGAAAGGGGTATTATAACTTGCTATCTGGGGATGGTTGAATGTAAAACCCGCGAATGCTCACAGAGTAGCCGATGCCACGTGGGCAGACTGTTACAATGGTGAGCATTGAGACATGCATTCCACTCTAACCCACAACCCTGGTGGAGCTTTGGCTCAAGGCCACCCACCCCAGAGTAGAGCATCAATGTCGGGAACTGTGCATTCACTTGTTCGCCACCAGCTGAGGCACATCCCGAAAAGGGCAACGGTTTGTGGTGACAACGGGCTCATAGCTCGTTTCTCCTCGGGCAGTGTACAAGCTCTGGAGGTCCTAACTCCTTCTGCGGTCACACGCTAGCGAGGTCCACCACGAACTGAGTTGTCCCCTGTCAACCCATGAACCTAGTTTCAACCAGAGGGAGAGCCATGCTACAGCGAAAATGTGACTCTCATAGGTCGAGTGGGCCACCCCCAAAGATAGAAAGCACAAGGCAAGCACAAAGGGGAGACCCGCACTACAGCAAGTTTTGTGACTCCCATAGGTTGGCGTCCGCTTGACAGCAAGCACAAAGCAAGCACTGTGTAGGAAAGTTGCCGCATGGCGAGTCTCTGAGGACTTTCAAGGGCCAAGGTGCACCTCTAATCATGGGAGCAGTAAGACACACTTGGAGACCGGGGGCATCTTTCTCCTGTGACATTATGAGGTAGTGGTTTTGTGGCCTTGTCCTCACACCCTGCTCTTGCAGCAGCCAAAAGGACTACACGTGAGCCACACCCTCATAACACACACACCACTTACACCCACCGTGCAATGCCTCGGTGTCCCTGTGGGGAGTGCCTGGGTGCGCCCGTGGGGACTGCGGACCCTACCCGTGCCCACTGGCGGGCATGCCCAGCCGAAACGCAAAGGGGTGGGTGCGGGGGGCTTTGAAGGGGGAATTGCCATAAAATCCAAGTAAATACGCAGGTTGGTACTTACATATCTCTCGGGGATGGTGCCACTTGCGCCAACTCGGTGGGTTTTCGCTGCTTGTTGTCATTGTTGGCTTATTTGTGCCCACTGTGTGTCTGTGTGTCCTGTGTGTCCTGTAGGGGGGGGGGGTATGGGGGGGAGATTCGAAAAGCCCTTGAAAGGGGCTATTTGGAACACCCTGGGTCTGCATGCTATACTAACGACATGTTTGAGATTTTTGTCCGTCTTGGACGATGCCTGTGTTGCTTGCTGCTTCTTTTTGTCAACACACAGCTACCATGTCTGCATATAAATTCACTCCACGGGCTGTTGCTTCCCTGGATGCACCACAAAGGCCTTTGGTGCGTAAAAGGGCTTGCTCTAGGGGTGCAGAGTGGGTGCAGGTGACTTGGCATCCTGCCAAGCAGGCCAAGAAACCTCGTACAATTGGTTCACAGCAACAGAGATTCATGCGCGTGTCGGGACAAATTTGCAATTGTCTACTCCTTGACACCAAACGGCCAATATCTCTATCATATTGTGTCGTTGAGGCCTAACTCTTGCGTTTTTGAATTCTGCACATCAAAGTTCATCAATGCAGCCTATTTGATTGTGTTGTGAGGTAGCGATATGTTGGAGCATCCCCCGGCACGGGGAAACCTCGGTTGCAGACCTCTGCAAGCTGCGTGGGCAGATTGCTGAAAATCCTAGCAGCGTCCAACTTCGGCCCCTGATTCTGAAAAAATATGGTTTCGTCCCCCCCCCCCCACCCATACATTTCTGAAACGGCCTTTTTTCTCAGATTTCAGATTTCAAAAAGTATACAAAAGGCCGACAAAATTCTGCCCATCGCTGTGCAAACAGGCCCAAAACGGTGCTTTTTGGGGGGCCAAGGGGGAATCCTTGCACTGCGCGCTACTTTTAGAGTAGGTCCTCCCGAAAGAACCCCAAGGCACACCCCTTCCAAATGCCCCCAAATTTAGGTCACCCAAACTGCCCTAGCTAAAGACAAATGCAAGCTACCTTCCCCTCACATAAGACATCATGCAAAATGCGGAAAGACACACACATATCTTCTTTTCTGTCCAATTGTCAACTAAATACAAAATCAGCATGCTTTGGAGTGGCGGCATTTGAAAGCTCACTCACCCTACCAACTAGTGCCAAAGCCTCATATGTGTCCACCTCATCCTCCACTGGACCGTGGGGCAAAGTGGCTTGTAGGAGGGAATCCATGTCAAACTCCGATTTCCAGTTGTGGTACAACCACGCATCCTTATCAGCCTCGCATAGGGCATTCGACTGTGGTCAGGCAAAAACCGGGGAGTCTGTCACCCCAACTCAAGGGCCCACACCAAAGTGTGGGAGTCCATGGTGGGGATGAGCAAAAAAGGGTGAAACGGGGCGGAAATGGGTGAAAGTGGGTGAAAATCCAAAAATGCCATATCCCCAATGTGGAAGAAGCATCAAAACCTACGTTAGGGGCAACAATGATGCCCCCTAGTATCACAAAGTATGGGTCTCCAGTACGGCTAGACGCCCAAATAGTTGCACTGCGCCCGCACTGCGCCCGCATTGCGCGCGCACTGCGCTTAAGGCGCCCCCCAATAAGCACCCCTAGGAGGGGGCTACATGAGTTTATATGTACTCCCATTATCACCAAATGATCACCCAACAACAGCCCAAGGGTCTCCTCCCCTAGGGTTGTCGGAGGTCACCCAGAATTTGCCATTTTTCACCCATATGGCCCGAAAACGGCTAAGTGCTCAGTGGTGGGGACCCCCCATAGGGGGCCGATTTGGGGAAAAGGGGGATAGCACCCAGAGCCCCGTCATTGGTTAGCGGCTCCATGCGGAAGAAAAGAGTGGAATGGGACCTAGGTTTGAATCGACGCATAGTGGTGGCTTTAGGCCAACCAAATTTTGCCCACCAAAGTGCAAACAGGCCCAAAAAAGCGCCTTCCAAGGCCAATAAGCAAGGCCTAGTTGGTGCTACATGGCTCCACATGGGTTCATTTGTGCTCCCATTGTCACCAAATGATCACTCAACAACGGCCCAAGTGTCTCTTGGGGTTCTCGGAGGTCACCCCGAAATCGCGATTTTTCAGCCACCCGAAAACGGCTAAGTCCTCACCGTTGGGGCCCCACAGGGGGGGCAACCTAAGGAAAATGGACATAGCACCCAAGACCACGTCATTGGTTACGGAGTCCAAAAAGTAGGAAAAATGGAATGGATTTGGGTCCGAATGAATGCACAGCGGCGGCTATCACCAAATTTTGCCCCCCCCCCCAAGGCTTTTCACAGAAAAGGGGTTGTATGTACAATACCTTGACCGAAGCCTTGGTGATAAAGCCCCAACCATAGGCATGCCAAACGGAAAACATATGCCATAATGCAAAAGGAGAGTTAGGGAGCGCAAGCATGAAGCCACCGTGACCAAGCCCCAACCGCTAACTTCATGACTGGGGGTGCATGCAAAGCCATTTTGATCCACCCCACGAGCACGCAACTCAACTTGCCCTCTGACTGGCCCTCCCACAGTCACTGGCATGATCACCAGTCACCCACCTGAGAGCGAAGCCACAATAATGGTAAACGGGAATGAATCATATCAAATGCACGTTGCATGATGAGCAACGGTCACGCCATGGTCATCCTACTGTGACCCACCAGGACCCACCAAAGCTGATGGAAACAACAATATCCGGTCCGAAAGAAGCATAAAAACCCAAACAGTTAAAAAATTTGTACAAGCATAAAACACCCGAAATCTAAACATACCCCACAAACCCCACAAACACCTCAAAAAAATAATCTATTTTGGTTTGTCAGTGAGGCCCCCCACCCCTAAAATACAGGGGGGCAGAGGGGTCAAAATCGAAAAATTCATTGGGGTATAATTTTGTCTCCCAAAATGATGATTCTACAAGGGGTTAGACAGCCAATATCATACGTTGTGGTATGCTATACGACCCCCCCCCCCCAAAGGGGGGGTATATAGCCCCACACCGGCACCTGATCTAACAACCTCTCTTCGATGGCTTTTATCCATTGTTTGTTCCCAAATAGTGGAGAACCTCATTTGTAGGTGAGAGTTGGACAGTTGCCCTTCTGCTCAGAAGAGCTGCTTCTGCCCCCGTGGCATCCACTCCACTGCCGGCACCAGCAGCCTTCACTCTGGGTCATTTCCAGACTGTGAAGATTTGGAGGGTGCTGCTCTCCACCACTGATATGGGAATTATAACACAGAGCCTTGGCAACGTGATTTCAGGTTGTGTGTGATTTCTTGCCTGTTTGGGGGGTTGACCTGTCCTGACAGCCACACCCACTTGCATGAGGGTTGAGACTACTAACTTGTAACTGGTATATGGGTGTCGGCAACATATCTACCACCACCGTCCGTGTCGGACCAGTGCTGCTCCCACCGAAACAGAAAAGGACACTCACCCACGTTTTTGTACAGCGGCTTCCAGAAGAACCCTGGGGCGTCCCCTACCAGCAGGCATTTGCGCTTACCGCCACTAAACTCACCAACTCACCAAACCAGGACTTTGGAGTCTGGAAAAATCGGGGAAATGGCCCGAAATGGGGGGGTGGATGGGGTAAAATGGGGTGAAATAGGGGGGAAACGGGGAAACAGCAAGCATAGCACACGGGATGTGGGATGTGGAGGGTTGTGGCGGGATGTGGTTGAGAAAAATGGTACAGAGTAGGACAAAAATAGGAGAGAAATGGGACAAAAATGGCACGAAATACCCATTTTTCACAGTTCCATTTCCCCCATTTTTCCGGAGGTCGAAGACTCTCTTGTAAAAAATCAGCTCACCGCACTCGCCGACGGAAAAATTGGAATTTTTGCCACTCACCAACACTCACCACTACGGCAGCTAGTGCAGATGCTTCTACTAGGGAAGGTGATGCCATTCCTCAGCTGGAGTGGAGGTGGGGATCGGACAGGCCTCCTTGAGCCTCCTCCTGTTGCAATAGAAACGGATTTCAAGTGTGCCCTATCGCGGATAGGTATCCTCTCAATGCATATCCTATGCACGTCCTGAAAACGGGGGGCCTAGCATCTTCCGGGCCTGGAATGTCGGCAAGGACTGTTGCTGCGGACATGCGGCCCTCTCCAGCTGCAGAATTACCCGGTAAAATGCCGTGGCTGGAAAGCCTGTTGCCACAGCAATCCTTATTTCCAACCGCAGCGAACACAGATGCAAACGCGCAGCGACCTTCGCGAGCAACGGGGCCAGACTGATCACTTTAATCTTGGATGACTTCGCCTGATTGAGCTCTTGGGGGATGGAATCGGTGACAACCATCTGCAACGCAAAACGGTCACACGGTAACGGTAACAAAAAACAAAGCCTCAGCGAGAGAGTGCCAGGGCCATATGGAAAGTGGTGGCATCTCGTGCAAAGTGCTGGGGTCATCGAAAGCAATGAGCTCACATATCAAGTGTCGCAGTCGTGGGGCAGGCGCTCTGTGCTGAGGATTGGATACGCGGTGCATCCGCACCCTGGCGCCTTTATGTGACGTCGGCTGTTGCTGAATGGCGCCGCAGACGGTGGTCCGCGATCGCATGGCACGAAAACCACCCCTGCTCAGCGTGGCCTCAGATGTAGGGCTGCAATGGACTTAAGGTACCGACTCGCCCGCCAGGGCGCCCTGAAGTGGCGACCCGCTGCGACTGGTCTGGTCGTCGCCTGCCTCCCGAGGCTTGGGACCCTTGGGTCTGGACTGTTACCGGTGCCCTGCTTGGACGTCTGAGACAATCTGCTGGGACGGGACCGAGCAGACGGAACCTGCCTCTCGGATGTGGTGGTTGGTGGAGAGCGAAGAGGTCCAGCATAATGGAAGAAGATGACAGATGAAGATGACATAAGTGCGTGTAGTACGGGGACAGGCGGCATGAGAGCGCAAAGCGCTCCAGGGCGAACTTGGCCAGGGGTCGGGGGAAATTGGCTTGCACGGGCGGGGGTCGTTCCAGCCCCTTGTCTACCCCCCTTGAGGGCTCTCGTGATGGGGACCCCCAACAGGCCGACGGGGGAGGTGGGGGGGGGATCCTGAGGTACCCCAGCTTATATGGCTCAAAATGATCCCCACGATGCGCTGGTATTTTGAGTTGTGTATCATGGGGGATTTTTTGTTGAAAACAGTTTCTTGAGAATTTTTTTTGGAAAATTCTCTTCCGGGCCGCTTTGCGACCCAGGTGGTGAGACATTGCTAGTGTTTGGACTAGCCTCTTTGGACTGGCCTCTCACGCAGTGCCCCTTTTCCAGACCCCCACCCAACCTCCTTCGGCGGTGCTTGAAACCCTCCCCCGCGCGCGCGCACCCAGGGGGGGTCCACAGGAGAATTGAAAAAAGCTCCGGTTTTTGTGATCTCTAGACCTGGTGCCACCACACCAAACCACACCACACCGGCCTCGAGCAGGCCAACCACCACGCTGCGCCGTGCCGCACACAACCGCTGTTGCTCAGCACAACATGCCACACATGACACAGCACACCCCGCCAAGCGCCAAAAAATTACTGCGTCACTGGATGCCACACCAACAGCCCCAACGCAGGGATTCTACTATTTCCGTGATTGGCATGAAAAAACCCTTCCGTGATTTTCCGTGATTTTCCGTGGCGTTTCCGTGATATTTCCGTGATTTTCTGTGGTGTTGCCGTGGTACAAAAATGTTCCTTACGCATCCGCTTTGCCTCACCTGGACACCCTCAAGAGACGAAACAAAGCACAAGACATTTGGGGGCGGTCTACTGCCATTTGGTGAACCGTTCTTCAACATCTCCATTGCAAAACATGGTCACACAGGCCTCACGCAGGTCCTTGCCCATGCGCTGCCTATTTTTAACATCAATCAGTCCAGCCACACTAAATGACCGCTCTATTGCCGCGCCTGTGACACGGTACCACAAATATGGAGCCACGGCCTCCTGCAAAACCGGAGGTCTTGACTGCCAAAATTTGATAACATCCTTAGCATTGTGAATATTTGGGTAATCACCCAAACGGTAGCATCTCCTCACCCCGGGCTACCATAATACCGGGAAATTGCTGTGCCCGAATGTGTGCTGACATCTTTGACCCCCGCTGCCAAACCTTTCGTTTCTTTGCAGTAGGAGTGCCATTGTCATCAGAAGAAGACACGTCACAACTGAAAACACACAAAGAAATACACACTCCAACACTTAGCAACTAGCAACAACAATAGCAAACAATGGGAACTTTCATTTGCATTTCCGTGATCACTCCAACACTTAGCAACTAGCAACAACACTAGCAAACAATAGGAACTTTCATTTCCGTTTCCGTGATTTCCCGTGATTTCCGTGCAACAACAATAGCGAACAATAGGAACTTTCGTTTCCGTTTCCGTTTCCGTGATTTTCCGTGATTATCCGTGATTATCCGTGATTTTCAGCGTTGGGCGATTTCCATGATTTTCTGTGATTTTCCTGCCATGGAAGTACTAGAATCCCTGCCCAACGTCCCATGGCACAGTGCAGCACTAAACCGCAAAAAATGGACTGCCAGTGGGCACAGAGTAGAGCGCTCCACGGCAAAACTGGGGATAACTTGAGCGCAATGGTGCGCGCCTGTCTGCCTGGCGCTCAAAGATTGGAGGCACGGGGACGCATAGGATGGGCAGATACCTCCTTCAATGCATCGCAGTTATTGAGCCTCTCGCAAGCCGGATCCGAGAAGATGCCGTGTGTGCAGCAGGCATAGATGTCTGTAGCACCTGAATCCTGCAGAAGAAATCAACAATGAGGCCAAGTTTGCGAATCGGAATACGTTGCCCGAGTTTGCACCGACCGTGCACACCACAATGTGCCATGTCCCCTAGAAGCCGCCGCCCCCCTCCGCACCTGCTGCACGACATATCACTACCTTCCTCATTGTGTTTCGCATATTTGGCCGGTATCCCATGAGATGCGACGAACCGAAGTCGCGCAGGACACCTCGAATGACCCACACCCAGAAAGCGCAGACCGAATCATGGGCATGCCACCGCAGCATATCCCCCGAAAAAAGAATCAAAACACGCCGAAATCGGTTGGTATTCCTTGAGCGGTCTCGTGCAACGCGCATTCGCGAATTCGAATTCGTTCGTACTTCGAATTCGATCGCCGAATTTGCCTGAATTCGAATTCGTTTTTCTGAATTCACCCGAAGTTGGGAGCCACCCGAATGAAAGCCACTAATGGAGCTAAAAAGCAGAAGTGGTTAGGATCTTGCTTTGAAAAGAGGGAAACAAGGAACTTTCCCTGAAACGAGGAACTGGACGTTCAGCAGCGCTGCTTGCGCCCGTTCCGGTTATTCAACAACACGTGGAAATACACTGCCTTCAGTAAATTACCTCTGCAACGACGTGGTGAATCTGCCGACCCAGTGCCCTTCGGAATCTGGCGCTGTCTTCTGCAGGTCCGCACAACACCATCCCATTTCACAGAACAGACCCTGAGCAAATTCACTCCTTTGACCATGGTGCCGGCTGTGTCAATCATGTCGTCCACAATGATGCAGGCCCGCCCTTGGACGTCACCAACAATCTGCATCGAATCCACCTTGTTTTTCTCGACCCGTCTCTGCCAAAGGAAATGCATCTTTGCTGGCCCCCACAATAACAACTGTGCACCTTCGTTTATTTGCGCATTTATTTGCACAACACACACACACACACACACACACACACACACACACACACACACACACACACGGAAATGACTGATGAATTAAATGTCCCACGTCGACGCCCAACAGCGCCTACGAAATGAAAGTCTGCAAACACTCAATTCAGCACCCTCACCCCGAGCAGTGTGTGTATGTGTTTGTGAAGTAGGTCGTATTCGGGCGTTGGCATTCTCGCAGCGCATGCGCGTGTGTGCATCTGTCTGCCTGTCTGTGGGTGTGTGGGTGTATGGATGTGTGGGTGCGCGGGTGCGTGCGGGCATGCGGACGTGTGTGCGCGCTGGTGCATGTGCACATGTGTGCCGAAGGCGCTGTTGCACGCGGGAAAATGCAAAACGGGTGGGCTCTGTAACCTTACCCTCAGCTAAGCCATGAGCCCTGCTGGTTGCAGGCGGGGCTGGGGGTATCTACTGAGCTCTTCTGCCTGGCTCCTCTGGCTCCTCAGCTGAGGGCCACCCTGGGCTCCCCTTGCCTCTCCGCTTGCTGATGGAGCCGCACCACCCACTCCCTTGTGCCCTTTGGCCCTGTTCGGGTCTTGTTGAGCTCTGTGGACAGCAGGCTGTGGTGAACGCTTCTTGTTCGTCGCCCTGCCGCTGCGGGTAGCGGTCCCTATACACGTAAAGCAAAAATTACTAGAGGTCAAAATTAGCAAAAGGTGCCCATTTTTTGGTTAATTTTTTTTGGTAATATTTTGGTACCGTAGCAAAGGGGACGTCATCCTTCCCTGCCACGATGCAACACAAAGCAACGGGAAACCCGTGTGAGTCGCACCATACATGGTTTTTACTAAACGGCGGGGCAAATGGTTGTGGTGTGATCCAACCAACAGCCATCACACACATATTCGGAGCAAGAGAGACACTTTCGTGCAGTCAAAGAACCACACTCACAAGGGTGTTGTGTCTCTTCACGATGAAGCTTCTTGAGAACGTCGAACATGGGTTATATAGAGGGCACATCTCCCCATAGGGCTCACGGAATCCCAGTGGCATCCCATGAGCGGACAATGGAGTCCATTGGTAGGTCCTTAATGGCCCCTACCAATAAAGCATATTTACGCTTCCGTAGCGTAGGCATGTGAGACACGGACATTTTAGCAATAGCTGTGTCGTTGGAATTGTGTGCACATATATCCCCAACCCATGCATCCCAACCTCGGCAAACATGTGCTTTAACCGTGGCCCCGGCAACACCATGTTGCCTTGCCCAATCAGCAATTGTTTTGATGTATTCATCTTTCCAATTGTGCCGGGGACAGGCACCAACGGTCCCCCAGAAAAATTTGCTGTGCTGCGGCATTCTGCGGCATGCTTCAAGCCGTTGGTGGGGGTAACCTAATTTCCCAAAAAACCTCAAAACTGGCAAACCGCTACATCAAACGCAAAACAATGCACCTCCTGACACCCTGCAAAAATGGACACAACATAATCATTTCATGTGTGGTCAAATTGCTACTCCTCCTCGTCACATTTCCGCTTTTTGTCCATTTTATTGGCATACATGATTGCCAAATGGCGCAATGTCTCATTACTCATATTGAGACGATCGTGTGTTAGGATGTGTCCCAACAAACTGAAGGCCCTCTTGACATGGCATGCAAACCCAGGGCCGCGGACAAAAAATACAGCAATTGACGACAAAATAGGAAAATCAGGAGCCATCACTTCCCACCAAGCAACTCTTGCAGAAGTCGTTTCTCGCAGTGGAGATGGAGCAGGTAAAACAATGTATCGCTCCCATTCAGTGCAAGGAATCTCAGGGATGTACTTGCTGATCTCACTGTGTGACAGCATGCCAGGCGTCTGAAGAGACACCGTCACTCTGCTGCGGGTGGTGCGCGGTGGTGTCGTTGGCAAGTCACCACCAATTGTTGTAGGCAGTGGGCAGTAGCGGCTTATTGCGGTCGCCGCCACACAATTGTGGGCAGTGGGCAGTGGGCAGTTCACCGTCGCATTGCAGGCGGCACGGGGCAGTGGGGGCCGTCAATACACAGCTGCATTGCAGGGGCAGTGGGCAGTGAGGCTCCTAGTGAGGCTCCTGCTGTACACTGTCACACCGCGAGGGGTGGTGGGCAGTGGGACTTCTGTACACTGCTGCTCTATAGGGGACACTTTGCAGCAGGCCTCCTTGGGCAAATAGTCTCCTTCAAAACATTGCCACACTACAGGGGCAAGGGCAATGGGTATCCTTCAGCACATCGCCGCACTGCAGGAGGCAAGGGGCCATGGGCCTCTTTCAGTACACTGCCGCACTACAGGGGGCAGCGGGTAGTGCAGTGGGCAGTCTGCCACACTGCAGGGGACAGTGGGCAGTACTTCTCCCTTATTACACTGCAGCACTGCAGGGGTCTGTCCCGGGAGGGCAGTTAGAACTGGTCCTGCTGCGAACCACCCCGCAGCTACCTGTCAAAAATTCAGGGGGGGTGGGGGGCTGGGGGGTTCACATACAAGGACAGGGCCCGGCTGCCCCCACAGGGTGTCTGTCTGACTGTCTGTCTGTCTGTCTGTGCAGAAACACACCCAGTCGCTTAATATTTTTTTTGGGCTGTCGGCGGCCTAACGAGGCAAACTACACTCAGACAACCGCCTTCGTGCTCTGCTTGTCCACTTTATGTGTGTGTGTGTGTGTGTGTGTGTGTGTGTGTGTGTGTGTGTGTGTGTGCCGGATAGACTGCGAGAACATTTGAGGGGCACCTTCAGAATAGTCACCACGTGGCTTGCAGACAACTTGTCGGCCAGGTTGCGAGCCTTTTCCACGGCACCAGCGTCAGGAGCCACAATGGCAAACTCTTTGGTGTCATCACCGTGCTTCATCTTGAAATACTCCGAAAATAAAAAGTAGCCATACAAGTTGTCCACAGGAGTATTGTGGAAGAATCCTGGAGCACATTGCAAAAGGAAAACGATGTATCGCGGTTCTCTTGGGAGGAAGCGAAGAGAATGTCCCAAATTGTCGGAAATGGTCGGACACACATTGAATGAAACAAAACGACTGTCTGGTTGTCCATTCTAGGCACACGGCTGGCCAATGCGCATACATGTCATGGTTGCACGGGTGCTACATGCACCGGGGTGGACGAACCTTGAATCTGCCCGCAGTGTAGATCCACAGTGACCACACGGTCGACGCTCATGGCCATCAGCAATTGTGCCACTGCACTGTGCACACATGATTGCCATACGATGAGACCAAGAATCCAATGAATCAGACGCCATGAGCACACCACTGGAAGCGCCATTCCCTCCTCTTCACAAGCGCACCCACGGACCCTCAAACGGGAAAACCTGAACCCTGGGGTGTACACACATGTTCGCCTTTTCAGGAGGGAATGGGTTGGTTGTCCACCTGTTGGGTTGGGGGTGGAGGGGGCGGGTTCAAAAAAATGCGAGAAGTGGGGAGTCCACTCGACTGACCCCAAAAGGGAGAGAAAATTATTTTTATGAGGTGAGATTGGGACAGTTGTACTTCTGCTCACCACAAGTGCTGTCTTTGCCCCTTGGTGTCTCTCCCATGCTGGCGCTGGCATGCTCCACACAAAGCCTTTCCCAAGATAGCGGAGTTTGGAGGGTGCTCACCACCACCTCTGATGTGGGATATGTACACAGGGCCAGGGGGGTGCAGATCACCAAGCCCATCAGTGGTGTGCAGCATACTCAGGCATTTTGCAAGTTGTTCCGGAGTTTTTCTGCCTGTGCAGAGTGCCAGTTGGCATGCCAAGGCCCGTCGACGGGGCCTATGTGGTTACGGATTTCCAGAAATTACCTTATCAACCCCTTCTAAGTAGGTACATGCTTCCAGCAAATGCTCCACCAAGGCCCTTCAGTGGGGCCTGAGTAGTAAGCACGCATGCCGCATGTGCTCCAATACCCTTCGCCGGGGCCCAGGTAGCTACATGCCATAGCGGTGTGCAGCATACTCAGGCATTTTGCCAGCTGTTTCGGGGGGGTTCTGCCTGTGCAGTGCGCCAGTGTGCTGCACCAAGGCCCATCTGTGGGGCCAAGGTAGGGATGCGCCACATTGTGCGACTGTGCTGTGGTTACAGGGCAGGGCTACAGACCCTCAAGCTCAGCCGTAGCTGCCTTGGTGCTACTGCTCACACGTCATCCCCAAAAACTGTGTGTGGGGGGGCGGGGTTGGGGGAGGGGGTTTTGGCATGACGCCATGGGGGAGGGGGAGGGGGATAAGGCCGGTTAGTCTATCCTCCATCGCCAAGGCCACTCTTCTGAGGGCTCAGATGAGGTGCTGCAAACTTGTCACTTTCCCGAGGGCCTAGACAAAGTAAATATCTCAAAAAAAAATCGAGGGCCACTTTCGTGAGGTCTTGGACGAAGGAGGGGTGTGTGCGTACTAAGCGACCGAGTGAGGGGTGCCGGAGGGTGCTAACCAGGGCGTTTTACTATCAACGGATTGTGCCCTATGGTACTACGCCCACTACGCCCTGGGCATATCTCCCAGACCCCAACCTAGTGCAGCTCACTGGACCTTCAGGGGCTTGGGGACCACTGGTTCTAGCAACTAGTGGCGGCTCCCCGGATTCTATCCACTCCCGTGTCCCCTTATGGGATCTCATGGGCTTTGCCTGTTGGCCCCCATGCCTCCTAGCCAGTGTTTCCCCACTGCATGGTGGCGTGTGGTCGTGCTTTCGGGGGTGCCATAAAGCCTGAGGGAGGATGCCGGTGGGTACATCTCGGTGTATGCACTTGTTCACCTTTTGAGGAGGGGGGGGGGAACTAATGATGAGGAAGAAATGACAGGCTTGAAACGATCAGCAATTAAACCAGCATTGGGGCCATGCACTCCACAGACTGAATTGATGCATCTTTAGTCTGGAAAACAGACCTGGTTGAACCTCGATACCATAGTTAGACAAAACGACCCATGTCACAATTGGCAAATGAGAGTGCAAGATCAATCCATTTGTGTAGGCCCGGGGAGGAAGACGAGCGATGGAAAAAACAATCAGCAAGAAAATAAACCTCAAGAACTTTGGGGAGTCAGAGTGAAATATCATCAATAAACAAGCAGCTACCAAACCACGGTGATAGAGGGCTCATTTGTTGGTGTCTCTGCCTGGGGCTACTACACAACGCGATGTCCCGAGTATACAGATTGAAAATTGTATTCTTCTTTGGTGTCTGTATTTGGATCTGCTTGCGTTTCACAACCAAGCTTCTTCCGCGCTTAGGTATGCGCGGGAGGTGTTCCTACCTGGTCATTCCACAGGGGGGGCTGTCATTGCCAGACACATTATCATTTGTTTGATGCCTGGGGTGCGGACAGAAAATAGCAAACTGGCGCTGGTAGTAGCAAACACAGAACGCAAGCTTCTTAGCTGAGCTAGTGAGACCTTAGACAGCAAAGGGTCTGCACTTTCCTGGGAGATGTGCGTAGTTTTCTCAAGTATTAACGCGTCCATTAATGCCCCATACATATCGATTGCACCGTTGGAATCGTATTACAGGCAAGCCAGTGTGCACGAAAGGGCATACCAGTACCCCTGCGCACCTGGAATCTTTCAATGTCCCAAATCTTTGGTTCTTTGGAATGCCAGTGTGAAACAGTCTTTGGTAACGTACGGAATAAGGCTCAGTTAGGGTGCAAAGCCATCTTGCTTGGGGGGGGGCGGGGGGGGGGGGGGTGAGGGGGTCTAAGGGATGGGGGTGATCTTGGGGCAAAGGGTCCCCCCCTGCCAAGGCATGGAAAAGAGCAAAATTGTTGGACATTCACTCAAGAAGCACATCAAGGCATCTATGTGGTTGGACACAAAGAAATCACAATCATCAGGAAGAACACTTCCAGGTCCCCTCACTGACGCAGCGCAAAAGGCACACAAGAAAGATGGAACTAATCTGCATGTCGCTTTTGTGGCAGTGATCTCCTTGATCTAAGTTACTGAGTCAGAATTGGTGTCACCTAAGCTGGACTCACAGTCACCACCCTCAGAGCCAGACGTGGAGCTTGAGGAATTGGATGAGGAGGATGAACGACGACCAGAATTTGATACATCAGACACATACACGTCCAAATTGGTGTCCGGCATAGACTCAGGACTGAAGGGCACTGGCGCAGAATTGGAAGCAGAACCTGTCCCAGTTTCCTGTCGCTTTATACTCTTGTCCTTTCAGCTACCACGCAGGCAGTGGAACACTGTATCTGTATGGCATTAGGTAGATGTTGATGACAAACATGTTGATGACCCTCCATAGTTGTGCAGGAGGCGCAAACGGAAACGTTTTGGGTGCAGCTGAGAAACATTCCTGAAACCCTTCGAATTGGAAAGTCGGGGGTCTTGATCCACAATATGCACGCTGCCCTTACTGCCATCCAGCAGAACGATTGCGGCTACCCGAGCTCGTTTCAAAAGATGGCCCTCTGTGTCATCTGTTCGTGCGGCATTAATGACATTTTGCTAATGTCACGTTTTGTTTTTGGATGTTTGAGCTCCATTTGCAGTATGGGAATAGACCAGTTCTGTGATGGGATCTGTGGGTCCCACCACGGCTTTCTGTTTTCGCCAAAGTGCAACATCCAATCCCAAGCTCCAGGGACTTGCACATTTTCATTCCGGCAGGGGGGGTGTGACCTAATTAAAATACAGACAAATGCAAACCAGAGGTTCCGGCGGGGGGGGGGGGGGGGGGCTCCCCCCACCTCCCCAAACCTCCTCACCCACCACCCCCCTCCACTCTAAGTCAGCTCGAGAGTGTGTAGTCACCCCTATCTTGCGTATGGGCAACAGCTTGGAACGATTGCTTGGCTCCCAAGACGTCAACGGACGGAGGCCAAAAGATTGCACCCAGTGGGTATGTGGGACCACCGAGTGCGAGAGATGGGGCACACCTTGCGGAGATGGGGACACGAGCCTCGGTTTTCCGATCTTGACGGGCATATGCAAAATGAGGTACGACAGCTGTGATACGCTTCGCAGAGGCAAGTCTATAGAACATTCGGAGCGAACAGAACCGACTGCAGTTGGAAAAATTGCCAGAATCAAAGCCTCAGAACTTTCACCTTCCAACCCCCAGCCAACTTCCTTAAACAGAAATACGCACAGCACCACGCTCTGCCGGTGCCTCAAGTGTGCACCGGACGCAAATACTTTGGGCTAACTCCTCCCTGATATATATGCTCGACACTTGCCCAACGGCAGGCTGGCGAGGCTAGAATTCCCACTGGTTTTGCAAGAGGCTTTAGTTGCTTGTCCGACATGAATCACCGCTTATGTTGTTAAGCACAGGGGTATGAGGGTTTGCCACGACCCGTCGCTTCCCCAAGTCGACCAGTCATAACATGCAACCCATAAAAGCGCAAGCGCTGAGAACAATGTTTCCTAATTTTTTTTGGAAGTTAGAAGTTGGAAGTTTTTGGGGGTTCGCAAACCACTTGTGGCAACGCGGTTGATGTGAAGATGCACCATTCTTCGGGCGGGAGGAAGGGAGCATACCTCAATGTATGGATAAGTAGCAACAACTCCATCACCTTAAAAAAGACAAATACAAAATTGTCACATGCCCTTTTTTGCCCAATTTATACAGTTTAATCAAACCGGTCTCTATCCGCACGATCCGCATCTCCCTGCCCGCTCTTTTGCCCTTCGGCTATGCCGCTGCTTCTTGCTTTTTGCTCACCTTCTCAATTCCTCTGCGTATCTGCTCGTGATCGCTCTTCCCTCCCTCCCTCAACAATACGCAATGCCGCGACTACAACATCAAGGGCTAGGTCCTGGGGTTTCGGTACAATAAATGCTGGTGGGATTGGTGGGACATGCCCCTGAAATGCCGCTTGGACGCCCTACAATTGAGGGCGCCGTGCGAATCGATGGGCTTGGGAAGGCGCACGCATGTCAGAATCAAGGGGTGACAGGGGCTAAGACTTATCTACAAGTGTGTACATATATACATGTAGATGTATTTGTGCGAGGGTTGCCTTGACCGCTAGGTGCGTATGCCCGTTGGTATTTCCGGGCCCACGGACTTGTTTGAGTTTTTAGAAATACAATGTATACAGTGTTTTTTTGAAGCCACTAGGGGAGTGTGTTTCTACTAGGTGAGAGTGGGATGGTGTTCATAAGTGTGCTCATAAGTGCTGCTTCTATCCTTGGCATGCCTCCCATGCCGGCGCCGGCATGCTTCGCAACTCCTTTTGATGGCGGAGTGGACTAATCACATGTGTGGTGAAGGGGAGGGGGGGCACACTCTCACAAAAACATCATACGCTAGTGTTCAAATCTGTGGTGCTGCTAGCGCAAGTTGGTTGTAGAACGAAGACATCATCTCCACGCACGTTGCCGAGAATCTTGATGTCGATTTCCCCGTTCGCAAATTGCCCAACTGGGGGAAAGAGCCGACACGGAATGGAGAGAGAAACTAATGCACCCATGGGGCACAATGCAACCGAACACACACAACACAACGCGGCACCACACAACATCTTGCAACACAACTGCAATGCATTGCACAACAGTTCAAGCCGTTGGGAAACACCTATGAAGACCTCAAGAAGAGGTTGGGTTTTCCATAGCACTACGGGGGCTACTCGCGTTTCCATGGCACGGCGCATACATGCTGTTTGATGCGCGTGCATCCAAGTAACGCAAAGCTAAAACGGTGGGCATCGTGTATCCTGAGAATGAGGATGTCTTCGATGTAACTGTGCCTGCGTCACACACACACCTCGAGCCGGACACATTTCTACGCCGAGTTTCTTGGCAACTGCTTCGGCAAGTGGTCGATTTGAATTACCGGTGACACACTTCAATCGATAGGGCCTCCTATACGCCAAAGCACGGGAGTTGCACCACAAACTTGGCCAAGCTTTGAGACCCATGTAGCATCAAATCGACTATAAAACATACTCTAGTGAAGCCGCGGCACCAGAGGCGACACTTATAAGCTTCGAAGGAGGTGTGCTCATCATCGTACCTAACTCCTCGGCTTGATTTGACACGGCATTGCGGTCATCCATGGTTGAGAGGCTTGAAAAGAAGCGAGCGACAAAAAGGAACAACGGGCGAGCAGGACGACCTCGGGCACAAAGGGAGCATTCTTTCGGAAAAGTTAGTGTTTCATGGGAGATGACCGTGTGAGGCACCGACGCCGACAAATCGCTCAAAGGGCCAAACCTCGATCACCTCATCCAAATGTTGCCAAACATCGCCAAAAAAGAGAGAGAGTGCATATTTAGGAGCATTAGCTTTGGGCTTGAGGGCACTCAGTCCCGCCCAAAGATCGCCAAACGGCGTTTTTAGGGAAAAGCGAAATACCGTCGAAGTTTAGTTGGAACGTGTACATACTTTGCACATCGTTATATACGTCAACTCATAAGCTTCCGCGTCCCACAAACAAGGTTTTTGACGAGTTTGTCGCAAATTCATTCGTGATGCGTGTTTCGATGACGATAAAACTCACTTTTCATAATATGTCATCGTTGATGACGAAGGCGCTAAGCACCACGCTCATTGCTTGACCAAGCTACAGTCACATATTGCAAAATGCACACCACAAACATCACCCCGTCCAAAATACACTGCAATGCATCAGTGGTATTGAATTTTGGGATGTTATTGTCGCAAAACTTTTGCCTGGATCTTCGGACGGACACGCCATGACTTGCGTAGTGAGCAAAAATTTCAAAAATGTTGTAGCATTGTATGGTATGGCATTCTATGCACACCATCATCATTTATGTTAGCAGTTATTTTGCTCATTCTCTCCCCAATGTCTCCTTTCGAATCGAATTTTCGAATGCAATTGAAACAACGTTGGTCTCGGCTCAGTGCATACTTTACGCAATTAGCCCCGCGAAGTGCGTGGTCACCGTGCTACATTGCGAGGAGCGGTTGTGTGCAACGAAATTTGTACTTTCAAAAGGGTCGAAAAGCCGACTCGAAAAATACTGAGATGACTTTTCGACTTTTGGGACTCCGCTAATAACGGCACTAAGGCTACATAGTGTACGTATTCTTGCTTGTGAAAAGGTCTTCACGCCCCACCCTCACTAAATTGATATGTTCAGGCCGCAATTGAGTGACATTTCCCCAACTAGCAACTCGCCGCCTTCGTTGCAACGAGCGCCGAAGGCACAAAAGAAGAACGTGGGCCATGTCTCCAATGCAAAGGCTTGTCTCGACTTCTTTGCGCACTAAATGAGCCAGTAGGTCAACATGCAGCAACGAATATGCGGCAAGCAATGTGCACCAACGCGGGAAAAGATGATCGCACAGGGGGCCATATCTTCAAGTGATGAGAAAATAGTTTTTTTCCTCCGCACGGGGACAAAGATCCAGATGCTTAGTGCTTTTTTTTGCACGTTATTTTTATTCTCGCATAATAAGTGGTGTATGACCGAAAGATATTAATTTAAAGGAATCGCTGCGATGGTGCAAGAGCCTCGGCGTACCGGGCTGGGTAGTCTCAACCGCCCCGGTCGTTGATTTTCATTTTTGGCCATTTTTTGGTACTGTTTTGGAAACGCTCGTGATGATGCAAGGATTTAGTTAGTCGCCGCAGGAAGGTTCGCAGAATTCGTATCATCTCCTCACAATCAAGACAAATGTGTCACACTTGGGTGTCAATACATGGTGGCTCTCAAAGGGGAGGATCGAACACTCAGTTTGGGATTTGCGTGGTTGCCTTGTTCGTTGCGTCCGCGAGGGTGATCTTTCTTTTTGTGAACGACATTAACCCTTCATCTCATCCACATGAACAGCGAGCTTAAAATAATGCTTTGCTAATTCGTTGGACATATCAACTTTCCGGCTCATCAATTTTGCTTCTCTTTGCTCGCATGCATGCATGCATGCATGCATGGGTGCGTGCGTGCGAACACATGTGCATAGGTACGATAGCCTTAATTTCCTTGAAGACGTTCATGCCGCAACATTTGAAAGCCGATGCCGCAGTCCAAGGGGTGTGAGTTTTTGTGTTGCCTTTGGGCACCAAGTTGGCACATTTGGATGGAACTAGCATGAGTGGTCCCGAAAGTTGCGTATTTTGGAATTTTCCAAGTATTGCACGACGAATTCCTAAAAGAAGATAAGATCAAGGAGGTTTGACAGAGATGAAGGTAGGAGTACCATGGACACCTCCTCTCCGTGCCCTAGAAAGATGACTCCCGTTAGAAACACGACTACATGCCCCCCGAAGCAAAGACCTACGATGTGCCCCCATCTAAAAGGGATTCTCTTAGCTAGATGAACACTTCCCGGGCCATGTGGCGTTGGGAGGGCATATTGCGACAAATTTCTTGGGGTTATGCCACTGCGAGTACGATGCCTTGCACAAACACGAATCTTGTGGTTGGAGGCGAAGACGCTAGTGGTGAATCCAAGGCGTCTTGGTCCAAGCTAACGTCTACCTCTACAAACGAAACCGAGCTGAGCATTCGACACGGAGGCGTAAAACCATGACAAACCATATATTGACCTAACACAACCCAATTGGTCAAGGTGAAACGGTCATGCGATGTGCATCGTGGCTTTGTTTCTTCCTTCGGAAACAAAGAACCATGCTAAGGATCCTTTACCTTTGGTGTTGCCTTTGTCGGCTTCGTGTTGGCATTCCAAGGGCGTGGCCACATGGGGTGGTTCGCACATTCGGACCGGCTCGCACAGGTGCGAACGCCGGCCCTCACTCGGACGGTGCAAGTTTCTTTTGTCTTTTGTCTTTTGTTTTTTAAGTGGAGTGGTCGGGTGAAGCTATGGTACCCGGCGCCTTGGGTTGGCAACACCAATGTGCCACACTCTGCTGAGCGTAAGGGGGAGCTTGCTTGTGTTTCGCGATTCCTGACATATGTTATGGCCTCGTCCCGCATGGGTGACCATGGGAGGACCCATAAAGGGCAGGCGAATGAGATATGTGCCCGTGGGGTGCGGATTTTTTGCCGCTGCATGCGACCCCCAAAGTCGTGATGTTAGCGGGTTGGGCTTTGTCACGGTGGCATCACGAACGGGCTCCCAACCTCTCGCTATACTCTTGGTTGAAAGTAGAGTGCACATAGTGCCGTAAACTAAATTGCGAGATCTGGACGCACAGTCAGTGGCCCAGTAGCTCCGATGTGTGGTGTGTTTCCGACGTGGTGTATTATATTTGGGTTCCGACAAGAAGAACCCCACTTCAGGAGCTCCAAGATACCCGTAAGCTCTCTCTGAGAGCCGGTTGTGAGGTTTCTTGCTTGGTTTGGAATGATGTTATTTGTACGCTAAGAACATGTTCCCTACAGGACAAACACCGTGTGTTCATGCTGTTTCCTGGGAAAGTCTTAGTGGCAAACTAATTTTGTTCATTTCTTGAATTTCATGAATTTTCCGACCCCCGCCCTTGTGGTGGGGGTCTTGCACAGCCCTCATTCGGACCGGCTCGCACAGGTGCGAACGCCGGCCCTCACTCGGACGGTGCAAGTTTCTTTTGTCTTTTGTCTTTTGTTTTTTAAGTGGAGTGGTCGGGTGAAGCTATGGTACCCGGCGCCTTGGGTTGGCAACACCAATGTGCCACACTCTGCTGAGCGTAAGGGGGAGCTTGCTTGTGTTTCGCGATTCCTGACATATGTTATGGCCTCGTCCCGCATGGGTGACCATGGGAGGACCCATAAAGGGCAGGCGAATGAGATATGTGCCCGTGGGGTGCGGATTTTTTGCCGCTGCATGCGACCCCCAAAGTCGTGATGTTAGCGGGTTGGGCTTTGTCACGGTGGCATCACGAACGGGCTCCCAACCTCTCGCTATACTCTTGGTTGAAAGTAGAGTGCACATAGTGCCGTAAACTAAATTGCCGTAAACTAAATTTGAGTGTGTGTGATCTATCAAAATGTATGTATGTGAAAAGACGAAAAGTTCCGAGAGGGCTTCGGTTCGTGCTTTCCGGCGAAGAACACCGTCCTCTCTTGCCTTGGGACGTGCCAACCCCCCAATACCTCCGTTGTCTCCAAAGTTTGGCATGCAAGTTCTTGATCATCTACTTGTTACCAGTGTTTCATTGAACCCCACGTTTGTACCCTACCGTCCGTACTAGCACCCCAAAAAATTAAATAAATAGATAAACAAAAATAAACAATTAGGCACCGAACCAATTTCGGCGGGTCAAAAATGATTGAAAAAATTTTCATTCGAAAAGCACGAGACGCCTTTTCTTGAACCCTTATTGCATTGATTCCGAGGGATCCATATTTCGCTTCTTTATGAATTTGGGGTCCGCGTGACGTTCGGCGCCGTGCGTGATTCGGGATCTTCGCAAGGGGGCTTTCGTCCGCCCCCCTCCCAATGGAAAGTTCGGTGTCATGCTTTATCATTCACTCCAAAGTGTTCCTTTTTCCTTTGTTCGAGCTATCGTTACAAGCAACAACTTGCTTTGAGCCCGTCGTAAGTTTGCATGTGCTCCGGGTTCCATGCAAGTGTCTCCGACGAGCTCGCACGCCTTTCGGATTCCGGAGGATGGACCCTTTAAATACCCATTCGATGTGTGTGAAAGCCGATGTGCAGAGCTGGTGAAGAGCCGGGACGTGGAATGGCCGTTGAATACACCAATTAGCAGTGCTCAGGTCGACGCCTTGCTACCCGATTGACGTAACTATTGCGCCGTGGACGTTGAGGGCTTGTGCTCGTAGGGTTGTATGAACGCGCAAAGAGACAATGGTGCACCCGTCAAACGACATTGCCCTGCAAATTAGTCGCCCTTCCAATGCCCTCGTTGTGCCGTTCCTCTGTAGAATTGTGCTCCGAGTAGCTCAATGCAGGACGACCCAATTGTAATGGAGAGTCCCGGTGCCGCAGTGGACAAGCACGATGCGGTGGACAAGCCTAGTGCTGCAACGGACAAGCCAACTAATACAGTGGACAAGACCACCGACGAGCAAGACCCGGAAACCGAGTGGACTCGTCCGATGCACTTTGCGGCATCAGCCAACGTACCGTACGGCGTCGCGGCTAGTGAATTGCAGGTTTTGCTGAACACTGATCGATCGGTCGGAGTGTGCCATAGTGATAGTGTACTCGCTAACAACCGGCTTGCTAGACTACGGCCTCCCCCGCCAACAACAAACTTTCTTCGGCGCCCGTGAGACGAGAACACAAATCTCATAATCTTACGCCTTTGGTGTGGGCTACTTTGGGCCAAAACAAAACAAATGGTTGGTTGCCTTGAAGGCCGATGGCATTTTGCCTAAGGCTGACAATGTGGGCTTGGGTGCCCGTCCCCACTTCCCCTCATCAAGTCACCCTCCTCCTCGTCAACCCAACCTCCAAGTGCATCCCACCTTTGCTCCACAACTCTCCATAGCAACCCATGGAGTTGTGAAACGTGGCAATGGTGCGCAAGCGAGGTCATGGTTTCGACAAGGCTAGAATGCCAGGAGGTCGCCCGCTGCGTGTGAAAGTTTCGGTGAGGAGCGTATTCCGCGTTCTACAAGCCTCATGATCCTCCACCCGACATGCAATCCTCAAAAACCCTGAACGCCGTGGCAATCTTTTGCCACCCTCGCAGCGTTGCACAACCCTCGACAGGCCTTTGTGATCCCCCATAACCACCGACCATCTACAAGCCTAAACACCCCTTCGCAGCCCTATGTAACCCTCATACAATTTGCACTGACGGTTCTCACATCTCAGTGCAACCCTCAAGAACCATCCACACAAGCTTGAACAACCTTGCACTGTTCAATCCCCCCCACTCCTTCACAGCCCAGCGCACCTCTCCGCAACCTCGCAAATCCATCTACAACCTTCAACACACCTCCACACCCCTCTCTACTTTGCTTCGCAGGCACCCGCTGCGCATGGGCGTGGCACTCCAATGCAGCCAGCAACTATGAAGGAAGATGCACAATACGCCGAGCAATGCTATTACATGGGGTGTGATGTGAGCAGCATGGTTCGCGCAACTGACGTAAGGCAATTGAGCAGGGACGTGACATCGGCTCCAACCTTATGAGCACTTTGAAATTACCCCACATCTCCTTGCGTTACAGAGGAACGGAAGGATGATAGCAGTAAGTGTGGCACCAACAAAGCACGAGCCATTTCACAGAGCCTCCACTTCTCCTGTCTGTTCGTTTCCTCCTTTTCGGTGTTCGAAAACATTTTCCCACAATGTTTGTTGCACCAGCGGGAGGAATGCCGAGGAGAACCCACAAACTGAGTAGGGCGACGCCATGGTCTGGGGCCAATCAAGTGTAAGGGCACGGCAAGAACTGTTTGCGGTCCTATGGGTGTTGGGTCAATGGTTTCCCTCAAGAAAGGGCGTTTGGAGCGAACCAAACGGATACAAGGAAGCTGTGGGGGGGGTGAGGTTGCAGCAAAATTGGACTCTACCGTCTGGCAGCCCTTTCGTCTTTGGTTTGCCCGGTCCACAAGCCTGTCTACACACCCAAGATACTAAGGGTTTGTTGAGAGTTCCGTTATTCTGCTTACATTGCCGCACTGTGTGTGTGTGTGTGTGTGTGTGTGTGTGTGTGTGTGTGTGTGTGTGTGCATCCACTGCCGCTGCGGCCTTGTGTTTGCTTTCTTAGCTTTCTACACAGCGTGTCGTGCGTGCACCCATGGCGGGGTTCCGGGATCCGGGGTCCCAACTCTAGGTACCCCCAGTACCCCCCCCCCCCCATATGGCCCCTTGCCAGTGAGGACTGAGCCAGCCGTTGTTTTAATGGCACCTGAAAAAATTTCAGAATTGGACTTTTCCAAAACCCTTGTGTTGCCCCTGGGGTGGGGTTGGGTGATCATTTTGTGACAATACGGGTACTTGAGCACCCATGGGGCCCCACGTAGTGGCCCCTGGGCCAATGTAGCCCGTGCCATAGGCCACCTAAAAGCCCCCAAATTGCTGTTGAGTGACACTTGAAAAAATTTCAAATTTCGACTTTCGCCGAAACCCTTCTATTGCCCCTAGGATGGGTTTGGGTGATCATTTGGTGACAATACGGGTACTTGAGCACCCATGGGGAGCCACGTAGTGGTTAGTGGGCCCATCTAGCCCGAGCCATGGGCCCCCCAAAAGCCCCAAAATTGCTATTTGTAGGTGGTTCAATGGCATTCGGTGTGCGCACAAACTGCTTTTTCCACCCTCTACAAGTTAATTAAAAATGGAAACTTTTCAAATTTTTTTGACATTTTGACCATTCACATTGATGAAATATCCCATGTAAAGCATGTGTTTAGACCTTCTTCATGTGTTTTTCATCACGGCAAGGCCCGGGAAGGCAAGTGCTGGCGCCGGAAGCCCAGGCATTATCCGCCTAGCTGGGACAAACCCGGCCGGCATCATTGGCGATGCCGGCACCGGACAGGCCGCCAAAGTGGTCTAGCAGGTCGCGACCGGGGTGGCTGGATGCCCGGCCAGCGCCCTCCCTAGACCGCAGCGAAGTGCCCGCAGAGCGAGCCTGCCGCGCCCGGCAGCAGCAGACCCCCCCCCCCTCTTGTAGGATGGGGCAGGCGTGCAAGACAGGGCGCCAGGCCTAGAAAACGTTTTTGGCAGCATTTCTCCCAGCTTGAGCGCTGCCAGAGCGTGCGGGGCCGCCCTCCCCGCCCCTCCTCCCCTGCAGGTCCCTCCCCTCCCCCCCCAAGGGGCGCTGCACTGCACTATCCACAGCGCAGCACCGCGCAGGGACCGCGGGCGCGCCTGTCGGGACACAGAAACAGTGCGGTTACGCCGGCCCCCTCAACGACGCGGCTAGCACAGCCCGCTTCCCAAGCGGGCCGCCAGCCCACTTTGTTTTCGGTGGGGCTTGCCCTAAGGCCGCCCCCACCAGCGAATGCGCCTCTTGCGGCGCCGGGCAACTCGCCCGCAGGGGTTCGAGCCCAGCCTAATCGGCGGCACGGGAGGACGAGTTTGGAGGAGACATAGTCTTTACCGGCTCGTCCCTCTAAGCCGCCGTTCACCATAGGCGGGGGGCACCCATGGGGTGGGGGGGGGGGGCTGAACTCATGGATCGGCCCTCCCCCCAACCCTTCGACCTCTGTACATAGGCCTATGGACAGTAACAACGCAATACCCTCTTTGTGTGTTTTCACCCTATTTGGGTGTTTTTTTGGGGGGGGGGGGCGGGGGCTCCCAAGGGGGCTAGGGCACAACCTGCTTACGCAATTTTCCAACCTCTGCAGCTCAAAAATGGAAATTTCCGAAACTGATTTTTTTGATATTCTGACCATTCACGATGATCAAATATCCTACGTAAAGCATGTTTTAGACCCTCTTTCTGTGTTTTTCAGTCCCTCCTGGCCGCCGTGCAGGCTCAGGCGGGGGGCCTGTAGGGGAGGACACGGGCGCCTGAACTCGACTCGGCCCACCTCCCCGCCCCTCTGCCTCTGTACATAGGCCAGTGGACGCTAATAGACGAATGCCCTCTTTCTGTGTTTTTCACCCTATTTGGGTGTTGGAGGGGGGTTGGGGGGCTTCTCCATGACTTCGTGACTAACTGACTGATTGACTGGCTGTGCTCCCTCCCTCTTCGAGGTGCCTTGCCTATAGGCAATAGAATTTGTATTCGCTTGTCAGGATTCGAACCCACGATCTTTGGATTTGTCAATGACAGAACCCCGGTGCTCACAGGGCGAAATTTGTATCCAGTATGATTTTCTCAGGGAGTTGAGCCCACGACATTGGATTTATCGCTAGAAAAGCCCTGTCCCGGTGCTGAGATACAATCTCCCCCATTCCCAGCCCCAGACACAGGGATTGCGGCCACAAGGCTTGTTTGTCACGCACTCCACTTAACTGCGCCAGATTCATTTGTGCATTCTGCAGCTGTCTGCATCTGGAATACGGCAATCCGTTGCCCGCTCTCAAAAATCTCACGGCCGCCGGAGAACTCGGCCACCCGGCTGCACAGCACAAGCTTGGGATCTCGTACGTGAATGGTGATAAGGGTGTGGCCGTGGATTACAAACGTGCCAAGTATTGGTTGGAGCGTGCTGCAGCCGATCCCAGCTCGAAGCCCGGGACCCTCGCATGTCTTCAGTTGAAGGTTGTGGCATGGCATGGCATGGCATGGCATGGCCTGGCGTGGCAGCGTGGCGTGGCATTGCTTGCGGGGGGCTGTGCCTGAAGAGAACACATTTCTGCCACTATGCTCGAAGGCATTGGGTTCTGAATGTTAAACCTCAGCCATTCGGCACTGGACAGCGATTCAAGTTAGCATCCTGTCGTGTTAATTTGGGAGAAGATCTGACCAGACATGCAGTCATTGAGTCTTAGTGAGTGATGATTGAATTTTACTGAGCAGTGATTTACTGACTAGTGATTATGTCTGTAGTGATGGAGTGTTCCCGAGCAGTGAATGTCTTACTGAGAAGTAATTGAGTCTTACTGGGGAATAACTGGGAAGTAGTGATCAAGTGCTACTTAGACTTTATTGCTGAGCCATGATCATGGTTTGCTGAGCCCCCCCCCCCCCCGCTCCCCCCACACGCCGCTCGCGCCGCTCAAGGCATGTGCGTTGCCTCGCTTGGGTGAACTCACAGCATGTATGACTCTCTCTGGAGGTACTCCGGCACTTTAGAAAGCGCTAATAGCTCATGATTACGAACTATGATTTTATGGCATTTTTTTAACCCCTCAGAAAGGGAACACTATCTGTGGCGTGTTTTTCGTGCGACGGACCAACATGCTGGGTGCATAATCTCCGCAGATTCGTAGAGCCATTGGGATGCATAGCAGGGATGGGGATTATAAATTCGTATTTCAGGTGGCGGGGGCGGGGATGGGGGTGGGGGTTGGGGTGGGGGTGGGTGGGGGGCTCTAGAGGGGGCAGAAATAACGATTTACGGTTTACAAATCAGTGTCAGCAACTATGAACTTTGGTGCGGAAGGTGGCGGAAAATTTTCCCGCGGCCCCAAAGGTGTCAAAAAGCACTTCTTGGGGGTCCACAACGGTCGGAAAATTTTTCACTAAATAAATACTGAGCACCTGATGACTTTCTGGACCCCCTCGTTGTGCTGATTCCGAAAATGCCGTTTTCACTTGTTCCGAAGTTTGGGATCCAGGTCCCCCTCCAGCGCCATGTCGGTTCGGGTTTAGGGGTCCCGCATTTCGTAAATCGTAAATCGTCAACGGAGGGGGGGGGAGGCTCTGGGCGGCGGACCCCCCCCCCCCTCATGTCCATCCCTGATGCATAGTAAATGTGCAGAAGGCATTATCTCAACAGATTCCTGTAGTCTTCTGGGTTCCTGACGCTTCTCATGGGGCCGCGGTTGGCCAGAACAAATGAACAGGGCCCTGCGGCAATGAGGAATGACAAATATCCGATTGAGGCTGCAGTTTTGGTAAACCCCCTGCTCATTTCGAAGGATCGGACGATGTATTCGGGCGGCATGGTGGAAGAAACTTCGCAGGGGGTCGTTGGACAACGGGGGAGATCTATACGTCTGTGTCGAAATCAATGGGGCTTCGTTGATGCATGCATTGTGTGGGGGCACGCTCACCAGGGCGGCCCGTGACTTCGTTTTGGGGAGGGAGGTCAGCTTGGGTCTTCGTGTCTCTGCTGGCCGTCAGGCCTTCTTCTGCCCTGCTCTGCAGTGCAGTCGCACGGAGAGGGCACGCGTTCGCAAACACTTTGCAGGTCATGTACGAAAAGGGACTGGGAGTTGCCAGAGATGCTGAAAAGGCACAGAAGTGGCTTCGCATGTGCCACGGAGCATAGCTTTCCGTCCCCGCGCAGCATTCTTCTTCCATATCTTCCGCCAGCTGCTTTCCTCGGTGGCCTCTGCGTGCCCCATGCGGTGGTCGCCTACGATGTTTTCAATGGTGCGATGGTGTGCCGATGAAGGCGCAGCTTAATGAAAATGGCGCAGATGTCGCGTGGTCACTGACCGGTCTATGCAGTGCTGCTATGACTTTCGATGCAGGTCGTGCCAGCCGCAGAATGGGCAGTGGTTGTGGTCACTGAGCCATGTGTGCTGACTGTCACGTGAAGGATTGCAGAGGTGGGCTGCGCTTGCCGCGGCAGGAGGCTGGCAGGAGATTGCAAAGTGATGGTCAAAGCGATTCCTGGTGGTCTGGTGGTTACAGAGCTGTTGGTGGGCCATTGGGGGGCAGACAGAGGCGGCGAAGACAGAGCAGACTCGCATCCCGAAGGGCGCTCCTCCTTTCCGAACAGATTCCTGGCGAGGGATGGAGTCGTTGCCATCCGTTTTGGTGCAAGCGGGTTCATTTGAAGCATTTGAAGCACTTAGGAGAAAAAGACGCAGAGAGTCTGCTCTGGTTCAAGGCTTGTCGCAGAGGTGAGCCACACCTGGACACGGACACATGCCATAAACGTGTCCTCAGCCTTCTTGCGTCTCTGGCCATGCCTCCAAGCGTGACCCAACCCTGGTGCCAACGGCAGAGGCATGGGGTGTCAGGTGGCATTCATCTGCAACTGGTGTATGCCACATCAATTGTCTATGCTGCAGTGGTACCTAGATCCCATCCCTTCACAACTGCCGTTTTGAGGGGGGGGGGGTTCAGCCAAACACCCGGTCTGTAGCTGTTCCACTGGACCCATGACCTTTCATTCGGAGATTGACGATTGCACAACGATAGCAGTGCACCTAGTGCGCAGTGCTCCACACCCTACCAGCTCACCCCAGTCTACAGCCTGCAGGGTATTTGCACCCCAGCGCCTCAGCTTCTACAATAGCTGCTACGTCTACCTGCAACCATTTAGTGATCTTGCAAACTCTTTTCCTCCTTGTGCCTGGCCTTTGCCACACAGCTCTGTAGGGTTGCTCGATACCTGCTGTGAGAGCATGTTAGATGTTAAAGGTTGTCATGCAGAGAAACAGCCGCAATGCTCAAGCAGCATTGCCTAAGCATTGCGCCCACTAAGCACTAAGCCCAAAGGGTGCCAAGGAGCACTGCTTCATGCAAAGGGGGCGCACTTAGCGCAATGCGCGCGCAGTGCAACTATTTGGGCATCTCACCGTGCTACAAACCAATATTTTGTGGTACTAGGGGCGTCATTGTTGTTTGGTAACGGGTATTTTGATGCTTGTTCTGCATTGGGTATATGGCATATCTGGATTTTCGCCCAATTTCACCCATTTTCAACTATTTTCACTTGCTGCATATTCTACTTTCTAGGTTGATTTCTCCCCACTGTGGCAGCCCTCAATGCGGGCACTATGCATTCGCCTCTGCTGATTTGCATCCTGTGTCGGATGCAACTGTCAGGGTTGAAGATTGGCATGTTGACAAGCCTGCAAATGAAGATCAACCATCGGACAAAGAGCAGCCCGAGGATCTGAGGATGCATGGTGGGCAAGTGTGCATCGTGTGTGGTCTTACTTGAATGGTGCTGTTGTCGAGATTCAATTGGTGGAAAGATTGTCTTTTGTCCCTTGTGACATTGGCGGATGTTCTTATTTGGGATCCCGAAGGGCGTAAAAGATCCAAGGGACATCATTTCATGGTGTCTTATGGGAAGGTGAGGTAGTACGCAACTGTGTTCAGCTAGGGAAGCTAGAGTAGCCTTATTTTGAGCGCATTTGGAAGGTGTTTGTTTGCGGCTCTTCGGGGGAAAATGCAGTAGCGTGCAGTGCACGCGCAGTGCAAGGGCACCCCCCGGAGACCGGCCATGGATGCAAGGTTGACACCGCAGGGCCATCAAAGGATGGCGCGATAGCCTGTAAACAGTGTGGCACTTTTTGTTGGAGTTGGGTTACTGTGGGGGGCTCAAGCGAGTGAGAATGTGGCGAAATGGTCCAGTAATGGTGCCTTAGGGTCCAGTACTACTCGGCGCTTGGGTCCGCCGTGGTATCCCCACTGGACCGGAGGTCCAAGGCTGCTAGTGGAAACGCTTACTGGTGTACGGTCAGATTTGGGTTTCACTGTTGTCCCACGGATTTCAAAACCTCACAAGACGTAAAAACCCACATGGGCCCTTCTCCCAACGTATCCAGCAGGCTCCACTATGCTGTCAACACGATGTTAGGTGAACGCTTGGGCTTTGCGCCGGTCAATGGCCGCGGAAAGCCGACATTGGCTTGGGGAGGACTTGAGTGCCGTGTTGTTTCCCGATCTTAAAGATGTCTCCCTCGCCCCTCCGGTGTTTGCGTAGTGCGTCATGCGCACAATTGGATACATGACAATTCAAAGAAAAGTTACACCCCCTCAGTCATAGCACTGAAGACAATGAGTGCTGAAGTGCTTTTGAGTATCTGAGTATGGTATCAGTGGTCAATGGAAAAGCAACCCGGAAAGGAGGTTTTTATTCCCATGCTGTCTATAGCAGTCCATCTGTATCTTTTCTTCAATGGTTTCTGCAGCTAATGGCAAAGCACTATCCCTTTAATGGCCTATCTTGCAGGAATGATAAGCAACGCCGTAGATTCATGTCGTTGGCCGGCCCTGGTGCATCCACTTGTGCATGACCTGGGGTCCGTGAGTGCTCCGCAACAAAGGTGGCTCGTTCTTGTTGGGTGGCGATATGAAAGCAGTTGAGCGCCATCCACTGGGTAGCTGCATCGCTTGTAGCAGGATCATGTCCCTGGAGGGCCTGGATGACTCAGTGCTGGGGCAGCCACACACCCTCACGATTGGATGTCTGGACACCAGGTTGGGAACGTGGTCATGGGCTGTCCAACGAGGGGCGGGGGAAAAACGTTTGTCAGCACAGGGAAGGAGGGTGTGTAAGGAATCCGTGACAGAGTATGGCGAAGCAAAGCGTGTGGGGGTGGTGAGCAGTCAAGGCTGGTGCAGGGTGAAGGAGGGGACAGGAAGGAAGCAGGAATGATCTCACAAGATGGAAGGAGATGGATGCATGGGTTGAGGGACCGGTCAAGGTGGATGCAGCGGCAGCAGCGCACTTGAGGCCTGGACACCCATCAAAACTTTCATATGGCCCTGTGCATGTGTTGCTTTGTGCCGCACATGGAATGTCATTTGGGCCATGTCCTTCCCCGGGGTTGGGGAGGGGATTTCGTGCACAGGAAAGTAGACTACAAAGGAGTCATCAGCAGGGAAGGATTAGAATGGCCGTACACCAAAGGAGCAGCCCCCCCCCCCCCCCCTGTACCCCCCCCCCAAGACCAAAGTGGCCATCGTGGGAAAAAACGCAGATGCAGAAGAGGACCAAAACTGTGCTTCAGGTTTTGCTGCCTGTTTTAGAGACAGTGCTGGCTTGGTACCCAAGGCAGTATTTGAAGGGCATGGAAGGGGGAAGGTTCCGAGACCGAAAAGTGTGTATACCAAAAATGGCCCAACCACACTTTCCCGCCATTTTATATAATATGCGTGTCCTCCAGGCTCTTGAGGGCCATTTTATATCATATGCGTGTCCTCTAGGCTCTTGAGGGCCCTTTTACATCATATGCGTGTCCTCTAGGCTCTTGAGGGCCATTTTACATCATATGCGTGTCCTCTAGGCTCTTGAGGGCCATTTTCTATCATATGCGTGTCCTCCAGGCTCTTGAGAGCCATTTTGCATCCTATGCGTGTCCTCTAGGCTCTTGAGAGCCGTTTTACATCATGTGCGTGTCCTCTAGGCTCTTGAGGGCCGTTTCACATCATATGCGTGTCCTCTAGGCTCTTGAGGGCCATTTTATATCATATGCGTGTCCTCCAAGCTCTTGAGGGCCGTTTTATATCATATGAGTGTCCTCTAGGCTCTTGAGGGCCATTTTATATCATATGCGTGTCCTCTAGGCTCTTGAGGGCCGTTTTACATCATATGCGTGTCCTCTAGGCTCTTGAGGGCCATTTTGCATCCTATGCGTGTCCTCTAGGCTCTTGAGAGCCGTTTTACATCATGTGCGTGTCCTCTAGGCTCTTGAGGGCCGTTTCACATCATATGCGTGTCCTCCACGCTCTTGAGAGCCATTTTATATCATATGCGTGTCCTCCAGGCTCTTGAGGGCCGTTTTACATCATATGAGTGTCCTCTAGGCTCTTGAGGGCCATTTTATATCATATGCGTGTCCTCTAGGCTCTTGAGGGCCGTTTTACATCATATGCGTGTCCTCTAGGCTCTTGAGGGCCGTTTTACATCATATGCGTGTCCTCCAGGCTCTTGAGAGCCATTTTATATCATATACGTGTCCTCTAGGCTCTTGAGGGCCATTTTACATCATATGCGTGTCCTCTAGGCTCTTGAGGGCCGTTTTACATCATATGCGTGTCCTCTAGGCTCTTGAGGGCCATTTTCTATCATATGCGTGTCCTCCAAGCTCTTGAGAGCCGTTTTACATCATATGCGTGTCCTCTAGGCTCTTGAGGGCCATTTGATATCATATGCGTGTCCTCTAGGCTCTTGAGGGCCATTTTACATCATATGCGTGTCCTCTAGGCTCTTGAGAGCCATTTTATATCATATGTGTGTCCTCTAGGCTCTTGAGGGCCGTTTTACATCATATGCGTGTCCTCTAGGCTCTTGAGGGCCGTTTTACATCATATGTGTGTCCTCTAGGCTCTTGAGGGCCATTTTATATCATATGCGTGTCCTCCAAGCTCTTGAGAGCCGTTTTACATCATATGCGTGTCCTCTAGGCTCTTGAGGGCCATTTGATATCATATGCGTGTCCTCTAGGCTCTTGAGGGCCATTTTACATCATATGTGTGTCCTCTAGGCTCTTGAGGGCCGTTTTACATCATATGCGTGTCCTCCAGGCTCTTGAGAGCCATTTTATATCATATGCGTGTCCTCTAGGCTCTTGAGAGCCATTTTACATCATATGCGTGTCCTCTAGGCTCTTGAGGGCCATTTTACATCATATGCGTGTCCTCTAGGCTCTTGAGGGCCATTTTATATCATATGCGTGTCCTCTAGGCTCTTGAGGGCCATTTTATATCATATGCGTGTCCTCTAGGCTCTTGAGGGCCATTTTACATCATATGTGTGTCCTCTAGGCTCTTGAGGGCCATTTTACATCATATGCGTGTCCTCTAGGCTCTTGAGGGCCGTTTTACATCATATGCGTGTCCTCTAGGCTCTTGAGGGCCATTTTATATCATATGCGTGTCCTCTAGGCTCTTGAGGGCCATTTTATATCATATGCGTGTCCTCCAAGCTCTTGAGGGCCATTTTACATCATATGCGTGTCCTCTAGGCTCTTGAGGGCCATTTTACATCATATGCGTGTCCTCTAGGCTCTTGAGGGCCATTTTACATCATATGCGTGTCCTCTAGGCTCTTGAGGGCCATTTTACATCATATGCGTGTCCTCTAGGCTCTTGAGGGCCATTTAATATCATATGTGTGTCCTCTAGGCTCTTGAGGGCCATTTTACATCATATGCGTGTCCTCTAGGCTCTTGAGAGCCATTTTGCATCATATGCGTGTCCTCTAGGCTCTTGAGAGCCACTTTATATCATATCCGTGTCCTCTAGGCTCTTGAGGGCCATTTTACATCATATGCGTGTCCTCTAGGCTCCTGAGGGCCATTTTATATCATATGTGTGTCCTCTAGGCTCTTGAGAGCCATTTTACATCATATGCGTGTCCTCTAGGCTTTTGAGGGCCGTTTGATATCATATGCGTGTCCTCTAGGCTCTTCAGGGCCATTTTATATCATATGTGTGTCCTCTAGGCTCCTAGGCGCCATTTTACATCATATGTGTGTCCTCTAGGCTCTTGAGAGCCATTTGATATCATATGCGTGTCCTCTAGGCTCTTGAGGGCCATTTTACATCATATGTGTGGCCTCTAGGCTCTTGAGGGTCATTTTATATCATATGCGTGTCCTCTAGGCTCCTAGGCGCCATTTTACATCATATGTGTGTCCTCTAGGCTCTTGAGAGCCATTTTACATCATGTGCGGGTCCTCTAGGCTCTTGAGGGCCATTTCACATCATATGCGTGTCCTCTAGGCTCTTGAGGGCCATTTTACATCATATGCGTGTCCTCTAGGCTCTTGAGGGCCGTTTTACATCATGTGCGTGTCCTCTAGGCTCTTGAGGGCCATTTTACATCATATGCGTGTCCTCCAAGCTCTTGAGAGCCATTTTATATCATATGCGTGTCCTCTAGGCTCTTGAGAGCCATTTTATATCATATGCGTGTCCTCTAGGCTCTTGAGGGCCATTTTACATCATATGTGTGTCCTCTAGGCTCTTGAGGGCCATTTTATATCATATGCCTGTCCTCTAGGCTCTTGAGGGCCATTTTATATCATATGCGTGTCCTCTAGGCTCTTGAGAGCCATTTTACATCATATGCGTGTCCTCTAGGCTCTTGAGAGCCATTTTACATCATATGCGTGTCCTCTAGGCTCTTGAGGGCCATTTTACATCATATGCGTGTCCTCTAGGCTCTTGAGGGCCGTTTTACATCATATGCGTGTCCTCTAGGCTCTTGAGAGCCATTTTATATCATATGTGTGTCCTCTAGGCTCTTGAGAGCCATTTATATCATATGTGTGTCCTCTAGGCTCTTGAGAGCCATTTTACATCATATGCGTGTCCTCTAGGCTCTTGAGGGCCATTTTACATCATATGCGTGTCTTCTAGGCTCTTGAGGGCCGTTTTACATCATATGCGTGTCCTCTAGGCTCTTGAGAGCCATTTTATATCATATGCGTGTCCTCTAGGCTCTTGAGGGCCATTTTATATCATATGCGTGTCCTCTAGGCTCTTGAGGGCCATTTTACATCATATGCGTGTCCTCTAGGCTCTTGAGAGCTATTTTACATCATATGCGTGTCCTCTAGGCTCTTGAGAGCCATTTTATATCATATGCGTGTCCTCTAGGCTCTTGAGGGCCATTTTACATCATATGCGTGTCCTCTAGGCTCTTGAGGGCCATTTTACATCATATGCGTGTCCTCTAGGCTCTTGAGGGCCGTTTTACATCATATGCGTGTCCTCTAGGCTCTTGAGAGCCATTTTATATCATATGCCTGTCCTCTAGGCTCTTGAGAGCCATTTTATATCATATGTGTGTCCTCTAGGCTCTTGAGGGCCGTTTTATATCATATGCGTGTCCTCCAGGCTCTTGAGAGCCATTTTATATCATATGCGTGTCCTCTAGGCTCTTGAGGGCCGTTTTACATCATATGAGTGTCCTCTAGGCTCTTGAGGGCCATTTTACATCATATGCGTGTCCTCTAGGCTCTTGAGGGCCATTTTACATCATATGCGTGTCCTCTAGGCTCTTGAGGGCCATTTTATATCATATGCGTGTCCTCTAGGCTCTTGAGGGCCATTTGATATCATATGCGTGTCCTCTAGGCTCTTGAGGGCCGTTTTACATCATATGAGTGTCCTCTAGGCTCTTGAGAGCCATTTTGCATCCTATGCGTGTCCTCTAGGCTCTTGAGGGCCATTTTACATCATATGCGTGTCCTCTAGGCTCTTGAGAGCCATTTTATATCATATGTGTGTCCTCTAGGCTCTTGAGGGCCATTTTACATCATATGCGTGTCCTCTAGGCTCTTGAGGGCCGTTTTACATCATATGCGTGTCCTCTAGGCTCTTGAGAGCCATTTTACATCATATGCGTGTCCTCTAGGCTCTTGGGGGCCATTTCATATCATATGTGTGTCCTCTAGGCTCTTGAGGGCCGTTTTACATCATATGAGTGTCCTCTAGGCTCTTGAGGGCCATTTTATATCATATGCGTGTCCTCTAGGCTCTTGAGGGCCATTTTACATCATATGCGTGTCCTCTAGGCTCTTGAGAGCCATTTTATATCATATGTGTGTCCTCTAGGCTCTAGAGGGCCATTTTACATCATATGCGTGTCCTCTAGGCTCTTGAGGGCCGTTTTACATCATATGCGTGTCCTCTAGGCTCTTGAGAGCCATTTTGTATCATATGTGTGTCCTCTAGGCTCTTGAGGGCCGTTTTACATCATATGCGTGTCCTCTAGGCTCTTGAGAGCCATTTTATATCATATGTGCGTCCTCTAGGCTCTTGAGAGCCATTTTGCATCCTATGCGTGTCCTCTAGGCTCTTGAGGGCCATTTTACATCATATGTGTGTCCTCTAGGCTCTTGAGAGCCCTTTTACATCATATGCGTGTCCTCTAGGCTCTTGAGGGCCATTTTATATCATATGCGTGTCCTCTAGGCTCTTGAGAGCCATTTTACGTCATATGCGTGTCCTCTAGGCTCTTGAGAGCCATTTTGCATCCATTGCGTGTCCTCTAGGCTCTTGAGGGCCATTTTACATCATATGCGTGTCCTCTAGGCTCTTGAGAGCCATTTTATATCATATGTGTGT
This sequence comes from Eutreptiella sp. 'Long Island Sound 2002', assembly GCA_964036045.1. Taxonomy (NCBI): domain Eukaryota; phylum Euglenozoa; class Euglenophyceae; order Eutreptiales; family Eutreptiaceae; genus Eutreptiella; species Eutreptiella sp. 'Long Island Sound 2002'. Next base: position 139,192,778 of record OZ038383.1, on the reverse strand, counting down.
CCTCTAGGCTCTTGAGAGCCATTTTGCATCCTATGCGTGTCCTCTAGGCTCTTGAGGGCCATTTTACATCATATGCGTGTCCTCTAGGCTCTTGAGAGCCATTTTACATCATATGCGTGTCCTCCAGGCTCTTGAGGGCCATTTTATATCATATGTGTGTCCTCTAGGCTCTTGAGAGCCATTTTACATCATATGCGTGTCCTCTAGGCTCTTGAGGGCCATTTTATATCATATGTGTGTCTTCTAGGCTGTTGAGGGCCATTTTACATCACATGCGTGTCCTCCAGGCTCTTGAGAGCCATTTTATATCATATGCTGGACCTCTAGGCTCCTTCAGGGTCATTTGATATCATATGCGTGTCCTCTAGGCTCCCGAGGGCCATTTTGTATCATATGTGTGGCACAGAGTCCCTGCACGCACGTGCCACAAAGAATTGAAATTGGCATTCTTGTTCTGCATATCGAAGGCCATTGTTCTGCACGCTAAAAGCTTGCAATATGAAGGAAGGCTGTTGGAACAGCGCATGCAGCCACATGGGATTTCTTGGTTAAGCCTGATATTGATGTGGCACATGGGATATGTCGTGTTGAGATGCCAGCCAGTGTGGGTGTTAGAGACAAACCGGACGTCTCGAGGGCAAACTGCACGCTGTGCAGGCAATGTGTACAAGGACCCGCCCAGGCAGAGCAATAACAATAACACATAGTGTGGGCGTAGTTTTGGATGTTGGCACCATTGTTGGCCATCTTTTTGATGGAGCGCCACTGATGTCAATCCTTTTGAGGCTATCACCACCCAACTAATGGCAACACTCCCAAGCTTTTTGGCCCAACTGTCCCTGCGGCTAATGCAGCTGCTCAGCATTGAGAATGCCGATCATGCAATGCACGCAAATTGGCATAGTAGCCATGCGCGGGCCACCAAGACTCACTGCAGGCGATGTGCCACCCGCCAAGACTCATACAGTGGCCCCCAGAACTGTACCTGCCATCTGCTGGCCAACAAGACTCCTGCAGCGATGTGTTGCCCACCAAGAGTCCCTTGGGCCCGCCAACCACCCACTGCCCCCGATTTTTTCCCGCAAATATTAACGGAGGGGGTCGCATTACACTGGTCCCAAAGTCCCCTATTGAACATTAAACCACACGGCAATTTCCAGGCAGCGACACCACTTGCCACCCCACGTTGCATTGTCACCTTCTCCTCTCTCTGTGCAGTATGCGACTGTTGACATATCCGTAACCCATCCGTATAACATCTGTGTCCCATCCGTGTGACATCCGTATCGCATCCGCATCACAATCGTGTCACATGCACATTATATCTGTATTACATCGGTGCAAAATCAGCATCACATACGCATCACATCCAAATTACATCCGTATCACATCAGCACCACATCCGTATCACATCTGTGTCACATCTGTAGAATTGCCATCCCATTCAGTGACCCTTGGTGGGATGCTTGTAGGATGGCTGTCTTCCCATGCTCCCATCCCGAACATAGAATCGTTTTTTTTCCGCAAATGGTCCCTTGATGAAGTTTGCCACGCCTCTGCAGAGGCCATGGGAGATGTGCGTCATTTCCTTTCCGCTGTTGTTACGGACCTGCAGCTGTTACCAGTTATCACAGTGCTTGAGAGGGAGAGTATAACAGATCTGCCAGCTTTACTGAGGGCAAACCCATCACACCTGTGGCAGGTGCTCAGTCGCTGTGATGATCTCAGCGAGTGTGACGTCCGAAAAGTGATAGAAGCACGGAAGGCAAGGATAGGGGCTGATGCTCACATCCAGAACGTACCTCTGGAGCACATACATGGCATTGACGCCACCATCGCCAGCTCCAGCACCTCCGTACTGTTGGTATGAGCCAGAGCCCGCTTGTGCACAACCATCGCACCACTTTTTCCAGAAAAAAACAATTGCAGAGGGCAGGCCCACAGATAGATGGACGCGGGTTTGAGTTAGAATGGTGCGATGAGCTATCAGGCCAAGAAAGTTAGAGTGATTATGCATCTGGTGCCACCCCCCGGCCTCTTTGGCTAGAAGGCATGAGCTGACCGCTGTGCATCCAGTATGACTGGCATCGCTTCTTTTTGGGAGTTGTTCTGACAATTGTGGGTAGATATTCTGGTGTGTCGCAGTCACCTCGTGCCAGGGCTTGGAGGTGGGGTGGTTTGGGTTGGGGCCAAGGTGGTCAAATGGGGGTCAAAACAGCTTGAAAATATCCGTTTGAGCACCTCAAGGTCATCGGGTTTGGTTGATTCAGACACGCTGTTAGCTTGGGCAACCCCCCCCCCTTTTTTCACAACCCCGACATTAGCATTAATGGTGGCAGGTGGTCAGATTGGCTAATTTTTTTGGGTGGGTATTTTTTGCCCACAGCAAGAGGCAAATTTTTTTTTTTCACCCTGTGTGTCTACACTCAAATGCTCAGAAATGAATGGAGATTCCAAATATGATTGAAAAACATGAAAAAGAACTTCAACCACTCCTTCCCCCTGCCCTACCTGCCACTGCCAGCACCGCATTGGAGAAATTTCAGATAAAAAATTCTTCATTCCAAATGTGTGTTATGTGTTATGTGTTATGTGTTCAAAATGATGAGTGCAATGTCGGGATCATTTTGAGATATAAATGTTAGGGTACCAGGGTCCTCCCTCCTTTGGCCAACCCGCCTGCCCCCCGGATCTCTTCTGTAACCCCCCCCCATTTTTGAACCCCGGACATCTCATGTGTTTTTTTTAACCCCCCCCCCCGGGTTTTTTGGACCCCCCCAAAATTAGGTGAAACAGCGGCATATCCAAAATTTCCAAAGCCCATGACCCCTGCCTGCACAAGGGGCCCCAAGGTGTGCATCCCAAGGGGTCTCGGATCACGTTTGAGAAACTGTGTTTGGGACCTGTTCTTTTGGCCGATCTTTGGTCCCACAATGGCTCATGGACGTTCAAGGAACGTAGACCATGCCCATAGTCCCGCTGGGTCTGCGCAACTCGTTTCACAAGGGGCAAGGGGGGGGGTGGCGTTGGCGCTGACAACGTGCACCAGGGGGCATGGGGGTGGGGAGTTGCTGCTCATGAGGCACGCGCGGGGGGGGGGGGGGGCTGGCGCGGGGGGTTGTGGCACCTGCAAGGCTCGTGGGGCACACAGGCAGGGCGGTGTGTAGCTTGTAGACACTGCTGCCCCAAGTTGACGGTCCGGGCTACCGTCGTTTACCAATGCACAAGGGCATGGCGGTTTGTAGTGTGTAAGCACTGTCTGCCCCAAGTAGACGCTGTCTGCTAATTGTAGACATTGTCAGCATGTTGTAGACACGAAGTGACAACAGAGAAGGTGGCTGAAAGCACATGGGCATGTTTCTCAAGTGAGCGAGGAAGGCGCACAAGGGCCGGGGGGGGGGGGGAGGGTTGGCGCATTTTAGCGGGCTTGGCGCAAGGGGGGTTGGGGGGTTGGCACTGACGAGGCGCTTGGGGGGGGGGGGGGGGGGCTTGGCGCAGACGAGGCGCTTGAGGGGGAGGGGGAGGGATTGGCGCTAACGAGGTGCACAGGGGGGGGGGTTTGGCACAAGGCCTCGGTATCTGCTTGTTTGCCTTTGGCGGCGCCTATTGGCCTCTCGCCACTGCTCATTCTGACCCTCTGTGGGCCTGAACGTGTTTTGGTTGTGTCAACGGAGCCCCCGGATGACTTGTCCTGTTTGACTGCTCCGGGGGTCGGCTGTCCCGGAGACGGGCTGTTGCCCGTGCCGTTGACCAGGTGTATCCACAGGGGGGGGGGGGGGGGCTTGGCGCTACCGAGGCACACACCCGGCCTAATTTTTTCCTTGTGTAACGAGGCGCGCAAATCCGGTGGTACACTCACCACGCCAGCCTCTGAATGATTGATTTTGTCTGCGTCAAAGTGGATTTCGTGTGGTGCACCATTTTGACCAGCCTTTTGGGATTGTTGCCATGCCAACCTGTGCCAAATGGGGCTGAAATGACATCGGGGACCATTCCAGAGTTTCGAGGGTCTCTTTGGAAACAATGCATTTTTGACCGGATTTTGACCCACTCTTTTTGCCCCAAAATTGGCCATTGTTCGGTGCTTAAGCACGGCTTTTGGGGTTACACCAGGGCATCCCTATCCTCGTGGCATGTGTGGGAGCCGTATTGGGCAGGTCCAAACGCATAGCGGGGCACGTGTTCAATAGTTGGTTCCAAGCGCTTGCCCATCACAAGGCCCTTGATGAACGCATGTCCCCGGGGCGCAGTCCTACTTGCGGCGTTGGAGATATGACTGGGCTGCTTTCTTGTGGTCCGAATCAATTCACATCAAATTTTTGGTGCACAAAATCCAGGCCTTTATCTTTTGATTTACCCTTTCGCACACTGCACAAGACCAAAGAGGCCCCAAATGCCATTGCCAATATTCACCACCTTGTCTCCAAGCACTTGAGGTTGTGCAAGAGATGATACGTTTGTTGTTGCTACCACTGCTCCCGCAACGGCGGTATCAGTAGCAGCCGACGCTGCTGCTACTGTTGCCGTTGCCATTACTGCAGTCACTGCTGCTTTGGTCTTTGGAAAGTCTTTGGGTGGGCCACTGTTCTATCGTGAATGCATCCACAACACAGCCCTCAACAATGGGACAGGACGAAGCACAGGGGTACAAATGACCCCGAAGCCATGGTCATACAGTGTTAGTCAAACGCATTTGTGGCTCAGCACACGGCCCAGTAGCGAGGGCGTTTAGCGTTGCACGATCGAGTAATGGTGAGGTATAAGTCGGGAGAGCGTCAGTTCGAGCATTTGAGCCGCCATTGTTGACAGCACCAACCGTTTGACCAATCATTAGCATCTTCATCCCTGTCCCTGCCCATACTGTCACGCTGCTTTGCTACTCTCTTGACCTTGGGTCACTCTGCTTCTGGCTAGAAGCAGGGTGAGCAGCCCGGCATGGGTGAGCAAAGCGTATACAGGTCAGAAGTGAGCCTAATGGTTGTGTGCACAACTACTGGCCCATTTGACCCACACTTCCTCGGCGTCGGACAATGTGCGATCAAGTTCGTTTGGTTGGTGAGGCAGGAGCAAAGTGGCAATCCTGCACCTGGCCAATTTGATCCCCCCCTCCTTCCTATTCAACGTGTTTGGCATTCTTTGGTGTCTGTGGTGCATCTTTTTTATGACTGGCCGTTCATCTGCAGGCAGCAGTCGGCACGCCTGCCAAGCGAAAAGTCCGGCCTGAGTCGCCGCGGACGCCATCCATTGATGGCAGCCCTCACTCCATTAAGTCAGACAGCGACTCAGAGTTTGGGGAGCAGCACCAGCCCAAGCGCCGCCGCCATTCCCTTCTGCACTCGCCCTGCAGCACCCCCAGTCGTGGTAGGGCACCCCCCTGCAGCACTCACTCCCTTCTGCCGTGTGAACGCTGCCCAGCGCACAACGATGGCAACAGAGACCAGCGAAGCCACCAGGCTCCAAGGGCTTCGCTACTCCCCGGAATGTGTGAAGCTGTGCAGGCCCACGCAATCCACCGGGATCAGGCCACATCATCCCGTACATTCATGGATGCCAGTTCTGCAGGTCAGTGGTGGTGCCAGGCCTTTTCTTCGTGTCGCGCATGCCCTACAGGAGGGGGGGGAATATGGGTGGGTGGGTATTTGGAAGCGCATGGGTGTTTTGCAGAGGAGATCCGCCGTTTCCCCGTGAGGTGTATGCCAACTCTGTGGTAAGGGACACAATTTCCACCCAAAATTTGATGCACTCAAATCCTCACCAGTAAATATGGGGGGGGGGGATAATAGTTCCTGGGCAGAGCCCCTGCGCCTCAAATAGCCCCCGTTTGGTCTCTAAGTGGTGTTGTATCATGAAGTCATTTGATCACAACAAATACGGCGCTAGGAACCATGACTAGTTTGTGCTGGGTTGACCTCCCTCCCTCCCCCTCAAAGATCCACAACAAAGATCCAAGACACCTCTTTCACCATGTGCATATGTGAACCAGAGGCGGAGGTCATGGTTTGCACCGTGTCTCTTGTGTCTCTTGTCTTTGTAAGTTTAAGACCCATGGTCCCGATGAGAAGTGGACAAATGTTTGCCCATGGTCGTGGTGGTGGATCCCCGATGCATGTGTGGCCCTAAGTGATTGTGACCATTCATTACTCTTTCCTGTAGTGGCCCCCCTCAGTAATATGGGCTTTTGGTGCTCGTGCAGGAGGATGGTGGCAGCATCCGAATGTTTCCCAAGAACCTGCCAACCAACCACCTAGTTGGTGTTGGTGGACAAAGCAAGACCCTAAAGATTTCCCCATGATGCATGGCTCATCGCGATCAGTGTAACAAGGCAATCACTCATTTTGAGTCATATATAATTGTGACCTCTGCATTCCCTGGCTGCCCCATACCCCAAGTTTCGCCAAATAGGGGAGTCGACCCAGTGGGAAGGCTGTGGGTGGGCGAGAGGTTTCTGACGCCCCTGCCCAGCGTGACAGGATTTGGGCATGGGCAGCACTCTGTTTGGGAGAGTGGGGGAGGGTTATCATCTGCCTGAGCCCTTTAGGATGGCTGGGTTTAGGCCCTGGTATCTGAATGACCATGTTGGAGCTGGGGTTTCTGCATGCGCTGTCCGTCAACACGCCCTATTGTCAGCACTGTTGAGTGGCATTCCAAATGATGGGCTTCCGGCGATGAATCATGGCCAGAGACAGCTGCATGGCATGGCATGGCATGGCATGGCATGGCAGCACACCTGACTGTGGGGCGGACCTTGCTGCTTGTGTTTACTACTGCTGCAGGTGTAGCACCATCTTGGCAGAATGGACTACCATCACTGTCAACGGAGCAGGAGGGCGTGCTGCATCATGTAAAGAGGGGCCGGAACGTGCTGATCACAGGGTCGGGAGGTGTGGGCAAGAGTGTTCTTGTGAAGCACATCATGCGTTGGTTGGCGGAGCAGGAGAAGCCCTACGCGGCCACTGCCCCCACCGGCGTCGCCGCTCTCAACATCGAAGGCACCACGTTTCATACGTGGAGCGGCATCGGGGTGCCAGAGGAATACGGCGACTTTCTTAAGGCCTGGGGCAAGAACGGGGCGCGGGACCGCATAGAGCAGGCGCACGTGCTGTTGATCGACGAGGTGTCGATGGTCAGCGGAGAGATGCTCGATTGCCTGGAGCTGGCCCTCGCCTACGTACGACAGTACGGGCGATTCAAGGAGTGGAAGGACCGGGAGCCCTACCCGCAGACGTTGTCATTTGCAGAGTTGTTACGGTATCCCCCCCCGCCCCTCAAGATCCGCCTTTAGCAACAGGAGTTGTTGTTTTTGTATTCTACGTGAGGAATGTCTTGAGCCCGGGAGGCCCCACCCGGATAGCTGGGGACCACAGAGCAACAAGAGGAAAGTCTCGAGTGGTCCTCCCACGGCACTTAACCGTGGGTGTACTCCCGTTGCTCAGTGGTCATGGGCCCTCAGCTCCAAGACGGAAGTCCTGGGTTCAAATCCGGCCAGCCTCAACCAACGAGTGACACACGGAGGAAGGCCTGAGACGGGGCGCGTTCGAACCTGGAGCAGGGATGTGCTTGGCCTTGGGGGGAGGTGATGGGTGGGTGGGTATTTCGGGAATTCTGGGTGGGTGGGTGTACTCTGCTTGCAAGCGTGCTGCAAGGGAGGTAAGCACAAGGATTGCCACCCCAGCGTCCGTGGCCCCGAAATAACCCCACGCCGGCGCTTAAACGCCAACTTCCCACTGTTGGCGAAATGGCAGTTTATGTACCCCGGCTGCTTTGCACAGCAATTTTTCTTTTGGGCCTTTCGGGTCCGCTGAACGGGAGCCACCCCGACAACTCAGGAACCGCAGGTTTTGCAGTTCCCGGTCTTCGTTCGGTGTCGTTGGTGCATGGGGGAGTCACGAGGCAGGACACGCATGGCGCAACCATCAGGCCAACTGGGGGCAATCCGGCAAGAGTGGAAGGAGCACCCTGTTGATGCCGCTTTGCATGTTTATGGGGCGGGAGGATACGCCGGCCGCTCCCGGGACGGTCACTACAAAAAACCCGGGGCCAACCCATGTTTCGCTGCTGAGGAATGGGATTTGTTTGTTTTGCTGTCCCATGGGCTCTCAAAAGCTGTATCATACCCTGCCCCTGCATTGTCCGTGGTGGTGCACAATGTCTGTGGCATAGCATAGCACAGCAGAGCGTTGTTCTGGTGCGTTTTGCCGTTGTGCGCGCGCGACGCCCCGGGGCATGTGGCTGGGGGATGGCAATGGGTGCTGCCGTGGGAGTGGTTTGGCACAGAGGACCGTCGGTTCCCATTGGGAGTGGGCATAACACGGTCGGACTACTTCACTCTTTCCCCTGTGCGCATCCCCCTTCTGCCGGGTTGCCCCGAATGGTTGTGCCGCGCGGGGCGCCCGGCCCACATACCCACACACCTGCACACCAGTGCACCACTACATCACTGCACCAGTACACCCGCACACCCATAGACACATCCGCCAATACACAGATACGCCATTTCACGCACATCGTGTCGTGGGGCAATCGTAGCATCGGATAGCTCTGATCCTTGATTCCGAGAGATTTCTGGAGTGCCTCTTTGTGAGCGGGCTTCGCGTGCCGTGGCCTGAACCCCCCCCCCCGCCCCAGAAAAAGTGTGAAGTAATCCGACCGTTTCTCGGGATGCCCACCTCAAAAGGCCCAGATCCCCCGGAACGTGGCACCATTTGTGTCTGCCCGAGTCGCATTGTGCTCCGACCTCCCAGCCCAATGGCGCTGTCCAGCCTGGACAAGGCCATCCCCAGGCGTGCCGCGTCCCCTCCTCCGCGCAGCAGTGCGCCTCCCACGCATCCCCCCCCCCCCCCGCACGCTCCCCATTGCAACCCGCAGCCCCTGAGCGTGCCGTTGCAGGCGCCGGGAGGAGCTGCCGATGGACCGATGGGGGGGGCTGCAGCTGATCCTCATCGGCGACTTCTTCCAGTTGCCCCCCGTCCGAAGGGACACGCCCAAAGTGCCCGGAGACGCGGCGGCAATGGTCTACGGTCCGGGCGAGCGTGCGCTTTTCCTGAACCGGGGCTGGGCCTTTGAGGCCCGGGGCTGGCGGCACTGGGGCGTGCGGCGGTGTGAACTGCGGAGGGTGTTCCGGCAGTCGGACGAGCACTTCGTCGGGGTGCTGAACGCGATCCGCACGGGGGTCGACCTGACGGCCGCGCAGAAGGCGACGCTGAGGGCCTTGCCGCAGCACCTGCCCGCCCGAGAGGACAACATCAAACCGACGGTGTTGTTCTGCACGAACCGTGAGGCGGAGGCCCTCAACCAGAAGGCCCTGGCCGACCTGCCGGACGCGGTGCACACGTTCGAGGCGGAGGACCAGACCCATTTGGAGGTCGAGACCGTGGAGCGCCTGGGGCGGAAGTTCGGGCGGGCGTCGGCGGAGTTCCAGAAGTGTTTGGACGAGCTGGAGCACACGTTGGCCGAGGCTGCGCGGCATTTCTTCACCCAGGTCTGATCCGTTGAGTGGGATGGGACGCAGCTCCAGGTTACCAGGTGGCGCAGATACCCAATGACCCTGCCCCTGCCCCTGCCCTGCGGGGCTGTCCTTGAGAGGTTTTTGCCCCGAGGGACCGCCAACCGCCGCCCACTGCCAACCGCCAGCAACCGCCAACCGCCAACCGCCAACCGCCAACCGCCAACCGCCAACCATTGTTCGATGATGCTTCCGTGGTCTTGTGTATTGTCCGTGGCTTGATTATGAAGCAGAGAGCGTCCCCATGAAGGTTCGTTTCTGTTGGCGTTACGAACTCCTTTTTCCCCCTTAGGGACAGCCCTGCTGCCCTGCCCTGCCCTGCCCTGTCCCTGTTCCTGTCCCTCTGGTCAGTGATATTAGGAAATCTATTTCCGGCGCCTCCTTCCCGTGGGCTTTCTTGGTCGCCACTGGGCCACCACCCCGCAAAACGGAGAGTGGGGTCACGTCCACTGGCCGGCGGACCCCTGTCGGTTGGCAGCATTGCGCTCGAAGGGTGTGCGCCGATCGGGGCATGAGCCAACGCAACGAATGGGTCCCGCAACGTTGTGGTCACCCGGTCTGCAGCCGCCCAGCCCGACCGCATCCCGGGCTGTGCCACGGTATTGTGAGGATGCGATTGACAGGGGGGGGGGCGGGGGCAAGGGTATGGCAGATGAGGGCAGGGAACAGGGAGGAGGAGGAGGAAGAGGAGGAGGAGGAAGAGGAGCCCGCTGGGCAGTCTGGTCCTCCTTGCCGCCTGCGGAGTTGACGCATTGCAGGACGCGAGGTGGGGCATTCGACATGCGGTCGCTGACTGTGGCCGCACCAGGCACTGCCGGTCCGACAAGGAGAGGCCCCCTGCGTGAGGCGCCTTGAGATGGGGGGAAGGAGTGGCACACGCCATCCCCATCGGCGACATCGGAGTGGTGGTCTGGAGGTGAGGGATGCATTGCAGGGGGAGGGGGCCTGGAGAGGGTGCCGGGGGCGGGTGAGAAGGTGGTGAGAGGGGGTTGCGAACGGTCCACAGCACTTCCTGTCGGGAGAGGGGGGGGGCGGAGGAAGTCAGGTTTCCAATTTGTGGAGGGGGGGGGCAAATGAGGATCTTTTTGTGCTGACGTGTGCTTGCTCTTGTGACTAGCACACCACACGACTCCATACAGGGGGCTATAGAGCTCCCCAAGACTGGAGGGGGGGTTTGGGAAAAGGGCTCAACTGACAGGACCATTAATCACTTGTCATGAACTCTGCCGCTGAAGGCGCCGACAATTTTTTTGAGCATTGAAAATGGTCAATTTTTTTTTCACCAAATACATGGGCAAGTGATGCCTTTTCTGAACCCCCTTGACGCGCTGATTCCAAAAATCCCATTTTCTTTTTTTGCTGTGTTTTTGGGTCCGGGTCACCTCCGGGGCCCGAGGGTCAGTCTCGGTAGGATTTTTGGGGGCCCGTCAATTGACCCTTTTTTTGGGGGGGGTGGTCTAGCCAGAGGGCTGTATCGACCCCCACCCCGCAAAGTTGAAAGCCCGCCCACCGGGGTTGTCATCGTCACATACCTTCACCACAGACCTGTTTGCGAAAGGCGCCTAGAGCCGAGTCTTCGGCCCTTGACAGGCTTTCCTATCTTTCGTGTGGCCTGCGTGCCTGCGTGTGCCGCTTGTTGGTCTGACAGTCTCACCAACACCATGCACGTGACAGTCGTGCACGTCAGCACACGGGGCGGTTGGGGAAAGGGAGCGAGCGGAGGGGTCCCAGGTTCCGCCCACGGCACGGGCGGGCGAGGGGCTCCCTTTCCAATGCACCCCTTCGGGGCCGCCCTGTCTGTCTCAGAAGAAATTAGAATGGTCGCGAGGCAATATCGTTCCATATGCCAGGAACGTAGCAGTTGATGGAGAGACGCAACGCTGGCGAAAACCAGACAGGACCCCGGGCGGTCCTGCAAGACACAGTTTCCCCCCCCTTTGCATTACGGACCGTTTCCCAGAGACAGCCCTAGGGGGCGCACCGTGCGCTGTGCGCGCTGTGCGAAAAGTCGGCTGTTTTTCACCACCGGTAGCCACGGGTCCCAGGGTCCTGAATTCTGCACCCGATGCTGTTTTGAATGGATCATGCACGCTTCTGTAGGTGGGTGGTTTTCAGGGGTGTTCCCAGGATAAACAACGTAATAATTGGTGCTGTGTGCGCGCTGTGCGAAAACGACCCCCTGATGACCGTCAAAGCGCCGTCGGTTACCCTCCAACCGTCGAGCTGGTTTGACGCACGTCAACATTTCCCCTTCTTTGTCCTGTGCTCTCGAGGACCGCCCTGACCTGTGGGCCCGTGGGCCTAGGGGGCCTAGCAGGTCAGCAGCGGGCCCAAGGTCAGCCATACCCAATGTCATTGCACCACGGTTGCCGGGATTCATGCTACAGCTCTGTGCATATTTAGGGGAGGCTTTGGTTTTCTGGGACTTCGCTGCCAGGTAGCAGACAGGGGCAGGGGCATTGCATGTTTCCTTCTCGCACAGGATTGTAGAGCAAAGGCTTCCGTGCATTTGAAGACAGGGGCTCAGGTGTGTTTCTGATCCCCCGGCATCCGTATCCCTGGCTTCATGCTCCCCCTTCCTGTCCGCTGGCTGCGGCCCGTGTGTCTGCCGCCTCGCTTCGTTGCCTGGTAAAGATAGTGGGGTCCCCTACCTCCACAAATCATCACTCGCCTTCGTGCACTCATAGCTCATCAATACGATGTCCTGACCAGCCTCTACGGTGAGAGTACGGCCTGTGTGTCGATGTCTTGAGTGCACGATAGAGTGCACATAAAGGCAGCGCTGTGCTTCAATGGGAAAAATGGAAGAACTGCCCGCCCCCCCCTCCACTTTAATTCGATCCCCCCCCCCCCCCCCGTGCATCCAGCCCTTCTCCCCCCTCGTGTTGTGCCCGGGCAGCTTCGGCGGCACTGGTGTATGGCATGGTGCGCTCCCTTGCTTGCTGCCCTCACTGTTCGGCTGTGTATTGCACGTCTCTTCTGCAATACTTTGTATATGGGATGATAACGCTCAGTTTGGCTTTTGCCAATTCTGCAGCTGTCTACTCTTCTGTGGATTACGATCCCAGAATCCACCGCCTTTTGCCTGTGCAACAAGGCTTCGGCAATCTCGTTGTTTGCAGGTGATGTTGATATACAACTTGGATTTGGAGCAGAAGTTGGCCAATGGGTCTCGGGGCGTTGTCGTTGGTTGGCAAACTGTGGAATCGCGTATTGTGCAGCTGCAAGAGGAAGCGAAGCGCCTTGAGGAACGGCTGAGATCCCTGAAGAAGAAGTCAGGCATTTCCATCCCCCAAAGCTGCACACCGCCCCGCCATATGTCTGCTGCATCCGGAGCATGAAGGCTGCTCAACAACCCTTGTGGGCGGTGTCACCACGGAGCTGGTGGTGTCTGGCTTGTCTACGCGCGGGAGGCAGCAGCGCTGAATATCAGGCGGTATTGAGTCGCGGTATGGAGTCGCGCTAGAGAGTGGCGGTATAACATCGCGGTACAGAGTTGCGCCGCAGAGTAACAGCGTGCAGCCACGGTATTGAGCGGTACGTACGCACCGCGACTCTGTACCGCGACTCTACGCCTTGGCGTTATACGGCGACGCTGTACTGCGGCTCTACATCGCGACCGCAGACTGCGACTCTACATCGCCACTGTATACGCTGCCTGCATTGCCGCTTTCGCCCTTCTGTTCCGGGCATGCGGGTGTAGTATCACAATCAAACCCGCTCGGGATTCTGCTTCTGCATCAAAGTTGCTTGCCCTATTCGATTCCCCTTCGTGCTCACCCGAACCTGATGCCGCGACTCTATAACGTGGCTTTGTGGTGCGGCTCTATACCGCGACTCTTAGCAAGTGGTGCCTAGAGGCGTCCAGCAGTGGTGGTGGATGGTGCAGGCAATTTATCGTCGTGGGAGGGGGTCTAGGCAAAAGGACCCTCCTCCTCTGGTCCCCAACAAGGAGTCTCTGCACCTGAACTGCATCACTGCTCGGCATCCATAACCCCAGTCACAAGACACCATCTGTTGTGCAAACCCCATTCACACCAACCGTCATGCACACGGGCTCGTATTTCCCGTGGCATTCTCGGAGCTATACGAGGGGCCAAATGGCATATTGGGCCACTGTGACACCTTCTTACTCCATGTGTAAACCGCCAACACAGTGCCATGTTGCACGACCAGACGTGCCAAATCAGGTAGACTCTTCCATGTGATGCGGTGTCTTATCCTCCGTTGGACCTCTCTTTGGGCGTACCTGGGGTGCGCCGGCCAGTATTGTTCCGAGGACCAGCCGGCTGTCTCTGGCATGACGCGCCGCAGATAATCTCGGTAGAAGTGGCGTCACTCCTCCTTTGCGACCTCCCCCAGACGGTGTTGCCCTTTTCCTACTACAGACCTGTCCGCTGGTGTGGCCTGCAGAACACGCGACATGCTACAGACACCACAATACACGCAACACTGAAAGGGAAGGGTTGCATCTGAGGCCCTGGAACACTTCCCAACCCAACCACCCCCTTCAACAGGAGGAAGGGAGGGGGTCCAGAGGGAGGGAAGTAGGAAGTGCTGCAGGCTGGGCAGGCAGAGAGCTGTGAATCAGTGCGGGCCACACATGGCCGGGGTGCGGACAGAGCTATGCAGAGGCGGGCGTATGATACCAAACGCCGGCGAGCGGCTTCAGTCATGCTTGGGCGTCACACACGCACCGCTGAGAAGCCTCCAACTGCCGTTGAACTGCCCCCAACCGCCGGGGGGCCGGCACCAACCGCCGGTGGGCAGCCACCAACCGCCGTTGAACGACCTTCAACCGCCGCTGGGCCGCGCAGCGGACAGCCACGCTCCCCTCCCCTCCCCCCTCTCCTGCTGTTGTTCCATCCGTCCTCGACTCAACCGCCATATTCTTCAGGCACATCGTCTACTGCCGCAGATCCCATGGCGCGTCCTTCGCCCGCCGATTCACCTCAACACCCCCAAAGGCCCCCACCCGCCGCGACCGCCTCCCCAGAGCCCTCAGCCTCCCCCGCCGCCACCCAGGCCGCGCCTGCACCAGTCCCCATCTCTGCCCCAGCGCTGCCGCCAAGGCACAGCCTCCTCCGCCCCGACGCCACCGCGGCCTCTCCACAGCCCCCGGCGTCGCCTCCCAGGCCCACGCTGTTCTGCCCCGGCGGCACCGCATCCTCCTCCAGGGCCCAGGCCTCCTCCCCGCAAGCCCCGGTGTTGCGTAGTCTGGGGTCCCTCTCGATACGCGGGGAGCCCGGCGACCCAAGCTCAGCGTTCTACGGCGTGGAGATGGAGGAGGAGCCTGCCACACGGCGTCAGCAGCAGCAACAGCGGCAGGGGCAGCGGGGAGGCTCCGGGAGGTCGGAGGCCTCCAACGGTTGTGGCTGGGCGGTATCGCCGTCTGGGGGGCAGACAGCGCAGGCAGGGGGGGCACACTCCGAGGGGCAGACGCCGGCCGAGGCGGGGCCCTGTCGCACGCAGGAGACGCAGCCCGCGGCCGTACGCTTGGGTGGGGCCGGAGAGCGGTGCGGAGGGGCGCGATTCGGGGCGGAGGCGGAGCAGCCGCCGCGGGACCGGCTGATGCGAGCCGGGGCGTCCGGGCCCCCCATGACGCGGCTGCAGATGGAGGACGCCCTGAGGCAGGAGGCCGACGTGATCAGGCGGTACGAGGCGGAGGAGGCGGTGCGGCGGCGGCAGCAGATGGAAGAGGATGAGTTGTGTGCGCGGGAGGCGGAGAAGGTGGTGCGGCTGCGGCAGCGTGAGTCGGACCCCCCCGACGCCGGTGGTCCTGCTCCAACGCCGGAGGCACATGTCTGGGGCGCTGTGGAGGCCTTGGCTGAGGCCGCGCGGGAGGACAGCGGAGGCTGCCCTGGGCCACGGCACCGGCCGCGGGGGCTCAGTGCAGAGGGGGTGGGCGTCTTGGAGGACGTTGGGGGCCAGGGGGCGCAGACCCTGACGCAACCTGCGTCCCGATGCGTGTGGCCGGCGGGGCGTGGGGACGGGGCGGTGTCCTCGTGGAATGCTGCGCCGTTGGAGGGTCGCGCGACGGGTCTGCGTGCGGAGGGTGGGCCGGGGACGCGGCGGGCGGGGGGCGCGCAGCCCCCGCGGCACCGGGGGCCGTCGTGCGGCGAGTGCGGCACGTGCGGAGGCGCGCAGGCGACGCGCGGTGGCGAGGCCCCGCCGGGCGATGATGCCTGGGAGGACTCCAGCGGCGGGGCGATGCCGGAGGACGGGCAGGCGGCGCAGGGGACGCAGTGGCCGAAAGGGTGGGACCCGGCCGGGCAGTGCGATGCGCAGCAGATGCAGTTTGAGTTGGCGGCGCTGAATGGGCGGATTGCGCGGCTGAGGGACATGGAGCGAGCGGCCCCGGGGCGGCATCTGCCGGTTGTGCAATTCCTGGATGGGAACCAGGTGCTGGTCCTTTTGGGGCTGCCGAGGGATGGGGAGCCTGGGGTGGGGCCCGTCAGTGTAGACCGTCCGCAGATTTGCTCACAGCTGATGGAGGGCGGGGGGGGGGGGCTAACATTAGAACGGCCGACAACCATCGGAAGAGGAGCCCCCCTCCCCGACCAAAGGGACCATTGTGGGAAAAAACGAAATTGACAGTCGGGAAAATCTTGTCGGGCCATTTTTGATACACGGATTTTTGGGCCCCCCTCCCCCCCCCCCTCCTCTCTTCTAATGCCAGCCCGGGGGGGGGGGGGGCAAACATCACTCAGACGCGCAAACGGCACACCATGCCACATTCAGCACAGCCCCAACGCACCAACCTCTGGGCTCCGCGAACGCGGAAACGACACCAGCACGAGCACCGGCCGCAGCGGCCGACAGAAAGCAGCGACCCGACGCAACATGCGAAGGGAAGAACGGGTGACCGTCCAGGGCCCCGTGAAGGAGCAACAACCAGACGGAATGTCACACGGGGGGCGGGGGCAAACATCGCTCAGACGTGCGAAAGGTACCAGCAGAAGAGCAAAGTCCCGGACATGTGTGGTGGGTGCGGGGAGGGTCGGGACACAGCCTGTTCCAGTGCCCCCCCTGGTCCCTGGGGCACTCGTCGTCACTGGAGTCGTGTGGCAGAAGCGTGGCATCATGCGGGGCGTTGAAGTGGGGGGACCCACCCCTCCCCCCCCCAACCACTCAGCCCCCTCATGGGGGGGGGGGGGGGCAGCAGGGTTCCCCTCTGCACAGTGGGGCCGACGGCAACACAACGGCCCGTGGAGTGCTTTGGGGGGTTCATTTATGTGCCTGCCAGTGTACCCCCCCCCCTTTTCCCCTTTACTCATGGTGGGTGATCAACAATGGTTTTTTTTCTCTTTGCAGCCCCACCTCTGTGCAGTCCAAACACGCAGAATGTAATCGAGAAACCCCCCTTCCCCCAAAGGAAAACAACCGAAATCGCCCCTCCCCCAGGACCCCTCCCCTTCGCGGCGGGTGTTGGGACCGAGAATGACACCGCACAGCCCCCTCCCCCCTGGCCTGCATGATGGGCTGCAGGTGCAATGAGCCCGGTGCTTTTGCCCTGGGGGCCAATGCAGAGCAGACATGGCATGCACCGCATCAGATACACACGCGCAGCCCGAGGCACAAGACACCAACGGCCTACACATCGAAGGCAATTCACTCGCATGGCTCAGTGCGGGGCGACCTGCCACGCCCGAAAAACGCCACGGCAGGTCCGGCAGTCTTAGGCCTGCGGGCACTGCAAGGCCGGCGCCTTGGCACACTCTGCGTGGCGCTGTGCATAGTGCGCCTGCCGTGCACAATGCCGTGCGGCATTTCAGGACTACCCCCTCCTTTCCAAAACCTTCCCCGTGTCCGCGGATGGACACCCTTTTCTGTCCGCCCGTGTGCGGAGTGCGCGGTGTGTAGTGCGCTAAAGGGGCGGAGCTGCGAGCAGAGAGCGCAGTGTGCAGTGCGCAGGCACCGGAGACTTCAGTGCGCGGGGTGATCAGGGTCAGGGTGTGTGCAGCTTGTCAACAGGGGTCGTTTGTAAGAAAGTGAGTCTGAGAGGCACCGTGGACACGTAGGGGACGCACAGAGGGCGCATGCAGTGGGCAAAAGTGGCGCGCAAAGGGCACTCTCGTATGTGTATGTACGCAGGTCCACATGCACGTGCACAGGCTAGCATCATCGCACGGACTGCAAACAATGTTCCTGGGAGTTTCGTGTTCATTGTATCATAGAACTGCATGACGGGGGAATAGGGGACATTGAGAGCCCATAGAGGACCTGTAGCGGACGCATGGAGGGCGCACAGAGGGCCCATAGCGGACACCGGCAGGGTACACGGAAGGCGACTGCCGGGAACGGATGCCGCCCATGTGCACCGCTGTGGGCGGTGTGCGCGACGTGACAGGCAGGAGTAGTGAGCGAAGAAGCGCCGCCGACGCGCGCACCTTTCTGTCGCCAGACCGCGTGCGTGCGTGCGTGCGTGCGTGCGTGCGTGCGTGCGTGCGTGTGTGTGTGTGTGACACGTCCAAAGCGACTGCAAATCACGGCATAAAATTCACCCTCAAACGTACCCTCTTGAAAGCTCTATGCGCGCGCGCGCGCTCTTCTCTTGCCGCTGGAGCGAGCAAATATGATGCCGGCGTTGATGAAGGACTTGGAATATCCCCCCCCCCCCCGTCCCCCCCAACACATCCTCAGGGGGAACGCGGTGTAAACCCCAGGCACATCAGGGCGGGGAACGACGGTTGCAACGCGCCGGTGCCAGAGCAGTCCAGGGGGCAGGGACTCGGCCAGGCGGTCTTCGATGCACCGGGGGACTGGGATATCGTAGGGCAGTCAGGGGGGGGACGTCTCCTCGGTCCTGGTACGCGACCCCCCCCCCCCCCCCTCCGGGCGCTCCGGGCCCACTTAGTTACCAAGGGTCAATGGCTACTAGCCATACATAGGGTGGCGCCGAAGGCGCCCGAAAATTTTGGGGACCCCCGAGAATGCAGGGGGTGCGCTAAGGGGGCGCACTTAGGACAATCTTTGAACGCACGCTTCGTTGCGTGGTGCATCATGGTGACCCCCGGCATAGGTTTTGACTTCCAATTTTGTTCCCTTTGTTGGGGACCCCCGAGAATGCAGGGGTGATGTAGCATTTCCGCCCTCTTTTGGGCCCCAACCGTCCGGTGCTATTGAGGAAACCGGGACAATCTTTGAATCCACGCTTTGTTGCGTGGTGCATCATGGTGACCCCCGGCGTAGGTTTTGACTTCCGATTTTGTTCCCTTTGTTGGGGACCCCCGAGAATGCAGGGGTGATGTAGCATTTCCGCCCTCTTTTGGGCCCCAACCGTCCCGTGCTATTGAGGAAACCGGGACAATCTTTGAATCCACGCTTTGTTGCGTGGTGCATCATGGTGACCCCCGGCGTAGGTTTTGACTTCCGATTTTGTTCCCTTTGTTGGGGACCCCCGAGAATGCAGGGGTGATGTAGCATTTCCGCCCTCTTTTGGGCCCCAACCGTCCGGTGCTATTGAGGAAACCGGGACAATCTTTGAATCCACGCTTTGTTGCTTGTGTTGTTTGTGTTGCTTCATTTCATGATGAGAAGAAAGAGAAGAAAAAAACAGCAGATGATGCGCAGGTGGATGTGGCAATGGGCCCTCCTTCGGCAAACCCCCCTACCAATGTTGCGGACCCCTCTAACTCCTCCTCCTCCTCCTCCTCCTCCTCCTCCTCCTCCTCCTCCTCCTCCTCCTCGTCCTCCTCCTCCTCCTCCTCCTCCTCGTCCTCCTCCTGCACTGAGGCGTCATCAGGTGCGGAACGCTCACGCCCTTTGGAGAGTGTAGGGCAGCGCAGGAAAATGGACTTGTCATGGACAAGGCCCCGAAAGCGGCGGAATACAAATGTCTCTGATTCCGACTCGTCGTCAGAGGGAGAACTTTTTAAGTGAGCCGTGGGGTAGTGGAAAAAAAAGGGACGGAACGAGCTGTATTTGTGTATACGGCGAAGGAAAAAAAAAACCATTACTATAGAGCGGTACTTGTGTGTACGGCGAAGGAAAAAAAAACCTACTCCCACAGAGCTGCATTTGTGTATGCGGCGAAGGAAAAAAAAAACTATTCATATAGAGCGGTACTTGTGTGTACGGCAAAGGGAAAAAAAAACCAATCGGGTGCCTCGTAGGCTTGGGCAACCTGCAAGGCACCCAGCTGCTCTCCGGTGTGATGGGCCGTGTCGGAGAGACCAGCATATATATACGGCCCTCCCCAGGCAGGGGGTGTGGGCGCCTACAACCACCATTGCAATGGTGAGGAGGTAGAGTGGAGGCCTCCGTTGTTGTAGAGTAACCCCTTAGGCCACCGCGTCTCTGCCAGACTGGACTAGACCTCTGCTAAACCCTCTCCCCTAGCCCCCCCCCCCCCCTAGCAACTAGCAGCGACTAGCTAGTCCCCTAGGGAGGCCCTCCTCGGCGGCTAGCCCCCCCCCCAAGAAGCCCCCCCCCCCCCCCCGGGGGCCTTCGGCCCACTTCTACTGGGGGGGGGGAGTCGCGTACAGAAGCGAGGAGACGTCCCCCCCGTGAGGGCAGTGGGTCTGCGGTGGGTCCCGGACGCAGGGGCTTGAGCTTGGCCACGTTCACGATGCTCGCCTACAAAACGAGGCCCAGGTGATCTTGCACGGGACTGTTTTTTCAAGTTTGCCTTTCCTGAGCCGCATTTGGGGTCAAAGTGGTGGGCCATTGGGGCTCCGCCCTCCCGCCTCCCCCGCTGCCCCATCTTGTGGACGCAGACCGGTTGGCAAAGGGGTCACGGAGGTTCAGGTCTGCGCGTTTCTCTGGTTCAGGTCACACTGGAGCCTCAGCTCTTCTCAAGGGTGTGCCCCTGCCTGGGGATCATCACTCGCACGCAGATTCCTCTGATGCTGGCGTGGGCCTTGACGGTCCACAAGAGCCAGGGGCTCAGCATCGATTGGCTGGAGGTCGATTTGAATAAATCCTTCGCGGAAGGCCAGGTCACGGCTGAGGGTCGGCAGAGGCAGTGGGGCATTCGAATGGAGTTTCCTGAGGAGCCACCCCCTGCTCCCCCTCCCCCCGCGGTCCATCCCAACCCCCCCAAACCCCCCGCCACTGGGGGGTCCATCTTGGCGTAATTTTTTTACACAAGCCCTTGGGTCCCCCCTCTCCCTCCTCCTCCCGCTCTACACCATCCCTGGGCGGAGAGTTCCTGCGCTGCCCTCTGGCGTTGTGTGCCGCTTGTGGCCCGATGGTTGCTGATGGCCCGGGGGTTAGAGATATCTGCTGCACAGTCCACGTGCCGTGTTTGTTCGACACTGCACTGTGCCGCGCCGTGCAGTGCATCGGGCACAGGGCATGGCCCCGCCTCCGTGAGGACTCCGCAAAGGCTACTGCAGTGGCTTTCACATTCTCTGAAATGTTGGGTCAGGGGTCGAGGGGGGGTCTGTGCACCCTGCTGTACAACCGCACACATTCCTGCCGATCTGGCAATATGGTCATTGGGGGGCTTTCCTTGACTGGCGGCCCTCCTGCATGACTGCACAGGTGCGTCAGTCTTGCATTCTCTAGGTCGTTTGCTTTCCCCAGAAAGGGGAAACCAGCCCACGGCCAGCACCCTTGCTTTATGCAACGTACACCAAGTGCGTTAAACTGCAAGTCCCGGCTGGTAGGCCTGCACCACCTTTTGATGGTTCCACCATGCCCCCCTCCAGACCCCGAAACCTACGCCCATGGGCAGCAGCAGCGTCCTTCACCTGCACACAAGGAACAGGTTTTGAAAAAGTTTGGAAAGTTACGACCCATTTTTGTGCCGCCCAAATGCTCAGACTGTAATGCAGAATTAACATCTGCCAAAGACCTGAAAAACCGAACTCTGTCCCCCCCCCCCCCCTTTCTGGGGACAGCAAACGACCTAGAGAATGCAAGACTAGAGCACCTGTGCAGTCATGCAGGAGGGTCGCCAGTCAAGGAAAACCTCCCAATGACCGCACTACCAGAGCGGCAGGAACGTGTGGGGTTGTACAGCAGGGTGCACAGAACCCCCCTTCTCCCTACAGAAGCAGCCACACGAACAAGACCAACACAAACTGTGCACAAAAACTGAAAACAAAAAAGGAACTAGACTGCATCAATGCCCTGGCAGAGACCAAGGACATTCGCTTGCAGTGTTTCAGAGAACGATGCTACACCATCAGTCCATGAAGAGTCAGGGTGGTGTCCTCTACCCAAGTACATACTGACCATTTATCTAGTACAGGCCCATTGTGTGGCATTAGCACAAGGTTCAGCATCAGAGGGCATTATACCCTAGAACGAACAGGTGGTCCTCTTCCTTGAGCACAAGAAGTTTGCGCACACAGAAAAGAAACAAAAACAACACAAGAACGCACGAGAGCACAAAGCAACATCAGAAAAAAAAGGAGAGGAAAAAGAGACGGCCTGGAGCAATGCGGGTTCGAAGATCTCGAGGGTTTGAGCTGCACAGGCAATGGTCCCTTGTGGGGAGGACACCGTAAACGGAGTGGCGCTGGAACGGAGATTGAAAAGATTGCCCATCAAGGGCACCCCTGCACGGGGTGATCCGTTATCACCCCTGGTTTTCTTTTTATTGGCCCTTAGGGAGCGCCCAAAACAGCCCCTCAACTGCCGTCGGCCGCCCTCTGACCGCCGTCGGTTACCGTCCAAGGGACATGACTGAGTGCCTCGCACCCATTTCCGTGTTTTTTTTTTGAATTAGGGAGGGCCCTGCCCCAGCGTGCACGCCAGTCCACACCGTCCGTTCGCAGGTATACGTGGCCCTCAGCCGATGCAAAGGCCCGGATCGACTTGCTGTCAGGTGGAAACACAACACCGTGGAAACGGGTATCAAGACCAGTCGTCTGGTCCAACGCTTCTATTCCTTGCGACAGGACCAGCACTTGCCTTCGTGGGATATGAAGGCGTGCGGCTCAAGCGTCAGTCACCGCTTGGAATTTGACCCCGATTCCCCCGCTTGCCTGACCTCTGGCTCCACGTGCAACTCTGGCCCTGATGCTAACGCCAGCGGCCCCGTGAAACCCGCCCCGAAATGCAATTGCGGCGTTTTGTGTGAGAGGTTTACGTCCACCACCGCAGCGAACCCTGGGCGCCCGTTTTATTGTTGCCGTAAGCCGAAGAATTCGAAGGACAAATGCAGTTACTTCGAATGGATATAGTTGATTTGAGGGGGCGGGTTGGGGCTTTCATTTCAGTCATTGCATTGGCGACTGAGGCGTTTTCTGTGAAGCGGTGGGGAACCCGAAGCCCAAGGCCCTTGCAAGCGAGTGGTTTGGCCAAGTGGTCAGTGTGTTTGCTGCGTGTCCTGGAGTTCGATTCCTGGGGAGGCAGCATCGGTTGTACCACGGCAAAACCGTGACAAACGTCGGGAAGCCGAGATCCTCCGCTGAGGGAAGAGGGCGGTGGCCACTTAAATAATTCTGATGTGGAGCTTGTCTCCGCTCAGGCACACCACCACCACCAAAGACCCTTGTGTGCCGAACAATTGAGCCTACCCTCTCTACGACCAGGGGTGCAACCGTGCGCGATGCTAAGCTGGGCCTAGCCTGCAGTTTAGCTCCCTGCCTCAGAAGCTTTTGTGGTACCCCCCCCCCCCCCCAAAAGCAGCAGCACCACCACCAGCAGCTTTCTGCAGCTATGGTGCAGCAAAATGGGAGGGGGGGTTAGGGGCGAGGCATGGCGGTTTGCTTGCCCTCTCACGTGTCCTCCGCCAGGCCTTTCCGGATCCCTTGCGGATTACGGCATGGGACAGCGTGAAGCGAACAGGATGGACCCAGCCGGTCCTCCCTGTCGGACTTTTCTGTAGCGGGAGGACGGTTGGTCAACAGTTGGTTGGGCAGGCAAATAGTCGGTTGGGCAGGTACACAGTCCGGGGAGGCATACGCCCCCCAGCCTCCTCGTAAAGTGCAGCATTGCTGGACAAGATGCGCCACCTCCTTGATACGGAGACACTGCCGCGTGCGATAGCAACAACGGCCGAAACCACAAAAGCCACTGCACTTTCGCCTCAATTTCTTGCATTCGGTGGCTTTAATTATGGTATTTTTGTTGTTACTCCGAATTTTGATTATCATTGCTGATTCAAGCGTTGAAGGCCGGGGTTAACCCTGAGCAGCTGCGTTTTCGGCACTCTCGGCATTCTCAGAACACCAATTGACGCCCGGGAATGGGCCTTCGGCCCCTACACATATGCATTCACAAAGTACGCTATATGGGTCGCTCTAGCCCTAGCCCTAGCCCTAGCCCTAGCCCTAGCCCTAGCCCTAGCCCTAGCCCTAGCCCTAGCCCTAGCCCTAGCCCTTCATTAATCTGCGGGTGGTTCACAAACGTCTGAGCGGGCTCGGCGTGGTCTGGCCACTTGCGCATACACACAGGGCCCTACGCTTGTGGGCGTGCTCATACAATTTCTTGTACATTTACCCGTCTTGGCATGCAAACAAAATGGTTGAGGACACATTGGGTCCCAGTAGCGTTTTGGTGACGCTGGATGGGCATGAACAGGATTATTTGGTGCGGTCGGTCACGCTTATATCTGGGTAATGGTGTGGTTTGCCACGATATCCCCCAGCCCCCCTCCAACACAAACCTGGCCGATTCGTTCGAGCGTCACCAGAGACTGAAGGGCTGCATGGATAAGACCGCTTTCGCTGACGAACTGTTAGATTTGAGGTGAAGCGTACTCTGACTCTGACACTGATGAACGGTTGCACATGCCTACACAGTGTGAATAAAGGGACTCTGGGTGAGGCGAAAGGGGGGGGGGGGGGTTGGCACAAGGCCTCGGTATTAGGTTGTTTGCCTTTGGCGGCGCCTATTGGCCTCTGGCCACTGCTCATTCTGACCCTCTGTGGGTCCAAGCGAAAGGGGGGGGGGGGGAAGT
This sequence comes from Eutreptiella sp. 'Long Island Sound 2002', assembly GCA_964036045.1. Taxonomy (NCBI): domain Eukaryota; phylum Euglenozoa; class Euglenophyceae; order Eutreptiales; family Eutreptiaceae; genus Eutreptiella; species Eutreptiella sp. 'Long Island Sound 2002'. The sequence continues at coordinate 139,168,419 of OZ038383.1, read as the reverse complement.
AGAGCCAACAGCTGGACGCAGGAAGCAGACACAGCAGCATTTGCGCAGTGATACATGCAGTTCCGTTCCGAGATGGATCGTCCTCGGCCATGGAATGGCACGGAGTATACTGCAACAACGACAGGCCGAAGCCTGCTCGTAGACGCAGCCTTTGGGGCTGCTTGCCTGCACACAGTTGGACCTGGGTGTACACACGGGTCCTGTGAACCGGACCATTCTATCCCCGAAGCGGCACCCCGACCTCCGCCTGCTGGGTCGAACACAGGACGCCACCTGGACTTGAACTGACGCTCTCCCGACTTATACCTCACCCGGACTCGATTGTGCAACGCTAAACGCTCTCGCTACTGGGCCGTGTGCTGAGCCACGAATGCGTTTGACTAACACTGTATGACCATGGCTTCGGGGTCATTTGTACCCCTGTGCTTCGTCCTGTCCTATTGTTGAGGGCTGTGTTGTGGATGCATTCACTATAGAACAGTGGCCCACCCAAAGACTTTCCAAAGACCAAAGCAGCAGTGACTGCAGTAATGGCAACGGCAACAGTAGCAGCAGCGTCGGCCGCTACCGATACCGCCGTCGCGGGAGCAGTGGTAGCAACAACAAACGTATCATCTCTTGCACAACCTCAAGTGCTTGGAGACAAGGTGGTGAATAGTGGCAATGGCATTTGGGGCCTCTTTGGTCTTGTGCAGTGTGCGAAAGGGTAAAGACAAAGGCCTGGATTTTGTGCACCAAAAATTTGATGTGAATTGATTGGGACCACAAAGAAAGCCAGTCATATCTCCAACACAGGGATTGGATCACCGAAGCGCCGCTGTGACCCCCAAAACCCCCAAATCCCAGATTGTGTACCAGGGACATGCATTCATCGAGGGCCTTGTGATGCGCAAGCGCTTGGAACCAACTGTTGAATACGTGCTCCGCTGTGCGTTTGGGCCTGCCCAATACGGCTCCCACACATGCCACGAGGATAGGGATGCCCTGGTGCCCCCAACCCCCAAATGGCACAGAAAAAAGTCCCCTGATATGTGTCCCCAATTTGTTGGCAATGGTGAACAAGTCAGATTGGGCCACGAGGTGCAGTCATATCGCAGAACACACAGGCAAGAGGGACCCATTAGCATTTGCGCATTTGATGGGGTTTGCTGGGCAGCTGGACATCTTACCTTTTCCGGGGTCCTTTGTTTCCCCTTCCCTGGTGCCTTCTTAGGGAGGATGTCTGAACTCGATTTCAAGCGCCCCACACCCGTTCCCAAAGGAGGAGAGCCCACACGAACACTTTTCACAGAGACCAGCCAGCGGGGTCCCCTGTCCCTGTCCGACAGCCGAAGTAAGAACCAAATTGTGAGTGCCCCCTGCCCCCGTCCCCGTGTCCAACGAATGCCGTGTCCAACGAACACTTCCGTTCAGATTGTATTTTTTTTGGGACCTAAGAAATTGGGTACCGGGCTGAGGTCCCCCCCCCCCCTTGTATAAGCTACACCCAGACAGAGATTTCATCCAGCGGTGCCTGTGGAAGAAACTGCCTGTGGGCACACGCATGGAACGCCTGGGGGGGAAGTTGTGCCCGTTAGACTGCCGGGTGGAGGGCCACGAGCATGTTTTTTGAAACTGCTACTTTATGTTTGACACAGTGCGGCGGGCCTTCGGGGTAGTACAGGGACCCTCGGGGATGGTAGAACCGAGCCGGCTACTGCGTGATCACCCCCTCCTGTCGCTGACCACAACGCAAGGGTTGCTCCTATGGGCCGGGCTCAAGGTACAGTGGAGCCTGCGCTGCTGGGCCAAGTACCAGAAGCACATGCCAGTACTGGACGAGTTCATCGCCGGGTGGGCGGGGGTGTTGCGGCGCTGGCGCGCAGAAGTGAACATGTCCTGCTCCAGGCTGGATCTGTACACATTTGTGGAAATCCTGGACGGATGGTTCAGTGATCCGGCAATGCCGGGTATTTTCAAGGGCCCGGCGCACAAGCCCACGACGGCACGCCCGCCGCGCGCGTTGGATACATTGGCGCTCAAAGAGGCGAAGTGGGGGAAATATAAAAATGGAAAAGTACAGCAGCTGGCAGCCCTGGAGCAGGGGGGGTGGACAGTGGCATATACTGATGGGTCGGCAAAGACGGTGCGCGGCTGGGCTCAGGCGGGTTTGGGGGTATGGTTTCACAGGGGGTCCCCTCGGAACCATTCAGCCCATGTGCCGATTAGCGAACGACAGTCGGTTAGCAGGGGGGAACTGCGGGGGGTACTGCACGCAGTACTAGCCAGGCACCCTGGCGAGAGATTGGCGGTGGTCATGGACTCGGAGTACGTTTTTAAAGGAATTATGGAATGGTCACCAAAGTGGCGTCGGCATGGGTGGCGCACGTCCTCAGGGGAGGTGGGGCACAGGGACTTGTGGGAGACCATTCTCTGGGAGCGGGAACGGGCGGGGGACGAGCTGCAGATCCACTGGATCCCGTCACACCTTGGGGTGCAGGGTAATAAGGAGGCGGATGCCCTGGCAGAAGCAGGGCGCATGTCCCATCCGAACAATGACAGGCCTGTGGCCAAGAGACCGCGGATAGAACCAATGTGGGAGGACTTGGGGCTGGAAGAGATGTCGTCGGAGGTGTCCAGCTCACAGAGATCAGAGTTCTCGTCTACGACAGTGTCGGAGGCGGAGGACATGGAGAGTGCGTCTACCTCGAGTGAGGGATCGGAAGGGGGGGGCTCGTCGTCAGGATTCAGTACGGATGTCAGCACGAACCCCAAGAGGCGCAGAGGCTGAAAGTGCACCTGACCGAAGGGAGGGAGAGCAGCACTATCTGTTGCGGCGCCTCCGGCGCCGTATCTGTGAACGATCTGTGGCGGCGGCTTCGCCGCCGTATTGATGACTCTGCACATTGTGAGAGCGTGGGTCTGTCGGTGGGGACCTGTCGCTGGACTTTCCACCGCTCATGGATAAGCTACACCCTTGTCCAAGCTACAGTAGGTGTAGGGACCGTAATAATTGTGTACGTAATTCTAATTACGTACGAAATGTAGTGCGGCCACAAAAGACATGGGTTTGTGGTGCGGCTTACTTCCCCAAGGGGATGAAGTTGTCGGAGCTTGAGGACTTGAAATATTTTGCCAATTCTGATTCCGATTCAAGTTCTGATTCTGATTCTGATTCTGAATCTGATTCCGGGACGGACACCGATGACGGTGGTCCCATCTCTGAGTCTTCCTCAAGTGATGATTCCGGTGACTCCGATGATGAGCCCACTGAAGTTGTTTGGGCTAAGGCTGCCCAAGGCGTTTGGGGAATGGCCCATGTCTTTGATGGGAAGTTGTACCTTACAAGGGACCACATGCAGGGCAATTTCATTCCCAAGAATTTGAAGTTGCCCGAGCCCAAACTAGCCCCGAAGCCTCAGCCAAAGGCATCTTCAGGTGGTGAGCATGTGCAATTGTTCCGCATGGTGTATGATGACAAGAAGGGTTTCCAAGCCGAACATTTGTAGGCTTCGCATCCTTCATTGCTTGTGCCAACATGGGAGTGAACCTGAAAATTTCATGTTCCCAAGGCTTTCTTGTGTTTGCATGCATTTGGAAATGTGGGCACAGGTCAAGGTGCACTCATACCATGCGCATGCGCACGTGTGTGTCGGTAATTGTATGTGTTGCACGCAAGCTAAGCCCTTGTCCAAGCTATAGTGGGCATAGGGACCGTAATAATTCCGTACATTGGCGTAGCTTATATTGTATATATATATATGTATATATATGTATATATATATATATATATATGTATGTATATATATATATATATATATATATATATATATATATATACATATATATATATATATATATATATATATATATATATATATATATATATATATATATATATACATATATATATATATATATATATATATATATATATATATATATATATATATATATATATGGCCAATACGCGCATTTTCCCCCCCCCCCACCCTGGACCCTAGTGTGCGACTTGGGTCAGGACTAGGGACCCCTCCCCCCTATTTTGAGGTTGGGAAACACAAAAAAATGGGTTTCGGGCTCGGATGGGGCAGTGGGAGGGCTGTAGACAGGGTTTTTGGCCTAAAAAGAGGGTATGACATCACTGCTGGTTGCATCGTAACCAGAGTACTAAAAATAACCACTAAATCCTAAAAATAACCCACACCACCCCTATATACACCCAATGACATGGTAATTCAGCATTTTTAACACTCCCCTGTCCATTTTCATGTCCTATGATACTATTATTGGTGGGATTTGGTGCTAGTATTAGTGGTTTGGACCACAAATGTACCTATGTTTAGTACTCTGGTTAGGATCCTACCGGCAGTGATGTCATACCCTAATTTTAGCCATTTTAGACCTTTATAGGGGCAAATACCCACTAATAACCATCCAATTCACTTCTGAAACATGTTTTTTTGTGTTTCCCGACCCCAAAATAGGGGGGGGGGGTACCTAACCTTGCCCCATAGTGCACCGGTTGGCCCAGGGTGGGGGGGGGGGAAAATGCGCGTATTGGCCATATATATATATATATATAATATTTTATTACAAAGGGGCGGGGGTGCCTTCATTAGGTACCAAACAGCGTGTCCACTGAACACTCCTGTTCGGACCGTATTGTTATGTATATATATATATATATATATATATATATATATATATATATATATATATATATATATATATATATATATATATATATATATATATATATATATATATATATATATATATATATATATATATATATATATATATATATATATACATATATATATATATATATATATACATATATATATATATATATAATATTTTATTACAAAGGGGCGGGGGTGCCTTCATTAGGTACCAAACAGCGTGTCCACTGAACACTCCTGGTCGGACCGTATTGTTTGAGGACTTTATTGTTCGCTGGACACGGGGTGCGCGGGTAGATGATCAATGAGTACTCGAGTGTTTGCAGTCGGGTTAGCATTTGCATCGCAATTTTGTTCGTTGCCTTGGCGCAGTGGCGTGTGGTCGGGGCGGTCCTTAAGGAACCAGATTTGTTTTGTCAAGGCCTGCCCTTAAGAGCCGCCCTCAGGGGCCTTTTTGCACTAGCCCGACGTGGGCTATGTTTGTCCCCCTTTTTGGGGACCCCCGAGAATGCAGGGGTTACGTAGCAATTCCGCCCTCTTCTGGTTCCCTGAGAAGGCAGGGGTGAGGTATCCACTTCTGACTTTCCCCCTGCGCTTGGCGTTGGCGACCCCGGAGAATGCAGGGGTTACGTAGCAATTCCGCCCTCTTCTGGCCCCCGAGATGGCAGGGGTGAGGCAGCCAATTCTGATTTTGTCCCCTTTTGATTGGGGACCGCCGATAACATAGGGGTTGCATAGCAATTCCGCCCACTTGTGGGCACCCGAGAAGGCAGGAGTGAGGTAGCCACTTCTGATTTTGTTCCCCTTTGATTGGGGACCCTTGAGAATGCAGGGGTTGCGCAACAATTCCGCCCTCTTCTGGGCGCCTGAGAAGGCAGGGGTGAGGCAGCCAATTCTGATTTTGTCCCCTTTGTATTGGGGACCCCTGAGAATGCACGGGTTGCGCAGCCATTCCGGCCCCTTTTGGACCCCCAAGAAGGCAGGCTTGAGGTAGCCAGTTCTGATTTTGTTCCCCTTTCATTGGGGACCCCCGGGAATGTAGGGGTTATGTAGCAATTCCACTCACTTGTGAGCCCCCGAGAAGGCAGGGGTGAGGTAGCCACTTCTGATTTTGTCCCCGTGCCTGGCGTTGGGGACCCCCGAGAATGCAGGGGTTGTGTAGCAATTCCGCCCTCTTCTGGGCCTCCGAGAAGGCAAGGGTGAGGTAGCCACTTTTGATTTTCTCCCTGCGCTTGGCGTTGGGCACCCCCGAGAATGCAGGGGTTCCGTAGCAATTCGACCCTCTTTTGGGCCCCCGAGAAGGCAGATTGCGACCCCAAGGGAGTGAAGCCACCAATCACGATCCCGATGTTGCCAACGCCGAACTATATAATGAGACCGTCTGGAAGGTTTTTGAGAAGTTGGGCATCAAGTGGACGGTTTTTGAAGAACACCTCGTAGCAGTGGTTTCCGATGGAGCAGGCACCAGGGGTGCTTATGTGGATTGGCTAAATGTTGTAAGGGAGAAAGCACGTATGGAGGTAATCGCGTGGGTAAAGGGTGCGGCTCAATGCGTGATGCGAGCAATCGGCACCGCCAAGGGAAGCGTCAAAGTCTGGTACGATGCATTGGATGACCTCGTGTCCTTCCTAGCTTGTTTCTACCGAACGAGTTCAAAAAGAATACGCGGGTTGTGGCGCAAAGATGGTAAGTTTTGTTTCTCACGTTGCACTGGTGTGCGATGGGTGGAAGCCATGTTCCATGAGTTGGACATTGTTCCAGAGAACCTTCCTACCGTTCTCGTGTATCTTTTCAAGTGCATTAATAATGAGGTTGACCTTGGGCGTAGTAGGGAGAAGGCGGAGGGCTTGTTGGATGCTCTTGTGCACCCCCTTTTCAAGTTCACAGCGGCCTTTTTTTTTGCGATTTTTTTGCTGTGGTTTGTGCCACAAGCAAGAAAGAAACAAGCAAGCAGGGGCGCTCGCGTCTCCGCCGTCCAGGGTTTGATGAACGTGGTGTGCATGCCGCTTTTGCACACCACGCGTCACGCCATTCCAAGGGGGTGGGAGGAATCGTTGGGTGTGAAGGTAGGGAGCAGCCTCATCAAGGGTAGCCGGATGAAATTTCTTCGCGCTCTGTTTCAATATGCCCAAACTCGATTCAATGGATCTCAGTGGGTTGGTAGTGCTACAGTGGAGGATTGGGTTGAGGCAAGCCTGTGTTCGTGTGAGAGAGTGTTCGGCTACATGACGGCTCCCGACTTTGCCCAAAGCACGGAGCGTATGTGTGAGACGTTGTGGATAAGGTGCAATCGGGAGGCACTGGAGAATTGGGGGTCGTTTGAGGTGTTTGATGAGCTTCGGAAGACCCCTTTCTAGGGGGGTTCTGAGAAATCCGATGGCGTGGGGGTTTTGGAACCCCCCCCTTTTTTAAAATGGTCTATGGGGGGTTTTAAGGGTGTTTTTCGACGCAAAAACACCATTTCTGCGAAATTTTTTTGGTGGTATTCTTTTGGACTGCACATCCAAAGTTTTGTCCTTGCCCCCAATTGAGCCACTTTTGATTTTGTCTCCTTAGCTAGGGACCCGCAGAATGCAAGGGTGACGCAGCATTTCCGCCCTTTTTGGGGCACCTGAGAAGGCAGGGGTGTGGTACCCACTTCTGATTTTGTCCCCCTTTGTTTTGGGGATCCCCGAGAATGCAAGGGTGACGTAGCATTTCCATCCACTTGTGGGCCCCCAAGAAGGCAGGGGTGAGGGAGCCACTTCTGATTTTGTCCCCGTATGTTTGGGGATCCCCGAGGTTGCAGGGGTGACGTGGCATTTCCGCCCTCTTTTGGGCCCCCGAGAAGGCAAGGGTGGGGCAGCCACTTCTGATTTTGTTTCCCTTTGTTGGGGAACACATTTTGCCTCCCACTTTCTTTCCTTTTTTTTTTACTCCCACGCTTTGTTGCGTGGGCCCTTGAGTTGGGGTTAGGGACTCACAATCCACGCTTTGTTGCGTGACCCCTTGAGTTGGGGTTAGGGACTCACAATCCACGCTTTGTTGCGTGGCCCCTTGAGTTGGGGTTAGGGACTCACAATCCACGCTTTGTTGCGTGGCCCCTTGAGTTAAAGCATTTGGTCGTCGATGTTCATCAGGCAGATACGTTAAACCGGTCTTTTTGGTGCAATTGTGGCAACGGGGGTTGTCCACGTTGCAATCTTGTTGTCACCATCGTTCTTATTAAGCGCTCCGCCTCGGTGCGTGCCTCGGCGGAGCGAATCTTACCCCTTTCGGAGGATTGCGCGACCTTTTGCATAAGCATTGTGTGCGTCCTATGTCATCATGTTGGGTCAACATAATGAATGAAGAAGCCCGCAAAAAGGCCCGGACGGCCGGGAAGGATAACTATATATGTGTATGTGGTGGGACCCTACTGGTGTCGTGCGCGGTCAGTCACGGTCGGTGCTATCTTTTTTTTTTTTTTTGCACTTGTGACCTTCATATGGGGCTCGCAATGGACGTGTTCCGTGGGCACATTTAGTTTTTCATGGTGCGCCGTTGACGGTGCACGGGTTTATGGTACCACGAAGGAGGCTCTTGCGACAGGGCATGCCATCCCCGTGACAGGTCAACTTTTGCCTTTTGTCGCAATGACCAGTGATCCGACTTTGTTGCGGTGGATGGGACGGTTTGGTCCGGAATGTGAGTTTCGGAATGGGCATGTGGTTTTTTTGGATGCCCAAATGGATGCCGATGGTCGTTGGCTCATTCCAGTGGGCACCCTGTCTGCCTCTGTGAAAACCGCAAAGGTGCCCAATTGTCCTCAGTTGTGTGCAGAGCTAGATGCTGGTGTGGCACATACTAGCGTGCGGCCCGCGGAAGCAACAGAATTTTGTTTGTTTTGTGGAGCGGCCATTGCTTTGGCAAGGATGCGCAATCATGTGGCAGTGCACTTGCAGAAGGGAGAGGTGGTAACGGACCCAAGGATGCGTGGTGAGGCCGAACCTTGCGGTTTCTTTTTTTTTTTGTAGAACAAGTCCAAAGTCACAGCGCGAGAGTCCTCAGGAGGCCAGCCCATCATACAGTGAAACACCCACATCCCAGGTCACGGTCAGCGGGTGGGTCAGCAAGGAGGAGAAAGGAGCTGTGGGCCTTTGGGTCTGCATATGTGTAAGAGAATTAAACATGTGGAAAGCACAGAAGTGGTCGCCCCGCACTCCACCCCTGGGGGTGGTGGCAGTGTAGTAGGGGGTACTGTCTGCGTGGGTGCCGATCCAGGGCATTTTCCCAAAAAAGAGGAGCATGAGGGACATGGGCTGGTGGCCCGGAGGGAGAAGGCGTGGCGTTCCACTCACACGACAGTGATGTGGGCGTTAAAAGGCCATGTGAGGGCCAACCTGCCAATGGTTGGTGCAAAAATAGAAAAACAGCAATTGACAACATAGAGACAGGGCATGTGGGACAGGACGGCCGATTGAGCTGCACGTGGCAGCCAGGGGTGAAATCAGTTACTCAAGATGGGGGGCGGGGGTCCACTGTGTACTGGCCTTCAGGGCAGGGCAGCGCAAGGCAAAGATCGTGTCAAGGCATGGATCCAGCGTGCAGACAGTGTAATTGGCCTGTGATCTGTGCGTACAGGCCTTGAGGGCAGGGCCCACTTAGATTAACGAGGTCGTCAGCGATGCGCGGACTCGATCCGATGCTCCCTGCGAAGGAAAGCGAGGGCAGGGGAGGGGGGCGTTCACAACTGCAGCGGGCCAGTCCAGTCTGCAGAAACGAAGGGGTTGGGCGTGTGGGGGGGGCGTTTCGGGACGGCGTGCTCCAAGACTGCAGTGACAGAATCCAGTACTTTGTTATGAAAGTGTCCTACTTCCTTGCGGACAGCTTGAAGCCCTCCCAGATGTCCTCTGAGGTATCTATACAGGGACTGTGGGACAGCCAATCGGCCAGCAATGCGGAGGTTGCTGCGGCAGGCAGTCTGGCGCCATGTCTTGACCAGATTGCTGGCTGACTAGCTGGACAGCCATGTGCAGACCAAGGGGTGGGAGGGGGTGCAGTAAGCAAAGACACCATGCAGAATGAGATTGTGACGGCGGTGGCAGTGGGGGCAGTCGACCTTGCCTGGAGCATCGTTCCAGAAAGTGGCATAGTGGGCATATCCTACGCGGGACTGCAGGCCGAAGAGCCACTTGTGCCATGCCAGGCGCCTGAAGCGCAACGGCCACCACGAAAGGGGGTGGCAGGAGTCGTGGGAGTGGGAGGGGATAGAATCGTGGGGCCACACCTTATGGGGGGGTAGCAGGCGCTCACCGTGCCGGATGACATCCCAGGGGTTCTGTCTACACAGGGGGGCAGGGGGGGGGGAGGACTGTGCCTGTGAAAACCGCAAAGGTGCCCAATTGTCCTCATTTGTGTGCAGAGCTAGATGCTGGTGTGGCACATACTAGCGTGCGGCCCGCGGAAGCAACAGAATTTTGTTTGTTTTGTGGAGCGGCCATTGCTTTGGCAAGGATGCGCAATCATGTGGCAGTGCACTTGCAGAAGGGAGAGGTGGTAACGGACCCAAGGATGCGTGGTGAGGCCGAACCTTGCGGTTTCTGCGGGCGCACAACAGGCATGTGTACCACAAGTATTGTGCGCAAGAAAATCAGTAGCACAGGCCCGTGTGTGGCCCCATTGAAGCTTGCAATGGCCATGCGCAAACAAGAAAACATGCCCCGTGAATTTCCTATTCCCGGGTGCAGTGCCACCCGGTGGGTTTTGAACATCAAAACTCACTTGGCACGTTGCCATCCAACCATGGCACCAAACACCGTTGATTTGACGGAATGGGTTGTAGTCAGCTAGGACGATGAGAAAAAAAAGGGGCGAGCCAAAAAAATCCCCATGGTGATGAACCCCAAGATCACTTTGAAAGTGGCAAAGGCGGTCAACAATGAGAGTGCATCCTTCTCTGAAGCCTCTCTTGGCCGCTCCGATTGGGAGTGGAAACCGGAGGAGGATGCAAGCTCTGTGGAATCTAGGTCTTCCGCAGACCATGATTTGTCTAGCGGTAACGAGAGTTCCGCATCTTCTGAAGACGGTAATAGCTCCTCTTCTTCCCCATCTTCTTCCTCTTCTACCTCTTCTTCCGGGATGGAAGTTCTCCCGAAAAAGAAAGCTGTTCCTGGCAAGGGCACAAAGCGGCCCATCACGACTCCCAAGCAAAGTGCGAGGAAGTGCTGCACGGTGAAGACGTCACGGCGGAAGAAGTAGGCGGAGCTACATGCACACACACGTCACAAACGGATACCTCCCCCACCACCTCCTCGCTCTCGCTCTCGTTCCCTTGTAGTAGCATGCACACTAGGACTGGAAGGCCCACACAATGGCGCGGGGAGGGAGGCCTGGCCCGCCACAGCCTTAAGGGCCTCCCGAGTTGCGTCGGCCGACCAGTATAGTCACACACTTCTTTTATGCCCTCCTCTTGACGCATTTCTCACCCCATTGTGTATTTCTAACCCCATGATGCATTCCGAACCCCATAACCGACCTTGATGCATTTCAACCCCCATGCTACAATTCTAACCCCATGGTCATGACCGCCTCGGAGACCCACAACCCTTGGGTTCTCGGTACCCACGGCCGGAAATACCCAAGCCGATGAAACCCTACCATAGACGTTGGTAGGGGCGGTGCGAATTGTCGGATCACACCTGGGCCGCATACCCAACTGTTCGGAGGTGCCCGACACTATGTGTTTCATTTGGGGGGGGGGGGGGGTTGGGGGCCGGGGTGCCCTTCCCGCGGACAATACCCCCGCGCAGCGAAAAACCCCCTTAACCCCCCCCCCCCCACAAACCCCCCCCTTTTTAAATTTGGCTCTGGGGGGTTTCAAGCAGGATATCCGATTTCCGAGAACCCCCCCCCCCCCCGCCCGCCCGCAGGGCAAGGGTTAGAGACTAACCGGCACTGTGGGTGGGTGGTGGGTGCGAGCTGACCTAAATGTCCAGAGGACCAGTGCTAATGCACAGTCAGCAACCACCTGGTGTGGTACAGAACTGGTCTACGCTGCAGTGCAGCAAGCAAAACACTGAACAATGTGGTTATGACCATGCGCCTGTGACACGGGGGCGTATGCGAGCCCAGTTTCCGTTGCCTCATGGCCCCGCCCGCCCCTTTCCACCTACAGAAGCAGAAGCCAGAGCATGCGGTTGCGGTGGAAGATGGTGGTTTGCTTGGGTTTGCTGCTTTCAAGGATTTGCAGGTTTCTTTGGAAGAGGATCCTGAGGCAGAGGTTCCTTTGAACATTCAAGATTTGTGGGTTGTCCCGAAGAGGGCAATGCGTGACGCTGATATTGGAGATATGTATGGGGTTGGGTTGGAGGGTGACAACGAGGATAATGACGACGAGTATTTGGACCAGCCGGGTGAAGTCGCCAGTAGCTCCTCTTCTGACCTTCATAACCCACGAGCCGTTCCCTCTACCTCCACGAACCCTGCCTCGCAGTTGGTGTTCGCGTATGATGTGGATGAGGCGGTGTTGCAGGCAATGGAGAGGGGCAATTTGCATGAGTGGACTAAAGTTGAGTTCAAGGCCATCTGTAGGAAGCATGTTTTGAGTGTCAACGGGCCGAAGGGTGAGCTTAGGGAGTGTGTTAGGGTGCACTTCCAGTAGCCGTACCAGATGTAGACACACATGTACCACCGGTGCCCAGCACAGAACATTGAAAGAGAGACCAATATTGTCCGGTTACCGGTGGCAATTTTAGGAAATCTGTACCGACGTGCATGCGATATGCTTCGGTCCGTCGCTTGGAAGTTTTCGAAAACCCTTGGAAAGATGCTCGGAAGTTTTGGCAGCCAGATCGGCCCCCCAAAACGCAACCGATATCGGTAGGAATGTTCCATGGGCTTCCCAGCCGACCGTGCCGGGGGAGCTCGGAAGAAATTTTTTAGCCTGAACGTAGTGGAACTTTGGTTGCATGCTTGGTGCCTACCTTGCCTGCAAGATGCCATGGAGAACAGTACGTTGAAGCTAATGTTTGCTTTGCCTACAAAATTGCATGGAGAACACTGTGCTCAAGCTTATGACTGCTTCCCCTTTGAGCTCCTTTGTGAATTTGCACTTTTGGTTTTGACATGTGCAATTGCAGTTTGATCCTTGGTGCCTGCTTTGCCTACAAACTTGCATGGAGAACACTGTACTCAAGCTTATGACTGTTTGCCCTTTGTGTCTTGTGAAGCTTTGTGCCTGCTTTTGTGGTTTTCTTTTTGCGTGTGTGTCAGCTATGGGTATAGTAACCCAATAGGCTATCAGACTTCAGACTTCAGACTTTTATGGACCATCACCCCCAACCCCCAACCCCCCAAGCCCCCCATGATAGGCCTTTGCCCCCCCCCCCCCAAAATATCAGACATGCGCTTTGCCCCCCATATCAGACTTCCCCCCCCCCCCTTTTCTCTTGCCCAATTCTGCACCTTGCTTCCTTGACCCGTACCTGAATGGCTGTACTGAAATAAGGGGAGGCCCCCCGATCCCTGGACCTCTGCCTACAAGGGGCGGAGGAATTTTGATCTGCCAGAGCGGGAATGAAATAAGGGGCGGCCCCCCGGTCCCGGGTCCTCCGCCCATGCAGGGTGGAACGACCTTGATATGCCGATGCAGTTTTGAAATAAGGGGTGGCCCCCCGGTCCCTGGTCTTCCGCCCAGGCAGGGTGGAAAGACATTGATGCACCGATACAGTTCTGAAATAAGGGGTGGCCCCCCCGTCCCTGCCTCTGCCATGCAGGGCGACCTCGGAACGGTCCCGAGACGATAGTGAGTCAAGGGGAGGCCCCCCGGAGACGAATTTGTTTGGAACCAAGGGGGGGCGCCATCCCCCTCAGGCCCCAGATGTGTATGTATCAAGTAATGTACGTACGTTACTGAAAGAACCACAGTATTGTATAATGTACGCCTCCGGCCAACAGCCAGGGAGGGCCGGAGGTCCGGGTAAAAGCCCCGGACCCCCCAACGGCAGCCCCAAAGGTGAGCGCACCACTGGAAGGGGCATGTCTGCGGGGTAAAAACATGCGCTTAGTAAACATCTAACGTAATAAATAGTGCTTACTGCTGTAATTAATGCTTAACCGGGTAAAAGGCCCTTCTCCCGGGGCTCGTTTCGTGCGCACCCCCCAGAGCCGGACCCGACCGGCCGTGCTGACGCGAGCCCAGCAATGGGTATGGCAGGCCAGACTTTAAGTGCTGGTAGCCACGCCTCAGCACACTCCGTGGGCTTATAAGGCCCACGGGGGCCCCAAATACCGTTTCGTTCGGGAGTTAAGCCCCGGCGGAATTTGGGGTTGTTGATGGTTAAGAGGACTCACGTTGAGTCCCGGCTACTGTTACCCCGGGGTTATGACCCCCGGTACTGCCTGCTTACTTGCCTGCTGCTGCTAAGAGATAGGAAGGGGTTAGGACCGACCCCCCCCCCTAGCCACCCAACCACCAGCTTTCACCGCAACTTTGTTTTGTGGAATTTTACCACACCATCACAGATTTAGAAGGCTCCAAAGTGAGCTCGACTATCCGCCCCCCTATAGGGGCCCACTGTTTCAGATTTTCACAACTAGGGGCTCTATGTAAAGCCCCAACCACCAGCTTTCACCACAACTTTGTTTTGTGGAATTTTACCACACCATCACAGAATTAGAAGGCTCCAAAGTGAGCTCGACTATCCGCCCCCCTACAGGGGCCCACTGTTTCAGATTTTTACAACTAGGGGCTCTATGTAAAGCCCCAATCAGCAGCTTTCACCACAACTTTGTTTTGTGGAACTTTACCACACCCTCACAGATTTAGAAGGCTCCAAAGTGAGCTCGACTATCCGCCCCCCTACAGGGGCCCACTGTTTCAGATTTTCACAACTAGGGGCTCTATGTAAAGCCCCAACCACCAGCTTTCACCACAACTTTGTTTTGTGGAACTTTACCACACCATCACAGAATTAGAAGGGTCCAAACTGAGCTCGACTATCCGCCCCCCCCTACAGGGGCCCACTGTTTCAGATTTTCACAACTAGGGGCTCTATGTAAAGCCCCAATCAGCAGCTTTCACCACAACTTTGTTTCTCCCAACCCTCTCCCACCCTCTCCCAACCCTCTCCCACCCTCTCCCAACCCTCTCCCACCCTCTCCCAACCCTCTCTCAACCCTCTCCCGCCCTCTTCCAACCCTCTCTCAACCGTCTCCCAACCCTCTCCCACCCCCTCCCAACCCTCTCCCACTCTCTCCCGCCCTCTCCCAACCCTCTCCCACCCTCTCCCAACCCTCTCCCACCCTCTCCCAACCCTCTCCCAGCCTCTCCCAACCCTCTCCCAACCCTCTTCCAACCCTCTCTCAACCGTCTCCCAACCCTCTCCCACCCTCTCCCAACCCTCTCCCACTCTCTCCCAACCCTCTCCCAACCCTCCCCCACTCTCTCCCACCCTCTCCCAACCCTCTCCCACCCTCTCCCAACCCTCTCCCACCCTCTCCCAATCCTCTCCCACCCTCTCCCAACCCTCTCCCACCCTCTCCCAACCCTCTCCCACCCTCTCCCAACCCTCTCCCACCCTCTCCCAACCCTCTCCCAACCGTCTCCCACCCTCTCCCAACCCTCTCTCAACCGTCTCCCAACCCTCTCCCACCCTCTCCCAACCCTCTCCCACTCTCTCCCAACCCTCTCCCAACCCTCCCCCACCCTCCCCCACCCTCTAACAATGGGGCAGGGTGTCTAATCTCAGTGGATTCCGGTAGCAGTAGAGGTGTTAAGTGAACCGTCATGCTTGCCTTTTTGTGTGTTTCTTTGCTGAGGTGTGGGATTTGGGAACCAAGAACGGTGTGGTTCATCGTACAAAAAACCGATGGAAAAACGCTTGGAAGTTTTTGAAATCCCTCGGAAAGATGCTCGGAAGTTTTGGCAGCCAGATCGGCCCCCCAAAACGCAACCGATATCGGTAGGAATGTTCCATGGGCTTCCCAGCCGACCGTGCCGGGGGAGCTCGGAAGAAATTTTGGCTGGGACTTCCGAGATCAACCCTGCAATATGAGTCCCATTTGCTGAGCATGAATGCTGAGCATCCCCAAATATCCTGAGCAATATGCTCAGCATTTTCCTGCCATTTTTTACCTTCTATGCTGTGCGTCCCAGCACCATGTGAGTTTGTTATAAGCTGTGCCACCGGCGATGGAACTTTGGGTGGTCGAACGTTGTGTCACTGCATTTGATGAAAAAAAACATTGCTCTTGTTCATGTTGAATTGTGCAGGGTTTGAGGTAGGGTTCTGATGCTATCATTAAATACATGTGGGGCTAGGATCATATGGTTGCGTGATTGCACACATTTGGGGCTAGGGACTGATGGTTGAACAGTTGGGAACCCCTGGGTGAAGACATGACGGGCTGGGGACCAATGGGTGAACACATGTAGTGCCCGCGGGCTCTTTTGAAGAAAACCATCTTCAGGAACACTTTTTTTTTCCGTTAAGGACCGCCCTGAGTGTGGTACCAGCAGGGCACAGCATGGTGTTGGTGGTGTTGGCTGGGTTTCGTTCCATTTTTGCTTCAGCTGCTGCTGCATGGGATGGGGCAACCAAGGGACATCACGCTGTGTATACGCATGGCACACTCGCTGTGCAATGCGGTCAATGAGAAGGATGCGACGGTGAAGCACGAGAAGCACAAGTTCCAGTTACAGTCCGACGAGGTCCAAGCCCTCAATCAACTGCAAACGCAATGTCGTTACTTAGACGTTGGTGGTGCGCTCTTCCACACGTCCGCAGAGGTGCTCCAAAGGCAGCGCCCCCATGTGTTGTCAGTGCTGACCTCCGGTGACTTTGAGCCCGAAGTGGACGGCGATGGATACGTATTCATCGACCGTGATCCCAGGTGGTTTGTCCTGATCTTGCACTATCTGAGGGAAGGCACGCCCAAGCTGCCGGACGACCCCGTGCCGCGGAACGCCTTCTTCCGAGAAGCGGTTTGGTACAGCATCACGTCGCTCTGCGATCTGGCGCATGAGCAGCCGACGTTTGCGGTGGTGGGGACGTCGCGCGCACACACCCCTGTACCGGTAGTTGCCGTGTACCACGTGCGCAGGGGCGAGTGGCACTGCCAGCCGATGCTGGAGCACTGGATACCGCGCGCATGTCTTTGCATTGACGATCACGTGTACGTTGCCGTTGCCGCGACAGTTGACGCTTTCATTGTCACGGCGATCAAGCGGTACAACCCTCGCACTGGGCAGTGGGAGCATGTGGCGGAACTCCCGATCGAGATCACAGACAAGTCGCGTAATGTTGTGCTACACCACGTCAACGGTTACCTTGTGGTGACGGGGGACCAGTGCCCGCAGGAGGCTCGGCCTGGGGTGTGCACTCTGCAATGCCTGGACCTCCAGACCCGGGCATGGCGTGAGCTGCCGGCGCCGTCGTACGGGGTATACCTCAACCCGGCGCTCCTGGAGATGTGTTCGTCATGCGTGATCGATGGGGTCTGGTACTGTTTCTGGGACTACGGCAAGAGCGCCGCCCTTCCCATCGACAGCCTCCGGGAGTCCTGGGACGACGACGACATGCCGCCGCATTGGCGGATTCTGCCCTTGCGGAACGGTTGGAGGTCGGGGTTCGCGGTGGTGGCGTGGCGCGGCAAAGCCGTCGTTCTGGGCGGATCCGACCGGGTGCCGGGGTGCGGGAGCGTCCTGGAGCTGGAGGTGTACGACCCCGAGGTGGAGACCTGGGGGTCGCTGCCCCCGCTGCCGGTTGCCTTCCCGGTGAGGCCCTTGGTCACCGTGTTGGAGGGGGATATTGTTGTTCTGGGCATGGACAGCGAAGCGCAGTGGCAGTGTGTCCGGTACCGCTCAGGCTCGGGGGTGTGGGAATCCACGCCCATCAAAGTCCCCATCAGTGTTGCACATCCGTACGACTGTTATTGAACGACCCAGGCCCATCGCCCGGCCAAGGGCTCAGGGTCAGGGGGGGGCGGCCTGAGGACAGAGGTGTGTGGACAGCAAAAACAGTCAAACAACCCCCGCAACAACTAGCACAACCCCAACACGCCAACTACTGGGCGCCGCTGACGCGCAAACGGCACATCCCGCCACATCCAGCACAGCCCCAGCACACCAACCATTGTGCTCCGTTCACGCCGAAACGACACCAGCAGGAGCACCGGCCGCAGTGGCCGACAGAAAGCAGTGACCCGGTGCAACATGCGAAGGGAAGAACGGGTGACTGTCCAGGGCCCCGTAGACAAACAACAACCCAACGGAATGTCACACAGGGGGTGTGCCTGAAGAAAAGCTACGCATCTCACCGGCCAAGGAGTGTCGAGATAGGTAAGATGAGCTTGTTGGTTTTGCCCTGCCGTTTGTCCATACCTGGCACGAACAGCCTCTGGTTTTGCCGATACGCTGTGTGCCTGACATCAGGATTTGCTCACTGTTAAACAGCTGCTGGCGTGATGACTTGAACGCACTTTCTTGGACAAACAGCTGAAAGTGCCCATGGCGGGGGCATTCTGTCAATGAGAACCGATCATCGCTCTCTCTCTCTCTCTCTCTCTCTCTCTCTCTCTCTCTCTCTCTCTCTCTCTCTCTCTCTTTCTTTGAAGAAAAAACGAAATGAAAGGGGCCTCAGGCGGTGGCAGAAGGGGTGCCTGGAAAAGCGGCTGGGGACAGAATCCGTCGCTTGACCGCGGTTGGGGACGGACGAAGCCGATGGGGCCACACCGCCCGCCCCACTTCAAGCCCGCGCCTGGGTCTGAGTGAGGGGCTGTTGCTGACGGCGTTGGGTGGGTCGGTCGGGTTGGACTAACCCCCCCCACCCCCCCCGCCCCAACCCACCCAACGGGGTCGATAAGATATGTCCTGGTCCACACTGTGTTCTGACCCAACTGATGTGCCTTTCCTGCTCAAAGTCAAACGGGAGAATTGCAACTGGGCATTTCGAGATATTATGGGCCGCGCTTGCACAGGAGTGTGCCAGGGCCCAAGGGGAGAGTCGCAGTACCCCGCCCGCCGCCTTGCAATTCCCCCAACCTTGCCATTCCCCCCGGGGGGGGGGGGGAGCCTTGAGCATTTGATCAACACAGGAACGGCAGGGTGGCAACCAAGCCTGCAGTGAGCCCATTCCCCATTTGGAACCATTTTTCATTGCACCGCCTCCTCATTTTCAATTGGCGGTGAATTCTTGGTTTTACCACCAAACACAAAGGGCAGAAGAAACATATGTCATGCGCATACTCATACCTAACTGCCCCTGTTGAGCATATTCGGCTCTTCAAGGTTGAATATACCCGGCAGAAAGTGGCATACGGAGCCTTCTGCAATCCATCCGAGCGCGCACAGTAATATGGTCTTTCATGGTCATTTTATGCATGGTGTGCCCTTGTTTTTGTTCATGTCTTGTTGTGTGCCGCACGTTCCTTGCAATCCCCCCCCTTAGGGGCGTCACTTGTGGCCATTTTGGCCATGTTCCCTCGTTGGGGGTTGGGGAACCGCCGTGCGCCAGCAGGGAATCACAATGGGGCCGGGTACACAGCACAACCCTAGTGTGCCCAGTACTGGGCCCCGCCAATGCGGAAACGACACCACAAGGAACACCGGCCGCAGCGGCCACGCCGGAGCATGGGAGTCCAGCAGCCCAACTCGAGGGTTCACACTGAAGCGTGTCAGGCCATAATCCCAACTACAAGGGCCATGCCGAAGTGTGGGACTCCACCCCAACTTGAGCCCCGCTCCCGGAGCGCAGGAGCCCAACAACCCAACTCTAGAGGCCACTACGGACCGTAGCGATCCACCCCCCCCAACTTGAGGCCGTCAGAAAGCAATGACCCAACGCAGCATGCGAAGGGAAGAACGGGTGACTGTCCAGGGCCCCGTAAAGAAACCACAACCCATCGCACAGGGGGTACAACCCCCCCCCCCCCATTGTGCCAGGTTCCCAGGGGAGCGTCACAGTGCACAGCCCCGCATTGTGCTCTTGCTCACTGGCCCATTTGGAGTACCTGTTTCGAGAAAGGGCCATTGCAGCGATAGGACGACCTCAGAGAGGGCAGGAAGTTAGGAACGTCACAAGGGAGATGTAGCGCGCTGGCGCGTGCGGCGCCACTTTCCACGCTATCTAACGACTGTAAACCCGTGGTATCTGGTAAGCCACCGGCTGCTGGACAACTGTGTCGTCATTCCAGCAGTCTTGCTCACAGGCCCATTTGCAGTACCCGTTTTGGGGTGGTGGTTTTGGGCAGGTCACAACCTAAAAAAAAAAAGCACCTCTAACCCGTCAGCACCTGATTCTCTCTGCAAGGATAGAGGGTAGGTGAGGGGAGGTGCTTTCTGACCTTGGACCTCTGTGACCTGCAAGGTAGGGACTGACTGCTCGTTCTCTGTTCGTGATAACGCGGGTAGTCTAGCACTTGTGGGGACCCAAACCCACTAATTGGTGCCCAATTGTGAGCGCTTAGTGCCCACCCCCCACCTGACATCCATGGAAAGGATTTGACAACAGCTTGAAGACTTCGGGGGCGCCTTAAGCGCAGTGCGCGTGCAGTGCACGCGCAGTACAGCTATTTGGGCGTTTGGTTGTAGTAGAAACCCATACTTTGTGGTACTTTGGGCATCATTGTTGTTTGTTAGTAGGTTTTGATGCATTGGGGATCTGGCATTTTTTGGATGTTCACCCTATTTCACCCATTTCTACTTTTTTGCACACATTTTTTACCCATTTCCACCACATCTACTCTTTTTCTCGGTTGATTGATATGGTGATACACTTTGAGGGTGCCTGCTACGGGACATCATACTTCCCTCCTCATTTCTCAGGCCCACTTTCTCCATGGATCTCAGTATTGGGGATAGGGTGTTCTACACCCGCTCCAATGGCCTGCAACCTCCTGCCACGGTGGTTGGGACGGCTGAAGACGGACTCCTCCACTTGGAATACTACCAAGATGGGTTGAGAGTGGTGAATCGGCAATGCAAGAACGAGTCCACCTCCTTTGCCATCCCAAGTTCAGACTTGCCACCTGACTGCCCTCCATCTCCGCCGCCCAACACACAGTCAAGTTCCCCCCCAAAGGCCCTTGGTCCTTCACCACTGCCACAAGAACCGGGAAGGTCCCCCTCAAGGTCCCCTCCAGTCCAGTTTGCGTCGCCTAATTCTAAGGGTGTTTCCAAGGGGCGTGCCTAGGGTCTCTTCGGGGAGAACATATTCTAAAAGTAGCGCACAGTGCGCGCGCAATGCAAGGATTCCCCCTTCATGAGCGACTCTCAACAAATGAGGCACTGTCCCCGGCTGCCCTAGCTTGGGGGTGGGTGAGGAAGCCATAATTGATGAGCTTGCACACTAAACGATGGTCTAGGTGACCCTCCCTCAACAGGTGCTCAATGGGCACCAACCCTTCATCACCTGCGCTGGCGGTCCCATACAGCCAATATTTGAATGATTGATGACCTTTTTGACGTTGGCCACGCCTACTTGACCTTGGAGGCTGTTGCCGAAGCATTGAGATTGTTGCAGGCCTAGGTGGTTCAGTGTAAGAGGCAACCCAACCTTTCTGGAGAAAGGTCAATTTGTCAAGAGTTTGCATATGTCACCAAATAGCTACAATAAACAATTGCCGAATATTTATTGGGTCATTTTCTTCAGCGGGGGAGGGGGGCGGAGTGGCGGCGGCACGGCCCTGACCACATGCATCCAGCAGCCAAACCACAGGCTCCCACAAGTGCTCAAGTACGCACATGGTGAACGATGATGTCCCAAACCCATCACAAGGGCGACACAAGGATTTTGGAAAAAGTCAATTTTTCAAGAATTTGCAAGTGCCACCATATAGCCTGCAAACAACAATATTGGGGTTGGGGGGGGGGGGGGGGGGCTAATGGCCTTGACTAAATGGGCACAAAAGCGCCTACATATGTCCCCACAGATGCTGCAGTACCTATATTGCAACCAAACAATGACCCAGACCAATCCTAGGGGCGGCACAAGGTGTTTGGAACAAATCAAAGTTTCAAGAATTTGCAAATGCCACCAAATGGCCTACATGTGGCAATGTCAAGGCTTTTGATGGGACACGGCCCTGGCTAAATGAGCCCAGCAGCCACTATGTGGGTCCCCATAGATGCCAGAATACCCATCTTGTCACCACATGAGGACCCAATCCCATCTTGGAGGCAACATAAGGTTTGTAGAACAAGTCGACATTTCAAGAATTTGCAAGTGCCACGCAAGGGCTGACAAACAGTACTATCAGGTGTTTTCTAGGGTTCGTGGCTGTGACTACATTGGCCTGGCAACCACTGAGTGAGTCCCCACGAGTGCTAGGGGACTCTATTGAATCCCAACCAAGAGGCGTTTGGGGGTTTGCGAAGGTCAATGTTCCAAGTGTTTGCAATTGCCATGAATGAGCATGCAAACCGCAATATCACAGATTTTCCAAGTGGCGTGGCCCCGACTACATGGGCCTAGCACCCACTGCATGGGTCACCACACTTGCTAGAATTGCCAGTATTGTGAGATAGCATGTGCACACGTGACCACAGAGCGCTTTCTTGTCCACTGTTTTTTGCCTGCAGGTTCTTATACGTGTTTGCGGCAAAAATGCTTGCTACTCATTTGGCCACAGTGCGATTGGACAAGTATCTCCAACCGCTTGGTGATCTCGGAGTAGAAGATGTCGAGAACCTTCACGACCTGACGGATGAAGACATCCAGAGCCTAGGTATGACAAAACTGGAGCGCAATCGGCTGAAATCGCTTCTGGAGTCACTCAAGCCAACAGTGTCCAACAGCCCGGAACTTGAGACTGTACAAACTGATCCTCTCAAGCCATGTGATGAACAGCACACTGCACAACCGAATCCTCCCGATAAAGAGGGCTACGAACAAGCCACAATCCAGCAGTCCCCACCTGTGCAAAGAGGCCAAGCAACAATAGCAGACAGCAGTCCCACAGCCTCCAATGGGATTGTGCAAGTCGCACAATCCTCCCCACCTCCCAGTAGCACCGTCATGCCCATCATTACCGAAGAGACGAATGCGGGAGCAACGGTGGCGCGGTGCTGTGGTGCAACGATCTTTGCAATAATTACCCTGGTAATTTCTATTCTACTCGCCGTTGTCGGGGCCATCATAGTCTTCACCCTACCGAACCCATTCGCTTCCATCTTGGGTGGCGCATGTGCGATCCTACTAGGGATTATCATTGCTGTGCAAGGCTGTGTAGCGGGTGCTTGTGGAGCCTGTCGAGCTGAAGCAAACGGTTGTGGGGGACTTATGATTGCCAGCTGGATTCTATATGGTGTTGCATGGCTGATCGTGATTGGAGCCACTGTTTGGGGTTTTACTTACATTGGGTGGGCTATACCCCCACGGATTTTGGGTTCAGCAGCATTCATTGTTTTTCTGGTCAGTGAAGTGATGTTTGCGGTAGATATTGCATGAAATCGCGAGTGCAACAATCCCACATGAGGGTGGTCAATGTGGATGCAGCCCAGGCTCAGTACACAGCAGATGATCCCAAAGCAGCGCAAATGTACGAGAGTGATGTATGAAGAAAGCCGTGAATGCACCTGAATGCACCGTACCTCCACGCCAAACAATGTGCGTTCAGCTCAAGGGCAAAGGGATGCACTGCATTGAGGCGAGCAACAGCATTCTTTTTGTGTTGCCATGTATTTCAAAACCGTTTGCATCTTATTTTGCTTTGCATGCCCAACATGTGCCCTGTGCAGATCATTATTGTGCATTCGCCATGTGTTGCACGTTCATTCTGTTTTTGTTCGTTTAACTCCGGAATCTGATTTCGTTTGCTTCATATGTGTACCCTTGTCCTACATATATATTTACTGAGCGCATGCGTTTGCACTCCGCTATCCTTTTCAGCCTACAGTCCCTTGTGCCTCATGCACACTGCGAAGCCTACGGGCGTGGCATTCTCTAACTGCATGATCTGGTTTCAGACTCAGCTCATCCTCACTTTGTGTCAGATCCGCTATCACAGTCATTTGTGGGGTCATTGTAGAATCGGAAAGCTCTTACTCTTGATTCCGAGAAGTTACCTGGAGTACCATACAGTGAACAGGCTAAGGCAGCTCATCTTGGTCTGGACCACAAAATGAGCACATGGGTGTTCATGTGCACGCATGTGCACTGCTTGCTGCCCTGGGCAGCTAGCTCAAAGTCAGAGAGCTCTTATGCACATGTTATACAGCTGTTTCCTGCAGCTGCTCGGGCTGTGGTGTTGTTCCATAGGCCTCATGCATAGATGTCCCTCTTGGATGTCCGAGATGGGGAGCTTTGTATCAGCTTTTCGTTGGAAAGTTGGAAGGTGGCGAGGGTCTAAGAGGCCTGTGCCCGATGCAGATTTTTGGGAGCAGCTCACATGTGAACTAGAAGTCCCCCTCCTCCCCATTGTCCAGGCAACACCTCTGTCCACAAACACTAGGCGTTGGTTTCGTCACATTTTGCACCATGAAACTTGACAGCACCCTTTTGTTGGCAAGAGGAATGTGTCGCAGATACTGAGTGACATGCTGCGATTGGGATGCATTTCTCGCTCCACACCCTCCTACCAGACCCGTGGTTATAGCTCTGCGCAAGGGTTGGCCTTTGCCGTGCACAACCGTGCGCAACCATTCAAACCGATTTTTTTTGGCACGAAAGCGCTTTATACACAATGCCCTTACCCAAGAATTCCAGCAGCACCATTATTCATAAGTACTCTTTCCTGAAGTGCTGCTGAACTGTGCGCAATAGGGTGCCACCTTCAGATCTTGCTGTGTACAACTGTGCGTCGCCAGAGAAAGTAGCCGTGCGCAACCGTACACGCACGGCTGTAACCACAGGTCTGCCGCCTGCCCCCTTCTGACCCACCTCCTCCCCCTCCCCCAGTCCACTTTGTACCCAGTCTGTTCTTTGTCAAGAAAGCGGGCTACAAATGCATGGAAGTGTTTGCACGTGCGACGACAATCACATTTGATTCTGTACCCCTTTCAACGTTCGACTGCACGTGTCTTCTGCGGATTGCAATCCCAGAGTCTACACCCTGAACTGCCGTCCTCTTTTCTGGAAGTGTGGTACCCAAGGAGAAGCCCCCCAGCTCCCTGCCCTGCAGTGAGTACCTTTTTGGGTTGGATCTCTTGAGTAGCTCCACTGTCTTTCAGATGTGAAGGATGCCTATTGGTTGTCTTCCGCAGAGGATGAGTTGAATCACAGCTGTCCGCTTGTTGCAGCGTCATTTTCCCCACTGCAGCACTGACTGCAGTGAGATTATACTTTTCGTATTTTTGCTGATGGTGCCCTGTCCTTTTCTCCCAACATTCCCACCCGCCTCGGGTAAGGGTCATGGCACAGGATAGCCGTGTGAGTGCTAGCCTGGCCTGCTCCCAGCCCAGTGTGGAACCGATTTTGTAGTTGCATGAAGGCGGTGTGTATATCGTGATGCCGCTGAATAGGGGATCATTTTCACATTGTGCATTGCATTCATTGTCGGTCTCATGGGCTACGACCATCTGCTGTTACTAGGAGTCCTATTGTGTTCAGGGGCGTCCGGCAGTGGTTGCGGAAGTGCGTCCTCTTTTTCCCATGTGCATTCTGCGTCAATATTACAAGACGGCCAAACATTGCAAGAGGAAATTTTGGCAGAACCTGATGGAGTGTGTTAAAGAGGAGAAGTGCTGTTGCAGTCCGGAGGTGTGGGTGCAGGCGTTGCGATACCATCTTTTTGGTCTGTTTATTGTCCAGCTCCTACTGCCAACCACCACAACAACAACCAAAACTGCACTGGGCACCAAAAGTGGTGGTGGCGGATGGCTATAAAGACTGGTCTGCCAAGTCTGACAATCGGTACCAGTGGGAGGATGAGTGCATCCAACCACTATTTCATGAAAGCTATGTCAACCAGAGGAAACCCTCAAAACCCACAGGAAAAACATTGAGCTGAGGTTCCATACCACCACACTACCACAGTACAGAGCATGCGGGAGTACTGATGCGTGGGCATCTTTTAGGCGTGCATGTTGTTGTCCCGTTCATCGGCAGTAAAGCCGGTCTCCTGACTCCTCGGCAACAAAGTTACACCATTCTGTGGGGGCAGGTTCTGGAGATGATAGGCCCGTGACACCATCGCGCGGGGCATCTACTACCTCCATCTCAGGCCCATACATATGAGCTATGGGTCGATGCTATGTGCTCTGAGTTACTCAGGGAACCAGTGTATCATATGTTCCGGATGCA
Source organism: Eutreptiella sp. 'Long Island Sound 2002' (assembly GCA_964036045.1). NCBI lineage: Eukaryota > Euglenozoa > Euglenophyceae > Eutreptiales > Eutreptiaceae > Eutreptiella > Eutreptiella sp. 'Long Island Sound 2002'. The sequence goes on along the minus strand of OZ038383.1, from coordinate 139,142,552 downwards.
AAGTCTCCAGAAATGTTTTCTGAGTATGATTTCAGTCAACCAAAAACAAAACAAATTGAGCTGAGATTCTCCTCGTAACTTGCACGCTTGTTTGGTTTCTGGGACTGTAGCCTTCTTAAGTCCACTGTTCATCATGAACTGTGTTTGCTCTGACTGCAGCCATCTCATCATGCATTGTTTTTCGCATATTGTGAAGGAGATGAACAGTGGGACGGCCGGGGCTCTGTTTTCGGGCCACCATTACGAACGATGAGTAATGACATTTCTCTATGAGTCCCAGGAAAAGGGAGTTCTCAGGTGAGGACTGGCGCTGGATCATGACATGGTCCGCAAAACGGCGTTGAGAGACTTTTGAATTATCAGCTTACCATATCTCTCGGGGACATTCGGTATGCGCCAGCACGGTGGGTTTTCGCTCTTTTCCTCGGTTTTGTGAACTTTTGGTCCAATGTGCCAAAATTTCGTGCCTTTGGAGGGGGTGACATGTGTATACTTTTTGAAATCTGTCAGGAAAGGCCGTTTCAGAAATGTATGGGCTGAGGGGTAGATGGTCACATTTTTGAGCAAACGGAGGTGGAAATTGGACGATGCACAAGACGGAGCAATGCTCGAGGGACCGCTGATTATTCTGAATCCGAATTGTTGTCTGATGGCCCCTCTTTCTGGTGTGCTTATGCTGCTGTGCACGCTTGACATTTTTCTCCAAAAAAATCAACATCAGTGCATGTGGCCAAGAACTCATGTTGTGAAGCCTTCGTGGGGTGCATTTTCTGATCCCAAAATTGGCTCGCAAAAGAAGCGGCCTCTGCAGGCGTCAGGATTTGGTGCTCCTTGTGGGTGCATGCAGGTTGCTGCGAACCAGCTGTACGCGGCTTTTCATCCCGAGTCACCTTCACCCTGTTTGCACCCCCGGAGTGCGCTCTTTTGCGCACCAAAGGTTTCTGTGGTGCATCGGGAGAAGCAACAGCAAGTGGCGTGGATTTTTATGCAGACATGGGAGCTGCCTGTTGACAAAAACATGCAGCAAGCAACACAGGCAGTGTGTGAAACAGATGAAAATCTCAAACATCCTGTCAGTACAGCATGCAGACCCAGGGTGTTTCAAATGCCCTTTTTAAGGGCTTTCCAAATATACCCCATGACCCCCCTCCAACTGGACACACACTGGCCAGAAATGTGGCGACAATGATGGTGACCACCCAAAACCCAACGAGTTGGCGCATTCCCCGCCGTGCCCGAAAGATATCATTATGAGGGGTCCATGGGGGAGCGGGACGCACCGTTTATCTTTTTTATTTAGGTAATTCACCAAACACCATTGTCCTACTTTGTTGTTGCCCGGTGACGTGCCGTGTTGCTGAGCTGGTGCCCCATTTCACCCTGCATGCCCTTAGGACTGCATTGTGCATGCTATTCCTTGGTCTATAGCTTAGCAACACAATGTCGTTGTCTTGGGTTTGTGCCGGTACCCTGTCTTCTACAACCATAGCAGTGCAAATGAGGGGGGTCGTGCTACTGTTGTGGTCCACTCACAACGCCTTGGTGATCACGTACGCAAACAATATGAGGTGAATGGGAAGGCAGTGATTGCTCTGTACAATCCAGATGCACTTTGGACTGCAAGAAACTCATAGGATTGGCTGTGTTCTAGGTGCCAATGTTGCTGTGTACTGCCGTTCGGTGAGGGTCAAATTGGTGGGTGAAAGCTAGGTAGTTGCCCCAAACGGTGTGCACCGTGCGTGCACCATGCACCCGTTGCCCCTATGATGGGGTATCAGGAGCCCCCTTCCCAGACCCAGGTGTTCCCAGAAGCCCCAGTTTGGCACCACTGCCTCTCTCTTCTCAACAGTGTGGGGCGGGGCCGCACGCTCCCGCCCATCAAATGGTTGTTCAAATTATACTTGCATGTGTCTTGAGGGCAGCGAGAGACCCAAGGAACCAGCCAAACCCCTTTGGGAGCCAGTTTGTGGTGTAGATGCCCCATTTCACCCTGCATGCCCTTAGGACTGCATTGCACCTTCTATTCTTTGGTCTATAGCTCAGCAACACGATGTCGTTGTCTTGGGTTCGTGCCGGTACCCTGTCTTCTACAACCAGTGCAAATGAGGGGGGTCCTCCTTCTTTTGTGGGCCCCCCACAATGCTTTGGTGATTCCGTACGCAAACAATATGAGGTGAATCGGAAGGCGGTGATTGCTCTGTACAATCCAGATGCATTTTCGATTGCAAGAAACTCATAGGATTGGCTGTGTTCTAGGTGCCAATCATGGGGGCTACGCCTGGTCAGGACCGAACCCCAAAGTGGGGGGGGGGGGTGTTACCCCTCTACAGACCCCATAATGGTTGTATGGAACAATGGGGTTTGTGGGCGTCGGAGGCGCCGGAGATTTCGTTTTAGGTAGAGTGCGGGGGTGTCTATACTCAAAATACACAAAGTTTTGTGGAGAATCCAAAAATGGATGCAAAACACAAAGAAAGATTTTGATCCCAACCCAACCTCCGGGCCGGACCTTGGCTGATGGGAGCCTGAGTTGATGGGCAAAATATTTTTGAAATTTTTTATATGCCACTTGTGCATATTCAAAATGATCAGCGTGTCATGGGGATCATTTGAGGTATGTATGTTGGGGTACCCACCAGCCCCCCGGCGAGCCCGGCGGCTGACCGCCCAACCCGCCAACCCCCGAGGTTTGGGTCAACCACGGGGGGGGGGGTCCCCCCGCCCGCCGCTACAAACCCCAACACGGTTGCACACCCCTCGGGGCCACACATTGGCTTGCAGCCGCCCCCGCAGTGCCAATGTTGCTGTGTACTATTGTTATGCGAGGGTCCAATTGGGGAGTGAAAGCTGGGTAATTGCCCCAAACGGTGTGCACCGTGCTTGCACTATGTGCCCGTTCCCCCTATGTTGGGGTTTCAGGAGCCCCCTCCCCAGACCCCCTTGGGAGCCCGTTTATGGTCTATTGAGAGTCCAGTTAGAGAACAGGTGGGAATGTGGTGAAACAGATTGCATCTTTTCCGTTTTTCCCGCTTAACAAGTAAGACAGTAGCCTGCCAATGCCCATTCAGTAGTCGGGTGGCATGTCACTTTAGGCCCAGCAAGTGATGGTACATGTACAGCTGAGTGCGGTGTTTAGCCGTGCCATATGCATGTGTAATGAGTTGAAATTTGGCGCCTCGGACAGTGTGTGCTGTCCGATGTTTGTTTTATGCGCATGTGGACTGTTGTCCCCTGAGGAATAAAAGTTGCACCAAGGTCATAGCCTTTGGTGAGGAGTCGCGTGAAGTGTTTGATGCGTGCCATGAAGTAGCACCCCACAGTTATGGCAATATGGCTTGCCCTGAGTTGGTGTTTGCATCATTGAGAATCTATAGAGGCCCTCAAACATGGGATTATATTGATTGAGGAGCAAAACTAGATTGAGGGATAAAGAGGTGGATTGTGCTCTTGCTGATGACGAATTTTTTTGAAGGGGGTGGTTGTGGCACTCCTCAGGTTTTCTTCACCTCAAAGGGAGGGGATCCCTCCCCACTTTTGGGTGTGGGCCCAAGGGGGGGTATTAGGCATGGTGCGCGCACGGTGCCGGTACAAGGGTTGTTCCGTAGACCCTTTTAGCTGATTTTCTTCCTAAGCCAATCAGGGGAAATGGTAACGCATCAGGGCCCACCAGGTACCATCTACTGGTACAACTCCTCTCCCAGTAGACCATCTGTTGTTCAGATACCCGACACGGTGCGCGCACGGTGCGGATAATTCCCCCAAGAGAGCACAGGATAGGCAGCCACTATACGCACCATTTTTGGGTATCTGTCCACGAAAAGTGACACCCAATCCTACACCAAAGGCTCTCCTTATGAGCGCATACACCACACACCAAAACAAGCAAAGCGCCTACCAAGTCCAGGAGCCCTCCCCCTTGCATGTCACTATGCACTATAGCATGAAGCAGGAATCTTAGGTGCCCCGGCAGTCGGGGACCTTTGAGGGCCATGGGCAAGCATCCAAGGAACAAACATAATTGTTACCGTTGCAGGAGCCTCTTGTCATGTAGCACAAGATAGATGCCTATTTCCCCACAAGTGGCTTCCCACATGTGAGTAGTGTGGGGCAATGATTGGTACCTAACCTAGGAACTATTGCTTCTTAAAATGATTTCCTTCCACGCAAAGCTCCTACCAAAGAGCGGACAGCCCAATCATGGAAAATTTGTCATACAAGTCACCAAGCCCCCCCCCCCCCGCCCCCCACTTTCTGAGTGTCTATTTTTTTCGTGTCTATTTTTTTTCGATTTTTGTTCGATCATGGATCATGCATCACAAGTGGACGCTCGGATTGTGTCCAACTCACTGACTACACCAACATTCCGGCAGCCACTCCCCGACAACGGCGGGCCGCTGGCGGACTTTTCCAAGAGCATCCCACGAAAAATCGACAGGAGATGGCGGATGATACCAGGGGATTGCAGGACCGTCGGCGAGGCATACGCCAAGGCCGACAGCCGGCCTCACGCTGATCTACTGCCGCAGAAGAGTTCTGACAAAATTCCCAATTTTATGCTGCAGTTTGGATACCCATTTGCACGGGACCCCAAAAACCCTCGAAGTGGGAACGGAGATCCTGAGCCCAATTCAGCTTTCAAGGTTGGTGACCAAGAAGTGCAGCGCAATGCAGGACACAACATACCTAATGAGCTGGAAGTGCAGCGCAATGCAGGAGGCAACATTCATAATGAGCTAGAGGTGCAGCGCACTGCAGGAGGCAGCATTCCTAATGAGCAAGAAGTACAGTGCCATGCAGGAGGCAACATTCCTAATGAGCTGGAAGTGCAGCACAATGCAGGAGGCAACGTTCCTAATGAGCTGGAAGTGCAGCGCAATGCAGGAGGCGACGTTCTTAACGAGCTGGAAGTGCAGCGCAATGCAAGAGGCAACATTCCTAATGAGCTGGCAACAAGCCCCGCGCCCTGTCGCGGAGGGTCTCACGGGTGTCATGCCACCGGTGAGAACATGGGCAACATTCCTAATGAGCTGGAAGTGCCACACAATGCAGGGGGCAACATTTCTAATGAGCTGGTAGTGCAGATCTCCAATGAACAGATGACCCTGCCCATGGCGAACACGGGTGTGCCCGACAGTGGCGCCCCCCGATTCTTCATCAACGCAGTGCACACTTATTTCTGGGACTGGTGGAGTAGTGACCTATTCCCCTCCAAGCGCCCCGTCTTTGGATGTGTGAAGGATGGGTTTGACGTCATTATGAAGATCAGTAACACCCCAACCGACAGCCGCGACAGCCCACAGGATCCGGGGGGAGGATTCAAATGATCAATATTGAGAGGATTAATTGATTGTCTTGGACATGCGCGTAGTTGAGCCCCGTTGTTCGGTTGCATCTTGACACCTGTCAGGAGCAGTGGCCGAATACGGCTCCAGTCGAAATGTCACCGGCACATCGGGAGTGAGATGATCAGTTTTGAGCCTGCTTCTTTTCAACATACCGAGCCGACCAGACAGTGACCAGTATATATAGATTTTACATTTTGTTTGGTTACAGGCAGCCGAACTTTGTGCTTCGGGGCCCCTCCGGCCCTGACCCCACTACCCGCGGTTTCTCTAAGTGTTGGCAACGACCTGTCAGCCTTCGCTCTCTGTGAGTGTCGCCGACGTTTGGGCAGGGGCGTAAAGCTTCCTATGGCCCGCTGTTGGATTCCCCAAGACCGAATGAGTGTCGGGGAGCACTGTAGAGCCTCTGCAAAGCTTTTAAGCTTCATCCGTGGGTCTCCAGCCGGGGGAACTCGGAAAGCATGATATTACATTATATCAAGGTGCAATGATGTTAAAGTTGAGATCTTCATGTTGAGGATCGCTTGAGGTAGACAACTTTGAGGTGCTATAGTATTGATGTTTCGTAAGCAGAGCAGACCTTTGAGCAGGTACACAAAGGAAAATTCCAGTCGTGATGAATGCACAATACGAGAAACTGATTGAACTTTGCGTGGCAATGACCGGTCGCCTGTGACACGGGGGCGTTCGATAGCCAAGTATCCGTTGCTTCATGGCCCCGCCCCAAAGCCACAACTCTTGGGAAAGGGCGGTCATAGTGCTTCACTATGATCACACCTACGTTTCAACAATCATTATACACTTTCCCCAACTGCTTATTATGAATGTCAACAATCTCACGCCTCCAATTCAATCAGTTCATATCTTCTGGATGATGCTAGATATTGCTATGCATTGGAATTCATTAATTTCATTTTGGTGTTTCCTCTGTTTCCCCCCAAAACCCTAGTGTTCATCCAATATTATCATGGGTCCCAATACCAAATGTACATAGAACTGTTGCCATGCCATATACCCCATATTCGGGGGGTTACTCAGTTGCCGTATCAAGGGGTTTCATGCGAGGGCTTTTTGGGTGAATCCTACTGATTCAAAAACCGAAAAAAAGTATGGAGCATTTTTTTTTCATTTTTGGCTCTGGTAACCCCCAAGCCGGGTACTCACACTCCCTTTTGGGGTAGGGTGGTGTTGGGAGGAGGTCTCGATTAGTAGCGGCTACTATGCGTCCATCCAGACTCAGGTCCCCCTTCAACTTTTTTGTTCTTTATGGACCCCTGATGGATTGTGGACCCGGCTCCCATCTATAGATTTCCCCATCGGCCTCCCTGTGTGGGCCTCACCAGTGGGCAACGGTGTTGCATTTGTCTTGTCTGTCTGCTCACACGCGTTCTTCATCTCTTAACCATTTGAAAGTAGCAGCCTGAGCAATGGACCACCGCCCTCTAGATTTCTTCATTTGGCATTAGATGTTGCGCTCTTGGGGTTTTGTGATGGCATTTTTATAATAGTGTCCGAAGGAGTGGATTGCGTGAATATGATTTTCCCACGATCTCAATTTTTCTGGAAGTTTTTTATCAGCTACCGGATGGGTCATCATTTGGTAACCATATGGGTACTCCAGCACCCTTACAGGCCCATGTAGTGGCTGCAAGGCCCATGTAGGTTGGGCCATGGGGTCCTCTAAACCCACGATATTGCTGTTTCTAGGCTGTTTTGTGGTATGTGCCTACTTTGGCAAATTTGGCTTTTTCCAAAAACCTTCCGTTGGCTTTGGGATGAGTTTGGTTAGAGTACAAGTACTCATGAGAACCTATGTTGTGGTTGCTCTGCACATGGTGCCAATGGTGCTCGCTTGCCAATCTAGTGAAGCCCTCAACACTGCTATTAATTTTGCTGAATCAAAGGGTGGCCATCCGGCAACAATCAGACACTTTTACACAACACAGAAGCAATTGCTTACAAATTTGAAGCAACATCCGTCCAAATAGAAGTTACGGCGTAGTTTGCCAACAAAAAGTTGTATTTTCGACTCCCAAATGTGAGAGACACAGATGCCCGTTAGTACTTGTATGGGGGGTTTTTTTGGTCCCGATTTCAGATGATGACGACGATGACCTATAGGCTTCGCGAACAAACCACAGACCACAAACAACTACAAGGAGACTAGGGTATTGTCGGATTGAGAAGGTTCACATTCCATGTTGCTTGAGATATTGCTAACTTTTTGTCTCAACATGGCTACGTGTTGCTTCATGCAGTGGCACCATTTTTGGCTCTTTTGTTGTTGCTGTTGAGCGTTCACTCGGTTTGGCTAAAACAAATTGATGCCCCCAACCGGCAAGGGAAAGGTCAACGCATGCGCGAAGCATGTGTCACGATGTTCTTCAATGGGGATGTTGAGCAATGCTCCCCTAAGGAGTAATATGCCAACTGATGTGCCCCAACCTCTATTTGCCTCTGAATTTCTGTGTATTCAGGGGGAACGTTGGCGCGCCGGGCATCTTTTTGGGGCCGTTCTCCACCATGCACCTGCAGTTACTGCCCAAGGGACCCTTTGTCTAGGGGTTTTGAGGCCACGTGCACCATAGCACAACAAGGAGCCAAGACGTCTGTTACCACCCTCGCCCCTATGGACCGGGTAAAAAGGAATCAACAAGGCAAAGATTGTAGCATAGCAATTGTGTTGAACTGCGGAACATTGCTACATATGTGTACTAGGTTGTGCATGTGTGGAGCGCTTTGTGACCTGTGATGGCCCCCTATGGACCATGGGAGCATGTCCCGCCTTAGGGTTGGAGTGATGCAACCAAGTCAACCACCACGCAAGATGAGGAAGACGATGAGGTAGAGGTGTTGGACATGGGTGCCTTGTGTTGTAGTAAGTCCTCCAACACCACACCTTTTTTCGTGAGTGCAAGGAACATTATTGCCCTGAGTGTATTGACCCTCACACTTGTGGGGACGGGGCTGCGGTGTTTGGAAAAGCACATGTTTCGGAACGGCGTATGTTCCTTTGGTGTGACACCTTAAAGCAACCAAATCGCGGAGTAGGCAAGGACACCCAGCAAAGAACTATTTTCCCCCCTCCCTTTGGCACCCCTGCGTGTACCACTTGGCATGTAGCCGGTGGTCAAAATAGTGCAATGTGGTCAATGTGGGAACAAAATCAAAAGTGGCCACCTAATGGCTACATAACCCCTGCCTTCTTGGGGTTTCCAAAATGGCGAGAATTCCATACGGTGTATGGTCAATGGCAATCCTAAATACAAGTTCATCATTGTACAGGTAATTTTGCTTCATGCACCAAAATGGTGCATGCGCTTTTACATGCATTTTTACAGGCATTCTTGCGTGTTGTACCAGATTGGTGCATGCAATTTTACAGGCACACTGAAGACATCGCGTATGCGGTGTTGAAAAACACAAGTGCACCACGTACGCGCGCCCCCAGGGTGCAGCACATGTAATTTGAGAAGTTCGCAATAGTTCTCGAGGCGCCCAGAAATATGTGCCAGGCCCTTCGGTGACATGTGACGGGTCTGTGTGGCAAGGGATGGCCGCCTAAGTATTCCTTTTCAAAGCGGTGGGTGCAACAGACATGCACCTGGCAAGGCCTTCTCTCCCTTCATCGTCTTCTGTGGCAAAGGAGGCATAGGAAGAGGCCCACAGAGGTCTAATCGAGTTCCCGAACTTGAAAGGGGCCTGTCCATATCCCCAACCGGAAAGGGTACCCGAATGTATCGCCACAGCACAAAAAGAGGTACCCTTTTTGAGCAACAACACACAAGTGCACTAGAAATGAGGGCAAGGCATGCAAGGAGGTTGTATGAATGCATAACAAGGCTCATGGTTACTAATATTAGGCACTACTATGTAGCTTGGGTATGGTCTTGGACAAACCTTGTGCACAACGCGCGCACGGCGCGCAATACGTGCCCTTGTGCAATTGGAGCCGTTTGGAAGCCTAGTATACCTCAGAATTATCATGCCCACCAGAACCGCCGACGAAAATTGTAATTATGACTTGCCGCATACCAGCCAAAGTCATGGAAACATATTTTTGTGTTCAAAAACAACTTTGTCAGGGTACTACCCAACTTCATTCGCCAAAAGCAAGTAGACCAAATAAAACGGTCAAGATGTGGTTTAAACTTGGATATAACTGAGTAACTTGATTCCGGGCACAAACTAATAGACACATTGGGGAGCCAGGGGCCAAGGATGGTGTAAACTCTAGAAACAAGGAGCTTGGCCGAATCACGAGGTTATTCCGGCTACTCCGGCCCCTCAAGCTGGGATCGACACCTGAGGGAGCTTGTGCCCGAAGCGTGGTGTGTTATGAAGGGCAAGAAGGGCCATCTTTGATGTGATGCAAAATCACTTGTCCATCATTCTCTGCTAACATTATAACCCCTGGCAAGTAAACCAAATTAAAACCTTAGCAACCTCTGCAACGGGCAACTCCCCAAACCCCCGGGAGCCCCCAACATGAGAATCTTTGCTGTCACTCCTTGACAATGTAACCCGGTCCTCGCTAGTACTGGCACGTCACACACAGACACGCAAACTCAGTTAATTGTCTCTAAGCTCATTTGTTTCTTGAAACGGTGCATACACATGATTGGTGCCACGTCGTACACACGGGGGTGCCAAAAGGAGTGGGGAGACCGTTCATACACATGAATTGGCACCAGGTAGTACACACATGGGTGCCAAAGGGAGGGGGGAGACAATCCATACACACGAATTGGTGCCAAGTAGTACACAAAGGGGTGCCAAAGGGAGGGGGGAGACAATCCATACACATGAATTGGCGCTAGGTAGTACACACGGGGATGCCAAACGGAAGGGGAAGATGCGTGAATGTGAATGTGAATTCCCATGACGCACTGGGAAGTAACGTGATTTCTAGTCCCCATTTCCGTGAACTCCGCCACCACTTGGGGTTGGCTGTTGGTACGAGCGGCCGGATTGCAGACCCACTTCTTTGGAGGTGCCCAATTCTTATTGCTTCTTGTGCACACAAGAGCTTAAATTGTGAACACAAGAGGTTAGGGGTAAGAAGAATTGGTTAAGGTGACTGCACTAAAACCCCCAACATTGTGCAATTGCTTGTTGATAGGTTGGCACCCATATTGTAAAAATGCCTGTAAAATCGCATGCATCATTCCGGTACGGCACGCAACAATGCCCGTAAAAATGCCTATAAAAGCTGACAATATTCTTGCCGAGACCATACTACCATACTACCATACTATGCCCCCACAATGTTGGACAGCCTCATGTTTGCCTCGACCCAACCCCCCAAGCCACCCAACGCCCCTAATTGTAACCTCCACAACCCTTGGTTCAACCAACACGAGGTATTCTTGTCCAGCAACCAATCACCCACCCGCAACACATGTCACCGAATCGCCTTCTGTGTCATGACCAAAATGCTTGGTAGCACAGAATGATGCCTACTTTTTTTTTGTTGAAAATGCATGCTTCCGTTCCATAACCCACAGCTTGCATTTATGTACCCCCCCCCCCAATACTCGGACGCTTGTCAAAGCATCAGTTGGATCACGCTCGATGATGCATGCAATGTCAAAGGCAATTTTGCCCGCCGCATGAAAATTGGCGCATGCAGTTGTAGCAAAGTACCTCAATTTCCCCTGTCATGTGCGTGCTGTGTGCACTGTGCACTCTTTGCGCGAGCTGTGCAGACACGCTCCCCAAACACCCAAAAGGAAGGTATTTTTGGGTCCCGCACTTGAGATAGAGAGGGAGTGTGGCCCCTTGTGTAGCTGATTTGTGTGCTAGCGGTCTCTTTGACTCCTTGAAGCCTTCAACAATGAAAACAATGGGGTGGGGCAAGGGGCTCACGCAAAAACTGTTTTTTGTCATAAGAAAGAACAACATATAACTATATTACAACCCTTGCTATGGCAAGGTGTTTGCACAAAATGCACATTCATGGGGAGAAATGGCAAAAATAATTACCACAGTTTGGGAGCAAATACAAATATATTTGCTCTTCATTCATTCATTTCCACTTGTTCCAAAATTCAAGTCAAAAAATGATCCATTTTGCCTGGTACATAGGCATTGCGTATGGCATGCATTGAGTATAACGCTCAAGGTTAGCATGTGGCTGTGCTCATGGACGTACAAAGTCCATTCCCCTCTTCAATTGGAGACCTTGAGCATCCACTGGAGCAACATCAACACATGTCAAGCGTTAGTGGCTTATTTTTTGGGGGTGTAGGTCGCTTGCACTTTCTCCCCCGTAAGTCATGTGGAGGAAAAATTTTCAAATACGCTATGGCACGCAACCTACGCCAAAAAAAATGCGCAACTTATGCCTTTTCTTTGCTGCACAAGCTACGTCCAAAACAAGGGGGCATGCGACCTTTAGCACAAAAAAAAAGTGCACACGGTTTACGTTTTTTTTGTTACGCGACCTACAACCTCCCGAAAAAAGTACACACAACGTACATCCAAAGAAAAAAGTGTACGCAGCCTACACCATAACACAACAATGAAAGCCACTAACTTTTCTCTATTCTAAGACCGTTACGCGGCCGTTCAAGCCTCCTTTGTGTAGGCATGCCGGCGTTTTCTGTTTTCTCCCTTGCTTGGCAACGGGGACCAGAGAGGGTAGGGATTATGTACCATTTGGCCAACACATGGGCTAGTTCTGATTTTCTCCCCGTGCCGAGCACTAGGTTCGGCAGAGAAGGAGTGGGCTATGTCGCCATTTGGCCCACATGCAGGGCACTTCTAATTTTCTCACTGTGCTTAGCACCGGACATCCCCGAGAAGTCAAGGGTTATGTAGCCCTCTTGCCAAACTTTGGGGCAGTTTTGATTTTCTCCCCGTGGTGAACAGTGGCCACCCCCGTTTAGGTAGGGGTTATGTAGCCATCTTGCCGAAATTGGGGCCACTTGTGTTTTTTTGCCCGTGGCGAGTAGTTGGGACCCCGAGAAGGCAGAGGGTTATGTCGCCATTTAGCCCACATGTGGGCCACTTCTGATTTTCTTCCCATGCGGAGCACCAAGGACACCCGAGAAGGCAAGGGTTATGTTGCCCTCTTGCCGAACTTTGAGGCATTTCTGATGTTCTCCCTGTGCTCGGCACTAGGACCCCCGAGAAGGCACAAACTATGTCGCCATTTCGCCCAAATTTGGGACACTTCTGATTTTCTCGCCGTGCTAAGTGTTGTGGACCCCTGAGAAGGTAGGGTTTGTGTAGCCATTGGGCCCGGATATGAGCCACTTTTGATTTCCTTCCCTTGCTGAGTACTAGGGACCCCTGAGACGGCAAGGATTCCGTAGCCGTTTGGCCCCAATGAGGGCCACTTGTGACTTTCCTCCCGTTGTGAGCACTAGGAACCCCTTAGATGGTAGGGGTTATGTAGCCATCTTGCCCTCATGCGCGCCGATTCTCATTTTCTCCCTGATCTACGCATTGGGGTCCCCTAAGAAGGTGGAGGTTTTGTAGCCATTTGGCCCGCATTTGGGCCCTTTCTGATTTGCTCCCCGTGCTCATCATTGGGAGCCCTTGAGAAGGCAAGGGTTATGTAACCATCTTGCCCAAATTTCGGCCTTTTCTCCTATTCTGCATGTCCTAATCACTCGGGACCCCCAGAGGGCAACATTTATATTGCCGCCTCACCCCCATGTGGATTTTCTCCCTAATTTGAACAACGGGGACACCCTTGAAGGCATCGGCTATGTAGCCATTGTGCCCAAATTTGGGCCACTTCTGATTTTCACCCTATGCTCACACCTGGTGACCCCCAAGAAGGGTTATGCAGCCATCTTGCCCACATGTGCGCCACTTTTCATTTCTCCCCATGCTGAGCATTTCGAACCCCTCAGCGGCCAAGGGGTATGTAGCCGTTTGGCCCAGATGTGGCCCCTTCTGATTTTCTCCCCATGCTAAGCACTAGGGACCCTTGAGAAGGCAGAGGCTATGTAGCTATTTTGCTCATATTTGGGCCACTTCTGAATTTCTCCTGGAGCTCAAAATTGGGGACCCCCGAGAAAGCACAGGTTCCGTAGCCATTGGGCCCACATGTGCGCCGATTCCCTACAAGCCCAAATGACCGCCTACTATGAGCTGCCACTCACCAGCTTTGAACGGGCCCAGATTGCCAACTCTGTACTCCTCCCACGGTGGACGTACAAAAGCCTTTTCCTGCGGGACGTGTGCTGCGGCAACAGGCTGGAGGCAACTTTCGAGCATTACGTGCTCGCGGCACAACGAGTAGAAAAGTACCTGCGCCACCGCCTGTACACGGGCACCACACATGGAGGACTGGGACTACATGGCGCGTCATGGGCAGGCATGTGCGCCCTTATTCAACTGGTCCAACAAGCACTTCGCCTCCCTGACCACAAGATGCCTACACAAACCTGGGAGGGCCACATGCCTCATATGGTGGAATGGTACCGTAAAGTCCTGCTCTCCTTCGGGATGGAAATGGGGCGTCTGCCCAAGGCGCACTCCTCCATCCCACAGAAAGCACCCAAACGCCCACGAGACAACTATGACCACCTTTTTGACGAAGAAGACTCAGACGATGCGCGCTGCGACTCCTTGGTCCCCCAGCGATACTTACACTCCCTTCAACCGAAGGCAGGAACCTCCCCACTAGAGGCCAACACATTCCGCGACGGCCACGAGTGGCACCAGACGGGCTCTCCAAGTGATACCACTTGGTACATTGATGGCAGCCTCCTTCAGCAGCGAGCGGGCACCGGGATAGTCAACGGAAAGATGCGCATCAAGGCGCGTACGCCCGGACCGCAGACCATATGCAGGGCAGAAATGTACGGGGTGTGGATCGCAGCCACTCTGGCCCAACCAGGCGACACAATTGTGCTCGATAACAGGGCGGTCACTAAGGCAGTCATCCATCCACCGCACCTTCAGTCGTCCGACTATGACTTGCACCAAGCCTCCTACACGCTAGTCTCCGCCAAGCAACTTACCTTACGGTGGGCAAGAGGACAGCGGGACTCCAAAAAAGCACACAACCTACAGGACTATCAAGACGGAATGGGAAAAGAACTAGCGGACGAGGAGGCAAAGACGGCAAGTACCATGCATCCGGGCAAAGGAGCAGGCAACACATCCCCGGCAGACATACTACTTAACAAGCATGTGATGCCCTCGCCGGCGCGTAAGTGGATTGTCAAGGGGCGACCACAAAAGCTAACGCCGGACGCCCACTGGACGTCTTGGCCCCCCCTCTTCGCTTTCAATCGGGACAAATGGGGACCCTGGCTCTGGGGCATCAAACACTTGCCTGGACATGGAGAACCACGGGAAACCCTCCCTTTGTCATGCCCCAGGTGCAGTATAAGACGTGGTATGGCCGTCCAGGAGTGTCTCCTTTTCAGCCTAGCGGAAGCCCTTTTTTTTGACCATCTGGAAAGAGGCATGGGAATCATGGCGACCGGAAGCCGAACGGTGGCTGCGCGCGGCAACCGAAGACGAACGCCGCATGTGCGCCCGCCTACAGGTACCCGTCTCCTTACAGCGCTCCTTTGGAACGATCCCCGGCCATTGGCGGGTAGTGGTTGGAACCTCGCAGTTCCACGTCTACCAAAGAGTACAGGCCTAGAGCGCATCAAAATGCGATGCGGGACCGGCCTTCGTCTCATCCAAACGCCCTACGTACGTAGTTCCACCAGTGCCAGGAGCCACACAGTGTCCACCCAAGCCCACTAAGCGTAACATGAGGAACCACGTTAGAGGGGTAGTCGCGGTCACGCCCCGGGAAACACCACATTTTCGGGACGTCGCACCGACCCTCCACGACCTACGGTGGCAGCAGACTCAGGCCACCTCCGCGGCGGAAACTGACCGGGTCCTGCGAGCCCTACGGAACACGTCAAAACAACGCGTCCCCGGGAAGAACCTGCGGGCCCACGTTTTGCACCAAAACGACCATGTCTCCTCGAACGGCACCTGCCTGATCCGCCATGGAGCCGGTACCTTGATACCGCACGCGCGTTGCTGCTGGCCTCTACCGTTGCCAAAACACGATATCTGCTGACTACCCTCGTGGACACCCTTCTGCTATCCTCGTGGGGCTCCAAGCTGGTGCTCATGGCAATACATTTGGAGCATCGTGCCGCCCTTGAATACACACAAGCCAAGGAACAAACGCACCGACTCTTCCTCGAATCCGCACACCGTCTCTAGGAATCTGCGTGGCTGGTACAACGGCACACACTGCACCGTCATGCACATCAGAGGGTCATCCAGCGACAATTGCGTGCGTCCCTGCAGAGCAAAGAACACCTGGCCTACTCTGTATGGATGCGCTCGCGACTACACAACTGGAGGCTGACACAGGGTGCAGAGAGTGTCGCCCGCTTCCGTTTGTCCATGCAGCACGTTGTGGAGTTGGAACATGCGACACGCCACCGCATCGCTGGCCAATACGAAACTGGGGCGCACGCCCTTTCTAGGTGGCGGCACAAACGACCAAGACTCCACGAGACGTCACCCCCACCAAAACGGCCACGTTTTACGGCGCCGGCCATTCTGGAGCCGCCGGAGGATATGCGACCCATGGAAGTCCCCTTAGAAGATTGGGGGGATGCTATCGTCTTGACTGGATTGTAACCACCAGACTGAACTGCTGCAGACAATGCCCAACACACGGGACCGACAAGGGTGACGCTAGGCACAGGACTCGTTCCAACTGCCAGCAAACCTTTCTGGGTTAAGGGACAGGGGCGCCCGAGGGAATGACCCTTAACCTTGGCCTGTTAGCGAACAATTGCACTGCTCTGTGTACGCACAGCGGACACTTGGTGGAACAATCGTTACGGGTTAAAGAAAAATTCCTGTGTGCCGATTTTGATCCTCCCCCCACGCTGACAATGGGGACCCCCCGAGCGGGCGGGGGCTATGTAGCCATTTGGCCTAGATGCGGGCCATTTCTGATTTTCTCCCTGTGTTGAGCACTTGGAACCCCCAAGAAGGCAGTGGGGTAGCCACTTTGCCCAAATTTGGGCCCTTTGTGATTTTCTTCCCCATTTTGAGCACTAGGGTCCCCTGAGACCACATGTGGGCAACTTCTGATTTTCTCCCTATGCTAAGCACTTGGGACCCCTAAAACAGCAGGAGCTATGTCCCCATTTGGCTCACATGTGGGCCGCTTCTGATTTCTCCCCATGCTCAGCACTAGGGACCCCTGACAAGATAGGGGTTATGTAGCCATCTTGCCCTCATATGGTTCAATTCTGATTTTCTGCCTGTGTTGCCCACTTGGAATCCCCGAGACGGCAGTTGGTGATATGTAGCCATTTGGCCAAGACTTGGGCCCTTTCTGATTTTCTCCCCGTGCTGAATATTCGGGATTCGAGAAGGCAAGGATTATGTAGCCATACTGCCCTCATATTGGCCGCTTCTGATTTTCTGCCCGTGGTGAGTGCTGGGAATCCTCACAAGGCAGAGGGTTATGTTGCAACTTGGTCCAGATGCGAGCCGTTTCTGATTTTCTCCCCGCGATGAGCACCGGGCCCGAGAACGCAAGGGTTATGTAGCCCTCTTGCCGAACTTTGGGGCATTTCTGATTTCACCCCGTGCTCAGCACTGGGGACCCCCGAGAAGGCAGGGGTTTGGGGACGAGGAAAGTTGGTGGGGAATAAGAAAGGGGCGTACCAAAATGTTTGGCACTGCAAGTCATACCCGCAACCTTTTCAACGTCCCAAGGACAGCAGATTCCTCCCCTTCGCAACTTTTTTTCAGACCAACCAGTAGGAATTGGCAAAATGGTCCGGGTCATTGACATGGGGTGCATGGCAGAAATAGCAATTGCAGATTTAACACCATAAATCCACGTTGAAGCCACCCAGGCACTTCTCGTGGAGTCAAATTCCTTTTGCCCTGGATGCCCCGAGCAGCACACTATGAGGACATAGGGAGCCATGGCACCCTGAAGGAACTGAGAGTATGTGCTTACATGATACAATATTGGTGTCGTGTCCCTGTTTGCTAAGCTTCAGAGACCATGGCTCGAAGTGTCTCGACTCGGATGTCATGTCTAGTCTTTTTTTTCTCGTCTATCCTGTCTTATCGATCACTGTTCTCCCCAAACACCCTACCCTATGGTGGGTTTACTTTCATTTGCAGGGCGGTGTGCGACTTTGAGCCGGACCCCCCAAAGAAATAGGGGCTGACCTGGCCGGACCACGAGCCCCAACGCTGGAGGTGAAGCAGGCCCCAAAATTCAGAAAACGTGAAAGCGGTAATTTTTTTTCATTGGTGCTACAAAAAGAAATCATGTCCTTTTGTTTGATGAAGCTTGTTTTCAACCATTTTTAATCCCCCATATTTGGATGGACTCCAATTTGTGCCAGATCAATGGTTTGGCCCATGGGCTTTGGCCCCTGCCCCCTGCCCCGTCTCCCCACTTTTCGAGAGTGAGGAGTCAATGGAGTGCGAGCAGCCAGTCCCTAACCCATTGTTTCGCTTTTTGAGTGTCTATTTTGTCTTTAGGAAACCTTTTCAAAGCAAATACAACATGGACTGTCGCGGTGTCAGCCGGGAAGAATCAGCGTGCAAGAGAAGAAGAACTGACAGTGGACCCACTCAAAACCAATCACCGTCTGTGGAGAAGGTGTGCATCTGTGGAGCCGGCAATGCAGCCCATGTCTTCATTCCTTACTTCACCAATCTGGGCTACGAGGTCTCAGTGTTTGCCAGCTTGCAAGACGAAGCAGCACGGCTCAAGAAGGCCTACACGGAGAATGAAGGCATTGAGATCATTGATCGCACAGATCCGGACAACCATAAAGTCTACAAGCACAGCCCAAAGGCCTGCTCCAACAGTGCAGAAGACACCATCCCGCAAGCGGATTGCATCATCATTGCGTTGCCGTCCTTCGCGATTCAGGGCGTTCTACGAGATATCAAGCCTCATCTGAAGCATGGGGCCATCATCTACATCATGCCTGGCCAAGGGGGTGTCAATTTCCTCGTGAAGGAGGTGCTCGGGGAAGAATGCCGTGCCGGCAAGTGCACAGTGGCCGGTATCATTCCCATGCCGCTCAATTGCTGCATCGACGCGTTCGGCAAGAGGGTGCAACTTGCCGCCTTCAAAGCGAGTTATGACCTGGCGGCCATTCCTGCAGCGGGCGCGGGCAAGTGCGCATCTGCCTTGTCAAAGTTGCTGGGGGGGCGCCCAGTGAACGCCATTGACAACTACGTTGGGATTGCACTCCATGCGTCCAATCCCAACATCCATCCCGGCCGTCTGTATGGGCTCTTCCATGACTACGTGGTTGGGCGGGTTTACCCAGAAAACCCACTCTTCTACGAGACCTGGGATGATGCTTCTTCGGAGTGGTGCCAGAAGATCAACGACGAACGCCTGGCCATTTGGAGGGCCATCTGCAAACAGGTGCCCGGGACTGGCAAGCCCGACCAAGTCCCTGGCCTCAAGAAGTACATTGAAGCGATCTACGCAGACCAGATCCATGATACCTCAAGCCTCTCCACTGTCTTCAACACCAACGACGGATTCAAGGGGTTTCGGTCTCCAATGAAACGGGAGGGAGACGGATGGGTCCCGGACTTTACCAGTCGATACTTCACAGAGGACTTCCCAGAAGGCTTCTGCATGTACAAGGGCATTGCGGATTTGGTGGGTGTTGCAACACCCACTATTGACCTGATCCTGACCTTCTTCCAGAAGTTCCTGCAGAAGGAATACCTTAAGGATGGCAAGCTTGCGGGGAGACACGTGGGGGAGACCAAGTCGCCCCAGCGCTTTGGCGTCACGTCGCTTGCAGACCTATTGAAAGACTGAGGGTGCGCCATTCGAACGTATATATATGGGTATATATAGGGTTGGAAGGGTGGGATTGCGGGGCAACCAAGACGTGTCCTGGGGACCCAACATCCGCCCCCCCCCCTCCCCTACACCAGACGCGTATTGTACTATACACTAAGACCAAGCAGCCTTTACGCAAACCCTCCATGAGTATGCGTAGCTGTATGGTGATGGTGTGAGATGCCCGGAAAGCAATCCGGATGAGACAGAGGTACCAGGGCCATACAGAGTCCCAATATTGGCTTCACTTGCAGTGCGCAACGTTGGCCCCATTGTCCCTCCCTGGTCCTGTCGTTGGAGCTGAGGTCTGCCAGCTGGCCAGCTGTGAATGAAGGTCACCTCATCCGCCCCAGCGAGTGGCCCTTGCTTGGTCTGCGGCGGGCCTGCTGCCCGCTGGCCTGCCCTGGCAGGTGTTGTTCAGAGCCCTGGTGTCTCCTTGGCTCCCATGAAACGCGCCGAGGCTGAGCTGCCAGTGGGGGGTCATCTCCCCCCCTTCTGCATGAGCAAGTGGGCGTTGCTGGATGTTCGGGGCGACGGATGAGCAGGACTGTCCTGTGCTTGCTTGGACATCCAATAGGGCAGCCGTCCAAGGTACTTCCGCCCCCTGTTTGGGTCCAGTGTGTGTCCCCTCTGGATGCCTCAATGGCAGGTCAGCAGGCAATCCGGCAGACGAAACGAGGGTAGGTTGTATGGTGACATATGGCCCCAGGTACCTTTGCATGCAGCACAACACATACACACTCAGTCCTTGAGCAGCCTTGAGCAGTCCCATGCACACCCAGAGATACTGCAGCTTTTTTTTCCTGCTTACTGCCGCTCTGTTACTGAAAGCAACTTTCAATCATCTTTCTCCCTGAGCTTCAGCTGCATACCATACATGCTCCTGGTCATCAACCACCAGCTACGAATTCCCCCAAGGCAGCACGCACGCAGTGCCATCCAGTGCCATCCTCATTGCAAACGCACACCAAACCTCTTTCTCAATTGAAGTATGAGTGTTCTATTTTGGATGGGAGTTTTCTGGTTGTGGCAAGCCATGCTTGACCCCATGTGCCTTATTTGCTCCACCTTTGACATGTGTTTGCAATGATATGGCCATGCAATATGACGCATTCCCCTCCTCATCCACACACCAGAATGGCCAAATGCCTCGCATGACATGACATAATACAGTTCTAGTGGTGTGCCCCACTGTGAGCCTTTTTGACCTGCGTTGTGTTGCCTCCAAATTGGTTGGCCATGAAGTCCATCAGGGCGCTGCAGCAGCCTGCTGCAACTGTGATGGGCACGGGGGGCTCGCCGGGACCAGACCCTTTACGCCGACTCCCCCCCCCCTTCCCTAGAAATTGGCTGGAAAGTGCCGGACCATGGGCGCCAAAGGCGCCCTAAGGAAAATTTGCTTGATCTAGTAGAGGGTGAAAAATTGGGTTTTCCCCCCATGTGTCTTTACTCAAAACACTCAGTTTTTTTCAAGAGAACCCAATAATGGATGAAAACCAAATTAGACCAAATAGCAATACCACCCCTGTGCAGTAGTCTGTCAGAGATGGCCCATACCCTAGTGGTTAAAGGAGTGCCTCTGCAACTGAAAGGTCATGGGTTTAATTCTCAGTGAGGTCAATCTGCAGGACCTGAGACAGGCTCGGGGCCCCAAGGGGAAAAAATTTGTTTTTTGTTTTTTTTTTTGTGCTTTGATTTTGTCCCCTTTGTTGGAGACCCCGGAGAATGTAGGGGTTATGTAGCATTTCCGCCCTCTTTTCGACCCTGAGAAGGCAGGGGTGAGGCAGCCAATTCTGATTTTGTCCACTTTGTTGGGGACCCCGAGAATGCAGGGGTTATGTAGCATTTAACAAAAACGTAGTGCGCGTGTTGCAAACCCTCCAACCCCCCTCTCCTCCAAAGGGTTTCGAAACATACATGAACTCCTTCGTCAAAACAAGCATGGTTCGGCCTGGGTGGGGTGCCACTGGCAACAGTGGCCGGGAATTGACTCGGGGCTGCTATGCCCCTAAACACAAGTACCACCTACCATCCCCCCCCCCCCCCCTGTTGCAAAAATTTCTTCCCATCGTACATACCACAAAAATATTCAGCGCGATGAGGGGTTCATTTTAAGCCACATATGTTGGGGTCCGGGTGCCCTCCTGCCCTTCAGCTGGCCCCAGACCCCTCCAAGACCCAGCCCCCTCCCCCCCCCCCTCCCTGAAATTGGCTGGAAAGTGGGAGGGAGTCGGCGTATGGCCCGTTCCTACCCCCCCCCCCCCCGTGGTGATGGGTGTTTCTGTGTCATACACACCTCCCATACACACTCAAAATTGCAAACACACACCAAACCTTTTTCTCAATTGGAGTATGAGTGTTCTATTTTGGATGGGAGTTTTCTGGTTGTTGCAAGTGTGTGACCTTGGGTTGGTGCACTGAAGGTGCTTGACCCCATGTGCCTTATTTGCTCCACCTTTGACATGTGTTTGCAATGATATGGCCGTGCAATATTACGCATTCCCCTCCTCACCCACACACCAGAATGGTCAAATGCCTCGCATGACATGACATAATACAGTTCTAGTGGTATGCCCCACTGCGAGCAACCTGGCCTTTTTGACCTGCGTTGTGCTGCCTCCAAATTGGCTGGCCATGAAGTCCATCAGGGCGCCGCCGCAGCCTGCTGCAACTGTGATGCGTGTTTCTGTGTCGCCATTAGCTTCACTCCCTTTTCCTGGTGTTATAAGTGTGATCGATCAAGCGGGCACCAGTTTGTTCCATGCCCATGCAATCCGCTGTGTGCATCAGTCTTTCAGCCATCTCATGTGACACACTGTGTGTGACGTATGTTCCTGCACACTGCAGGATGCTTCACCGATTTTAGAGCACCATTCACCAGGTGGTTCTGGTTCCAGGGCCCAAGGATGAAGTATGTGGACATAACATGGGTAAGGGGTCACTCCCCTTTTGAGCTACAACTGTGATGTGTCCAGGTTCGAAGAAATTCACCAATCCTGCCATCCCAGACCTAACTTTGTTGTCATTCCACCCCCTTACCACCCTCCGTTGTGCATAATGAATCTCCTCCATTGGACGGGATACAGTGCCAGCACCCCTGATCCCCGCCATCATTTTCCACCGTGTCAGGTTGCTTGCTCAGGTAGCTGCTTCCTCAGGAAGGACAACAACAGCCACAGGAGCCAAGCACAATGAAGGGTAGTAAAGCAAAGACAAGCTGAAGCTGCCTGCAGAATTTACCTCCTTTCAACACAGCCAGTGATAGCAGATGGACCGCCGTTTGTTGCGAAAGCTCTCTGGGTCGCTGTGGTATCGTTTGATAGTGATGTCCCGCATGCAGTAGCTTGATTCGTGAACACTTTGCTCCTTCCGAGAAACCTTTGGCCCTGTTTCTGTCGTCGTGGCATGCGCCCCTCTGCCACTGTTTGGACACCTGCCTGTCCATGGCCACAAACCCCAGGAGATCATGCTTTTCGTTTGGCCAAGCCGTTGGCCTGACACGGACCCCATGCAAAGCACACATTGCAATTGTTGTTGGTTTAGCTGTATTACAAATGTCTGCACAATTGCACAAGTGTCTCCCAGACCTTGTTGATCTTGGGTAGTATGGCATGCATTTTAAAAAAAAAACAAGCTGTGCCTCTACAGAGGAGCACCTGATGCGGCGCTCGTGCGGTGCCATTTGGCGGAATCTATGGCTGTGCTGTGTTTCTTTCCCCCTACCTCTCTGATAGTGTATGAAATGCAACCTGCTGATTCATCTCGGCCTCCAGTCTTCACAGCGCTGTTTTCTTCAGCCCACAGTCATTGTGCCTCCTGCACACTGGGAAGCCTACGGGCGTGGCAGTCTCCCACTGGATAACCTGGTTTCAGACTCAGCAAATCCTCACTACGTGTCAGATCCGCTGCCACAGTCATTTGTGGGATCATCGTAGCACTGCACAGCTCTGAACCTTGATTCCGAGGGGTTACCTCGAGTACTGTGAAGTGAGCGGGCTACGCCAGCTCACCTTGGTCTGAGCCAAAAAAAAATACCCGCACATGTGAGGGTGAAACATTTATGGCATAAGCAGGAGAGTAAGTGATTGTATTGTGCTCTTGATTGTGCTATGTGTGTGGGACGCAGGGATTTCTATGCAATTGTTATGGCCAATGGGTTTGCTGTCCTTCGGGGCCATCGTGGGAGTTAACAATCAGGATGCTCCAGGTGTATCCCCCTGCTCCTTTGTCCAGCCCCCCCCCCCCCCCCGCTTGTCCATCCCCCCTCCAAGGGGTGGGGGGAACCGTCATTTGGCCCATGAACAATAAGAAATCAATAGGAAATCACAGGCGCTGAAGAAAAGTTTCTAGTTGCCCATACTGGAATTCAGGTTACTGTTGTGTGGTGTCCATCCCCTTGGGGGTGGCGGGAACCGTCATTTAGTGATAGCCCCCCTCGGGGTGGGGGGGGAACCGTCGTCCCTGGGGGGCTGGACATTGCGGGGGGGGGGGGGGTACCTGCCGCAAAAGTGGCGCACAGGATGCACACGGCGTGCACACGGTGCTCCCCTTAGCACCACCACCCGGTATTGCTGCTCTTCTCACTGATTTTGCTGTACTTGTGCAAGGGGGAAAGGGGGGTTGCATCCGTGTTCACAGGGTGGCACCAAATCTGAAAAGAAGAAAGCTAGATGTGGCAAAGCCCTAGCTTTGAGTTAGCCAACAAAAAGTCAGGATAGGTTTGGCACACACGAGCAACCTTTCTCATCACAGCTGGTTTTCATAATATATGGTCTGAGCACTCACTCCGGGTGTGGCGCCAGACTCCGGGAAGGATGAGAGGCCCCCAACAGTGGCAGGCACACGCTCCCCCGCCGCTTTCAGTACTTACTGGGACGCCTGCATGTTCAGGTCGATGCTCTCCTGAGGACTGGAAGTTCAATCATTCGATCTCCCCCGAGCAATCATCCGCCTCGTTCGCTTTCGCACAATAGCTCAGTAGAGGGCACCCATGAGTGTGGGCAAGAGGGGGGGTTCGCCATGATCCGGTGCAGGGTTTTGCTTAATGTCCGTCCTACCCTACCCTGGGGGGGGGGTGGGTGGGTGGGTCTGGCAGAATTTCAGGGTGGGTGGGTGTCCAACCACCCCCCCCCCCCAGGGTAGGGTGGGACTTTGTGGGGGCCTTGGGTCTATTGAGCCAGTGCCACTTCTTTCTTTCTTCTGTTGCAGGTTCCGTGTAACATGGGCTAGGATTGTTTGTGCTTTGTGCCGGATGCGGAGGGGGTAACGCTAGAACCCCACAGTTCTTGTCTCTGCCCCACGCCCATAAAGGGGCTAGGATGGGTGGGTGGGTGGGTGTCACCCCCCCCCCCCCCTGGGGGGGGGTGGGACATTTGTCGGTCTGTGGGTATGCCAAAATTCTGGGTGGGTGGGTCCCTGAATTAACCCCCCCCCTCCCCTAGGGTGGCTAAGCAAAACCCTGATCCGGTGCTACAAAATGCCACCAAGGAGGGTACGGTGTTCGCAGAGCAAGTCGGGTATGATGACCTCCAAAAACATAAAAGCAACAAGGAAGCGCACGGGCACTACGTGCTACACCCAACAGTTGTGCAAGGCGCCCGAGAAATATCTAAAGGGGCCGCAAGAAATGTCGGAAGGTGAGGGGGCACCTTAAGCGCAATGCCTGTGCAGTGTGCGCGTAGTGCAACTATTTGGCCGACTAGGCGTAGTAGAAACCCATACTTTGTGGTATTTTGGGCATCATTGTTGTTTGTTAGTAGGTGTTGATGCATTGGGGGTCTAGCATTTTTGGATGTTCACCCTATTTCACCCATTTCTACTTTTTTGCACACATTTTCCCCCCATTTGCACCACATCTACTCTTTTTCTCGGTTGATTGATATGGTGATACACTTTGAGGGTGCCTGCTACGGGACATCATACTTCCCTCCTCATTTCTCAGGCCCACTTTCTCCATGATCTCAATATTGGGGATAGGGTCTTCTACACCCGCTCCAATGGCCTGCAACCTCCTGCCACGGTGGTTGGGACGGCTGAAGACGGACTCCTCCACTTGGAATACTACCAAGATGGGTTGAGAGTGGTGAATCGGCAATGCAAGAAGGAGTCCACCTCCTTTGCCATCCCAAGTTCAGACTTGCCACCTGGCTGCCCTCCATCTCCGCCGCCCAACACACAGTCAAGTTCCCCCCCAAAGGCCCTTGGTCCTTCACCACTGCCACAAGAACCGGGAAGGTCCCCCTCAAGGTCCCCTCCAGTCCAGTTTGGGTCATCTAATTCTAAGGGGTTGCCTTAAGCGGAGGGCGCGCGCAGTGCAACTATTTGGGCGTTTGGCCATAGTAGAAACCCATACTTTGTGGTACTTTGGGCATCGTTATTGTTTGGTAGTAGGTTTTGATGCATTGGGGGTCTAGCATTTTTGGATGTTCATCCTGTTCACCCATTTCTACTTTTTTGCACACATTTTTACCCATTTCCACCCCATCTACTCTTTTTCTCGGTTGATTGATATAGTGATGCATTTTGAGGGTGCCTGCTATGGGACATCATACTTCCCTCCTCATTTCTCAGGCCCACTTTGTCCATGGATCTTAGTATTGGGGACACGGTGTTCTACACCCGCTCCAATGGCCTGCAACCTCCTGCCACGGTGGTTGGGACGGCTGAAGACGGACTCCTCCACTTGGAATACTACCAAGATGGGTTGAGAGTGGTGAATCGGCAATGCAAGAAGGAGTCCATCTCCTTTGCCATCCCAAGTTCAGACTTGCCACCTGGCTGCCCTCCATCTCCGCCGCCCAACACACAGTCAAATTCCCCCCCAAAGGCCCTTGGTCCTTCACCACTGCCACAAGAACCAGGAAGGTCCCCCTCAAGGTCCCCTCCAGTCCAGTTTGGGTCACCTAATTCTAAGGGTGTTTCCAAGGGGCGTGCCCAGGGGCTCTTCGGGGGGAACATAGTCTAAAAGTAGCGCGTAGTGTGCGCGCAGTGCAAGGATTCCCCCTAAGGGTGGAGCCAAGGGGCTTGCGTAGGGGCTCTTCGGGGGGAACATAGTCCAAAAGTAGCGCGCAGTGCGCACGTAGTGCAAGGATTCCCCTTGAGACCATGCTCGAAGACCTTCCCCCATGCTGAATTTGCTGGCAGCTGACTTCATTGATGATGTGATGTGTGGGTGTGATATTGTGCTACAGGAATCGAGGTTTTTCACGGCTCCTGGAACGTATAGTTAGTTCGGCAGTGGTCGGTGAGTTGGTGTGGTCTGGTCAAAACAAGCATGCATTGTGTTGTGCTTGTATTTATTTTTTATTTTCTGCTCTATGACGCCCTATGGGGATGGGTTGGAGCTAACGGAGCCCAGAGCTATGCAGCCAACATCTACCGTCCATGGACGGGGTATCCGCGTACAAAGGAGGTGCAAAGAGCGTCGGAAGTGCCATGGAGGAGAACACTGGCGGTAGGAAATATGCAAGATTTCGTGTTTGGAAATGTGTCAACATTATTTCATGCCCAAAAGAATGACCCTCAATCGCCGTGGAACTTACTGGCGGTGTATGAGTTGTGGTCCGGTATTTGTTTAGTCCCCAAGAGATGAGATTTCAGGTGGGAGGCCCGAGTGTGACAATTGCCAAAGCCGGGATAAACAATTGATGAAATGTAGAGCAAATCTTTGCGTGCGGCTGCCAACTGCTAGAAATTCGGGGTTTTGAAACCAGGAGGCCACACAGTCGGCAGAGGGGCAAGACATCAATATGTTGGATAGCTTGATTGTAGGTGATCTAGAGGAGAATCACAAGACTGCCGGAGTCACCAAGCAAGTTGAGGTGGGAAATCTCAGTGTAAGGAGAAACGGAGTGTTGACCAAGGCCAATTTGAAGCTGCCGAGCAACAGACCAAGAGCCCCCAAGTATGTCAAGGCGTTCGAGAAATTAGTTGCTAAGATGGCAGATGATGGGTTTGGGGGAGAAGTGTTTCGGCGGGTGGATGTCATGATTTGGGATCTTGGGATCTTGCTTTGCTGCGGTGATCAAGGAGGGAGTGTTGGCGCGCAGGGTGTGCACAAGGCAACTTTTTGGGCTATTTCCAATCCCTACTCTTGTGGGACTCCTAAGAAGGCAGGGGTTATGTAGCCAATCCGCCCATTTTTGAAGGCATGGGTTAGGTAGCTAGGTCCGATTTTGTCCCCTAGGGTGCCAAACCCCGTGGCCTATGGGTACTACTTCCTCTACACTTTGGTGCATTTGAAGGGGTTAGTACAATCAAAAGTAGCCTGAAGGCGCGTCCTTGTATTCCGACGGCAGCCTCCAAACGGTGGAAATCGCGGGCTCTGAGCTCCAAGCCGTGGGACCTGCGGTGACAAAAGGAACCCTACGCATTCTGGCCCGGGTCGTGGGTCCGCAACAGTCATACAGAGCCGAAATGTACGCCGCGGTGACGGCGATAGCATCCAACGACTATAAGCAATACACCGACAACATGGCCGTGACCAAATGTGCCGACAACCAATCCAAGCGGGAGTGCTCTTATTCCAATGTCCGCCACAAGGTGTGTGATCACACGCAACGCAAGCGAGTCATCAGATCCTCAGTCACCATCAAGAGTTCGAGGCCCGTAGTGCACATGAACATGAGCAAATCTAGTGCAATGGGGAGGTGGACTTGCTCACCAAAATGGCCACACGGCTATGGGTCCAAGACTACGATCCCATCCGTCCAAAGGATATAGCAATCTGTGGCAGTTTGTTCAATGTTGTGCACAGATGGTTTGTTGCTTCATTTGGTAGGCAAGGGGCAGCTGTTGGTCTACTCGGGGGCTTCATACGGTAATGGTAAACTCGGGGACTCAATTTGGGAAAGTCATCATTACAGTAAGATGTGCAAGGTGCGCAAATGGCACGCGCCGGGCAAACACTCCCCCAAGAGAGGCAATACTTGAAGGGGGAGGAAAAGGTAAAGCAACAGAGGGAGAAGGCCAAGCGAAAAAAGGAGAAGAAGCGAGCAAAGGGTAAAGAGGAGCGTGAATGCAAGATGAAGTGCAAGGGAGGAAAAAAAAGAAAGGGAAAACGCAATTGGAGTGATTCGGATTTTGAGTCCACAAGTTTGTCCAATTCTTTGAGTGATTTGTCCCTTTTGAGTAACACTTCTAGTTTGGATGGAAAGAGTCATAAAGGTCATGGTAAAGGGAAGGCAAGTGAGGAGCGTAAATCCCAACCTGGCCAATTGGATTTCAAGTGGATAATTGGAAACATGCATTTTTGCATGAGAAATGGCCAATGGCAGGATTGTTGGACCCTGCCTTCGAAGCGTTGCATGCATGGCAAGCAACTACATTGGGCCTTTTAGGCCCACAACTTTGGCTCTAAATGACATGGGCCATTTTTCGATTTTGAAATAGGTGCACACGACGGAGCCTATAAGGGCCCCCTACACACCGCTGTACCTCATATTGGTAGGAAAACCTTGAGTGAAGACCAACAAGAGTATAACAATGTCCATGGTTTCCATCATACAAGGGTGAAGTACCCCTTTGCACCGTTGTGGCAATGGATGATTGTCCGCAATGTTTGGGCATGCTCTGCAGCGGATCTGTGTGGCCATGTGCGTATTTTGCACCACCTTACTCAGTTTTGTCTCCGCACGTAGACTAGGTATCAACTCTGTGGATCTTGGCCTCATGTGCCTCAGTCTGTGTGGGCAAAGGAAGAGGCAACCATTGAGGAGGAGGAAAATGATGGTGGTGTTTGTTGCCAATTGTTCGGCCACCATCATGGGAAGGGGGGGGGGGTGCCTGCCCGGTGTTTCCGGCCCTGACAATGAGCAGCAAATTGCTGTGTGTCCGGACCAACCAAAACCGATAGCCGCTCCCCACAAATACACTTCCACCCGTCCACAGTGCGGTTCGCCCATGCAATGTTGAGCGAGGAAGAAAGAGGAGAGGACAACATGTTTAAACTGCAAAAGACAGCACACATGTGACAATGTCAGAATGCAAAGCAAAAACACACTCACAATTGATGTCTCCAGTGATCCACATCACAGTATTCAAACACAGAGTGGTGAGCATGTTCAAGAATTCATACTCAAGTAGTCGAGGTCCCGTTCAAAGCCAGTGAAGCAGTGAGCCATTTCCATCATTGTTCAAGAGAAGGAACACCATGCAATTGTACTGAAGTGTCTTGCATCACGTGTTTTGTACGATAATGTCCACAAAGGTGGTTTTGCCGAAACATGTAGACGACCACCACTATCCAAACGACCACTACTGTCTGTTGTGTGTCCACTGATGGTTCATAGCCAAAAGTTTAAAGCAGGCATTCGGCTCTCGGGCTGTAGCGCAAACAATTGTCGATGCTAAGTCCAACTTCTGTTTTCCACTAGTGTTGTTCCTATGACAAGCTCTCCTTACGTGTCTTCTAAATTGACTATCCCTCCTTATCATAGCATGTGCCATGTGATTTACTCCTCATGTACTGTCTATAGCATACTCAAACAGATCAAGATCATATTTAGTCAGCTCAGGTGTATTCCACCAATTGGGGTGGACCCATACTGCTTTAGGGCTAATGCGACCCTAGGGTGATGGTGTACCGGAAACATACGATGATGTCGATGAGGCCTTGTTGTGTAATATGTTGGGTAATATTGTGTGGTGCCCGCTGGCACCTGGGACATCAACGGATGTGCTCATATGGGATGGTTATGGTCCGTCACGCACAAGAGGGGAGTTCTCCGCGCTTCCCCTTGACGCGGGCGGCCATGACGGGGCCTACAAGGGTAGAGTGCATGTGATAGTCCCATTTGTTGGGCAAAAACCGGGTATTTGAGTGATTACCAACATTCATACGATGATATGCACGGCTGGTATAGGGCAAGGATTGAACAGTTGTTTTGCCATTTGTGGCATTGGGCATTGGTTAGGAACGTGTGGTATGGCAATACAGATCGGTTGCACCAAAGTGTGCATGTGTTGTTGCATTTCACACAATTTTGTGATCAGGAAGCAAGCACGGTGTACGCCTTATGGTCCATGCGACCCTGTGCTGCGGCATGTTTGGGCCGTTGATGACCCAAGCATTGCCTCACAAGATGATTGTGAAGAAGATGATGAAGACGTTTGTGCTTTGTGTTGTCAACAACGCACCACCACGGTTTGTGGGCAGTGCAATGAGAGGTATTGCGCTAGATGTATTGACCCTTACACTTGTGGCAATGAAGTTGTGCAAGTTGCACCATAATTTTGCAATCTTTCTTTGCATCAGTAACCTTTCCATAGTAACCTTTCCATGTTACAATACACCCTGTATCATTTCCTTGGAACACAGTACTAGGCAGGCGTTTTGGTTGTGGAATAAGAATGCATGAAAGGTTCCTTGTTCACCCGCGGTTGTGCTTTGTTGTGTCATTCGTGCTTAGGGTTCCTGGGCTAGAGGAGGGACTGATGTTTAGCGGCAAAGCATTGGGATAGATGGCCGGAACATTGATTTGGATGCCAGGCGCGCCGGGCAAACGTACCCTCAGAACAGAGCCTCTGCCAAGTATGCCATTTCCAGTGCTAGCAATTCCCCGTGTGCTAACCACAACTCCTGTGCATCAGGCCTGGATCTTGTCTGTCACATCAGTTGGGAAAGTTGCGATGCAATGATTACACCATGGTATTGCCAGCCAGGCGTTGGTGTGCTTGGTGATGGTCATGTACATTTGCAGTGTCAGCATATGCGTCCCTGTGGTGCCAGGTCTGGCTAGTCTATTGGGGAGGGGTGCTCAGCAACCCCCCCCTCTCCCATTGGAGTGGACGTCAAAAACTTCGTCAAGTATCTGGGTGTACGCTTGGGGAATATTCGGCACCAACAAGACGACCAAGGATCGGGGCTGACGATAGAGCAGGCCTTCGCACCAGCAATGCAAGAGGCCTTCCGTCGCGCTAGGGTGGTATCCACGCTGCAACTGTCCATGAACAAACGTGCATTCATGCTGACATCATGGATTCTGCCGGTCGTGGCATGGGTATCCAAGGCATATTACGCCCCAGTCTCGGTGATCAGACAACTGAAGTTGGTGTATCACGTGACTATGGGTACCAACAGCTGGGGAATCACCCTACCAATCCTCTCACGACCAAGAACGCAAGGGGGACTGGCACTACTAGAACCAGAACTGTTTCTTATGCACTAGGCAGCGGCTCCGTTCGTCAGCCTGTTGGGAGAGCCTCACAAGTTCCCTGACAAGGCAGTGGAGACCTTCTATGCATGGGCAACAGCCATAGGGTTCACACCATCTAAGGACAACCTTCCATATATTCAACTGGGCATGGTCCGAACGGCAGATCTCACATTTCTGGGATGGTCGGCGAAGGCACACTCCAACATTCAGCGAGTGGCCCCGCAGGTGGCCCCCCCGGCAAACCGGGACCGCCTGCCGTTGTGGCACTCTGTGTATTTCCGAAATGAGTTCCGCTGCTCCTACTACAACACGAAATTGATCCGGCAGGGGGTGCTGACGTGGGGTCAATTCCAAACCTTGGAGGACGCAAGATTGTTCAATGCACTGCCTCGGACATGGAAAGGGGTCTACAATCATGGCGGACGACTCCTCAACAAAGTCCCGTCACAAGGGGGGTTTGATACCCCCGCAGTCCATACCCAAAACTGGACCAGGGCATGGCTGCTCCAGTTCTACGCCTCTCAGCCAGGGGTCCGCGACCCGCAAACACCGGAGGTATGGGAACAGTTGGCACAGGCACAGCTACCACCGAGGGTTCAAGACTTTGCGCGAAAGGCGCTGTGGCACAAACTGACCGTACATGCAAGAGTCTACAAGAGGTCAGGCACTGACAAGTGCCCGGTGTGCTCACAAAAGGAGACGGTTAAACACGCGATGGTCGAGTGCCCCATGTTCAAAGCGGCGGCGGCGGTAATACAGCATTACTATGGCCAGGTGGCAACTGATATCGGGACATCCACAGTTCGTGATATGATGGAGTCCGACGACCAAGAATGGTTGCTGAAAACGGACCAAGGCTGGGCGATGTGGTCAGCAAGAAGTGCCCACTGGCGATATCGATGCGAAGTCAAGGCAGGAGCGTCGCCGGTGTTCACGTCATACCTTACAACATGGCTAAGGGAGCTATGTGAGTGGGTGGGATTTTACACAGGGGAGCGCAGGGAACAATGGAAAGGCTTTCAAAAATCACTGGAACAACTTCGAGACACCGGAGTGCAGCCGCGACAAGGGGAAGTGCAAGTAAATGGGGGACTGAATGCATGGTGGCAAACACACACGGAGTGCTTCACCCAAGAAAAATCAGCCGACAATCATAGTTGGCAAAGGGCAACGGAACCACGTCCGAAGCGCCCGAGGCAGGCAGGCCCGGGAGTGCTACAAGGAGTGCAAGATCTGATTGCAGAACTGGTGGAGAAGGGCTACAGGATAGTGTACACTGATGGATCGTCGAAGCGACTAAGCCACAAGGACATGCGCAGGGCCGGGGGATTTGGCGTGTTCGCGGCGGAAGACGACCAAGGACCAGAGGTGCGCTTCTGTGGCTACGTACCAACACATCACAGGCAAACAAACAACGGAGCAGAGCTTTGGGCAGCCGTGGAAGCCTTACAGGGATTCTGGGTGCCAAAACTGGCAATCCTCACCGACTCGCAATACCTGCAGCTGGGAGCGACTGGCAGGGCCCAACACTGGAAGTCAAAGGGATGGACAACCACATCTGGAAAACTGCAAGTCCACGTCCCAGTCTGGGAATTGCTGCTCCAGGAAATGGCGACGCCGGGAAGAGAAGTCAGGTGGGAACATGTCCCAGCACATGTCAACGTGCAGGGAAATGAGATGGCGAATGGATTGGCCATGGAAGGCATGTGTTCAAGCCCACTGTGGTCACAGCATGTTGCACCGAAATCATCATCAGGTTCAGAGTCCACGGTAGGTTTGAGGGGAGGGTCGGGATCAGAGTCAGAGGGCACAAGGGCACTCTGGTCATCCTTGGGTATGGTACCCATGGACAGTGATGAACTGACAGGGGAAGCATCCGGGGAGCCAGCGCCACGTGAGATGGGACCGTACTCCTCAAGCAGTACAGAAAGTGAGGAAATGAGGACAGGACACACACACCAGGGAGTGCTGTCGAGTGCACTGTCAGCAGCAGACACACTGTCCTTCAGCACTGATGTGAGTGACACCAGGCGAACAGCGCAAGAAGCGAAGGCTCAGGAAACGCAGGAACCCAGGATAGGGTCGATAATGACAGAGCCAGTAGCCCTTGCACAATGGTGCAGACACCTCACAGGCACCAAGCACAACAATGCATGTCTGAAAAATGTGTGTTCTGACGCAGAGTTTGCATCACATGAACTGCGTTTTGTCGCAGTAGAGTTAGCAGCACATGAGCTGTGTTCTGTCGCAGTGAGCAGCAACACGCAAAGGAGAACTCCAAGCAGCTGAACGCCGCGTCCTGTCGCGGACAGGCACCCAGGCGTTATGCCGTATGGGAGGACACAGCAGGAGAAGGGATCTCACCAGCAGCGGTATGGCCCATACACACACATCCAGCCAACCCCAAAGAAGGTCAAGCCTCAGCAAGAAAGCCAGCGTTTCAAGGTGCAAGCACTGAGTCAGCTGGACGCCATTGCGAACGAAGGACTGCACGCAGTTGAAGCAGAGTTGACCACAATGGCCTGGGCCCGCAACCAGCAGATGTGGCTCCGACTGGACCAACCACATGACACCAGGATGCACTGTGAGATTGTGGACAACCATGGGGAACCACTGCTGATGAGCAATCAGGAGCTCTACTCGGCGATGGTCCAGATCAACTAGACCCTGAAGACCCAGGCTCTGGCGAACATGCAGGTCCAGTGGCGACCCAAAAGTGCAGGCAAGTGGCACCCGTTCCAGTGGGAGGCGATCCTCCACTGTCCGACGGCAGAAGGGCACAGAGCGGTGCCCTCCTCGGTAAGCAGAACTGGAGATTGCATGCATATGTGGCTGGCAGGCCGAGCGGACCTCTTGCAATTGTTCCAAAGAACGCTCTTCAGACAGGCGGACCCAGTACCCGGGGACGCTGTGCGGTTCCTCTACACGCTGCTGAACACACCCCCACGTGAAAGAAGATACGCATGACAGGGGGATACACAAAGGAGAAGAAGAGTGGAGCGCATGGTGCCATGGTGCAGATACCCCATCGTGGTGGCTCAGTGGATACACCACACCTCTTCTATCCCGTGGAGGATGGTTCGAACCCCGGGGGGGATAGAGATGCACCGAACAACCCGAACCCCCTTTTTGGGCGCGAGAGAGAGGGAGAGAGAAACAGAGAGAGAGAGAGGGTAGAGCACAGTGGGAAAAGAACAGAGAGGTGCAACAGGAGAGAAAGAGCAGGGGAGAGCAAGAGAGATTGGGAGGGAGAGAGTAGGAGAGAGACCCACAGAGCAAGAGACCGGGGCTAACCGGCGCAAAGGGAGGTGGTGGGTTCGAGCTGACCAGGGTGGGTTCGAGCCGACCAGGGTAAAAGGGACGCCACGGCGGCACGGAACAGTCAAGAAATGAAAAAGCAGGGCGCCGTAGCGCCCCTGAGCCACAGGCTCGACACGTTGTCACGTGTTGAACAGCCGAAACATGACTGGGGCTGCGAGAGTGCGGCCCATGTGAGGATGACGGAAGCAAGTAGGCATGAATGTGTGGGCAGCATGCGCATGCATGGTGTGGAGCTGAAATGGAATGTGCCACACGCAAAACAGCAATGATCTGTTGAGTTGCCTGACAGTCGGAGCACATGCTGAAATGCTGAGACGCCTTTGCGCCAACCAAGGCGCCTTTGCGCCCCTGAGGATCGAGTATGACACGTCCTCACAAGCCAGAGAGCAAGTGCATGACAGGGGCACGACCTGCAGGGCAAGGGTTAGAGACTAACCGGCGCTGTGGGTGGGTGGTGGGTGCGAGCTGGCCTCAATGTCCAGAGGACCAGTGCCAATGCACAGCCAGCAACCACCTGGTGTGGTACAGAACAGGTCTACGCTGCAGTGCAGCAAGCAAAACACTGAACAATGTGGTTATGACCATGCGCCTGTGACACGGGGGCGTATGCGAGCCCAGCTTCCGTTGCCT
The DNA here is from genome assembly GCA_964036045.1 of Eutreptiella sp. 'Long Island Sound 2002'. Classification (NCBI taxonomy): domain Eukaryota; phylum Euglenozoa; class Euglenophyceae; order Eutreptiales; family Eutreptiaceae; genus Eutreptiella; species Eutreptiella sp. 'Long Island Sound 2002'. The sequence goes on along the minus strand of OZ038383.1, from coordinate 139,107,261 downwards.
CATGGCCCCCACCACATCCTCAGTGAGTAGGAATGGAGACTGCCTGCACGTGTGGTTGACGGGTCGAGCTGATGTGATAAGGCTACTTCAGAAAACACTCTTCAGGAAGGCAAACCCGGTTACAGGGGACGCTGTACGGTTCCTCTACACGTTGCTAAGCACGCCGCCGTGCGAACAGCGGTACGCTTGAGTTGCACGGGCAAGCAGGGGGGGGGGGGGGAAGACGAGGCAGAGACACAGGGAAGAGAGGGACAGAGAGAAACCTGTGGGGAGGGCGAAGAGGAAGAGAAACCCCTTTGGGAGGGCGAAGAGGAAGAAGCACAAAGAGAGAGAGAGGCTTGCAGAGCGAGAGGTTAGAGACTAACCGGCGCTGTGGGAGGGTGGTGGGAGCGAGCTGACCCAGACAACCAAAGAACATTTGATAGCCACCTGGAGTGGCGCATGTGAGGCAACATTTGGCACTGATCTAGTCTGCGCTGCAGTGCAGCAAGGCAAAACATTGAACTGAGTGTGGTGATGACCATGCGCGCGTGACACGGGGGCGTATGGGAGCCTAGTATCCTTTGCCTCATGGCCCCCACCACATCCAGGCGGTGCAGAGGGTGGATTGGCACCTCTCTCTCAGTCCCCTCCACCACACCCATGCAGTGGGGATGGCGGATCCGCATTGCTCAGGACCCCCTCCCCTCAACACACACGCACACAAACAGGGAGGCAGACAGTATCCTCGACTCTACAACAGACCTCATGGTGCTGCTGTTTTGTTTTCTTAGTGTCCTTTACACCCATGCGACTGCTTTCAGTTGTGATGGTTGTGATGACACTGGTGTCTGTGTGTGCTCTTCCAGAACAGGCCCTCCATCAGCAGCCCTACAACGGCCCTGCAGAGCCCATGATCCCGTTGCGTAAAGGCGGGATGAATGCTCCGTGCCGCAGCAAGTGGGAGTGCTACAAGCGCGGCCACTACTTCAAGATGCCCTTCCATGACTGCGTGAATGGAAAGTGTGCCAGCTGCCATCAGGACACTGACTGCAAGCCGACCCAGTTTTGTAATTACGAAGGCTGGGCCATAATTTGCCAAGACAGGCCTCAGGAAAACATGACGGACATAGCACCTGCGGTTGTCAACGCGACAAAGGCCACAGTGGAGGGGGCCAATAGTGCAAACACCACAGCTCACCGACCCAAGGCTGCGCCTCGACGATAACGCCTCAACGCTTTCACACCTGCCAACTGTCAACAACTGCCACCCGGCAACCATCAACCAACATCAGTGGAATATCTACACCCCATCAGGAGAACGCCCACCACCGCGTGGCTAGATTTCGAAACCCGCGACGGCTCGACGCTGATGGCCATGCGTGCTTTGAGCAGAGCCAGCTCCTGATCGTATTTGGGCCCGGCACTGGGCCACCATCCAAGACAAGCACATAGACTATGGTCCATGTTTGAGGACTCCTGACCTTGGGCCTTGAAGATTCAAAGTGGCAGGACCGCGGCACCCTTTAGGAAAGCAGCAATTCTTTGCACTGCAGCAAGTCCGAATCACCATTGCAAGATCGCCCATGCGGATATGCATGCACATGCTAATGACACACCCACACATGTCCGGAGGTATTCGGGCTGTGTGGGTCATGCGGATAGATCAAACCGTGGATGCTCCAGCCCTTGTGGCAGTTGCAAAACTCGGACAAATAGCACATGAATGTTCAAAATTTCGAGGGAGAGGGAAAACGTTCCAAAATGTTCAAATTTTGAAGAGTTACACCTGTCCCCTGTGATGTATGGGCCCATGCCATGCCGGATCAGGAACAGGTCACGTTGTCCAGCCGTCATGCATGTGACGCCTGAGCCAGAGGAGTCCGCTTCAAACCCCGTGACCAGCAACGCCCGCTGCCTTACGGCCAGGGTGTCAGGGGTTCCGCCCGCAGGAAGGGCCACCGCGAGGAACAAAGGGTAACTGTACGCTTGCCGCCTGGGCACGCTCACCTCCCCATGCCAGACTGCCGAGATGTGTCTCTGGTTTACGTGGGGGTACAAGGCGACGGAGCAGACAGCGGGAGAGGGAGGGGGGGGGGGGCGACGGAGGGCGGGCTAACCCGACCGTTATTGAGGAGGGGGGCGGAGCAGACGATGCTGCCCATGGCCGCATGGATGCACCGGTGCACACTCAGTGCTCAGGGCGCCCCCTGTAACCCCCCAAAGTCATGACGCCTTTTTAGCAACGAACCTCGCCTTGAAGGACCGGCTCTGAGGACGCACGGATCAGAGGGCGCGCAGGGCTCCGTGCCCGTCGGCAGCATCCACAGCGTGCGTGCCTGCATTGTGTTGCTCAGCAGCCACAAGGCCGATAGGTAGCGCGCACAAGCCCATCAATGGGGCGTGTGATGGCAATGCACTAAAACTGACATCACAACCAAAGGACCGCAAGGGCCAAGTGAAGCCTCTGAAAAGGTACATGGAGTGGCCATTGACCTGTTGCCCCGCTCCCGCGTTAGCCCCCGACGGCCCTCCAACCGGTTTGCATTCACCCGAACTTGCCCTCCAACCGCCCCTCGGCTCGGCCAAGCGCATCCCGGAGGGGGGATGGCGTAGGGGTGAGGGAGCGGGAGAAGGAGGCAGGAACAGCGGCAGAGGCCAAGCTGGCGGTCCGCTGTGGCTGCAATGACCCGAATCATGATGTCCCCAATCGACAACGGTGGTATTACCCGGGTGTCATTGACTGACCCCATTGGTATGTCTGCGGGGTGTACAGGTGCTGTCCATGGTTCCTTCCTGGCCTTCTTTGCCGCGCCGACCATCTTGCGTTGGAAGACGATGATCACAGGTGCCGAGGTGGGCGGCCACACCAACCTCCAACCTGCGAATGGGGCCCTACCCCCAGACCCGCTTGCGCTAGCGAGGCTTTCTTTTGACGGCAACTCATCTGACCGTTTTTGTTCCTGACCACAGTTTTGGGGGTCAAGAATGCTCGAAGGCATGTCTTGTGAGCCGGTTGCAGTGGGAAAGCGGGCGTGCCTGTAAAGAGATGTTGGTGCCCATGACCGCATCTGTGCTTCAGACTGCACCGCGGGTTCTCCGACTGACCGGCAGTGTCCCCGAGCTTCCGTGAGGGGGAGGATGGGATGCGAGAACAGGGCCGGAATCAAAGTTTCCCAATCACCATCACCCCACAATTTGAACCTCCAAAATGATTGGTGTGACGCGCTGATCATTTTGAGGGAAATCCTGGTGCTCTCTGAGTATGTCCGGGAGCTCCCCGGGTATGTCCGGGGGAGCTCCTCGAGTGTGCCGTGTTAGCGTCCCCCACCGCAGGCCATGGCTGAGTGACGACAACACTCGGGGAGGGCGGGTGATTCAGCAGAAAGTTGCGTACGGGTACACGTGCCACTGGCGAGTCCTTTGGTTGTTTTGTGTGCCGACCGGTGCGTTCTGTGGCAACACACAGTCACAACGGACAGCAATCCTCCTGTCGCCCTCAAAAAGGCCGTGATTGGCCTCATTTTCCCGGGCCTTTGAGTACTTTTCAACCCCCCCCCCCCAGTGGCTGCGTGTCGTTATTGCCAGCACAACGTTTTACTGTTTTGAGCCCACACACCGCACACGCACCACAGTCTAGGACTCAGCGACTATATGGCCGAATGAGTGCCGGTGTTTACCAACAGGAACTGAGCAGGACAGTAGTCGAGCATGAAGACAGTGAGTATATTAAAGGGCTGTTGCTTCTCCATGACGCCCCTAACTGAGTTTCTGACATGTTATTCTGGCCACAGGTCCATATAACTATGAGATCGCTTCCCTGTTCATAGCCATATGCCGCCTGTACACAGCATCTCAAAGACATTCAAACTGTTGCAGTGGAATCATGACTGAGCCCAGTGGCTCTGATATGATTGCGTGCGTTGATCGGTCGGAGTATGTCAGCGCCCCGAATCCGGATCACCAAGCCATTGCCTGTCCCAGAGCCACCACCAACTGCCGCCATGTCTCCTGGTTTGCTCGCCGACGCATTTTCGTCGTTGCCGTTTCGTCATCAGAAGGGGTCCAGCGCATCAGGCACCCGACCGCACACGAGTGATCCGCTGGCATGGGGTGAGTTGCTAACATGCTTGTCCAGCCATGCTGAGGACTGCAGCCATGGAAGATCCCACATGAGGGGGGGGGGGGGGTGCCAAGCAACCAACGCCCCTTGCGAGAAAAACGCCCTTGTCAGAACAACACGAGGTGTTGTTTGTGCAACTTTTGGTGCCCATGAATTTGGTGGTTCTTTTTTCCAGTTGTCTGAGAAGATCAGGTTTTTCCTGCGATTCGGGGCTGGGAATGACAATTCAGGGCTGCTGATTATTGTCCTGCCTCTTTTTGCCCCTTCCGTCAGTGTGTGGCGTTGATGTGCCTCCATCGACATGGCTGTCTGGGCCTCGATGATGCATTGCGTAGCTGCTTGTGTCTCTTCTCAGTGCGCGCAAACAACGCCCTTTTCAGAAAAGCAGCGGGTGTTTTGTTTCCGTCATTTTCAGCGCGTTGAGCATTGTTCTCGCAAGAAGGGGTGGGGGGGGGGGGCAGAGTGAACGAGCCGGCAACAGGTATACTCTTATTCAGTCCGGCCTCTACTGCGAGTCGAATGGATACTATGATTTTCTCTACAAAAGGAAATCAAGGCCGGCGGGAAATAAGGTCACGGAGGAGATTGCTGTCAACAGTCTGGGGAGGCAGGCAGGGTGCATATAGCCCTCAGCATATGGCGCAGCATAGTGCCGGGGGACCTCAAGTCAGTTTACAAGCGCGCCAGCAGACCCCCCCCCGCCCACCACCACCACACGCGGCCAGAGCCTGATGCGGACATTGCAACCTGACCATTTGAGGCCCACCATCACACACGTCCAAGTGAGTGGGGATGAAGAGGCGGACAAACTGAGGAAGGGCGACGCTCCAGCCCACTCTGCCCCCAACCCACCCCTGCGCATTACTGTGCTATCGACAGTCCACCGCGTGAGATCAAACGGCAGCGCACGACCCAACAGGTGGCGCTCACACCCACAGTCTGCAAAGTTTTGACTTTTGACCAAATGGTTGCACCATCTATACCTTTTTTCTCCACCATTGAATTTCAAGCCCATCTGCACGAACTGGGGCTATGGTCCATGGCGACGCCTTGCTCAGCTTCTTCCAGTGTGTGCTCAGGGAGTACTGAGCGCTCACCTTCTTCAGTTTCGGAAGGGGAGGGTTCCCCCTTGCCGCAACCATGCTTCTCCCCCTGCTGTCCCACTTAGTGTAGCGGGTGCAGCTCAGGGGATGACTCCCACTAGGTACCTCGGTTATGCTCCACACGAAAAACACGCACCTGTCTTCCTTGGCCCCCACCACGTCCCCACAGGAACAGTCCAGTATGGCCAAATGAGTGCCTTGGATCCCCCAAGCTGTGCCGTTTCCACCCATGTGGTCGCATGCAGGCAGTGAGTATCTGGGCAGTGCTGCCGCTACATATCATGACCTCAGCACTCTACAGTTTCCTGCCTCATGCCACCAGTGGAATGTACTATCCAACTCCAATGTGCTGTACATACCCAAATCACACCATTACTGTTGCTGTGGAAATGATGATTGTGCCCCCTCACCACACAAAGACGGCCGCAGCCCAAGCCGCTGGAGTGCATGCTTGAATCCATTCGCACGCAAGCATGCAGCTTGAGGCACACAAACACACCCCGAAATGCGCACTTTTTTGTATGCGGATGACACACTAGTTTTTATCCCGGGCTCCCTGCGCACGGTTCGGCAGGGGCTACAAGTATTGAGGGAACTGCTCACACACTATGGGGAAGTGTCGGGCTACAAACTTAATATGAGAAAATGTGGAGTGGTCCTACAGGGAATTGAATGGAATAATACGGAGGTAACAATCTCAGGTTTTCACATACAACGCAAGGTGAAGTATCTTGGCACCTGGTTGGGTAATGCAACGGTCATGGAGCAGTTCCAAGGGCCGGTGGCCAAATTGCAGGCAAAGGCACAATTTCTGGCCACCCTACCTCTGACAGAGTGTGAAAAGGTGCAAGCACTACATCTCTGGGCGTACCCGGTGCTACGGCACGTGGCGCTACAGTTTTTCCCAACCCCGCAGGTAATCCGTCGGGCGAACATGGCAATGCGCACGGCATTGCAGGTACGGAACTGGGACCTGCCGGTCTCGTGGCAGCAGCCACGGGACAAAGGGGGGTACGACTTGGGAACGGCGGGGGGCTACATGTTGTGGGTCCACTCGCAAGTGTTTGCGAAAATTTTACGACTGGGCAGAGACCACCCAAAGACAGCGCAGAACTTCTAGGTATTGGAAAGCTGGTTTTCGAAAAGAACAAAGCTGCCCCTGACCGATATGCAGTTGAAATATTTGGCTTGGAGTAAGCTCCCGTAGGTACACTGGCCCTCCCGGTAACGTCCTCGGTGGCATACTCTTGTTTCCAGAAAAGTATGCCAGGTACAGGCTTAACAGGAAGGGACCTTCTCAGGATCCCGCTCTGGCATTCAGCGATTTTCTCCAGACAGATTCCATCCAGGGTGTGTGAAATGAGGGAACGCTCATATTGTTGTCTGCGATTGGCTAACAGACGGATCAGAGTGCTGGGGGACTGTCTCACGGCAACAGGACAGGTGAACACCGAGCTGATCCCAAAGATCCCGCGTAGTTACAGGGTGCTATACACCAGACGCATTGTGGATTTGGCGGACAGGGCGGCGGCCTCGCAGGGAGACGGGGCACCCTTAACCCCCCCCCCCCCCCCCGTGGACGCGCCACAGCACACCTGCAGCAGCGCGCTCCGTCACTAGTACCGCCGTCCGCCGGAACCGCATCTCCTCCTCATAGTCCTCTTCAGCTTGCCTGTCGCGGGGACTCGAACCCCCGTCTTCAGGGCAGCAGCCGGCTGCATCGCCGCTGCGGTACAAGGCCCAAAAACTTTCATTATGTCTCCCAGCTCTTAGGAATGCTTTGTCTTGACTGAACGTATGCACCGAAGGCTGGGCCTCCGGCCCCCTCACAACCACATTGTCGTCACAGTCTGTGTAGCTAATTGAATGCCTTACACACACACACTACTGACCTCCGCTCCGTGAGTGCTGTAGGACGAAAAGACAGGTTGGCCGATTGAGTGCCAGCATACTGCAAGCCTGTCCAACCGCCTGTGGACCTCAACCCCCCGTACCGTGACATGCAGGCTAGAGGTTTTGGCCGACAAAATCCGGCCAGAAGAGGGTAACTAGGCAAACATAAGTGCAACCTGTACATACGCTGAAGTGCTCGTGGAACCATGGTGTCAATGGAACTGCCGAACATTGCTGCATATGCATACCAAGACGTGCATGTGTGGAGCGCTTTGTTGACCTGCTTGCGGCCCGTGGACGTGTGGTCATTTGCCGGTGTCAGGTGAGCAAGGGCACGTACGGTTCGGGTAGAGGAGAGGCAAGACTCACAGGTGTGGGAGAGCCTACGGGGCTTCAATGTGCCGCCCAGGCTTTACCACTTCGTCCTCCGAGCGTTGTGGCGGAAAGTGCCGGTAGCGGCCAGAATGTTCACATTTGGGTTGGTGTCAACGCCGGACTGCACCCTCTGCTCACGACAAGAGGATCACACACACATACTAAAAAGGTGCCCATATCTTTCCATTCCCTTCTTAGTCATCAGAAGGTTGTGGGGGGCGGTGATCAACGACAACTCATGGATCGAACCCTCCAGATTGTGCCTCGAGCACAATTCGATTTCAATTTGCAGATCCCCCTTCCCTCTCGGTAAGCACGGCGGCTATACGTTCCCCAGGGGGACCTGTGGCGGGAGGCGCCAGCTTCGGGCATGGCGGCAGGGGCAATTTTCACAGAGTATTTGAACCCGACATTTCTCCGCTTCAAGGCGAATGTGCGGTGTCGGCACAGGTCCTCAGAGACACACCACAGGATGTTCCCCTGCAATTCTCTTGTCAGGAAGCGGGGTTACGGGTGAATGTGCCTGAAAAGGTGTTACAGGGGCGGACAACGGAGTGGTCTGCAACAGTGGACAGTGCGTGGCCCCTGCTAGTATATATTACGGATTGCTGCACCTCCAGGCACACGCCAGTGCTATGGACACACACCACACACTCGTCTCATTCAGAATTTCAATCACTGTTAAAGACGGCAAATGAACACTCGCTCGAGTGTAGCTCAGCCAGGAAGCAGCCAGGGTCGCCAGAGGGAGAGCCAGGCCCACCGGACAGGGCGGCAAGCTCGCCAGTCAGCCTGGGAAGCGTTCATCCGATTACTCCCCCCCGGCAGTTGGGGGGGGGGGGGGGGCACGCCTCAGAGAGAAGCACCGGCCTGGGAAGCACCGGATACCCCAGTGTTCAGCCCACTCCCGTACACCCCCTTGGGCAGTGCGGAGGTGGAGAGGATGCTTAGACGGTCGCATGCGGAAACAGAGGCGAGGGATGAGCATATCACCCCAGATGTCAGCCCCCTCCCGTACACCCCCCTAAGCAGTGTGGAGGTGCAGCGCATGCTAAAGAGAGCACGAAAGCAGCCACGTACGGCCCGTCAACTCTTTCCATAGGCGAGGCCGCATCAGTCAGGTCGGGTTTCAACCATTTTTGCATCAAATAGTATAAGAGGCATGGACGGTCTAGTGGTATGCGCCATGGATGGCGCTCGTCGTCGTCGGGGGTTCGAACCCCGATTCGTCCGTCCGTCCAGGGGCCCGTTGGCGAGGTCCCCGCCACCGCCCCCTTCAGCATCCCCCTCCACCACCGGTACCGCCGATGGATGGGTGGCGTGTCTCGTCCTCGTAGGAAGACACTCTACTGCCTCGTGATATGCAATGACGTGAAGTTTGCTCAGTTCACACCACATCACGTACTCTTTTAGGATTTCTTCTCAGTGACCACCACCAAACATGCCAGAATTGCCTGAAGTATGTGAATATCTATTCGCTGCAAGTTTTTGTGGATCAGCGCAGTTCTGTGTTTCGGTTTGGCTCGCAATTTTGTCGTTTTTGCCAGTGCCTGTCCTTGTGTCTTGCTGTTTGCTTTGGCAACACCATTTACCTTTGCCCAGGTTGACGCCGCGCGGCATTTGGTTATTCGGCATTGCTCTGGTCAAAGTATTAGCAAGGTTCTTTGCAACGAGAGCGGAGGCGGTCCTCGAGATGGCCAGTTTGATGACATTGTCATCAGCGACGGAGTAGATGCAGCACAGTTGACCAAGGCGTTGCAGGTGTGTGCCACATCATCTTAAAGGCTCGTTGAAGAGGGATATAGTCCATTCAGAATTTGGAGTTTCCCTGCAGGATAGCTTTGTGGCTAGCATACTTCTTCATGTTATTACACATAGCACATTTTCATTGGCGTGCCTCAACAGTGGTGCAGAGGGCTGCAGTGTTGTTCCACTGTAAGATAGTGCAGTCTGCAAATGGCACTCTTGCGCTTCTCTGAGGAGTATTCCAGAAATGTTGAGGCCATTGAAGCACCATGGCATTGCACCCACCTGCCAAATTTCAGTTTTGTGATTCCGTGACTTCCGTGACCCAGGGCATGGGCCCGCTTTCATACGTGTACCGGGGGTGTGGTTGGTGTTCCGCTGATCAGGTATCAACAATGTCAGCGCCATGGCCTCAGGGGTTGGTGGATCAGTAGTATTAGGACTGTAATGGGTGTAAGCAATGTCTGCCGGGGTATCAGTACCATGGGTTGTCCATATAGTGTCATGGGAGCAGCAATGTCAGCATTGTTGGTGGTGGTAGGGTATCGAGAGCGTCAGGGTCCTGGATTTGTAAATGGCAGCAGGGCCATCATTATGGCAGGGGTGGTGTAACCATTGTCCCCACTTGCCTTGCTTTACGATCCATTGTACGGATTCCATGCCCATCAGTTCTATTGGGGGGGTTTGGACTACTGAGCATTGGAATGCCAAATATGCGGCACATGTTTTCAAGGTTACAAAGCCCAGGACACTTGCCAAGAGTAGTGCACCTGCGGGCGTGCACTCAACAGACTGTACCCCGCTGGGCCTTTGGGGTTTCAGGGGCGGCAAGGGCATTGTGAGGTGTGTTGAGTGAGTCGGAATGTTTGGGGTGTCAGAGGTATTGGGGCTGTCAACAGCATTGCAAGAGTAAGAGTTGTCAGGGAATTAGGTGTGCATTGGGTGTGATGGGTGCCAGGAATGGCAAGGTATTTAGCGGGTAGTGAGAGCAACCATGAATGGGTTTGAGCGGACAAAATTCTCCTGCAGTCCCATGAGATAGCACCCCCCCGGCCCCCCTCACGCCGCAGGTGTTGGGGTATTTGCACTCGAACGCACACCATTCATGTGGTTGTAGGGCACGTACTATGGGCCAATCGGGCTGCCGGGCCAGCGTACCCTCAGCCCCATGACACCAAAGAGCCCCCCGGTGTCCACTGCGATACAAGGACCACATCTTCAGGGGCACCAAAGGGTCAGGAAGGGCTGGGGCCCAACACCAGAATATTTGTAGCCCTTGACTGTCATTTCACGACAATGTTTGATGTACATGACTTGTCCGTTTCCACCGAAGCGCGTGCGCCAACGCAACCCATTTCAATTGTGCGCAGACTGCACAACGCCTTAAGTCACTGGAAGGTGACTGTTTCCTTCGTCATATATGTCTGACGGATAATCTCCCGTCGCAGTCATACGGGCGCACGTATTTGTGGGCTGGCGAATCCCAGTTTCGAGGATGATTTTCAGACCTGCTGACCCATGTCCACGCCTGTGGTACCACCGGGATGCCCAACCAGCCGAAAGTTTTGGCCTAATCTTGTCCAAAGCTTTTGGGTATTAGGCATAGAACGGTCGGAACGTGTGAAAATGAGATATTTCTTTACACAGTTGGTGGTGATATAAAAGTGCACCTTTGTGCAACATTGAAGTATGTTTTGGAACCACTTGGAGGCTAAAGGAAATAGTTTTGTCACTAAAAACGCCCAAAAGTGCCCAAAAAGGGCCATTTTGACATGTTACTCATGTATAAGAGAGTGTGCTGTATTTAAGTGCATCGCATCAAGCAGGGGGGTGGGAAATTATGCACGTGCATAATTGTGCATAATTGTGCATAATTGTGCATAATTGTGCATAATTGTGCGTAGTGTTCTGCTTGACTCTTGTCCAATGCAGTTTGTTGTTGTGTTTATCATGGACAATTTTGTCCACCAAAATGCACCTGCATATGTTTCCACTGCTGAAGATGCTTTGCGAGACAATGAAATTCTTCCATCATCTGAAAATGAGGAAGAATGTGGTGTCCCTCCTGCTGCCAAACGACAGAAGGTTAGCAGTCCCAGGATCCAGGGGTGGATATAATAGTGACGACATTACCGGGGTGGGGGTGGGGGGGGGGGGGGCGTTGAGCCGGGAGGCAGTGATGACGGAATGACGATTACGATTTGCACCTTTTTCGCTTTACAGGTATGTGTGTTCGCAGAGTTGGATGAATCTGCAGCTGCGCTACCACCTGGGTTTTGCACCCCTTTCCTTGCTGTGTCATCACAGATTGTACCCCACAGTCCCTTGCGCTTTTTCTCCCTTTCCCAGGACATCAAATGCAATTTTGTACCTCCTTGCTGCTTGCAGAAATACCATGGTTTTTCTCCCTTGTTGCGTTCCTGCTACCAACACAAATGTGGTTGTGAAAACTGTAAACAGTGACAGGGTGCTTTTTTTCCATTTTCGCTTGTGTAGCCTCTGCGTGGGCTGCAGCAAAGTCTGGGGATCGTAGGCGCTTCCAAACACGCAAGCGCAAGACCCGGAGTGACAAGGGAAAAAAGCGCAAGGTTCTTGTTGTACAAACCTGTGATGACAGCGGGGATGACAATGCCTTGCAGGAATTTTGCATGGCTGCCAATGCGCCTGCTGCAGATTCATCCAGTAGCTCGTCTGGAGCCTCGTCCAGTGGTGACGTCGTCTCCATCTCAAGTTCCAGCTCAGACAGCTCCAGCTCAGGCAGTGCAGACACAGATGGTTCCGAACTGCAAGCCATTTTGGCAAAATGTGTCAAGAAATAATTGCACACTGTGGACTGTCTTCATGGGATACATACAGCACTGTGCACTGTAGTGTTTTGTGTCAGGGAGGGCAGATCAGTGCAGTAGCACAGTGGTATAATACCCGGAATTGAGGAACGGGGATCCTGGGTTCAATTCCAGCTGGACCCAAACGGTTGGCGCTTTTTTTGCCATCAGACCTGGCGCTTTTTTTTTGTCAAACTGCC